>CM067263.1:8158010-8882659 GCA_034195605.1 Santalum album | reverse complement strand
CATTTTCAATATTTTCTACAACTACTCCAACTACTCCAATTAACATTTTTATAATCACTCCAACTACTCCAATTATTCATTACATTTTTAACATTTATTCAACTACTCCGACTACTCCAATCATCCATTATTTTACGAACAACTGATCGTTTATCCTTTCATTATAATGCCGATCTTTCTTCCCTTCTTTCTTGCAGCATTGCTCTCTCTCTCTCTCTCTCTCTCTCTATGGTGGAGGCGAGATTGTAGCTTTTGATCGGGGAAAATGGCGACGGAGCTCAAAGCATTGCATAGTGGCGCTGCACCATCTCTCTCTTTCCGCCGTACTTCTTTGTTACGACGCCGCGTCTCCTTCCGGTCCGCGGAAGCGCCTCGCCTGGGCTTCGTGGCTCTGGCCGTCAAAAGAAACCCTAAACGCCTCAAATACTCTATTCCTCACCTCACCAAGGTGCTTCCTCCTAAACCCGACTCTTTCCTATAAGATTATATTTGGAAATTTGTTGTTATCGATCGTCCATCCAACAAACACTTCCTGATTACTTTGTCCAAGCCTTTCCCTTATTTTCTTTTGTTCATGAATTTTATCATAGGAAAAAATAATTTTTGCGCCTCAAAATTACGTCTTATATTCAATGATTTTATAGTAGACGAGTCATTGTTGATTAAAACGCGTTATCATATTTCAAGAATCGAAGTGTATGACCTTGGTTCTGTCTCTTGCTTGAGATTTAGTCCTTGTGTTTTCCCCTATCAAGTGTATATATATTGTTGGTATAGTAAGTGTAAACGAGGGAGGAGAGAAGGCAACACAAAATCATTAGACCACCGGAGCACTCGAACCTGAGGCCGTATCTTTAAGTGGGTTGTTTTCAAGAGCTACAGTAATTGGCATATTTGCTTTTGAAGGCAATAATATACAAATTCGTAGCTAGAGTGAGCATTCTTCGTAGAAATGACCAAAATTCTTGTATTTATAGTTTTCCAAATCATAGTATTTGTTTGGTTGCAACCTTGGAAGCCATGTTCCAGTTCAGTTTAGTTGAGAGAGAGAGAAAGAGTGAAAGAGAGATGTGGAAATGCTTGATTACTTTACTGACTATGGTGTGTAAATAATATTAGGAGAAGGGCTTGCTTTATGTTGAGGTTGATCCATTGGGGGAAGACAGTTGGAGGTTGGATCCAGTTGTTGAGCTTTTGAAAGAGGGAGCTGTGGGGGTCATTCCTACGGACACTTTGTATGTTGTGATCACTTTCCCTCCCTTGCTCCTGTTATCTTATGTTGAAATTACAGAATGAGAAGTTTGATGGTGGGCTCATGTGTGGCCATGGTTGGTAAATACTATCTCTTTATGGTTGAAATAAATCATATTATTTTTCGACCTTTACTATGAAGTATGTTTGTTGCATTTGCTAGTATTGCTTGTAGCAATTGCTGGGGGAGCTCATGATTGATTATTTGTCATAGGCTTCTCTTCATGTCCTGAGAACTCTCATTTTATGCGAGGGTTTTATTGAGCAACCACTTCATCTAGTTTGGATACAAATTCATTGAGTTCGATAATACATGAATGCCTTAATTGCTTATAAAAAACTAATAGCTTAGCATAACATTGATTATTTATAATTGCCTTACTGTAACTTGTCTAAAAAGAATTGTGAATTTTTTTCACTACTTTATCCTTCTATTGCAAGAACATGGAATACAAGTAAATCGAGGATTTTTTTAAAATATTAATTGGTCAGGTCTGAATCCAACTTAATTGATTTCTTTATTATTCTTTCTTTTCTCCATTTTGGTAATCGCATAAATTAAATGTTTTTTTTTTTGTCAAGTTACATTTCTTTCCCAACATCATTTTAACAATGAATAGCTCAGGTGCTCTTCTTATGTGAAAAATTAGGCCCTTCCATGTGGTTTTCCCCCTTCCCCTAATTTACTAAGCACACAAGAAATAATGTGGTTCCGCAGGGAATGGGAACTTGCACATTTTAGTTTAATCATTTGGTCTATTTGACAATTGTGTTAATATTTTTCTTTTTTCCCTTCTTTCAATAGGTATGCAATAGTTTGTGACCTGAAAAGCTACTCAGCAGTTGAACGTCTTCATAGGTAGATGGCGCTTTTCTCTCGCACTAGCTTTTTAGGTTCTAACTGCATCTTGATATCTTGTTTGGTGCTATAATCTTGTATTACTTTTTCTGGTTGCAGAATACAAAATATGGGAACTTCAAAGGCAAGAAATATTTCTCTCATCTGATTTGTTGCTTTAGTGTGCTTATAGAGGAGGTCCAGTATATAGAAATGCACAAGTTGATTGACTAACTTTGTCTAGCTGTGGCGTACTCAGGGGAAATCTAAGTTTGTCATTGCAATTGCCTAACTTTAAGAGTTATCTGCATTGTTCTTGCTTTTCTGATGTCTCTTTATAATTTATGCAGCACCTTAGTATCTTATGCCGCTCCTTCCACGACATAGATACATATACAACTGGCTTTCCTCGTGGTGATAACCAAGGCCACACAAACATCTTTCGAGCTGTTAAGCATTGCTTGCCTGGTCCCGTAAGTATGAATATTTATCATATTGCTATCACTGGATAAGGAAATCTAAGTAGCTATAGTTGTACCCTAAAGCCATTTGTAACAGCTACAGACATCAATTGGCCTTTCACTCACAATTTATTTTGGGGCAGCCTACAGGAAACATTACACAAATTCTGCAATTCTTCTTGTTTTTTTTTGCTAAGCACAAAAATTCTGTGATTTAGTACATTAGGAGCATCATGGTTCTCAGCTGGCATATGCCATATCTGAGTGCATCCTTGTTAATAGGACACTTTACATTAGGAACATCATGGCTCTCAGTTGGCAGGGTTTTGACTTCAGCTCAGTAGATCAGCCTAGCAGGATCAGTTATTTGAGAACCCAGCATTATCTCATTAAATGGAAATGCAGAGTTACACCTAGTTTTTGAGTTCAATTTAGGGGTTGGTCAGGGTATTGAAGTCGACCAGTAGTTGGGATCTTGCCCAACCATATTTTATTTTGATTGCTGTCTACTTAATGCCCTTGGGCAAAGAGGGTTTCTCAGGCTTATGAAGTGGTGGAGACCCTAACATAAAACTATTTTGTGGAACAGTATACGCTCATTTTAACTGCAAGCAAAGCATTACCAAAACAGTGTGTACGGCATGGGACGACGATTTCCAAATATCCATCAAGGAAAAATATAGGTGTTCGTATGCCTGATGATGCCATATGTCAGGCAATTCTACAGAAAATGGATGGACCACTTATATCCACAAGGTTGGTAGGATTTTTTCCCTCTTCTATTTTAGCAACACAATGGCTGTTGGAAACCTTGCTATAGTTTTAGGCTTTGATTTCCATTGACAATATTTCAACAGCTTTGTCATATATTGGGTTGCTTTGTGTTTTTCTAGTGCATCACCATAGCGATCTTACTGAGCATTTATTCCTTATTGTAGTGTCAAGTCGCTGAAGGAAGATGAGTGGATATTAGATCCTGCTATAATTGCTGATACTTATGGACCAGAGGTAGTACTCTGCTTCATGAAAAATATTAGATCAGATAGTTTGTGTCGCTTTGACCAGAAGGTCACAGTTTGAGTCATTGTAACTGCCCCTTTGGCCAAAAAAGCAAGGAGAAGGTTGCGTAGGATAAACAGCTCTCTCCCAACTCTCCCTTTTGTTTGACTCTTCCTTCGTCGTCTTAGCTCTTGAACTCGGCCTATTTAATTTATCTCAGGGTCTTGACTTTGTTGTTGATGGTGGTGTTAGAGTTGCTGACCCTTCTACTGTAGTTGACATGACAGGGAGTTCCCCGTTAATCTTACGACAAGGAAAGGTAAGAGGCCTGTGCTCTATCTGTGAGTATTATGTTGCATCATTGAATTATTATTATTATTATTTTTTAAATCTCTAGTAGCCAAAATAGGGCTTCAGGCATTTGTAGAATTTAGGATACTGTTGATAGGATTTTTATGAAACTTTGGACTTCCAGAAGTGCAATATATGTTTTGGGAGGATCAAATAGCTGATAGCTGACCACTTATTCCATTGCAAAAATGACAATAAATAACAATAAAAAAGAAAATGCCGAGTATGGGGGCTTTTTGTCTCTTATACCCATGTAACATGATAACTTAGTATAACAAAGGGCACTGCCAGGAAATGATGATTACTTAGTTTTGGGGGAGGAATGGAAAGGATGTAAAATGATAAGAGTTACCTTTAGATTGTAGAATCATGAATTCTGCCTGCCATTTGTTCTATTTGTTTATGCTGCTACCGTAGTTTCCTTAATACGACTGATCGTTTCCTTAAGCAACGTAGAATTGTCACTTTGAAGGCACACTGCTGCTGATATTGTTATATGATTCGATTTACAACTTAATTGTGTTCAGGGACCTAAACTACACTGGATGGTGTCAGAAAGTGAGACCTGACCTTCCATTTCTGAAGAGAACACTCCCTCCCCCTCTTTTGCTGCTTACGAGTGTGAGTGCAGTGTCTGTTAAACCTTTGTACAGAGTTGAAACCTATTTTGCTGTGGAGTTGCCCACGCAAACTTGTTTGGCTTTGAAATTAAAATTTCTTTTTTTGTTGAAATTTTCAACCTTTTGACAAGGGCTTCCACCTAATCAAATTGTATGAAAATTGATCGGTGATGTGACATGTGGGAATGTAGCAATCACATGAAATTTAGACTGGGATATGTTTTGCGGTAGTTTTTAAACTTATTTATCCCTGTTAAACTCCGGCCCAATTTTTGAAATTACAAGACGTGATTATCTTTCAATCATGTGTTCACTAGAGGGATTTTCATGAGAAATTATCAATAATTGTCGGTAATAGGTGCATTTAGCACAATTTTAAAGTTTAAGTGGTAAAATATAGTAATTAAAAAGCAGAGTCACATCAATATTTTGCTGAAATGGTATTTGTATAATCCCCCTTAATTTCTAATTGGCAAAAACAGTAATATTGTGGTGCCATGAATCATCCTGAAAAATTAAAAGCCAAATAAATTTCCCATGAAACCCTTGCTATCAAACCTTGCCCGGCTCAGTAGCTCAATCTGGTGACCCGTCAGTTCAGGTCCTAACCTAGTTTGGGTCTTTCATAAACTCAATTTGCTTGTACATTGATCCGGTTAAACCCATTTGAGCCGACAAGTTGACTCGTGACCTGACAAACCGATCACCAACGCAAAAGAAATTCAATCCTTGGTAACAGGGTCAAAAATCCTACAAAATGTACTCGATGAGTAATCATAAAAGTTCAAAATCTCTAACCAACAAAGTCGAGTTTTTAATGAAAACTTACAAGTTTACTTATAATCTAATACTCGACTAATAAATAATATACTTATTTTAAATAAATGTTTTAAATGAATAAAATTATAAATAAATTATATTTAATTAAAATAATGGTTACTAGATAAGAAATAATAATATACATAAAATTTCAATATACATTATAGACTAAGTATAATAACATATATTTTGAATAAAAGGTGAGTAGTATTATACTATTGTTATCTTAGAAAATAATAAATCAACAAATTTGAGAAAATCGTTGTTATATCATATTTTTAATGATTAAAATAATATTGTCATTGAAATATAACTACAATTTCATAGTATTTTAATAATATCTCCCATTTTATGTTGGAATTTATTTAAAATAAATTTTATTTTTGAATTTGATTGTATCAAATTCGATTAATCAAATATATTTTAAAATATTATAAAAAAATAATTTATCTTTATACTCTCATTGTTATTATTATTTTATAAAATAATTTGAACAACTTAATAAAATCGGAAAGTTTTGCTTTTTTTTTTGATTATTTTGTGGAGATTTTCTTTAAAAATATGTATGATTGTAACTATTATGAGTTATATTATAAATATTATTGACCTAATGGTTTAACTGATGACCTGACTGTTAAACCAATGATTCGATGATTTAGTCTTTTGATCGGATCGATATTCGGGTTGGGTTCGGTAACTATGCTTGAAACCCAAAAAAAAGAAAAAAGAAAAAGAAAAAAGAAGAAGAAGAAATGAGCCCAAGATTGGGCTGGGCTTCAAATTCAAAGGAAGCGGCGATTAACGCCGTCCCTATAAATAGTATATTTTAGGGTTTCAGAGGGCATCCTCTCCTCCCTGCTAGAGAGAGAAAGAGAGAGGGAAAGAGAGAGAAAATGCCGGCTGGTCATGGGTTACGCGCGAGGACGAGGGATCTCTTCTCTCGAGGGTTCAGGAAGAAAGGAACCATCGCTCTTACGACGTACCTGAGGAACTACTACATCGGGCAGTATGTTGATGTCAAGGTTAACGGCGCCGTTCACAAGGGCATGCCTCACAAGTTCTACCATGGCCGCACCGGCAGAGTCTGGAACGTCACCAAGCGCGCTATTCGGCGTTGAAGTCAACAAACAGGTCACTTTCTGTCCCATCTGTCGCTTACTGATCTGTTGTCTCAAATTTGGTTTCTTATGTTCTTCTCCTCTTAGTGATCCATTCCAGATTTAGAGCTTTTGGACTGTATTTTGTATTCGTTGTTATATTTCAATCAAATATGTTTGAGCTTTTATAATTTTTCTATGGGTATATGTTACATGAAATTAGATCTTCCAATTGGGTAGGAATAATATAATAGCTTCTTGACATTTCCTCATTAACTTTGCTTTACCCATCCCTTAGAATTAAAATCAAGATACATATCACTTGACATGTTATGTTGTTCATTTAGCTGTTTTATTTATGCATGTTTTCATTCTAAGTTGCAATCATTCCTAGTTTTGCGTGATAGCATTATGATGTAATTGAAAGAGATACCTGAAGATAAAAGCAGTCCCCTTGTTATAGTTTCATTTCGAGCGGGATTAAATTAGTAAGCAGACGGTATATCGGAAGAAATTGACTGTAATTCTACCCCATTTCTTTTGGGAGAGTAGATGCAGTATTTAAGTTTTGTATCGTTGAAATGGTTGGGTTTAAGATTGTCCACCATATTGAGTATTTCCAGGGCTTGGGTTTATGATACTTGAAGACACTCCAACTATATACTTAAGAATGACTAGCAAAGTAGCCTTACAAAAAAAATTATACTATTGGGACCTTGATAGTAATGGTACTTCATGATTTGTTGGCGTGCATTTCTTGGCTTGCCTTTTGTTTCCACACACAAGTGATCCAGAAAAGACCTGACTCTACTTGGTATTCTCCCCAGCATAGGCAAAATCTATATTCATTTTTTGTTTCTTAAGCATCATTTATGATGCAGATCTAGTGAGGACTTCTAGGAAGATGGCTTGATTATTCATTAAGCTATGGCTTTCTTTGTAACTAGTTTGGAACTTGTTCTAGGAATAAGCAAGCCATGCTTTACCTCAGTTTCCGGAGTCCTCATAGAAACTCATCTGGACTGTAACTTGGAGTTAATATTAATAGAAAACGAGTAATAAGATATGCAGGCTTATTGTGCTATATATATTTTTTTAGAGGAAGAGTTTAGTGACTTGCATTTTTTGCTGCCTACTATGATTTTATTTCCTTTTCCTTTGGCAGCGTTGATTTCTGAAGTACAATTTTATTTTAGTAGTACTAGAATGATGCTTTACCTTGTTTTTTTTTTTTTTTTTCCCTTTTTGTTTACATGTAACTATCTGACTCCAATCTAATTCCTTTGTCAGTGATGCTAGTTTATGTTACATCGCTTGCGTTGACTGCAGTTTTGTCAAATGGGCTTAGTATTGGATTATTGAACATCAAGCTTAATGTCATGCATTGAATTCAGGTTGGTAACAGAATAATCAGGAAGAGGATCCATGTTCGCGTGGAGCACGTCCAGCCGTCTAGGTGCACCGAAGAATTCAGATTGAGGAAGGTGAAGAATGACCAACTCAAGGCCGAGGCAAAGGCGAAAGGTGAGATTATCAGCACGAAGAGACAGCCGAAGGGTCCTAAACCTGGTTTTATGGTGGAAGGTGCCACGCTTGAGACGGTTACCCCGATTCCTTATGATGTCGTCAATGATCTCAAGGGTGGTTACTAGTTTGGAGTATGCGTGTTATTTCCAATTTGAAGTGGTAGCTTTTAGTTTTGAAATGTACTCATTTGGTTTGTTGTTGCCGAAAATTGCAGGCTGGACTTGGTTCTAAGTTGCCCGTGATTTTTAGTTCTTTATATAAACTTCCGACTTCAGTAGACAGTGTTAGCTCATTAAAATTTTGTGTGGAATACACTATTTTCCCTTTCCGATGGCCTTTTTTTTTTTTTTTTTTTTTTTGTTCATTCTCAAGCGTTCACCCAAATTTGTTCTAAGAGTCTTTAGCAATAAGGTGATTTGAGGTTTGTGTTATGGTACGTAGTAATCAATCATTTATTGGAAATCAGTGGGGATGAGAAATGTGTATCATTTAAAAACAATTTGTATCATTTCCATCAAAACAAAAACTACCCACCAAATTAAATGATAGTATCCTTAAGCTTTAAATGAGGGAACTCTAAAGCTTTGAATGAACATGCTTCAATCTGGAAATTAGTTTGTCTACCTACAGATGGAAATCAGTATTCCTCATAGTCAATCGGATTCTTTTCGTCTTTACCATCTACTTCATCAGGGTAAGAATCTCCGGCCAGCTCTTGTTTTTCCGGCGAACTGAGCAATCGATTTAGGCCATGCACAGCAAGCATGTTGCTGTGGTATATATCCGGAAACGCCACAGGAAGGCCATTAAGCTCGAGAGTTTCCCCGTATCTCTTCACATTGATCACAAACCCTGCCGCAAACGTCGGCATTGATGTTCCGGCATCAAGCTTTGCCAGGTCTGTCCATGTCAAACGATTAGGCACCACATGCCGCCGGAAAATGGATGAGAAATCACGGAAATTCCTCACCGATCTGTCGATGGCTTTGTCCAGCGGCGCGAAGATAGTCAATCCCGTGCGATGCACAGAGTCCGACAGCTGCAGATCAAGAAAAGTGGCCATTCTTGAAAACCCTCTGGACGTCAACAGATGCGAAGCCGGAGCAAAGGATTCAGCGTCAACGGAGACGGATGGCTTCGTCGTAAAAGATTCAACATCATCAGATGCAGATGATGGCCTCGGAGCAGCTATGGGTGACTCCGTAACCGGATCTTGACGGATCTGGAACGAAACGTTAAAGAACTCCTCGACTCCATAGATGACGACTGATCCGTCGTCGTAGATCGGGGCATCCGCGATCCTGACGTCATTGATCGAAGACTGGCCTTCGAAAGACGAGGCAGTGACGATCAGGGAACGGTTCGAGAGGAGAGTGGGTATGGTCGCGCCGATGGGGAGAGATTCGAGGTCGTCGACAGTCGGTCCGCACCGGCGAAATATGGTACTGGAGCAGCGCGAGCGAGGGTTGGCCAGAGCGAACAAACGCGGAGTCGGAGGGAGCGAAGACGGTGGCGGTCGAGGAGTTGAGGACGAGTGAGGGGAACGCGATCTGAAGAGTCAGAGACATGGCGAGGTAGCCGGAATCCGAGAGGATCTCTCCGGCATTCTCGAAGGCTCCGGGGAAAGGTCCCGCGGCGGAGTAGACGAAGGAGAGGATGACGAGAGACACGAGAATCGAGATCACCATTGTTAAGCTTCTGAAGAACAAGAACACGAGGAGTTTTTTCAGTTTCAAAGCGGGAGGGAGACCGTGTGAGGGAAACGAAGTTTTAAGCGGGAAAAAGGAGAAAGATAGGTGTGGGGTTTTAGTTATTTATGGGCCGGAATGAAAGGTGGGTTGGGCTTTTCTTCGGTCCAATGGGCCCATTTCGGGGCAGTGGACCTATTGCGGGCAAATGTAGTTATTGAGGGGCCGTAATCAAAGGTGGGTTGGGCTACTGTACGGCCCACTTGGCCTGTTACAGAATGTATTTTGGGCTTTTGTCCTCTCCAATAGGCCTGATTCAGAACCTCACGGGCCAAAGAAAGGTGGTTTGGGCTTTTGTACGGTCCAACGGGCCTGTTTTAGAAGTTCTCATATTCACATTCTACTGCCACGTGCGCATACCACTCTCACCCATTTCAGCACGAGTCCTACGCGTGCGCGACATAGAATTGGCACACGCTTCGGGGGCTCGGAACGTGTGAACCTAACGCGCTCCTTTGGAATTAAAGGGCCTGTGGACCTCGGGCCTTTTATCTTTCTTGGCCCAATAAGGAGCCGTTGTTTTCGTTCTCAAAACCAAAGGGCGCCAGCCACGTTCCCGCCCAAATCTCGAACCCCTTTCGATCCTTCCAGTTTGCTTTCCCATCAAGCCCCTCACTAGTGTCAAAATTACAACTTCCGAAGGGGGATTTTTTTTTCCCGCTCTCGAGGTTGTATCCGTAATTAATGCTTCATTTGTTTCCGCGCCTAGGGGAGAAGAGTGAAATTCCGAAAAGGTCCTTGTCTCTAGTTCAGTCTCTCGCAAGCTTCCTTCCCACACAAAATTCAAATCCCCCGCCTTAACCCTCATTCATACGTTCAAATTTCCGCCATGGACTTAAACCTCCTCTTCTCCTTATAAATGTCGCAGTGACCTCTTCATTCTCTTCACTCATCTCCCGATCTGCTCTTCCAATCAATCAGTTTTCCCCCATCTTCCCTCCACTTCTTCGATCGATCATGCCTTCCATGCCGGAAGAACCCTTGCTCGCTCCCAACCCAGATCGCTTCTGTATGTTCCCGATCGAGTACCCACGGATCTGGGAGATGTACAAGAAGGCCATGGCCTCGTTCTGGACCGCGGAGGAGGTCGATCTCTCGCAGGATCAGCGCCACTGGGACGGGCTCACTGGCGATGAGAAGCACTTCATCACCCATGTCCTCGCCTTCTTCGCGGCCTCCGACGGAATCGTCCTCGAGAATCTCGCGGGGAGGTTCATGAAGGACGTTCAAGTCTCTGAGGCCCGCGCCTTCTACGGGTTCCAGATCGCCATCGAGAACATCCACTCTGAGATGTACAGCTTGTTGCTCGAAACCTACATCAAGGACTCCAAGGAGAAGGATCAGCTTTTCCGCGCCATCGAGACCGTCCCCTGCGTCGCCAAGAAGGCCGATTGGGCCCTGCGGTGGATCGATGGCTCGGAATCGTTCGCCGAGCGCCTCGTCGGGTTCGCCTGCGTCGAGGGAATCTTCTTCTCCGGGAGCTTCTGCGCGATCTTCTGGCTCAAGAAGCGAGGTCTGATGCCGGGGCTCACCTTCTCGAACGAGTTGATCTCGAGGGATGAAGGGCTACACTGCGACTTCGCCTGTTTGCTTTATGGGTTGCTGAGGAGGAAGCTGAGTGAGGAGCGGGTCAAGGGGATCATCGCTGACGCGGTGGATATTGAACGGGAGTTTGTGTGCGATGCTCTTCCCTGTGCTCTTGTGGGGATGAACTGCGATCTGATGAGTCAGTACATCGAGTTCGTGGCGGATCGACTGCTCGTTGCATTGGGATGCGGCAAGATCTACAATGTCAGAAACCCGTTCGATTGGATGGAGCTCATCTCGCTGCAAGGGAAGACCAACTTCTTTGAGAAGAGGGTTGGGGAGTATCAGAAGGCTTCTGTAATGTCCACTTTGATCGGCAACGGAGGGACCCACGTGTTCAAGATGGACGAAGATTTCTAATTCTATTTGTTTACTTCCTCTAATATTTGTTCTTTTTCCGCCCTGCTTCATTGTCTCTGTGAGGTGATTCTGTGGTTCTCTGTTTCATCCTCTTCCACATGTTTTTTCTCCAGAAATGATACTAATAGAAGTAATATTCGTTGTTGCCTTCATCTGTAATTCTAGGGTCTCTCACCCCAATTCTTGAGGAATGGGTCTGATTCTTTCAGTATTTTTCTTTTTTTCTTTATTATTGTTTCGATACAATTGTGCGGATCTCATAACATGTGGTTTTCGTCTTCTGTTTGCATGTGGTCTGTCGATGACATGAACTCGGTATTGTTCTTGGTATGAGGAGCCAATAATAATAATAATTATTATTATTATAATTTGCTAGGCTGGAGAATGCTGTCTTAGGCTAAAGCTTTATCACCTCCTATTCCTCATGATGAATTGAGTTTGAATTTTTGGGCAATGATGATGGACTTTGGAAGTGGAACACGAACCTATTTCTGCTATTCTGGGTTCTTATTGGGGGGAATTTGTAAACGAATTTCTTTCTCCCATGGTTTTTGTCGATCAACAACCAATCAAACTTATCTCTATCATTCAAAACTAGTAAAGTAGGCTCAAGTGAAACTTTTGGCTGGCCAATGGGCTCAGGGACTGCAGTCAGCCGCTTCCCCCGTCTAGTAGAACTTTTTCTTGAGTGCACTTTCCTTTTTGTTCTTTTCCTCTTGCTCTCTTCTCATGATTGGTTTCTCCTGTGTTTAGATGCGAAGAATCAGACTGCTGGTGCAGTGAAGGATAAGCAGGTTGTTTTCTTCCTTTTCATGTTGCCCCATATGGCAATTATTTTCTTATGTTGCTGACCTTTCCTACTTATGTCATCTTCTATGGGTAGACATTGTACCGTGAACCACATGAGAAAGTTATGTGAATGTTGGAAATTGAGGGAGAATGGTTTATAGATCATTTCAGTTTCTCATGTCTTTACACTTCTGATGACTGTTTTCATGAAACGTACTGGTTTAGATTTATGCAATCATTCTCCTTACTGCTCGGTGGTGCTTTAGTACAGGAGTTCGCATGATTTCCATGATATATGTACAATGCACACGCTTCTCTGGAACAGAAATGCTCCTAATCTGAAGGTTGAGAGGACTCATCCCTTCTGTTTTTGGATTTTTAGGGTTTTGAGTGACCATAAGACTTGCTAATTTATGATTCAGTTTTTATGTCTAAATGCCTCAGACTTGATTTCCGAGCCGCCTAATTGCGAGCGGGGGCTCCTGGTTGAAACTCAAGATAAGAGTGGTTAGGTTAAAGCACATTGGTTTGTGCTGGAGGTGTTTGCTGTAGGAATCAAAACTAGCATACTAATGGTCATGGGCTGCTGAGTTTTGATTCCCCTCCAGGACTTGGTATATCTGTTTGCTGTTGTACTGATGATTTAATTTTAATAATGTGCAGGAAGCTGTTACTTCAAGCTGGATCGATGGTTCCTGGGTCGTGTCTAAACATGTAGTTTTAAGATATGAGAAATAAATGAGCAACGGTAAAATGAAAACTTGAATTTTATTGATTTTAACAACTAGATTTATAGAATGGCAATGCAATTGATTTTTAAAAAATTAAGCAACTAACTGTTAAAATTAAGCAACCATAAATCATGCCTAACTTCTCCCTAAAAACTAGGACAAATGGCTTTATTAGCTGAAATAATAAAAGAAAGATAAAGGACACATGCACAACTAAAGCAATTTCTTAACACTCCTTGCTTTAGGTGTTGCAAATGCCTAGCTTCTCTTTTAAATCTTCAAATTTGCTCACAGGCAATGGATTTATGAAAATGTCTGCCCACTGATTTTCTAACTTGTAGTAAACAAGTGCAATTTCACCATCTTTCTGAACTTCTCTTAGAAAGAAAAATTTGATTTTAAAGTGCCTAGTCTTTCCATAAAAGACTGGATTGTTAGAGATTGCAATTGCTACTTGATTATCAACCAGAATTTCAGTGTTGTTGAGCTGCTTCAAATGCAAATCACATAGAACTTTCCTCAGCCAAATTGTTTGATTAACAGCTTCTGTGGTTGCTATGAACTCAGCTTCTATTGTGGACTGTGCTACAACTTCCTGCTTTTTAGAGCAACATGAAAAAATTGCTGAGCCAAGGCCAAAACAATAACCAGAGGTACTTTTCATATCATCAGGAGAACCTCCCCAATCACTGTCAGAAAAATCCCAATTGCTTAAAATCTTTGCTTTTCTTGAACCTCACACCAAATGCAATTGTTCCTTTAATATATCTCATCACTCTTTTTGATGCTCTTAAGTACATTTCAACAGCATGATGCATAAAACGGGACAAGAGACTTACAAAAAATAAAATATCTGGTTTGGAAGTTGCGAGGTACATCATAAAACTGATCCGACTTCAGAAACAGCCTTCTTTAACTCTGTCAGTACCGTCCTCTTTGCTCAAGCTCTCCTTTTGATTCATTGGAGTGGCCACAGCCTTGGAATCCTCTATTTGAAACTTCCTGAGAATTTCTTGGGGATATTTCTTTTGATAGAAAAAAACTTCATGTTCCAGCTATTTAATCTCTATTGCCAAAAAATATGACATTAATCTAAGATCTGTCATTTCAAAGATCTGCATCATTTTTCTTTTAAAAACTTCCACAAGATTGAAATTACCACTTGTAATTAAAAGGATCATTAACATAAAGAGAGACCATAAGCATATCATCTCCCTTGTACTTTACATAGAGAGTAGCCTCTGACATGCTTTTTTTGAATCCTAGGCTTGACAAATGCTCATCTATCTTGCTATACCAAGCTCTAGGGGCCTGCCTCAAGCCGTATAGAGCTTTTTTAAGCAAGCAGACCTTTCCCTTTTCACCTTGTTTGACAAATCCTTCAAGTTGCTCGACGAAAATTTCTTATTGCAAAACACCATTTAAAAATGCAGATTTTACATCAAGTTGGAAACTTTCCAACCTTTTTGAGCTGCAATTGCTAACAAAAGTCTAATGGTGTCTAATCTTACCACAAGTGTAAAGGTGTCTGAATAATCTACACCAAAAATTTGAGAATATCCCTTAACTACTAGTCTAGCTTTATGCTTGTTGATGGAGCCATCTGCATTTAACTTGGTCCTGAACACCCATTAGACTCCAATAATCTTTCTGTCTTTTGGTTTGTCAACGAGCTCCCAAGTTTTGTTTTTCTTGGTCATTGATATCTCCTCATTTATTGCCCTTTTCTATTTTGGATCTTTGATAGCATCCTCAAATCCAATAGGCTCACAAATGGCAAAACACTTTTGATAAATGTTAGACAGCAGCCTGTGTTCAATGAACTGGTGTATGATCTTGCAATTCTTCTTCATAGTGTTTTTCTATATCCTGGAAAGGAAAGTTTGGCTTTTGCATGCTGTTGGGTGCCTCTAGTTCAAAATCCTAATTCAAATTTTCTCCTTCCATGAAATGTACATCTCGGCTGATAATTATCTTCTTGGTTTGAGGTTGATAAACTTTATAGGTTTTGGAAGAGGAACTATAGCCCACAAAGGTACCAGGTTCTAAATTCTTATCAAGTTTTGACCCGGTGGAATATGAGAGAAGCACAAGCATCCAAAAATTCTGAGAAAATTGAGTGAAAGTTTATAGCCATACCACATTTCAAATGGAGTCAGATTCTTCAATGCTTTTGTTGGCAATCTATTTTGTAGAAAATGGCTGTGTTGGCTGCCTCCACCGAAAAACTCTTTGGTAAGTATTTCTCATGAAGCATATATCTTGCCATCTCCATGATGTACCTATTTCTTTGCTCACTAACTCCATTTTGTTGAGGAGTATAGGGAGCTGTAAGCTGATGTTCAATGCTAGTTTCTTCACAAAACGAAAAGCTGGTTCAAGGGACCTAAATAAAGGGGGTATTCCCTTAGAGGCTGAACCAAAGGGTATCTCTCTGTTGACTTGGTCAATGAGAGCTCGAATGTATGCATTTTGTGCATATCTGATTTGAATATCAATTTTCCCCCGAGAGAGCGAAAAGTGATGCCAACAATCAATGAATTATCGAGAGTACGAGCAATACTTTCGCCCAAACGATCAAAGAAGTCAAAGGTCGCGTGCTAGTTTTCCTCAAAATTGTGATATAAAAATCCTAAGAAGAAATTCACCAGGGTGTTTTTGCTGAATCCACGTGATAATAAGGTTGGAGTGCTTCCGTGAGTATTGAATAACTTCAATGAGCAGGCTTTTTCCAGTAATCCAAGTGAAATCCCATATCAAACCTAAATCTCATATTTAAAAAGGTCCTCTAGTGACCTAATGGCCCTCAAAGCACTCTCCAAAAATAAGTCCAACGTATATAAAATCACATTCAAATTAATAAAATTAAAAATACCAAAATCACTAGCTAAAAAAGGAAACTAATCCCAAAAGAATGAAACTTATCTCATCGAACGAAGCTAATATGCGAATAGAATATGATTATTTAACAAGAAAAGCAGAGGCATTAGTATTTTAACTCTAGGATTATTTCTTGCAATATATGCAGGATTGAGGAAATGTTGAAGAATAGAGACTAACTTAGGAAAATAGGACATTTATATGGACCAAAAGAGCATTTAAGTTTACTTATTACTATCAATACATGCATACCCGGGTCTTATGTATGAACATAAATAGATATTAAGCGACGGGATAATAATCTACTTGATCAAAAAAATAATGTAGGTAAATATTATGGCTAATTAATAAAATTATTAGTCAAAATTCACAGATCCACAAATAATCCATTGAATAATTTGAAAATGATTGTCTTGATGTAAATTAAGTGGATGGTGTGATAACAAAATTTTTTGGCTTACTATATTACTTAAAAATAATGAATAAGTTAATATAATTAATTATATAGGTTGACCACAAATGACAAAGCTCGAGTAAGTTTGATGTTGTGGAGCTGAAAAAATAATCTATGCAAATATTTTGGATAATTAATCAACTCATTAGTCAATATTTTCTATGTAGGCCGCCGTCAATACAAAACTCAGTGTCCACAATTTGATGCTTCATTGTTTTTTTTTTTTAGTATTACATATAAATGCTTTTGGAGTTATTTATCTTAAATTCTTAATAAATAAGAATTTGTAACGATTATAATGATTTCTATTACTCTTGTTTTAATTTGTTTTAATTACAAAATTCATTGTCATTATGTTTTTCGTTTCTTTTCATTTATTATTGAATTTATTTCAATAATTGATTTTATTTTTATGGCAGTCATTATGAGGAGCCTTTCCTACGCCTATAAAATGCCAAGCCCTGTAAGGAGGAAATCACAACTCTCATTCCCTCTCTTCCTCTCCTTTCATTTCCTCTCTCTCACTTGTAGAGAATCTCTCACCTGTTCTTGATGTTCTTGAGTTTCTTGGGCATAGTGTGCGTGTATAGTGAGTTTGGTTAGATTATTTGTTAAGTTATCAAAGAATTGTTCAAATTTTCAACCTTTGTATCGTGTCAGAGATGCTATTACTTTGGATTACCCGCAGAAGGCTCGAATTAGTCTAAAAAGAGTGACTTGGCCCGCGCCTAGGCTATTTGATTATTTTATCAGTTTTTGTTTTATCTCTCAATTACAGAATCTGTACAATGAGTGATCATTCATTAATTCCTACAAATCGAAAAACTGTTCGTGGCAACAGTTCCTAATTCCATCGAAGATTTGAAGGTAAACCCCAACAATTTTAGATGATCTCTTAATCTCAGATTCTCATAATCGATGGAGTTTGCCACCATCACCACCGTCGTTCTTTCACCAAGCGATCAAGAAAAACCATTTCAAGTCATTGGTGTCCACTCTAAGAGATTGAGGTAAAAGATGCAATTCTACCTCAACGTAATGAAGGTAGCTATTGCCCTCACCACCGAACAACCTAAAGTCAATAAGGAGGCTGTCGTGAGAGCTCTAAAGCATGTGTTGAGTGGGATCAAATCGACAATATGTGTCACAAATACATCCTCTACGGACTTAGCGACGAACTCTACAACTACTACAGCTAAGGATTCAACACCGCTAAAGGACTCTTGGAAGGACTTTAACAAAAATATGACACCGAAGAAGCCAGATCTAAGAAATATACAGTCTGTAGGTATTTTAAATTTAAGATGGTTGATAACAAACTTATAGTGGCCTAAACCCATGACCTTTAAATGATCCCATATGCAATCATTTGCGAAGGAATGAAATTAGATAACCAATTTCAAGTGGTTGTTATAATTGACAAGTTACCACCATCATGGAAGGAATTCAAGAATTCACTGCATCATAAGATCAAAGAATTTTCCCTCGAAAGTTTAACTACTCGATTAAGAATTAAGGAAGAGGCAAGGGTCCTCAACAACAAATTCGACTCTAAGGGGAATGGGAAAGTGAACTTAACTTCTAAGACAAAAACCCGAAATAAGTCAAGTAATCACCTTAGGTCCAAACAGCAACCCATGGAAAGCCAATATGGAAATAAGGGTAGAAATCCAATATAGAAATACATGTAGAAATTGGAATCAACACAAAAATGGAATCTTTAGATATAGAATTTGTTGAAAATAAATTTCTTTTTAAATCAAGGAATAGTGGGGGTGCTTCTATTAGTGGATCTAGTAATTATACGCCGGCGACCTTAAGCCAAAATGATGAACAACATAGGAGAAGCAAAAGAGCGAAAGTTGAAAAAGATTTTAGGCTTGATTATTATGTGTACGCCGTCCTTAGGTGATCCTACTACGATAGATGAGGCCTTATCCTCTTCTAACTCTGACTTTTGGAGAAAAGTCATCAATGATGAGATAAATTCTCTAATTTCCAATATGACTTGGAAAGTGACAGATTCACCTCTTGGTTGTAAGGCCATTGAGTGTAAGTGGGTTTTGAAAAAGAAACTTAAATGGGATATGTGGATAAATACAAGCTGAGAATGAGTATTCCTTGAACTAAGCCCATTACATTGAGAAAATACTTGGTAAGTATGGTTGTCAATATTGTACACTGGTCTGTACTCCATTTCAGCCTAGCCTTCGGTTGTTTCTAACTGAGGATGATTCTGATATTATTGATCATAACGGATATGCAAATGTCATGGGGAGTTTACGATACACTACAGATTGTACAAGATAGATTGTACAAGATCTGACATTGCATATGCCTGTTGGAGTATTGGGCAAGTTTACGAGTAAACTAAATCGTAGTCACTAGGATGCCGTGAGTAGGATAATGAGATACCTAAAACAGACTACACATTATGGCTTACTCTATCGAATTTATCTAGTTGTACTTGAAGGGTATAGCGATGTTGATTGGAACGCCCTATCAAGTGATTCAATTTCCACGACAACCTATGTTTTTACTCTTGGAGATGGAGCTATTTCTTGGAAATCTAAGAAACAACAAGTTATTGCGTAATCCACTATATAAGTCGACCTTATAGCTTTGGCTTTTGTTAGTGAAAAAGCGAGCTGGTTGAGAGACCTTATATTTGAGATGCCCGTGTGGGAATCGCAAATACTAATTGTGCTTATACACTGCAATAGCATTCCACCTATCGGTAGAGTGTGTAGTAAATTTTATAACGGGAAATATAGATCTGTCAGAAGAAAACACAGTATTGTGAGATCTTACATGAATAATGGTACCATGAATGTTGATCATGTAAGGACAAACAATAATATTGCGGATCCTTTTATAAGGGCTCTAATTAGGGAAAAGATCTGGAGTGCATCGAGGGGGATGAAACTGTTGCCAATGAAAGAATAAAAAACTGCCTGTGAGGATACCCAACCTAGGGACTGGAGATCCCAAGAGCTAGGTTCAATGGGAAAAACGAATCATAGACTAGTTTGTGAGACTATGCACAAAAGAGTAAATAACTCGGTGTGTCCATCTCTATGGTGCAATGCGTATAATCCTATAACAAATGACAAGGATGAGATTTATCTCTTAATGGGTACTATAGCTTTTATGAGTGGGGTGTTAGAGTTATTGGAGCATCCTTTATAGACCCACCTATGTGTGTGTTAGAAGTGGGGCCGCTTCGATGAGAATTTGGTAGATTTTTTAAAACACTTATGAAAAATTGGAAGAAAGCGCAAGGCCGTAATGTGTTTGGGTAAGAACTCGATTTTAAACATTTTGAATGTTGTGTGTTAAGTGATTGCTATGCCGTCAAGATATCTTGGTTCAAGACTTTGTTACCCTAACACTAGTATAGTGATTACTTATATGCTAAATAATGGTTCAAGTCATTGACACCTTTATTATGCAGTGTTCTTCCATGTACAGAGTTTTATTTTGTTGCATTTTTTTCCCTGCTTAGTTAAAGAATTTTAGAAAAATAAGTGGGGGATTGTTGGAGTTATTTATCTTAAAATTTTAATAAATAAGAATTTGTAATGGTTATAATGGTTTTCTAGTTTTACACCTTTTAATTTATTTTAATTATAAAATTCATTGTCATTATGTTTTCCGTTTCTTTTCATTTATTATTGACATGGTTTTAAATAGCGGTCACTGCCGTCGTTGTGTAACGGTCGCGAGTGTAATGGGACGCGGGCTAACGAGACGCGGGCGTAACAGACGTGAATTATGAGGCACGGCGCACGACAATTGTTTTTTCACATTTTAAGTTTATAAAAATGTTATAAATGATTTTTAGATTATTTTGATCCACCTTATTTATCAAGCAAACATTGATACATATGACTTTTAGATTTTAGATAAATTTAAGTGCGCTATTAAACATAAAACCTACATATATCTTGATTTGTACCACCACAACAATAAAGATTTTAATACATATTATCATAAATGAAAATCACATAAATTTTAAAAAGTTTTTGCAATCACAATAAATGTTATGTGGTGGTAATTCATCCCCACCACATTGATTGAGGTGCTGGCTAATCAATTTCATCATCAACATTATCATTTGTAGCTTGAACATGAGTATACAATATCTCTCATCCACTATATATCATCTTATTTTCTTAATAAAAAAATAAAAAATCTCCAAAAACCACATGTACAAATATCTCTCATCCACTATACATCTTCTTATTTTGTTAATAAAAAAAAAAAACGAAATCCTCCAAAACCCACATGTAATAATGTCTCTCCTCCGGTATACATTATTTTATTCTGTTAATAAAAAATAAAAAATAAAATACAAAAACCACATGTAGAAATATCTCTCCTCCACTATACATCATATTTTTTTCTTCTATTTTTTTTCTTTTTTTATTTCATATGAGTAAAATTTTCCCCCCCTATATTTTTTATCAGTTAATTAGGGAAAGCAAAAAGAAAAAATCACACCAAACAGTTTATTTTTCACATAAGAAAAGCATTAACCTAATTCCTCATTCATATTCACAGTATAACCATACATAGCATAAAAACCAATAATAATAATTATTGTTATGTAATGTTTCACATTTTTTTGTCTCGGTTCATTAAAATACCTTTCGAAATAAAGGCTGTTAAAAATGTGCAACTTCAACGTTACGTCGTCATCCTCATTAGTTTAACTTGAAAATCCAATAAGGGATAGTAACAATGTCATTTCAACTAGAGTTCCTAACTATGAATCACCCTCATTTGATCACCGTCGTCAACATAGTCAAATAAGCTCTTAGAGGAGGTAGCAGCTCCTCGCGAAATGTTGACCACCATGCACGGCGGAGATATGGGTCTAGACCCTCTCGAACTCGGAGTTCTAGCAATGTACAAATATATCCGCCAATTTTTTTTCCTCATTAACCTGGCCGTAGAGGCCGTAGCGGTCGTTGCGGCCAATATAGCGACTGTCATGGCTGCTACGGCTGTGAATTGCCTTCAAACTGCTAAAGCGGGCCGTAGCGATATTCGGTCACGCCAATACTGTTACGAAGCGGCTGCTACTTTAAAACCATGATTATTGAATTTACTTAAATATTAATTTTATTTTTATGACAGTTATTATGAGGAGCCTTTCCTATACATATAAAAGGGCAAGCCCTGTGAAGAGGAAACCACAACTCTCGTTCCCTCTCTTCCTCTCCTTTAGTTATTAAAATATTTGGACATTATATTTGGTTAGGTAATAATCTTTTTTAATTGTTGTATTATTTATAATGAAAGTAAGCTGATAATATCTTGTTGACGACGAAGGACATAACTTGAGCAAGTTTGATATTGTCGTGCAACTCAAAACGCACCGAACAAATAAGTTTAAAGCACAACTGTAATCAATAATCATGAACAACATTTATAACGTATGCCGCCATTAATGCCAAGGTCTGAATAATAATTTGGTTTTCCATCATTCAATTTTTTTAGAGTATTGTATATGTGTGTAGATAAATTTTATTTGCCAAGGATAAAAACCTACTTGAACTTCTTCTTTAAGTGTGTGTGGAATTCAATATTATTCTAACACATATAATTAAGTTAAGAATTATATTTAAACTCTTCCATAACGATATTTATCTCCTTCTATTACTACTTAACTATTATCACTAGTAAATAGTTTTTAAAGGACATATGACGGTAAATCTATAATCTAATTATGTACAGTTGGATTTACTTTTTGTACTCTTTTAATTAAGACATATATTGAATTTTTTTAGATATCGTTTAAACTTTTAATTTTTGTTCCAAAATTTAAAACAACATAAATTGGCATGTGTCACGTCCTATTTGTTTTGAATATTTTTAGCTATAAACAAGCTAACAAATTATTTAAGATCAATTTGAATTCATAATCTTTATTTAAACTCTTTCTTGTCAATATTTAATTTTCTTCTCACACTTATACATGTGGAATTTATAAATTTTTAGCTATAAACATGTTAACATATTAGTTACACATTAATTTGAATTCATGATCCTTATTTAAATTCTTTCTGTTCATGTTTAATTTTCTTCTAACACTTATGAGCACAATATTTATAAATTTTGAACTAAAATTTATATTTCTATTAAATTTTGCATGACCAAATTTTATTACTTTAATAATATATATTAAATTCATAATTATTGATGATTAATCATTTGTGTATTGCACCATATTCAAATCTAGTTTATAAAGTTAATCAATTTTTTCCCCATCCATTTATTAACTCCTTTTTTCTTTTCTGTAAAAATTCTCGAACCGGATCTCTTTGAATCTAACCCGCAAAGACAACCCGATACATTCGGTTGCAGTGAAGATAGGGTTCCTCTCGTCTCCTTACGTTCGTATTCCAGATGAGAGAGAGCAACGGCGGCGTCGTGTGTGGGCTGCGACCTGGTTGGAGCATTCAAAGGGCTCTCCCTATCACCAAGCTCTTCTTCATCTTTATTCAAAGGCGATTTGGGAGCTGTTGGTGTGAGCTGCTTGGTTTCCATCTCCTTTCCTCTTAAATCACCATTGACGATAGAGTCGGCTCACAAGAAAGGTGCGGGTAGCACCAAGAACGGCCGAGACTCCAGAGGCCAAAGGCTCGGCGTCAAGATCTATGGTGATCAACTCGCCAAGCCCGGTGCCATTGTCGTCCGGCAGCGTGGAACCAAGGTATATGAACCCGATTTTTTTAATTTTTTTTATTTTTTACTTCTTCCAACTTTCATGTGGAGTTCATTTTCGGGAGAATGACTGGGGCTTGCAAATTATTCATAGGAGACATAGAGTCGATCATTTTATTGACTCCTGCCTCATAATTTTTACCTTACCATCTATCGTGATTGACTATAATGTTGGTACGACGAAATTGATACTTTTCTCGCCCTCAGTATTAATCTAGTTTCTTTTAATCATTCAATTACTCGTTCTTTTCATATATATGTGTGTGTGTGTGTGTGTGTGTGTGTGTGTGTGTTTCGGTGAACTGAAACTTCCACTGCATTCCCGCCAAATTTTTCTTTGTAAATTGTGTATGCTCCATCTGGAGCACGTATTATAGTTCACCATACTTGTGGTGAAGGGGAGGTGGTGTTACGGTTGGTGTTTGTGTATGTATGTACTTATTAGTAAAGAGAAGGAAATACAATCAAAAAGCCAATTCTTCTATGGCTTAGAGCTAGGGTAGGAGCCTGCCATGATCTGGAGTACAAAATTCTCAATGCTTATGTCATCAGTGGATGTCTTAAACTTTTCATACAAACTAGAGGCATTGTGATAGTTCATTGTTAATATAGTGAGTCAGAGAACTGTTTCATAAGCCCCTGAATCTTAATGAAAGGCCACAAAGCTGGACCAGTCCGAGAACAAACCCCTGTTGGTGGATAAATAACAAGGCTTGGGCCAGAGAACGTTTTGTACTCCATCTAGACAGGCTGCTCATCAGTTTATGTCAAAGCATATTCCTTCTCCTCAAGGTTCAAAGCACCCACCGTGTGATTCTGCACAGGTTTCGATGGCTCCAACACCAGTTGCAAGTTTGGAAAGAAGAAGTGAGTTGTCAAAGCTCATTGAAGAGTTCCGAACGGAAAGGGAAAGGCTCCATTGCCAGAGGTCTCACCCACCAGTTCCAGCAACCCTGAGTCTTTCACCTCGCCACCTCCTACGTTGCTTTTGTTTGGAGCTTTGGACTCTGGGGTCAGAGTCATCTTTGACTGGCAGAGAGGAGCCTCTTGTGAAGAATCTCTTTGGATCATCAGACCCCATTGATCATGAAGAAGGCGAACCAAGGCCAGATCTTTTCCCCCCTGGCAGCCGCTTCAGTCGAGGCTGATGGGTCTCCCTCCAATGTTTTTGATTGTTTGCCTCTTTGCTGTAGACTTCCATAACCAGAAGCACGCCCCATTGCATTGGCCTTCTGATGCTCAGGTCGCTAATTGGTCCTTAGGAAGGTTAAAAAAGTGGGCAAAGTGGTGGGCATGTCGTTTGCTGGGATCGAAAAAAAGGCCACCAAATTGCTAGTGGAAACGTAAAGGAAAAGACTGGAAGATGGAAAGATTGCTAGGAATGTGTGAGGGCTAAATGACAGTAAGCGGAGGATGGTTATTAAAAACTACCTTAAGGAACGGAAAGGTAACATAGTGTGTCTCCAAGAATCTAAACTGGATAAGATTTCTAGCAATATTATTGGGAGCATTTGTGGGCGTAGGAAGGTTGGTTGGATCTCTCTGCCGGCAATGAACACAGCTGGAGGCATCTTAATTCTTCGGGATGGGGGTGAATTGCAAATGCTTGATAGTTGGATTGGAAAACATACAGCTACTTATGTCTTGGTCCGAAAACAATGTGGGTTGGTGTGGGTGCTCACTATTGTTTATGGTCCTGGAGAAGGTCAAGAAAGATATGATCTTTGGGATGACTTGCTTTGCATCAAGAATAGGTGGACCCACCCATAGGGGTGGCTTCAATACAATCTTATCATCCGATGATAGGAATAGGCATCAGAATTTGAATTTGAATTTGTGCATGAGATAGTTTTCTGATTTCATTAGCTGGTTGAGGCTCACCAATCCCCCTCTCCAAGGGGTTCCCTTCACCTGGTGTAGATCTAGGACTGTTCTGGCCATGTCTAAACTGGACAGATTTTGATGTCCTCCAACTGGGAAGGACAGCTTCCCCAACATTACTCAATCTTTACTGCCCCATCCACTCTCCGATCATCTAGTTGTGCTGGATACAGGGGGTTTAGGATGGGGCCAACCCCCTTCCGATTTGAGAATGTGGCTAAAGGCAGATGATTTTGGGGATTTGGTCCTGCAGTGGTGGAATGAGGAGAGGTTTGTGGGACATGGTAGCTACATTATATCCAGAAAACTGAAGTCTCTCAAGTCGAGGCTAATAGCTTGGAACAAAGGAACTTTCTGGGACATAAGGAAGAAGAAACATGATCTGATTAGTGTTATCGACAACATAGACAAAAATGAAATCACTACCTCTTTGAGCACTGTAGACTGGGCAGCAAGATCCACTGTAAGTTGGAGTTGGCTAAAGTCATCCAATGGGAGGAAATGTCATGGAGCCAAAAATGCTGAACCTTGTGGCTTAAGGTGGGGGACAAAAATACTGGTTTTTCCCACAGAATGGCCAATGGCCATCGATGATTTGACTACATGGGCTCCGTCGAGGTCAATGCTCTCAACTTCGAGGATTGCAGAGATTTGAGAAGTGTAGTTTGTGTTTTCTACAAAGAGATTTACAAGGAAAAAGAAGATTGTTGGCCTTCTATTGATGGTGCTGAGTTAGACTTGTTGGACAATGATGATGCTTGTTGGCAAGAAAGACATTTCGAGGAAGCGGAAATTGTCCAAGCTTTAAAAGACTGTTGCAGGGTTAAAGCTCCAGGCCCTGATGGCTTCACCATGGCCTTCATACAGGCAATCTTGAAGGGTTTCATAATGGACTGCTGCAAATGTTCGAAGATTTCCATGTTCCAGAGGATGTAGTCTCCAACCTTAACACAACTTTTATTGCCCTCATCCCCAAGAAGGATGGAGCTGTTAGCATATCTAATTTTCGACCTATTAGCCATGCGGGTTATATTGACAAGATCATTTCTAAGGTTCTCTCAAATAGACTCATTAAGGTAATTGAGAAAGTTATTGGACCTTTTCAAAATGCTTTCATTGGAAAAGGAAAAATTCTTGATGCATCCCTTATAGCCAATGAGGTGGTGGATTTTCAGATAAAAAGCAAAAGCAAGAGAGTCATTTGTAAGCTTGATATGGAGAACACCTTCAATAATATTTACTGGAACGTCTTGCTCGAAGAAAGATGGGTTTGGTCTGAAATGGAGAAAGTAGGTTTATAAATGCGGTTCTACCGCTAAGTTCTCTATTTTAATTAATAGAGGCGCCACATATTTTTTCTGAGCCTGGAAAGGTCCTGAGGCAAGGAGATCCTTTATCTCCCCTTCTTTCATCATTGTGATGGAAGTCCCTAGTAGGATGGTTAGCAATGTAATAAGCAGTCTTTGGAGTGGTTTCCAAGTGGGTGATTAGATGATCTCACGACAGTTTCTCATTTCTTGTTTGCTGACAATAGTCATTTTTTGCAATAATAATCCCGAGACTTATAAATCTTTGATGTGTGATTCTTTGTTTTGAACGGTGTCTGATCTCAAAATTAATTCTCGCTAAAAGTGAGCTGATTCCTGTTGGTGATGGTGTTAGAGGACTGTATTTTGCCTCCCGTCTTGGCTGCAAAGTGACCTCTCTTCCTATCACGTACTTAGGCCTTTCTTTGGGAGCAACTTATAAGAGCACCTCTAACCTATTATTGAGAGGTTCAATAAGAAGTTGGCTGGGTGGAAGCAATCATACCTCTCCAAAGGTGGGAGATTGACTTTAATCAAGAGCACTCTCTCGAACCTTCCTGTTAGTTACATGCCTTTGTTTTGGATTCTTGTTATGTTGCCTATAGGCTAGAGAGCATTTAAAGGAGATTTCTTTGGGGCAACATTGGGGAGGACTTCAAATATCACCTTGTCAGATGGAAAATTGTCAATCAACCTTTGACGAAAGGAGGACTTGGGATCAAGTATTTTTGAGAGTTCAATTCTGCCTTGCTAGGCAAATGGCTTTGGAGATTCATGTATGAGAAAGATAACTTTTGGAGGAAAGCAGTTGCTGCCAAATAAAGGGTTGATCATTTTGGTTGGGTGTCCAAGGGCAGCAGGCTTCCCCACAGAAGAGGCATGTGGAAAGGCATTAGCAAAGAATGGAACTCATTTCTTATAGACATCAAATGCATCTTAGGTAAAGGTAACGCTATTGGTTTCTGGTCAGACGGTTGGTGTGTGGTGAGCTACAATTAAAACTGGCAATTTCCTAGCCTTTTTGAGCTGGCTTTAGACAAAGAAGTTAGCTTTTCCTCCCTTTTGGAAAGGAGCAGCTGGGACGTCACTTTCTCCTGAAGGGCACGTGATGGGGAGCTGGAAGATTTTATGCTTTTCTTCAACATTATTTACCAGAGCTTGGGGAACACTACTGCTGATGACAAGGTCCTTTGGAAAGGCAATAAATCTGGTTTTTATAGTGTTAAAGACTGCTATAGCACTTTTACTAATGCTAGTCATGGCAATCAGTCCGTTGTCGTTCAGCCTTGGGAACCTGATATGGAAATCCCGTGCACCCACTGTGATCTCTTTTTTCACCTGAGATCTTAACTGTGGATAACTTACAAAAAAAAGGATGCTACTTGGTCAACAGATGCCCTTTTTGCAAGTCAGAAGCTGAATCTGTGAATCATATTCTTTAGCAGTGCCCATGGATGAGGCATATTTTGGATTTTGCTCTTTCCATCATTGGCATACATTGGGTTATGGCAGGCAGAATTGATATGGAACTCTCAGCATGAGTAGGTCTGGTTTCTGGTAGAAAAAGGAAGAACTTGTTGAAGCTAATCCCTCTTAGCATCCTTCTGGTAATCTGGCAGGAGAGAAATAAAAGGATCTTTGAAGGTGAGTAGTGTCTCTCTCATCAACTGAAAAGATTGTGGAGCCATACTCTCAAAGATTGAGCTATTTCTTGTAATGTTGATTCTTTGGATGACTGTTTTGAGCTGACTAATACTCTTGCTTTGTAATGTGTTGCTCTTTCTTCCACATTGTACTTGGGTCAGCATCCCTTTGGTGCCTTTAATTTTAATTCTCTTTAATCAATCAAAAAAATGAGTCAGAAAACTGTTTCTTATCTCCCTTTCAAATGAGACACGTGTAGCCACCCTATCTTGAACCATTTTGCATGGTGAAAGCAGTTCAAAATGCAGGTGTCTTACACTTGCCTTACAAATTAGAAGCCCTGCGGTATGATAAATCAGAACAAGATTTCTTATATCCATTGAAATGAGACATGCTAGCTGTTGTGCTTTTAATCATTTGGGTTGAAGTTATTCAAAATGCATTAATTTTGTGTGCTGCGGGCCAAAGCGATTCACTTAAACACCTACCAATTTATTATGTTGTCATCACGGCATTGTTATGGGGAATAATGTCAAAGGGTACATAACTTGAAGGTTCTTCCATGCCCCGAAGTCCTTTCTCAAATTCCACAACCATTGCTGTACGCTTGGATGTAATTAACATGACAATGCTAACAGAGGCCCAAGCCTTTAGTAAAAAGACTAGCCAATAATGTTTGCTTGAGCCCAAACACTCTTGCAGTTCAAGCCAGTGGGCACCTGTGGCAATCTAAGGATCAGCAAGAAAATAACCCCAGGGTGATAGTGGGGAGATTGCATGAAGTGGTTGAGGATGAAACGATAGCCAATGTTCCTGTAAATGTAAAAATTGGTCGTCTTCTGCAGTGGCCAAATATATGAAAGAAAGGGTAGGGGCATGATGACTGCACATTATAACTTTTTGTAAGATAGGAAAAGTTCCGCTTGGGTTCGCCTGTATAGGATATGGAGCCTACTTTGCCATGTGTCAAAGCACGTTGGCTTCTGAAGCTTTATTTTCTATTCGAACTGTGGCTTGTACTTCTGAATAATGTTTTTGAGATGGTTGATCGCCAATCCCATTAACATCAGCTTATGTCATCAGTTCACAGCATCTTACCCTGTGTATAGAATTGTCTAAAAACTTCAGTTGTGTTTTATTTTATGACATTTACAGTTTCATCCTGGGAAAAATGTGGGGCTGGGCAAAGATCACACGATCTTTTCTTTGATTGATGGATTAGTCAAATTTGAGAAGTTTGGGCCTGACAGGAAAAAGGTCGAGGCACATATTCCCTTACAATTACGCTTCAGACATGTATCTTGAGAATTGATGCTGATTGTGTCTTGTTATGGTTGGCAGATTAGTGTTTACCCCCATATTGAGCAGCCTGAAAACCCCAACAGTTACAGAGCAAGGAAGAGAGAGCATTTCAGACTGCAGCGTGAGCGCAAGAAAGCGAGAAAAGAAGGCTATCCTATGCTGCCTCAACTAGTGCTAGCTTCTGCAGATGAAGGTACAGATGGGAATCTAGTCTGTTGATTTTGAAGTCAGGATGTGAGTTCGGTTCCTCTACACCTTTACTTGTGCAGTATTTGTGAAAATTCTTATTCAAGAGTTGCAATGTTTTGCAAGAAAGGAACTTTTGAGATTAGGGCTCCATTAGTGTTGTATGATAATAGTTCTCAGATGTTCCAATAGCACAGCTTCTTTGCCAAAAAGCGCCTCAGTAAAAATTTCCAACTATGTTAGACACTTTGGACAACCCTAACCACAAGGATGGACAGAACATACACAATTTGGTATTTTACTACTAGTAAAAATCAAAACCTTTAAGAAAATGTATTGAGTTTCAATGCTTGAACGAGTAGGATTCATATGAAAAATCATACCAAGAGGATAGAGTTTTTAAGAGTGCGAGGAATTTATTTGAAGAGAATTTTTGGGGGATAAGGAAGTAAAAGCATTGGAGAGAATAAACTCAACCCTGCAACAACAAATACAACAATCTGTAAGATTATATTCTTTAAAGACAAGTTTGATTGATTGATCATCTTCCTATTGTCTACCTCAGGCTCATCTCTGACCCATTTTGTCTACTTATAAAAGGTAGCATGAAAGGTAATATGTTTCCAACTTTGAAACAGTTTCCAAAACCTTGTGAGAGAGAAAGTGCAGTTTTCGCATCGAAAGCCAAAGTTACAGGTTATATGTGTTACTGAAGTTCCTAAAGACGATCGTTCGTTCGTCGCTTATTCTTCCTGCAGTTTATGAGAATTCAGACATCAACTAAGCAGTATAATTTGGTCTTTAAAGAGCAGAGTTTACCAATGTGCATGAGATATCCTCTTAAACAAAGATAACCATAATCCTGGAGAGTTGGAGATTCCACAACAAATTCCAAACTTGTAGGCTTCTTGTTGTCACAGGCGAAAGTTCATTAAAACTTGGAGGTTCAAGTCTTCGGCAATGATAACCCTGATCTTGATCCTACAAGGATAGAGCTCCTGAACAATTCAGTACACCAATGCTATGCACCACCACGAATTGCTAATTAATACCATTCTTTAAAAATTAATTGGTATGGTTAAATTTTGAATTAAAACAAAGGTCAAGAAAACATTTGTCTGGACTCAGGTGATTGACTTAGTATGAGCCCTAAAACTGCATCATTTTAATATACGCAATCTTTTATATATTTTTATTAAAATAATGCAGTTTTCCTGAATTAGAACGGAGATTCTCCAAGATCTTAAAAGATAATGAAACATTAGGATCCAGCTGAGGTCCTCCGAGCTCAAAAAAACAAGTAGACAAAGTTCACTAGGTTTTTGGGAAAGTAAACTTTTCAACAGGGAGGATACAACATTTACAACACGAGATCTTTCCAAAAGCTGTTATAATGACCGGTCTGGGAACCGCTTGCCCTTCACAGGATCGCCGAAGCCTCTCTGTTTTTCTTTTTTCTTCGCCCTTTTCTCTTGGTAGAATTGATGTGCTCTCTGTGTGAAATGTCCCCATCTTATTCACAGTTGTTATAAAAAAGGAAAATAGGAACATATGTAGCAATGGCAGAAAAGCCTTCTGTTCATCTCTTTGTCGATGTTGCCCCGGAGTCTGGCCTTTTTTCATGCTGAACAGCTCGAGGGACGAATGTCAAGCCACGGGTGTGGCGGCGACCAAAGGTGACTGATGAAGGAGAGGGCTCTCCAGTGCTTAATTTAGAGACTGCTGAAACGAGACCATTGATGGTTTCATCTTCTACTTCCATTGCATTCGCAGCCTCCTCCCTCTTATGCACAGCTTGTTTACTGCAGCGACTTATGCCTGTGTTTCTTGGATGGGCGAGCTCTCTTGAAGAACTCGAACGAGGTGGGAAATTTATGCTTGTCCACCAGGTGCTGTTGCCGACCTTTGTAGTTCTTGAACTTCAAACTACAGCCTTCCACTAGGCATTCATACTGTTGCAATGCATGCAAAAGGCAATATAACAATAAGAAAGTGAATAAAATTACATTCCTGTCAGTAATGGCATAAATATATATGTAGACTTCAAAGAAATGAATGATCAGTCTCATTATCCTCTAGTGTAGTCGTCTAGAATTATTTTGATTAAACTATATTTATTTTGTTATTGACTTGAGATAAAACTGTCCACATTATGGCAAGCAAAGTAGTTTAGCCAAATTATATTTTTAGTTTGCATGCAGGTTAAGCATTACAGCTTCCTATGGTTACATCATAGACTCATAGAAAAGACAGGCATAATATAGTCATGCATCAAATCATATGGATATTAAAAGAAAAGAAATACAGGGAAATTGTTGAAAACAGGCTCAGAGATATCAAAGTGAAGCGCAGCAGTACTCCAAAAACCATAATAACAGGGAATACCATAGCAAAACCACGGGCAACTTTTGCTTGGAAAAACGAATCGTGGGCCTCAGACACATGTATGCTGAGCAGGCGAGATGTTGGGTAAACTCTTGAGCATACTGAACAAGATGCAGTATGCCGTGCATTATAATGATCTTCAAAATTCTCCAAAGACTTCAACCGTGAGCCACAACCCACAATTGGGCAAAAGACACCCCTGTTCATGTTTCAAGAGAAGTTATGGAGGCTAGGTAAATTCATATATGTACACACTCCCATATACAACGTGTACCTTTTCCATTCCGTTCCAGATTACAGCAAAAATGTTGATAGGCATTTGGGTAACTAATCATCGAGTATGAATGTTTCGTGAAAAACTTTAGCATGCCTAATATTTTATTCTACAAAGAAACAAACAGAAAAGAGAGAGAGAATGAGTACCAAAAACCTGGATGGGACTTAAACATTTGAATGGTAAGGTAGATGCTGGATGTTGTGGATCATGGTACGAGGATGGGAGAAGAGTGAGCTAATTCAGATAGTCGGCATTAAATTGAGAGTAGGATTGGTTGGTTCACTATTTTGGGTCGTGGGATAGTTGGAACAACTTGGGATGCTTCTGATATGCACAAATTATTAACACAGATAAAGAAACCAGCCATGGACATTAGATCTAAGTATAATATTCAAGTTTTAGCACACTGACTTGCTAGATAAGAAGCTCAAGTAATTGAGTAGAGAACTTTCAGATATCAGTACTACCTTACCATCTTAGAGATGGTAGTAGAATGTAAGCATCACCACTTTTGGTGAATTGAAGGAGGATGTCCCACGTTTCGGGACATGAGATCCGGATTATCAGTACCAAGGTGTCTAAGTAAATTTAACACAACTATCACAACCATTATAAACTGAATTTATAAAATCATTTTGACTCATTTACATTTAACAGCTCCACTTTCGAGTAGGCCCTTTTAGAGCAACTCAAAATTGGTACTGGAAGCACATACAACTAAGACAGAACAAGCAAAGGATTAGAATCAATACCTGCCATCTTCATCTTCCAGGCTTTGAAGCTGATGCTTTTCATCTTCAGTTAAATCCAATGCCACCTTCACATCAAATGAAAATTATGTAAAATAAACATACCCTGAGTTGAATTAAACATGAGAAAAAAATAATAATAAAGCACACAATCATTGTAGTACTAATAGCATTATGTCAGCCAGAATTTGGGCTATGATTACCTAATCTCTTTGTTCCTGTCCATCTATGCTCCAGTAAAGGTACAATGGTCCATGATATAGACTAGATATGTTAGCAATACTGAAAGTTTTTTTTTTTTTTAGCAAAAAAGGAGAAAAAAAAACAATGTTCTCAAGTAAACCATAATGATTCTCTCTAGCTTAGCAATTACAAGATAATTAAGTGTATAAGCAATGTGTTAGTCCAAAAACCACCAATGAAGGAGAAAGGTTCCCATGTTTGGGGCAGCAATTCTTCCTCCTCGCCATTTGAAAGTGAAGTGAAAGTAATATTGAACGCGCTTGACCTAATAAGAGAGCCTACATACATATATGCTTCTGAGACCGGTCGAGAAGTTGAAAAATCACCATAAAACGCATAATTATGATCACAAGAACATCGAACAATTACAAATGGTCACTACATCCAGATTCAGATCGAGACGGAGGAGTACCTGCTTGGCGAGAAGTTCCCTCTCAATGTTGCCAGATGAGAAGAAGAGAGAATCGGGACCGAACCTCCTACGAGAAGAAGCCCAGTACGGAAACCCTAACTCGTCTCCCTCTGCCACTATCTCCATGTCCACCTCTGTGTTTCGGGACGACGGTGATGCGTGCTTATGAAAGGAATCAATAAATTGAGGCATTTCACCGATTATTGCTTTCGTTCATTAAAATTGTTTCTATTTTATTTCATAATTATGAAATGACAAAATGCAATTTTTCTTGCTCAACCTATATGCCAACATTTTCAATTTAGCCTTTAACTTATTAATTTATTCAAATAAACTCTTAAACAATTGAAACACGTTCAATTGTCTCCTATTTTAATCGAAATGCTCACATCAATGCTAAGAGCGTTAACTCTTTACTTACTTGTCATGTCTATATGGTATTGAAAAAATAAATTTGTGTCAAAAAAAAATACATCACACATTTAAGAATGGTGAAAAAAAGTGGGAAGTGACCATTTGCCTTTATTAAAATTTGTGGATGTCACTGCCAAGACTATTTCGCTTAAAAAAATAACGATAATAAATATTATTGTTATCACATATCATATGTACTATAGTTTTAGAATATTGAATGACATTAAGTTAAATTGAAAATATACAACAAAAAATAAATTAAATTATTACTTTATCTTAAAGGATAATAAATCATGAGAAATTTCTTATCTTTTACGTGTTAATGTCTCATAATATTTAATAATATCCATGAGCTTGTTTCAGATATTTGTGATATATTTCAATTTTAATTGTAGCAAATTAATTGTACCCTACTTGCAAATAATTTAATTTAATTTCACTCAATATTTAAAAAATATACATTAAGTTAATTTCTGCTAATAATAACAATATTAATATAATAATATTTATGATCATTTCTTTTAATGAAATAGTTTTGGTGAAGGAGCCTACTACAAATTTTATATCAATTTTTAAATAGGCAAAAGTCCGTCTTTCATTTGTTTTAAAGGTGTGATGAGACTTTTTCTAATATAGATTTATTTTTTAAATCATTCACGTAATGAAACAGCTAACGCCTTTAGTGCTATGAACACATTTCAATTGTTGAGGGACTTATTTGAATAAATTAATAGATGAAGGGATGGTAGTTTCTCTTTTGGGAAATAATTTGGTGATTTCGATCGAGTGACAGACATGTATGGGAAATACTCAAGTTTTTATTTATAATCTTTATAAATTCTGGAAGAAAAATGCAAGTCCAAACTCTAGTAATTAACTGAATCCGTACCTCAAAAGTGGAGGTACTCAAACTTTTTATTTATATACTTCTAAATTGTGTAAAGAGAACACGGATTCAAACTCATATAATTAAGTGATTCCCCACTTTAATAACATGTTATCATGGAGTAATGAAGCTCTCTTTTTAGTTCATAAGCGGAGGTAAACAAACTTTTTAGTTATATACTTTTAAATTGCGAAAAGAGAAATACAAGGTTCAAATTCATTGAAATAATATATATTTATATAATTAAGCTTTCGTTTGTGGGAAAAATGAGGAGTTATAAACTCGTCACATTTGTTTTGGAAGATCATTGTTCACATTATCTGAAAAAAAATGAAGATTCTTTACATCCAATACTATGGGTATGAAATACTTTTGACTAAGATCCTTAAAGGATATGTGTAGGTGATAGAAACTGAGTTTCAGGGGTTGAATCTACAGAAGGTAGGTTTGAAAATGGACCGTCGATTTGAATATGAAGAACAAAGGGTGAACAAATGGTGAATGAGTAAAGAACAGGGCCATAGACCCATTTTGGGTGTTGAAGAAGACGATGAACATTAACCATTGGAGGTTCCATTGGAGTTGTGAAGGCCATTAGAGGGATTAGGGTTGTTAGGTGCCGGATCCATTTTGGGTTTCCTACATATCTCTATGGGAGAATCAGATCCATGTAGTTCTTACAGCTCATAGAGTTGTGGAGGTTTACTGGAGATTTTCACCTTGCCATTGGCAGCGCTGGTGATGAAAATGAAGATGAAAATGGAGTGCTCTGATGCTTTTCTCTATTTTCTTACTGTTAGAATCTCAAAAGTGCCTTCCCTTCCCAAAACCCTAGGGTTTTGTTTATATAGTGCGGAGAGGAATGTGGAGGAGGATGTGGCGCATCCTTGGGAATTGGACCCAAAAATATTCTCAATTATAGGAAGTGCCCTAGCTGGGCACCACGTGCCCCTTAAGGTAATATGGTGGAGCCATTGGCTTCAAAAGGAAATGTTTTTTCCCCTATTAGGGAAAAGGGCAATCAAATAGACCATAGACCTAGAATTATTCCGTGAAGGAGTGGGGCCATAGGTCCAAAGTGGATGAACCTCTTAGAGGGGAGCCATGGGCTCAAGGCAAGTTTAGCAAGTCGAAGCTCGATGAATGTTAATGAGTCGTGGGCTTAGGAAATGCTAGCTAGCCGAGGGCTTGAGAAATGCTAACGAGCAGGGGGTTTGGGAGATGCTAACTAGCCGGGGGCTCGAGAAATATTAACGAATCGAGAGCTTGGGAAATGCTAACGAGTTGGGGGCTCGGGAAATGCTAACAAGACAGGGGCTTGGGAGATGGTAACGAGGCGGGGACTCGAGAAATGTTAACGAGCCGGGGGCTCAAAAGATGTTAGCAAGTAGGGGGTCGGGAGATGTTAATGAGCCAGGAGCTCGGGATATGTCATGGGCCCAATTGACCCGTGATGGGGAATTTTCTTGACCTATGGGTTTAAAAATTACAATCATGCCCCATTGAATTGATCAATGGGGCACCACTGATTGAATTTCTCTCTTCGTTTTATATGTGAACAGCCATAAAAAGTGACACCAATAGTTTTTAATGTGTCTTTTGTTACGCACAAGATTAAAAAAAAAATCCTATTAAAATTTAAAACTAAATTATACAAGTATCTACCTATATGTAAACGAGAGCATTGAATTTTCGAACATGTTAAGATTACCGATACTCACATGTGGGTAGATACCACTTATAATGTTTAATGGTGGGCCACACTCACATGTGGATAGAATCTACTTATAATGTTTAATGGTGGGCCTCATTCACATATGAGTGTCTGCACCTAAAAAAAGATACTAAGTCCTTGAATTTTGTTTGTGGGAAAAATGAGGAGTCAGAAACTCGTCATATTTGTTTTGGAGGATCATTGTTCACATTATCTGAAAAGATGATGATTCTTTACATCTAATATTGTGGGTACGGAATACCTTCTATTAAGATCCTTAAAGGATATGCGTATGTGAGAAAAACTGAGTTTCAGGGGTTGAATCTATAGAAGACAAGTCCGAAAATGGACCATTGGTCCAAATATGAAAAATAAAGGGTGAATAAATAATGAATTAGTGAAGAACAAGGCCATAAACCTATTTTGGGTGAAAACAGGGGCTATTGAAGAAGACAATGAGTAGTAGCCATGGGAGGCTCCATTGGACCTGTGAAGGTCATTAGAGGGATTAGGGTTGTTTGCGGCCGGACCCATCTTGGGTTTCCTACATATCTCCATGAGAGAATCAGACCCATGTAGTTCTTACAGCTTATAGATCCATAGAGGTTCACTAGAGATTCTCACCTTGCTAGAATTTCAAAATTGCCTCCCCTCCCCAAAACCTTAGGGTTTTGTTTATGTAGCGGGGAGAGAAAAGCAGAAAAGGATGTGGCGCATCCCTGGGCTTTGGGTCCATAAATATTCTCAATCATAGGAAGTGCCCTAAATAGTCACCATGTGCCCTATAGGGCAACGCGGTGGAGCCATTGGCTCCGAAAGGAAATGTCTTTTCCCCAATTAGGAAAAGGGCAATCAAATAGGCCACGGACCCAAAATCATCCTGTGAAGGAGTGGAGCCATAGGCCCAAAGTGGATTAACCTCTTAAAGGGGAGCCATGGGCTCAAGGCAAGTTTAGCGAGTTGGGGCTCAAGAGATGCTAACGAGCCAGGGGCTTAGGAGATGCTAACAAGCCGGGGGCTCGTGATATGTCGTGGGTCCACTTGACCTGTAATGGGGAATTTTCTTGACCTATAGGTTTGAAAATTACGATCATCGATTGAATTTCTCTCTTTTTTTATATGCGAACAGCCATGAAAAGTGATGCCAACAAATTTTATGAACTGGTGTGATGGTTGAACTCTTATTTTACTTAAAGCCTAAGGTTTTTGGTTGTTTTACTTCGTACTTGATCCCATTGGACTATTCAAGAGACAAGTTCTACAAGTTGGCCTTTTTGCTTTGGGTTCATGATTTGGTTGGCCTTTTTGCATGCATTTGTGATTTTGGACTGGTGGTCAGTGGGGAGGGGGCTTTCTCTTTTATTAAATACACTTTCTTGTTGACATTTATGTGATTATTTTCTAGTTATATTGTAGGCTAAGACAATTTAATCGGAGGATCCAAACATTCAAAATGGAATTATCAAAAATAATTCAAAATCAAGTCTGTTTCTGACATTTCTCAATAGTGAAGAATTGTCACTTTATTGAGGTTCGAGTTTTCCATAAGTCAAACTATGAATCAATTTTCTATTCCTCTTTTCCTTTACCATTAGCTTTATTTGTAATAAATAAAATAAAATAAATAACCAAACAACAATGTCCCTAGAACTGCAAATGAGTCCGAGAGAGTTGACTGTTTATCTTCAAGCTTTGATTTGAATAAAATTCATATTGAATCGAGCTCTATAATGAGTTGTTTTGGCTTAATTTTGTCAGCGATCTTAGAATTTTTCTCGAAATAATTCAATCAACTTAGCAAATAAATATACACGAGCTTTTATTAAGCTCATTTATGAATCTACTTTGAAAGCCTAGATCTTTTGTATAATCAGTTTGGTTTTCATTGAAAAACAAGTGTCAAGCCCGGGGCATTGCCCCAATAGCTGTTTAATAGCATTAGTCATATTTATCATAATTAAACTTGAATAAATATAAGGTAGAACAACAATTCTAAAATAAATGCAACCTTATTCATGATTTTCATGTCTAAACATGTTATGTAGTGTATAATTTCTATCAGACATTATATTGAACGCATAATGTTCACAAAAAAAAAAAATCTTACCTAAACCATGAATCATTCTCAAGTGGAGCAGGTTGTTAGTCTAAAAACATTCACAGAATAAAAGTAAATAATTCAATTGTAAGAACCATTAATAGAACCATAAAATCAAGGATGTAGGAATCTGAAACATTTTGTAATATGGGGAAAATGACCTCCGAAAAATTCAAGTTAATCAAGAAATACTCTCTAACTAATATTCTTGATGATAACTTGTGTTTATAATTATCTTGCTAAAGGGCAGGTTGGCACAACTATAAATTATACAATCATAGCATATAACATAAAATGATAAAGGATGATGAGTAGAGTGGCATGAAGGATAGCCTTTAAATGGAAACCATGTTTCATCAAAGAAAGGCTTGCAAGTGAAACGTAAAAGCCTAATATATAGAGAAATCGCAAATGAACCAATAATTCCACAGATCTTTTAATAAATAATGATCTAAAGAAGAGGATGGGACATAACTCAAGCCCGAATAAATTCTAGTTCTTCCAATTTTCTTGATGAATCATAAAAGGATTAAAGGCTAAGAAAAATGCGAGTAAAGTTGAAATCTTAATGCTCGGATAGACTACAGCTGAATCAATAATTCAAGAATCCTCCAAAATGAATACTAAATCTATGACACAGCCATCTAACTCAACCAAAGATAATGCTCATCGCACCACCAGATCTGATCTTTGGTTCTCCATTCTTGGTTGGCATAAAGGACCTCTTCAAAGAAAGTAATTTAGATCGCCCTAAAAGAATGAGAAGAACAAAAGATCAAAGGTCTTGAGCTGAATAATAAGGTAAGGAAAATGACAAAAGAAGAGACATTAGCATCAAAACAACTCATTTCAACCCTTTAAAAAAAAATCTCTAATATATATAAAATTTTAAAAAAATTACTATGAAATTATATTAATGTTAGGATTTGTGAGTAGAGGACCTTAGGAGTTGAGATTGTGTGCTAGAATTTGAGCTAATTCATCCGAGGTGTGCTGGAGGTAACATTACTTTATGCCTTCATCGCAAGTATGCTGGAAGTAGTATTGCTTTATGCCTTCTCCTTGTGTCATCAGTTTCACCAAGTAAGTTTTCCCCCGACATGGGGACAGCCGCCGCTTGCTTGGTGTTGTACGCCATCAATGCCATAGATTCAGGGTTTATTTTAGATCAAGTTTCATTTAAGGGGTTTTATTGTTGATTGAAATTAATCGGACAGAGTAAAAGGGGCTTAGTCTTAATTTGAATTTGATTGATATGAGTAGGAGGGATTTGGTCTTGAGGGGAGTTTTTAATGAAACAACCTTTTATTGGGAAGGAAAGCTGACAAGGGAGGAAGTTTTGAAAAGTTCACGCGCAAGCCTTCGTAAAATGCCACATGATCATCTTTACTTCTGCTTTCATGTATAGATATATATATATATATATTCTTTTTGACTTCAAGGTGGCATTTGCCCCGATTAGTTACCGAAAAACTTAAAACAAAAAAGAGCTTTTAGAAAAAGTTATAGCTATTTCTTTTCTCTTTTTTCGTTTTCAAAAGTTTGTAAGGCCAGCCAATATGCGAATAAATGAAATATCTGATTTGGGCCTCAGTTTTATAGGGCCAATAACAGCACCACATCTGACAAAATCGTACGAAGGCCGAAGAGGGCCCTTTTAAGCCAACGTCATATGGGCTTCAATTGGTCCGCAACGAGTCCATGAACCGAAAGTTGTTTTGGGCTTTATTGCAGAGTATTAATGATGCATAATTTACCATAGTTATACTAGGAAAATTATGTTCATTAGACTTTCAAAGTAATTTGTGCATCGCACATCATTTTCACGCGGGAGAATAAGTTCCCCACCTTGTACGTCATTATAATTTTATAATTAATTTTTTTCTAGGGTATTACTATAAATTCCAATCTCATGTCGGTCAAACATGTCTTCAATTCGACGGCATCAAGAATAAACAAAGCATCACATATACAAATTCTGATAAAAGATTAAAAGTGTTATGGTTTTCAAAAACCATGGAGCTTAGCACCACGAAAATAGTCCGCAACCCAACAATGCATATATATATTATGGTTTTCAAAATCTATGCAGATTAGTACCACGAAAATAGTCCGCAACCCAATAAAGCATTTGCATTATTCTTCATCAAGGCTTCATATTTTAAAACAATATATAACAGTCTCATTATTGGTATTGTCAAATATGACTTTCTCTAAATATATGATTAAATTATCTTTCGAACTTTTTCTTTATTATTAGAAAAAAATTTCCTTATTGATATTCGCATTCTAAGAGATTATCTGGATCAAGTTGCACAAGAATTCTCCAAGAATTTCCTTGATCTTTCATGTCCACTCTCAACAACCAGAGGAGAATTTGACACCAGCGTCGAGATTGGCTTATTGAATTGTGATGTTCCTCCTCATGACTAATAAAAAAACAAAATAGTGATTTTCAGCTAGCTAAAGCAAAATATTATTAAATTGTACTTTTAATCTCACAAAATTTTAATTGCATATCTAAATTAAAGCGCAAACTTAACTTTTCTAAAACTAAATAAGACATCTAAATTAATAGTACAACAAGAAAAGAATTGGATCAAAAGGATCGGGTCATTTTTTGTCCACTTGATTAAGTGTAAAACCTAGATTTACAAAATAGACATGAGAAACAAATTTGGAATGAGGACCATAGGTCCAGAAAATGAAGAATAGCTTGATGGAGAGATGAACAGAATGAAGAATATGGGCTGTAAGCCCGTATAATGTAGGGAAAGAGAGGAAATGGGATTTCTACTGTTGTTAGGGGCCGAACCCGTAGGTTTCCAGCATATCTTTATAAGAGAATCAGATCCATGTAATTCTTTACGCTCATAGAGCCATGAAGCTCAGTGGGGGCTGTTCTCACCTTGCCATTGGCAGTGATTCAGTGAAGTTTTTGTGAAGAAGAGTGGAGTAGTTTTCTCCCTTTCTCCGTTGTTGTGGTTTCCAATCGCAAAGTGTTCTCCCCTCCCCAAAGTCCTAGGGTTTTGCTTATATAATGGGGAAGAACCCAAAGGGGGAGAATGCGGTGCCACATCCTCCTCGGATCTTGGCCAAATATTCCTCAATCATGGGAAAATCCCTAAAAGAGTCATGTGCCATTAGGGCAGTATGGTCGAGGCATAGGCTCAAAGGCTCTAAGTCTTTCCTCCTTAAGGGGGAACATGTGAGTTTTAAGGCTTAATGGGCCAAGGGCCCAACAATGCATTCCTTTGAAGAATGGAGCCATGGGCTTAAGGAAGTCGATTGTTGCCTTGGAGATTGAGCCATAGACTAAAAAATAATCGCTGTTTGTTGACTTGGTCAATGAGAGTTGAAAAGTTGTATTCCCTTATAAATTTAGCCATGGGCTTGAAAATGTGGATCTATAGGCCCCACTTGATAACATGTCCTCTTAGGAATTGAGTTGTAGGCTTGAAAATAATGTTACTCTTCATTGACTTGGTCAACAAGAGTCCAAATATGATACCCTTTAGGGGTTGAGCCATGGGCTCAGAAATATGGGTCTATAGGCCCCAAAGAAAGTGTTTTCCCCCTAGTGATTGAGCTATGGGCTCGGGTGCGCAATTACTCTTTGTTGACTTTGTCAATGAAAGTCCAAAATACATAAAAGGTGATTAGAAGGTTAATTTCTCCCAAAGGGCATGAAAAGCAACGCCAACAATTGCAAATGATATTATCTGATATTTCGAAAGAGGGAAGAGAGGAGAGAGAAAAATATATTTGAGTTTAGGCCGTTCTTCTTTCAAATGTAATAGGTTCTATCAGTTTGGGGATTGATTTGACCACTTTCATAAATTTCAAAGTTTAACGGGTGAAATTTGAAATATAGGGACTAAGCTGGAACTAACCTTGAGAGATCGAAAAAGCAATTTTCTCTTCTTCTTTTAAATCCTTCTATGTCATAATAATAGTTCTTTGGTAGAAAAGTCTAGTGGAATGATTTATGATAAGAGGAGACAAGGTAACATCCATTATGGTCTAAATAGGAAATCATTTCTTCCTAAGCAGTAAGATATAATTTATGGAGGAACTTTTTCCATGTTGAAGCAATTATGGAAGAACTTATGAAGGAACTTTTTCCATGTTAAAACAATTATGGGAGAACTAGATAACAACTTTAACTTGGCTTTTGGCCTTTCCTCCTCTTTGGGCATTATTGCATGTAATCAATGATAGTTGTTAATCGTATAACCAATATAATATAATATAGTCACGCAATTACCAATTGCATGACTAATTTTCACTTTTATTCTAATTCATTAAAGAAAAGTATTACATAAATAGTTGAATTATGTCTCACCATCCATACATAAACAATAATTTCCCATCCCAAGTCAATGTGGGAACTTATCATCCCCTCTTTGCAATTTCCACCAAGTAATGAGAAGATTCCAACCTCTCTCCTGAGTCATTTTCATTCATTTACGGTGAAGGTGGTGTCAGAAATTCTTATGCTCACATGGCTCTAACCGAACCCTAGGAAGGAACCCTTAGCTCGAGTCAGTGTGGCACGCCCAATTCCTCAGTTGAACAGTGGTCTCCAATTTGGCTTTTGCCGGGGGGAATCTAGAAATGTCATTGCCTTCCATTCCCCATTGTCTAATCTAAGGTGGCACGTGCATGCACTAACCTCTCAAACTCAATAATTGAAACTCAAATATCCCAGGCAAAGGAAAAATTTGAAGTTTTTCCTTCTGGGAGAGGGAGAAGGGGGTCAGGAGAGTCTCTGGGCTGCTATGTATGATTCATTATTCATACATGGTGTTTCAATTGGGACTAGGTGTGGGTTGAACACAAGGTTGATTAGGTCATGGAGCCATGTTTCCCAGTCAAACTCTTGGACTTTTTTTATATAAAATAATAATAATAATGTTAAGCTTACTTGTCTCAGCAAGGCAATTAGGCAGCCCATGTTGTATTATGTTTAAGATGATGTATAACACAAGCAGCTTAGACCAAGTGTTCTCAAAGCCACCTTGTTAAACAAATCTAGTTAGAAAAGTCACCTCTCTCTCTCTCTCTCTCTCTCTCTTTCTTTATATGTGGACCCACACTGTTTCTTTCTTCATTCCATTAACCTGCTTGTTTGTGTTCCCCCTCTCTTATGTATACAAGATTATATATCTTGGAGCTATATGCATAGACAGGGAGGAGAAGGGAGAAAGTAAGAGAGAAAATGGAGGGATGGAGAAGGTTGTGGTGTTCAATCATGGTGGTAGTGATGATGGGTAAGGGAGATGGGCAATTGGTAGAGAACTTCTACAGCTCTACCTGTCCAACTGTGGAAGCCATTGTCAAACAGGCGGTGTCGACCAAGTTTAGCCAGACCTTCACCACAATCCCGGCTACTCTCCGCCTATTTTTCCACGACTGCTTTGTTCAGGTAACCATATATGTACATACATATGCTCAGTTATTGAATCCATTGTTTCAGTTTCCTCCAACTTCTTGCAACATATACTATATCTTGAAGTCATTTCCTCTTAAGTTATAATTTGAAGAAAAAAAAAAAAAAAAAAAAAGCAGCGCTGATCATGCAATAGTTGAGTTCCTCTTCCACAACTTTCTTTTTTGGAGAAGGAAGAAAAAACAGAAACTAATTAAGAAGCTGGTTGTAGGGTGGAATCACCTAACCTTTGAGATTTGACTAGAAAATTCCAAGATGAGACCAAGGAGGGTAGGTTTTGAGAATGGCCTGCAGGAACAGAGTAGCAGCACATAATGTCAAGTGGTGGAGGCGCAAAGACAATACCAAGTTTGAATGTGTGTGTATATGTAGGTATAAAAGAAAGAAAGAAAAAAAAAAAACAACATTTCTCATATTTGCTAGAAAGTCTGCAAAGACAGACTAGGGAAAAGGGATGGCAGCAATAGAAATCATAAAATTCTAAACGAAGACTTTTCTTCTTCTTCTTCTTCATTCCTATTTGAATCTTTAAATATTGATTTGAGCACAGAATTATCTGTAACAAAAATCCGGAAAATGTCCTTATTCTCTGAGGATGTTTCACGAATCAGTGTCTTACACCCTCAAAAATTCAATACACATATTCCAGGTCCTACTCTCGAGTCTCGGGAAAAAAACACACATATTACATGCAGTCGCATAACTTCTCTAAGTGATTGTGTTATGCGAGAGCTGTGATGAAACAAGGGTAATGTGGTTCTTTTTGTGCATAGACAAAAAATGCCCATCAGCTGAAATCCATAGTAAAATAATCCACTCATGTGGATCCATCCATCTACCTTGTTTTGAAGGGCTGCGATGCCTCAGTGATGATCCACTCACCAACAGGTGACGCAGAGAAGGACGCTCAAGAAAATCTTTCGCTCGCTGGAGATGGATTCGACACTGTAGTCAAGGCAAAACAAGCAGTAGAGGCGGTGTGCCCTGGCATAGTCTCGTGTGCAGATATTTTGGCCATTGCAGCGAGAGACGTTGTAGTCCTGGTAAAAACTGCAAAGTCAAAATCCATCAGACCTTTCATTTGTACATGTTTATACACAATTTAAGGCATACCACTCATTGCCTGCATTAAATTCTCAGGCAGGAGGACCTTCATTCAACATAGAATTGGGTCGTCGCGATGGGCTATCTTCCAAGGCATCTCTAGTAGGGAAAAATCTTCCCAAACCATCCTTCAAACTGTGGAAGTTAAAGTCTCTCTTCGCCAAACACAATCTAAGCCAAACAGATATGATTGCACTGTCTGGTGCTCACACAGTTGGCTTCTCCCACTGCAACGTCTTTGCCAACCGCATCTACTCGTTCTCCTCCTCCTCACGGGTGGACCCTTCTCTGGATCCAAGCTATGCCCAGCAGCTGAAGGTATCCTGTCCTCAAAATGTGGACCCTGTCATAGCCATTGACATGGATCCTGTGACGCCACGAGCCTTCGACAATGTGTACTACCAGAATCTGATTGGAGGAAAGGGTTTGTTCACTTCGGATGCAGTCCTCTTCACTGACTCAACATCTCAGCTTACGGTCCAAGCCTTTGCACGCAGCTCAGGTGACTTTAATGCAGCTTTTAGCACTGCAATGAGGCAGCTTGGGAGAGTTGGTGTCAAACTTGGAAAGCAAGGAGAGATTCGGAGGGATTGCACAGCCTTTAATTGACTGACATTACCTGGTAAAAAGCAAATGTGAAATAAACTTCTCAAATGAGGTTCTTCAGAGCCATCCAGAAAGTAGTACTAATCAGAAATCCTGTGCCTGTCTCAGTGTGCATAGTCAGAGTTCAGAATTTGAGGACTTATGATTTCAACTGATTCCATGATTTGTGTACCTAGGGTTTCATATGCGCACTTCTTTTTTTTTTAACATGCTCACTTGCACGCATCATTTGCAGTATGGCCTACTTCTCAAACAAAACAGCTGGTCTAGAAACCAGTTCTATACTCACAAGTGATGCTTTATTTTCTTAGGAATAACATGAAATATTCATGTCCCACTGTCGCTCTATCACATATTTCATTCAATCAAATGAAAGTATTGTATCTACAAATTTCATTTGATAAGATGGCAACACTATTGTCCAACAATCCAAGGACATGAAGAAGAATAAAGATCATAACTGAATGAGCGCTGACATGTCATATAAACTCCAAGAGCCATAACTTGAGCACTTCTACATTCAGGTCAGACTTCAACATGTTGCTCACATATCATCTAAAACAACACTGGTACGAAAATCCACAAACTAAAGATTGGCTGGTCATAGAAGCATGAGGATAGAAAAGATAACGGGTAATGGCTGGAAATTTCAGAGATTGAAATCCAATCCTTGCAGGGTAAAGCTGAAAAAATGGTCAAACCTCAAAATGTTCTGTAGATGTAAAAATGCACAACTTTCGCTGTCTTGCTCTTATTATTTGAACAACACATCTTATACCATAGTAGATTAAATTTACCCAACCATATTGAGAATGCTTAAAGAGGTCCTCTTCACCCCCCCCCCCCCCCCCCTAAAGATTGTTTCAACTCCATAAAACAAAATAAAATAAAATTATATCAAGTAAATAATCATGAAAGGCGTCTCCCAGGAGGGGGTGAGAAACGGAAGGGGAAAGGACAACACGGATTCCCCCACAAAAGAACTGTTTATTGAAAATTTGAAGCCAAGAGGAAAAACTTACCACGTCGTATGACAATAAACATGAAGGACTCAAGCACAAGGTAGGCGTCAGAATTGTCATTTACTTTTCTAGCAGTTGATTCTAGGACAGTTCTCCAATTGATACAAACTTTGCCACCTTCATGTCTGCAATGAATGTTTAAGTTTTCTGCAGCGTGCAGGCAAATTTGCTACCAAACAGAGGAGGAAAGAACCTTGTTCTACAATTGAAGCAGTGATATTACTGCTGCTTCTTGGAATGTTCACCAAGAAGATAAATTAGCAGCCATTTTAGGTTCTTCAGGAAATAAAATCCAACGCGTCTAACATAAGCAAGGCAGCAAGAAAAACTCCATCCTATGAGCCGAGAAAATATAAGTTCAGTGAACAAGCTTTCAACAGTATCAGAAGACTTGACCTTTATCACTTTATGATACGTCAAGGCAAGTTCACACAACAAATTCTTACAAACATAGATTAATGAAGGAGATCAAGAGAAGTACAACACCTCAAAGACCAAAAAAGCAAATTTTACAACAGTCGTCACAAGACAGTGCCCAGCTGCAATAATAGGAATTGCCAACAAGAAAAAAGGGGTGCCGATTTCTTTTTCAGAAAATGCTTCCAAACACACACGGGGGAGGTTACACATAAGCAAATTTCACGGCCCACATAGTTCCTGAATGAAGTTATAATCGACTTCAGCGGACGAAGGTCCTTTCAGTTTGTGTCCATGAATGAAGAACGGGATTTTCCATAGAGGTGGGCATAGACAATTTTGGTCCTATACACAAGAATCATGCTTAAAACAACTGCGACAACGCAGAATCCTGACATTATCATGGAGGTAAGGAAGAAGCATATGACACCCTCACACTTCAGCGGTCTCTCCAGACCCCGACCAAGCATTTGGGTAAAGGCTGAAATTAAATGGTGTTGCCGTTGATGGCCATGAGCTTGTTCCTCAGCTTCATGGTCATATATGCTGCTAGCAATGAGACCAGAGAAGACTAGGGAACCTGTGGGGTTTGCTAGTGTGAGGAAATTGTATAAGGCGCCAAACTTTTTCAGGCCAAACAGCTCGGAGGCAGCAGCTGGAACAATCGCCCAATGTGCACCATACCCAAGCCCAATCAATAGAGTGCCAATGTACATCGCCCCAGGCCAACCCATAGCAATGAAGATGTGCCCAATTGCCATTACAGATTGGGCCACAGCCATGGCAACTGGCCTCGGATAAGCACGATCCCTATACAACAATATCAGTAATATCGTATTAGAAAGGTGTGGGCAAAAACCAATATCAAAATAAAGTTCAATGAACATCTGGGAGGAATGAGGTCCGCTTGTACCTGACAATAACCTCAGAAAAATAACCCCCACCGACACGGCCGAGAAAGTTCCAGATACTGATCAATGAAACAAATATATGAGTATTATCATACCCTAAAGATTGGCTCATCTGGCCCAGATTATCAATCACTGTCAACCCAGATCCAGAACCCAAAAGAAGTGAGAAAAATAGAAGCCAGAAATCAGCTTTAATCAAAGCCTGCATCAAGGTAAAATCCTCCCCTCTATGTGGACCCCTTCTCCTCTTGATCCTCACTGCTCCTTCAGCAGCAGCCTGGAAAAGTCTTGCTTGCAACTGTGCGATGCGTTTTCGTCTCTCCAGTGTCGGAAGCAAGTCCATTTCCTTGGGCTTTTCATCTTCCACCTCACTAAGTATAACCTCGTGTCCATCATGTTTAGATATCCCAGGTTCTTGTCTATGTGGCTCAAGTAGGGGAGCTTCTCCCGCTGACGCTCGTGACTCTGACAAAAAACTCAATGACAAGGGAATGACAATTGGAACCAATAGAAGGATGAACAAAATCACAGTGAAAATTGTGATCATCCCTGTGGCTTAAATCAACTAGATCTGCTAGGAGCATTACACCCATTAAATAGGCAGCTAATAGGAGGCACACGCTATAGATAAATGTGAAGCTTAAATCATCAGATGGTCGGACTTGTCTATGACCATTCACAGGCCTTACAATGAGCATGAGAGCGATAACTACCATTGCTGGACCAACAGCAACCATAAATATAAGATTCGCATGATCTGGGGCATGGATCATTGTGTATATCTGAGTCAAAATTGCACCACCCAACCCAGCAAAGCCCTTTAGTATCCCCACCACAGGGCCACGCCTCTTGGGGAAATTTTGCACACCGGAAACCAGAGCTGCAGTGTTGAAGTAGGTTTCGCCGTTGGTTCCCACAAATATAAGAATGCACATCTGTACATTATATCGATCGTTAATTTAACTCATTTAATTAAGACGGTATGCTGCATAAAGAGTTCCCTAATTTCAACCAGTGTCTGTTTCCTAGTGTATTTGATGCATGGAATGTGTGCGATACCAATTATAGCTATTTTCACTCCAGATTCATATTAAGAGCCATACAGGCAAAAATTTAGAAGTTACGGTTTTATTTATGTATCTACTTAATATCAAAACAAAAATGTTAGACATGAGTAATAATTTCAGAGGGCACAATCTTAATTCAATGTTTGGAGTGTCAAAAGGAACCAGCCATCATATTTCTTATTTGTTCTATTTTCCATAGAATAAAACAATGTACTCAAATGACAAATGGGCAAAATTCCAGAGTCAAAAATATGTTTAGACGAATGACTAACAAGCACCAACCAAAAGCTTAGATAACAAGAATTTCTCTTGCTGCATCACACGAGCTTCAGTTGTTTCAGTTACTACGAATGTCATTGATAATTCTTTTAAGCTGAAAGCTTACTTATTCTGTGCAAGATGAAGCCTCAAAAAACCTAAGTAAATGACTGCTACTGCCAAACAAAAAGTAATAAAAATCCTTCACACCAAGACGAAGAACGATGTTTAGCATAGTAAACATGTTAAAAAGCGAAAAAAGTTTAAGGAACAAAATTATCTCAGATGTCTTAAGAGAAAAACACTCAGATTCTGCAAACAGCCTAGGTATCTAGTCATTATTGTCTGCCTTCCCAAGATTCCCTTAGTCTCACAGTCATCAACATAAAAGATAACAATGGTTTTTCATAATCTCACAAACATTCACCATTCTAAATAGCATCCAAACAAAGAATTGCAAGAAGTATGGAATAAACAAAATTCACGCAGGTGAATAATTGACTGTAACTTAAAATACCATTGACCATCTTCTCCGTCTATTTAAATCATCAAAAGAATGTTAATCTTCCTGATTGAAGCCTAAGAACAAAAACCTGACTCCTGGTTCTAAACAGAACACCAAATAATAATAATAATAATAATAATAATAAATCCTAACTAACGCCAATCTCACCCATGGATGAAGCCGTAAAGAAGAGCCATTTTGAGCAATAGAGAGCCACAGAAAACTTGAAAACATGTAATAATCGAGCCAGAGAGAGAGAGAGAGAGAGAGAGAGAGAGAGAGAGAGAGAGAGAGAAGAAGAAGAAAAAGAATAAATACTCACCGCCCATAATGGTAAGGTGGGAGATCGACCGGTGACGATCAACCAAACCCAACCATACCCAACAAAGTTTTGCAAAGCACCCACCAACAGAGCGCCCCACAGAGGCAATATTTCGCACAAACTCCCAGCCAAAAACCCAACACTGTCCCCAAGATCCTTAGCCACCCCCAACCTCGCAATCTCCCTCTGGTTGTAGTTCAGAGAGCTCTTAATCACCGGCGAAATACTCCCAAACAAGTACCCTATCCCCGCACACGATTGAATCCACATTGCCGCTACAAACACTAGCCATCTGTTGTTCACAAATGCTCTTACCCGCTCCTTCATCGCTTCCCCAAATTCCAAAAATCCCAAAGACCCAAATCCCAGAAAACCAAAATTTGTCTGCTGTTGTGGTGGGTATTTGGTCTAAATATGATTCCAATCTCTCAATATGTCGGGGAAGAATTTTGTTGGGCACGTTTCGTGGGTGTACTCTGTTTCTTCTTTATTTAAGCAGGAAGGAGATGCTCTCCGCCAACTTTGTGTGTGGAGAGGATCGTTTCAATTCATGATCCATTTAAAAAATGGCGGAGCTGTGTTGGGGTCACTCGCCATGAGCAGCCATTTGCTTTGCAGAAATTGGGGACAATGGGAAAGAACCTTGAAATCGAGTATAATTACAGGAATGTCAGAAAGATGAACACTGGTGGGGACCTGTGGGATCATTTTGTCGCGAAGGGAATGAAGACATTTGGGTGACTGTGCCGCTTTCGTGGGCTCAACCGCTTGCTAGTTGCATGAGTGTATCATTCATCATGGGGAACAGCTCAAGTCCATTCCTTTGGCTGTTTCCATGAAACAGAGAAAAGCTTATTAATGCAATTTTGGGGTACAGAGAATGCACCGTCCGTGTATTCATGGAAGATTATCTACTGTACTATGAATGTTAAGTATCTCAACTGTCATCCGTAAATTGCACTTAATTAATTCCCCTTCTCAATTGGAGCGAACCTAAAATTTAAAAATCAGCATATAAATATACTTCTAAATATTAATTTTTTATCAAATTTAATAATTTATTTTTCATCAAAATTTTTAAGGGTTTAGGACAAAAAAGATGAACTTTAATTTTTCAAATTACCCATAAACTAACCTCTCAACCTATATCATAGTTATACCTAAAGAAATATATGTTTTTATATTTCTTGGACTACGAGAAAATATATTTTTTATAAAGGTTATATATTCCTAACTCGAACAAATCATAATGACTAAAAAATAGAATATGTAGATGTCATAAAGCATTTAGGTAAGCTTTTTTTCCTTCTGGGAAAGTACGGCCTGCACATACAGTACTTTTTTTAATACATATAAAAACATTCATTTCTGTAAGAACCACTATGATAGCGATTTAGGGTTCATTTGGTTTGCAGAATCTCACATTTCTACCCAATAATGTGATGCATAGGAATGAGATGCCTAAAATATGATATTTTTCTGTTTAGTGTACTTGGTTGAATCTCTCGAGTTGCGATATTATTATATTTGGTATAAATAATTAGATTAAAGAATGTTAAAGTTTTCCATTAATGTATATATATAATATTTATAGCATAACATATATTAAATTATTTAGATGATAAAAAAGTATTTATTTAAATTTAGCACTGAAATAAAAGTTCTGTCTATTTTTAAATTTTAAAGGACGAGAAAATTTAATTCAAATATTTACTAACTAAAAATAGAATTTATATAATATAATAATAAATTTCTAAATCAGAAGAAAGTTTCTTGTTATGGGATTAAACCATATAAATGCTAATTCAATTTTTCTTTTGTTTTTGGTAAAGAAAAAAAAAAGCTAAATTCAATCCATCCTTCTTTCAATGAACAATACGTTTTTCACGCACCAATCATTTATAAATCATTTACAAAAGTACTAAGGCGTCCTAAAAAATCACAAACGGGTATGTTTTCATAATCCAACTTTTATTTATGGAAGCTTTTCGAAAGATTCCCATTCATCCAAAATTAAGTAATACGATAAACTAGGGATCTATTTGATAAAATAAAAAAAATGATGAATCGGAATCTTTTAATATTAAATATTTAGATTCGAAAATCTGGCATTATAAATTTTACCTCTTACGAATCGTCATTATTCTGCCTTTTGTATTCTATTTTCGGAAAGGATTCACTTATCAAAACAATTTCTTTAAAAGGAGACTCATCTAACTGAGTTTTGTAATTTTAAAATCACGTGCTCTCAATATTTATTTTCAAACGCACTAAATAATAAAAATTATTGAACCCATAAGGCATAGTTAATGATTTTAATTACAATGTAAATTAGTTTATCCCCTCATGCCCAATAAATCATAGGAATTCGTCCTCTAAAACACCCTACTCGTATCCGACATGAATTGCACGGTGCATGAAAAGAAAAAAGGGCTCTTTGGTCACGCACGGGAAGGGTGATGATGTCTTCTCATGATCAAAATCAAACAGGTCGCTTTCTTTATATGTCAAAAATGAAGACGTCGTTGTCCTGTCCTTTTCAGTAATTAACTTTCATGTGTTAAATGTGTAAGGGGGAAAAAAATGTGCAGCACCTCACATTGACATGGTCAAAAAAAAAAAAAAAAAGAGTTTCTCAGACTTTATTCTTAGGGCACTTTAGCAAAATGAAATGGAAAAATTTCCGAAATAATACTAAAATATAAAATTTTAAAGTAGGCTTACAGATCAAAACTTTTTTAAAATAAGTTTTAGTCAAGTAATTATAAATTACGAGACTCACCCACCCCCATTATTATAAGACAAAATAATAATAATTAAAAAAAAGAGTTTGGAAAAGATTTTCTCCTATTTCTCTCTCCAATCCATGGTGTAATTTGCACAACTTTTTTAAATATATTTTTGTAAAATTTGAATTGTACAAATGTAAACAAGAATCAAAACACACGTGCTTAATTTTCAAGTGATTTAAAAATGTAAAATGTATTCATCCAAAGTATGGAAAAATTCAAGCTTAAAAAGAGTCCTAAATTTTTTCTTACTTAGGATGAATAAAATTTACATTTTCAAATCAATTGAAAATTAATAAGCATGTATGTTTTTGTATGTTCTTTTCATCTATATAGTTCAAATTTTTTAAAATTATACTGAACAAAAGAATGATGTAAAGTGCATCATAAATGTGTTTGCTCTTTCCATATGATACTTCCTTTGCATAAGAGTGGCATACTTTTTGACAGAAACTCAAAATTCATAATTACAAAACCTGAAAGAAATGGGAGGGGGGGTTCTTACGAGATACCTATATTGAAAAAATAACACTCCGTACGTTTACTTTGAGAATTTTTTTCAATATTATTTTGGGAATTTTTCCAAACGAAACAGATCAAAAACAAGACTTCAATATTATTTTGGGAATTTTTCCAAATGAAACAGATCAAAAACAAGACTTCAATATTATTTTGGTTGTCAATTTCCTCATTAAATAAATAAATACGCTGAGGCCCCAGACATGCATGTGCGAGGTATGCTTAACTGTTCTGCTGGCTAATAAATAAATAATTACATTAAATACAAGTGTTGACAGATAAGGACCAAACGTCAAGTGCTCAACTTGGTCTTGCCGTGTGACTAGGGGAAGATACATAGCCCTCTTGCGTTATTTTTCTTGTTAAGACTTGTGAATTGATTGAAACTTCAAACTTATACTAGAATCACAATAATTCAATAGAATATCCAAATCTAAGCTAAGGCCAACCGACAATTCCATGACAAAGAACCGTTGTCTCATTCTTATTTAATAAATATACATAGAATGATTAAAAATAGAAAAGCTATCTTCTTTCAAATTTTTATTTATGATTATTGTGACCACATGACAACTCTTTTCATTGTTAATTTCCAACTTTTTAAAAGTATTTTGGAGTCCGGATTGTAAGGCCAGATCTAGTTTCAGCATAGGTTTCTAGGTCTATATCTATGGGTTTGCATGTATGCTTTAGGCGGTTGTTTGCACTGAATTGGTGCTAAACGGCTTTAAGTACTGGTTCGGTTAGAGGTGAGCTCATTCATAACGTTTGGTAATGCTTCTAAATATAAATGATTTCTGACCGAATCAGCACTCAAATTGATGCCGAATGCAGTACATTTTAGAGATTAAATGATGAAAAAGACTTTTATAAACAAAATTTCAAATGCTGCTAGTGACAAAACCACTCCACTTCCAACTCTTTAAACTAGGTTCAACTCCCCTTACTTGCTTTCACTTTTTTTTTCCTTTAATTTTTGCTTCACTTTTTTTTCCTCTTTTATTTTTGTTTCTAATTGTACGAGAGAGAGAGAGAGAGAGAGATAAAAGAAAAAATATTAATGAAAATGTAGGTTATTCGGACTTTCAATCAGATATCTAATCACATAGTTTGTTATTATATATTCAGCATCTCTTATTACACTTCTTATCCATTCAGTAGAATTCAAATCGATTTTTTAGCGTTCAGCACTTAATGCTAAATTTTAACAAATGCTACCTCACTAACAAAGTCTCTAAATGGGAAGCCGCTTAGCAAGATTCACTCTAACCTTAATGCCCTGCTATTCCACTTTCCTTGTTCTAGCAATGTCCATCTAAAAAAAGGAATCCACTCTCTAATCCACTAGTTTATTTTATTTTCAATGTTTAATAACCAAATCAACAACAATAATAAACAGTAAATAAAAATAAAATAAAATAACTTTGTTTTTTTTTTTTGTGTGGGGGGGGGGGGGGGGGGGAAGGGATTTTACATCCCTCCCTCATTATAAAAATTCTGTCCTCAGAATTTATTGCCACTTATAGCAATTTCCCACCATGCGCCCCAGAAGAAAGTAGTTCAGTCCCAACTTTTTGGCCAGAGTTTTGGAGCAAAGCATGGTTCATTGCTTGCCTATTAATCCCAAGTTGCATTAAAGAGCGATTCCACGGGGTAGAACCATGGACTTTTTTCGCATCCTGCCTCCCCGTTTTGTCATGTCTGATGGCCTATAGCCTTTTCACACAGCACTTCTCTTGCTGGGAAGCAACCAATGCGTGTTCTTGCTGAGATCACTCATGGAAGAGATTAAAGAGAGAATTCTCTTATGTTCTCCAAAGAAGCCCTTGCAATTGACAGAAATACTATACCCACCAAAGGCGCAAAAATAGGAGGAAAGTTTAGAATTGCCATAGCAATGAGTAATGGTGCAACCGACTCTATCCTCCCAGTATGGGGGGCCCAAATGGCCTTGGATTCGTGACATTATGTTAGGTCTCGTTTGATAAAATTAAGCATTAAGTTTTGAATGTTGAAAATCATTCTGAATTCTGCTGATTTGTTAAGAAATGTAATCAGAGGCGCTAAATCTGAATTTGTAATCTGTTTGATAACAACTTTGTTAAAAGGTATGAATGAACCTTATTTCCTAATTTTACCCTTTATATCATTTAAAACAAAAGTATTTGAAGAAAAACTCACATAATTGAATTAATCAATCCTACTCTTTTTTTTTTCATAATAATGTTTTCAAATACAATACAAATTCATTTCTCTTTTTTTTATTAAAAACATAATTGTTGACCGAATAAATGAACAAATTCATTTCTCTTTTTATTTTTATCTTTCTATTTTAATGTACAGTTCTAAGCAAAATGCAAAAAAGAAAAAAAAAAGAGGAAAAAATGGAAGAAACCAAATCTCCAACAATCTGTCATAGCCCCCAAATATTGTAGAATAGCCTATTAGACTGGAAGATGTGGGTGAGTCAGCAAATAAAGGGATTATACAAACAGCCGAAGAGACGGATTGACAGCTTTTGAGAATAGTTATGCTTAGTATCTCTCTCCTCCTTCCCTCTTCTTCTCTTTCTCTCTGTTGTTCTCCCATTTCTTCCATAACTTGTAGCTCAAGTTCATCATCAAAACAATGAGAATGCTGATATTTTTCTATGATCTCTTTTCTTTGTGTTTTTTATTTCCTTTTACAGTGTCTATAAACTGATTTACACACAGCAAACCCTAGGGCTATGGCATGGTCCATCCTCTTCCCCCTCCCAAATCTTTCATGTAAATCCTCAGAAATTGTCATCAAGTAGCAAGAAGAACAAAAGAATTCCCAAAATTGCAAAATGAAAGGAAGAATGTGAAGAACAAAATGAAGAACATGAAGAATAAAATGAACAAGAAGAATAAATACCCAAAATTTCGCACAAACCCCAAGTAAATTTAACAACATGAACAAGCCTCAAAATATTAAATTCAAACCAAATCCAAAAACTCCAAAATCTGAAAACCCTAATCTCCAAATCTAAAAATTCCTAAAAAATGTTTCATAATCTTCAAAACCTAATCCTCAAATCTAGAAACAACCAAATATGAGAAATTAATCGCCAAATCCCTCGATTCAAAAATCCCCAAATTTGATGATTTGAAAGAACAAAAAGAAAAGAAGAAGAAGAACAATCGCCTAAGAGAGAGAGAGAGGAATGGGGCGGCGCCGGGCGCTGCGCTTGGCGTTCCATTGGCAGCAACAATCTTTGACGATGCCGACGGAGATGCTCAAGATTGCGCGTGTGAGGGAGAGAGAGAGACACTAAAACACATGAAAAGTGGGAGGGGCAGTTGTTACTTTTTGAAAAAGTTGAGGACAATTTTGTGAATGGCTCCCTTTGAATGGAGAGCAATTTTGTCCTTTGCTTTTGAATGGCTCCCTTCGAACGAATCAGACAAATTTTGTCTGATTCGGTCAGAGTGCGCACCAAACGTTCTAAATGGACTTACCTCTGACCGAATCAGAAAATAAGTTCATCCAAAACCCATTAGGAACAAACAAATGGGGCCTTAGACTTATTAATGTTCTGGATGCTTCCTTCGGATCCTATTGCTTTCACAAAACAATTGGTGATTTAGAAGAGGGGATGTTTGGTCCATTTCTTTTCATATGAGAGGAAATTGTAGAAGTATAACTGTGAGATGCCTTTAGATTGTTTGACACGGTGCAATATCACTCAGGTTTGCGAGCTTAATAGAGTTCCTAGGTTGGTTGTGGATGGGGCAAACCCCTATTCCATTAGATAAAGGCCACAGCTTACAGGGGGGAAAAGGGTGGAATCACTAAAATGGGCTGTAAAGTTCATACCTTTTAGTGTTACAGATGGATCATCAGCCTCACGTCTATTATGCATTGCATCAAGACGAAACTAGGTTTAAGACCCACCAGAGTGAAATTTCGCGTAGACTTGCTGAAACTGACCATTTTTAAAGAATGGCATAGTTTGATCACCTTGTTGTCCCTCCATGCGAAGCCCATGTCGAGGACATTGGCAAATTGAGAAGATATAATGCAATTGTGCATGCTAAAAGACTAATGACATCTATTTACAAGCTTGTCTTTTTGATGCTATGATGGTCAAAACAAGTGGGAGGGACCTAGTAAGGGATGGAGTGAGTAGATTTGCCGCTTTCATTTTTGACACTTCAGGGCATTTATAAGCATAAGAATGCATTGAGATAGTTATTTGTGCTTGATGACAGGAAGAATTCTAAATTATCAACAATTGAGATAAGGAAGAAAGTGACAGACAATTCTTTCTATAACATTTTGAAATGGAGTTGAAGATTGTCTTAGAGCATCACAACCAACTCAAACTAACATAAGACATGAGACAAGAAACATTCTTAATTTCAATAACAAGATTGTTCACTCAACAATCAATATTAAACCTTTTTTTTTTCTTTTAGTAAATACTTACATTAAACATGTTATAATACACTATTTCAAACAACAATAGCCCACCATAAACTAACAACAAACGATTAGGATCCACAATGTTCTGCTACTCTTCTACAACGATTCACTTAATTAGTTGTTGTGCTTCTAAATCTTGATCAATCCCTTCATCCAACATCAATGATCAGCTGCTTCCATCAACAATTCGACTACTACTATCTCCAACAATAAAAGAAGAAAAAGAAGAAAATTGAACTTGAACACACGTCCACTTTTCAATATGCCGCGAATGGAACTTAAAAACACATCCTCTTGTTGAAGCGGTCTGAGCCCCAATCACCTGGTCCATCGCTAGAAGACAGATTGTTGCTCTATACATGATAGAATAGGTTCTCAATTTTTACTGATAATTTTTAGTCTAATGGCGTTTCCTTCCTCTTGCATGAGGTTGGAAAGGTCCCAAGTTCATCAGCCTATTAGGCGCATGTGTATTTAACATTCACAAAAAAGAAAAAGAAAAAATAAAGGTTTCTCATTTTTCTACCTGCCCCATCCACATCACCCAACTCGCCCTGAGTTGGGGGAACAGAAAATTTTCCATTGGAATCAAAATTATTATGAATTGGGTGAGATTTCTCCCCACCCGCCTAAGTTGGGTGAGTAGAAAAGGGTCCAAAACCAACTTAACCTACTTGCTTGCACATTGCTACCAACAATGATCATGCAACAATTTAATAATCTCATGTTTATTAGTTGAAATTATTTTGTGGAAAAATTGAAAAGATGGAAAAGTCGAAATTGCATCTATAAATAGATATGTGGGCTTAATTTTCTTGCAGCTGCTGCAAGACAAAATGTGGAAAAAAATTAAAATAAAACCCAAAATGTTTTGGGTCTTATGTTTTTCTTTTTTCTTTAAACATCATAAGGCACAGCTGCTGCACCTAACATTCCAAATTTATTTCCTTATCCCACTGTCATGAGTCAGGTCTACGTGAAATTCTCTCATCAGCCAATCAACATGAAGAGTTGGTAATCCAGAATAGCAGAACATTCCAACCTGCAATACTCTAGACTTGTGGGTCAAATCTCTCGTTCACGAATCTGAAATGAGCTTCTAAAGTTAATGCTGACGACCTGATGAGTTAAATGCTCCCAGTTGAGACTAGAGCCTAAATTTTCAAGATTTTATAAGGTTCTACAAATAGGTCAGTACCAGCAAATAAATTCCCAGAAGACCCTAAACAAGACTGAAAAGAATAAAAATGAAATGCCACCTTCACCTCTTTCACCCGCAGTGTCATCAAGTCTGGATGACTCGGGATTGCTGAAACCAATAGTAAACTATGAAGGGGTGGTCCGCCATACATTCTTCTGGCAAGCCGCTGCACCTGACCATTCATTCCAGCTCCCTGATTTGGATCCATGCAAAGAACGCTACAAGGGTTTGAAGTAAGGTAAGCTAAACTAGAAAGAACACTACAAGAGTCGAACAGAGAACATTTGCTCACACAACAATCTGAAGCATTTTAATTATACTGCCCAAAGTTGAATGAATGAGCACATAAATTGGTTCATATGTGCATGGAAAGTAGCAATACTCTACGTCTGCAAGAAACTGTTTGTATAGTAAATCCAAACCAAATTCCAAGGCCAACACGTGTTGATTCATTCAGACTTTTGGGGCATGTGAGGTTACCTGAGACATCTCACTCGTGCCCATATATTTCCCCACATCCTTGGCAAAGGACTGAGCACACCCTATCAAGTGTCCGTCTTCAAGAAACACTCTGACAGCTTTGGCGTCTTGGTCCAGATTCCTACTAGCGTGTCCTTGACATGCCATGTCAAAGCTTTGCCTGCAATGATCAGTGAAAGAAGTATAAGTAAAACTTGCATGCAATTCTAGTAGATATATTGTAAAAAGTTGGCATATTTTACCTTAAACGCATACCATATATGACTTTATAGAATAGAGCTTTAAAAGCTTTAACTACATTATTTGTGAAACTCTAATAAGTCAAAAGGTAGGCCTGAGATTGAAAAACCCAGCAGATGGAAGAGACTATAACTACTCTTTTATTTCTTCTAGTCTCTCCGGTCACCAATCCCGCGCCTCCTTGCATACTGGAGCCATCTAAATACATTTGCCATAGAGTTGTGATCAGATACATGACCTCTCCCTCAGATGGGTCCCTCCACTGTTCCTCTGTAGGGTCAATCCCAGTTGCGTTATGAGGATGGAGCAAGAAAAAACAACGGTTCGGGGCACTCTGAAAATATAATTGAAACCAAAGCTAACAATCAGCATTTGCAAGCACATTACACAGCATGATAAATATAACTTAATACACCATTCATCAACTTGGAGATCATGCCGGACAATGAATTTTGACTGTAATCTTTATGACATAGAAGTTGCCCTACACCTTTGCAGAGCAGTGGAAAGGCTATGGATAAAAATGTAGCCAAAACCATTGATTTTCTACCATATAAAAAATCCATTGTTTTTCAGTTACATGCAGAAATTGATTGATGTAATACGCTGCTCTTTTGAACGTTAGATTTGTGAGAAAGCGAGACTCCGCTTTTGATTTTACGCCAAACATATTCCGCTAATTCAGTTACAATCCTTTACCCTGATATCATCCAGGAGCACTCCAAACTGTACGCCCTTTGGATTGGGATTCTAATAGCGGAAGGTTCTTGCTGGTACTTGGGCATCTCTCCAAATGCTGTGGTGGCTGTGCAAAATGTAACGGAACGAGTTGAGTTTCAATGACAGAGAAGAATTTAGATTAAAAGAATTAAACACTTGCCTTTTGCATAATTTGACAGTTCTTCTTCTGCATTAGAAGGTGTGCATAGCAGTCCTTACTTGGACCAGGTAGAAAAAGGGAAGAAGATCCATGATTCGGGATAAAATCAGCACTGCAACTCTGCAAAGGGTCGGCAAGCGCAGGTACTCTCCACAAGTCTTGAACTCACTGCATTTGAATGCGTCTCTCTGTAAAATCCCACTCAAGATCAAGACGGAATGAAGTTACATGGCAGAAAAAAAAAGGTTTGAATAAATTCAGAGAAAGGAACATAAGAATCAAGGGTTGAAAATATTCTTTGCGTTGCCATTATTCTATATAGCGCCATGACTCCATCAAGTAAGGAAGACAATTCATGAACTAAACTCAAAGGGTAAACCGATAAAATGGAAAACTTCACAGATGAACATAATTTAAATGGGAGGGGAAACGTCAAGAAAAAGTGAAAACTTATCGAATCAACCTCTGAACTCTTCTCCCACGAGGCAAGCTTTTCAGCAGCCCTGGATTATGCAAGAGCTACCAAGTCTATCTGCTCAAGTGTTGCATTTGCCGTGGCATCTACTTGATAAGCGTTTCTTCTGCGCGTTTGCTGGTTGGAGGGAAATAGCGGCGTGCTGGTCATAGATTCGGTAAAGTGGAGGGCACCAGCTATCCAGGCTTCTTCATCAAAGTGGCTGAGGCAAGCCCAGGGGTTCAAGCTCAATTTGAGCAACCTTGTCCATCAGACTTCCTCTGTGCACCTTTTGAGCTGTTTGGGCATTTCCTAAAAGTTTTGTTTACTCCTGTTTCTTTTTCTACAATCTCTTTCCCTTTTCTTGATTTTCAAATTTATTACAGATCAACTCATGAATCCTCAAGCCAATTTGTAATATATCCTATTCGAGCAATACTACATGAACATCTTTCACACAACCTTCACACCGAAAGGGTGATGTGACAGAATCTGACCCTTTTTAAGTAATATTTTAATTAAATAACAATATAAAATCACATATATTCTGTCACGTGCCTACTTTCGATGTAAAGAATATAAATGTAGTATTTTTTATTCTATTCTCGTAACTCGGGGAGAGTCCCTATGTGCAAAGTGTGTTGTCAAGTATTATTGCTCCATCACCTGTGATTGGAACAGGCCAAAGAAGAATACATGTCAAGAAGTGTAAACTAGGTTAGAAGGCCCAAGCTGAAACAATTGGCACTTCTTCCAAAATTTTCAAATCCAGCAGGGAGAGGAATGCATAATATGTTTTCATGAAAAGAAACCACTAAAAATTCTTCCGAAACAAACAAAATGATCAGAAACTATACACCAATTTTCAAATCAAGCTCTAAACATACATACTCAAGAAAAAGGGAAGAGAGAAAAAAAAAAAAAAAAGAACTTCATATTTGAAAGCAGAAGTGACCCATGAATTACATAACAGAAACATCATCTTCACGTCCATGCATATCTAACGAGCAGGAAAAATGTGCATTTTACAGAATGAAGAGCTTCAAGGTCTTAAAAACAGAAACAGCAATTGCATGGTCAAACATCCAAATCCATGAACCAAAGGGCATTCTTAAGTACTTCTTGATTCCAAACTATCAACTCTGAAGAACAAGGTTGAACGAGGTTTTTGACGTAAGGCCACACAGCCGCTTCCAGCCAACCAGGAGGAACATTGATGAGCTTCCTAACCGTCTAGGCCATCACCTCGTGCACAGAATTTCGTGCAAGAACCATCAAGATATGAGCATCAAGCCATGGCAAAGCCCTAAACTCCGAGTTGCAGACTCCCCACGCCTAAAGAACTAAGAAGTTGCCTCTTCTTCAACATCAAACACATTCGAATCGGCCGGTTGACGAGCCTGGACGTAACCCAACTGGCCATCCACTTCCGTCATCACCCCAGCGGGGTAGTCATTCTCAGGGAGAGGCAACAAACCACAGCGCCCGCTCCTGGAATCGAATCCGAGCACTTTGCCAGACTGAGTCAGGCAATAGGCAATCCCATTCAGGTAGAAACCGCTCCCCGTGATATGCATATATGGAATGTTTGACAGCAAATGGAAGGGTCCACCCATTCTCGGTATCAATCCCATCTCCAATAAAAAAGTAACGAGCCAACTTATTAAATGAGCCTTGGGGAATTTATAACTAATTATGACAAATTCTTTTATAAGCTAACGGTTAATTGCATAATTTACATTAATTGCAAGTGCCCACCTTCACCAATATTTGACTTAAATTTAAAATCTTTATTTTTCTTATTTCTAACTTAAACATATCCCCCACCCCCTCATCCAAAACTGTGGCCACTTTTTTTTTTATGAAAAGGAACATTTTGATAAAAATAAATTCATTAAATTAGAGTTATTTCTTTGGCCCAATTATTGATTAGAAGATTTCTTTCGATCCCTTATTTCACTCTGATAATATCACAAATCAAATCAAAGCAGAAGAAATGGATGCATTTCCATATTATTAAGTAAATGAAATAGATAAAGCACAATTTGGATTATGCTACCAAAGCACTCATTCTACTATTGTTCCTTAATAGCTCAGTGGTAGAGCAGTCGGCTGTTAACTGACTGCTTGTAGGTTCGAATCCTACTCAGGGAGATTTGATTCATTCTGCCGTGAATTAAAGAATCCAAAATAAAGGGGACCCAACCAAATGGCCCAATACGAATCGTTAATAATCCCGAAATTTGTTAGCATTCTCCATAAAAGGCACCGTTAATAATCCCGCAGGTACTGAAACCATTGAAAGAACACCCAACAATTTATTGGGTATTGTACAAAGTATTTGAATACAGGAAAGAAATACCACTCGGGTAATATTTCCAAGGTAGTTGCAAAGGGATTTACAGGTTCATCAATCATTGACTGTACTAGAACCCTTTCATTGTAAGGTATTCCGTACTTATATTAAATACTCAGTACCCTAATAGGTTTGAATCCTACTGGGGGAGATTTGATGCAGTCTGCTGTGAATTAATCAAGATTTGACCCAACCAAAGGGCCACTACAATACGAAACGAAAATACAATTGTTGCTATTTGATGATGACATGAGTTTTTAAATTTGTTAGCATTCTCCATAAAAGGCACTGTTAATAATCCCGTAAGTACTGAAACCATTGAAAGAGCACCTAACAATTTATTGGGTATTATGCAAAGTATTTGAATACGGAAAAGAAATACCATTCGGATAATATTTCCAAGGCAGTTGCAAAAGGATTTATTGTTCTAGAACTGTTTCATTGCAAGGTATTCCGTACTTATAGTAAATACTCAATACCCTAATAGGCTTACAAAATAGATATGTCTCATGATCAAGAGCCTCCTAGGTTGTCTCAAACCTTGTGATTGGCATTTATCCACAAAATATTCTTAGACTTTTTACATACAAAGGAAAAGGTTTACTTATTAATAAAGTTGAGCCTCCATTTTTCCTTAGATCCCTTGTTTCACTCCAATAATATCATACATCAAGTCAATGCAAAAGAAATGAATGGATTTGCATATTATTAAGTAATTGAAATAGATAAAGCACAATTTGTATTGTGCCACCATAGCACTTATTTTATTGGATCTTACAAAGCTTGTTTATAACGGTGGTTGAAACAAGGACAGTTTCAATGTGGTAGGTAGACAAAGGAATATATATGTACAACCAAATCAATAGTTCAATAGTACAATGTGGTAGGTAGACACTCCATTTTTTTCTCTTTAGAGAATTCACTTCAACTATTCATGCCAAATAAAGAATATTGTTGAAGGGAAATATCCAAAGATACGTCTCATTATTTTCAATAATTCATACTTGTAGCAATGACTTATTGTTCCTCCCCCAAGTGATAAATGATTTATTACAAATATCTATGATCTATCTTCTCTATAAATTACCAAAAATGCTATGTTTATGTGTCATTGGAAAGTGCATTAGCATAAATACGACAATAAGAATAGGCAATACAGAAGTGTGTAAACTATAAAAAAGAGTCAAAGTGGATTGTCCCACACTAGCACTTCCGCGTAGTAACTCTGCAAAAGTGGATCCTATTACAAGAATAGCTTTGGTATGCACATTAAAATTTTTACTACCCAATAAGCAATTTGATCCGGAGGTAAAGAATAACCAATTACACCAAAAGTTGTGATAATACAACCAAAATCACACATGTAATCCAAGCCAATTCACGAGGTTTTTTAAATCCACCGATGAGATACACAAGAAATACATGCAAGATCATCATTAGGACCATCATGCTTGTCGACCATCAATGAACCAATCAGATTAACCAACCAAACTTACCTTCAGTCATTATATATTAAACAGAAGCAAAACCTCCCAGTAGCTAATTGTACTAAAAAACAAGCAAGTGTAATCCCTCTTAGACAATAAAATATGTAGACATTAGGAGGAATGCATTTACTAGTTATATCATTTGCAATCACCTAAACCTCGAGCCATTCTTCGAATGAATCATAAATTTTATTGAGATAGGTAAGCCAAGGAAACTCCCTTTCTTAGAACTATATATGAAATTTCATCTTATACAGCTCTAGCAAAAACACCTCAATATGGATTCAAATGGATATGTAATAAAAAGTTTTAAACCTCTTAATCCCCTGATTTAATCTTTTATCTAAAGATAAGAGGGAATAAAAGTCTAACTTATTTTTAGTGAAAACACCAAAATATCAAGTGGGCTTTTTCATATGCTGATTATTACACTCTTCTTGAATCTTTTGTTCCCTATTTCTTTCATTTTTTGTTATTATTATTATTTTTATATAAAATCTGGGTTTACTATTGTTTTCGTGGTTTGAGAGGGGACCAAATTGTATATTTGAAATAAGAAAAATATTTTAATGATTGCAAGCCGTCGATATGTCCGAGTGGTTAAGGAGACAGACTTGAAATCTGTTGGGCTTCGCCCGCGCAGGTTCGAACCCTGCTGTCGACGATATTAGTGCCCCTTTTCTCATTTTAACGGTTATTTTTGGAAGTGAACCGGCGGGAGTGCGTGCAACGTACTTTAGGTCTAGTGGTTCTACGTTGCCTACCTGAACCCCTGTTTGATCCCCGTCTTCCCCATTTCTTGCTTCACCATAAATTGGTTTGGAGTTTATTTCCCCGAAATATCATTTAATATTTATTTTTTATATTTTTTTCCCCCTTTCTTCCATATTAATCCAACGGAGAATTATCGATTGCATTTCCCTTTCTAAATACATACACGCTTAGCAGCATAATGCTTTGTTCCAAATCCGCTGAGATGTAATTTGAAAGGAAAAAAGGAAAGCAAGCCAAAAATATATGTAATTTGATGCTGTGGATTAATTTTATTGGTCTATACATCAATGTCAGCAGGTGGATACTGTCCCACAGAAGTTGTAGAATAATTGTACTTTAGAAATCAAAGCTGATAATGGAAAAGGAAATAAAATCATAAAGTAGAGCATGGCTTGCTTTGTGAAACTATTAATGGGTACCCATAACTCCAAGTTTCTGTCCAGATGAACTTCTATGAGGACCCCAAGAACTAAGGTAGAGCATGGCTTGCTTGTTCCTTGAACGAGTTCCAGCTAGCTGCAAAGAAAGCCATAGCTTTATGACGAATCAAACCATATTTCTAGAAATGCAGGCCTGTGCAACTGTACTCACTAAATCTGCATCATAACTAATTATTGATTTTTCCTATGCTTGCGAGAATAACAAGTAGAGTCAGGTCTATACCGAATCTCTTGTGTGTGTAAACAAAAGAAAGTCCCACCAAAAAATGAGTGCCAACATATTATGAAGTACCATTACTACCAAGGTCTCAATGGTATAATTTTCTTTGTAAGGTTACTTTGCTAGTCATTCTCAAGTATAGAGTTGGAGTGTCTTCAAGTATCATAAACCCAAGCCTTGGAAATACTCAATACAGTGGACATTCCTAAACCCAACTTTTTCAACTATATAGAGACTAATTACCCCAACTACTTTCCCCCAAAAAAAAAAAAATGCATCGATATCTTGAAGCCAGATCATAAATGAACAAGAGGGATATAATTCCAGTCAATTTCTTCGAACATACCATCTGCTTACTAATTTAATCCTGCTCATAATGATACTTTAACAAGGTGACTGCTTTTACCTTCAGATATCATCTTTCAATTACATCATAATTCTATAAAGCATCAAAAACATTAAACAAGAAATTATTGCAACTTAGAATGAAAACATGCATAAATCAAACAGCTAAACAAACAATATAACATGCCAAGTGCTACGAATCTTGAATTTTAATTCTAAGGGATCAGCAAAGCAAAGTTAATAAGGGAATGCCAACCAACTATTCTATTATGCCTACCCAACTGGAAAAACTAATTTCATGTAACATATAGCCATAGAAAGATTATAAAACTCAAACACATTTGATTGAAGGATAACAACGAACCCAAGATACAATACAAAAGCTCTAAATCTGGAATGGATCGCTAAGATGAGAAGAACATAAGAAACCAATTTGAAACAACAGATCAGTAAGCAAGAGGTGGGACAGAAAATGGCCTGTTTGTTGACTTCAACACCGATAGCATGCTTGGTGACATTCCAATCTTGGCCGGTGCAGCCCTCGTAGAACTAGTGAGGCATGCCCTTGTGAACGGCACCACTAACCTTGACATCAACATAATGTCCCATGTAGTAGTTCCTCAGGTACGTCATACGAGCAATGGCTCCCTTCTTCCTGAACCCTCGAGAGAAGAGAACCCTCGTCCTCACATGTACTCCATGACCAGCCAGGAGGAAAGGATGCCCTCTGAAATGAGAACCAACATACTATGCAGTACCATTCCTACCAAGGTCTCTAGTATAATTTTCTTTGTAAGGTTACTTTGCTAGTTATGTGGTTGGGAGTGTCTTCAAGTATCCCAAACCCAAGCTATAGGAACACGCAATATGGTGGTAGTTCCTGAAACCCATCTTCAACTATTCAAAACTCAAATACCACAACCATTCTCACAAAAGAAATGCACCAATATCTTAGTGCTAGATCATAAACGAACAAGATGTAGAATTACAATCAATTTGTTCCAAGATACTAATTTAGTCCTGCTGAAAAGGACATTATAACAAGGTGACTACTTTCAACTTCATATGTCATCTTGCAATTGTATCTAAATCCTATAACACAACCAAAACATTAATGAAGCAAGTATTCAAACTTAGAATGAAAACATACATATATAAAGAAGCTACACGAACCATATAACACGTCAAGTGATATGAATCTTGATTTTAATTCTATGGGATCGGTAAAGCTAGGTTAATAAGGAAATATCAACCAACCATTCTATTATTCCTACCCAATTGGGAAAACTAATTTCATGAAACATATAGACAGAAAGATTATAAAAACTCAAACACACTTATTGAAGGATAACAGCAAACCAAAATACAGTCAAAAAATATAAATCTGAGATGGCTCAATAAGATAAGAACATGTGAAAAACAATTTGAGGCAACAGGTCAGTAAGGGAGAGGTGGGACAGAAAATGACCTATTTGTTGATTTAGACACTGATAGTGCACTTGGTGAGGTTCCAAGAACTAAGGTAGAGAGAGCATGGCTTGTTTATTCCTCGAACAAGTTCCAAACTAGCTAGAAAGCCATAGTTTTATGACTAATCAAGTCATTTTTCTAGAAATACATGCCTGCAAACTGTACTCACTAATCTGCATCACAGCTGATGCTTTAAAAACTAAAAATGAATATTGATTTTCCCTCTGTTCGCGAGAATAAGAAGCAGAATCAGGTCTTTACTCAATCAATTGTATGTGTAAACGAAAGAAAGGCCCGATAAGAAATGAGTGCCTGCATATTATGCAGTACCATTCCTACCAAGGTCTCAATGGTATAGTTTTCTTGGTAAGGTTGCTTTACTAGTTATATAGTTGGAAGGTCTTCAAGTATCCCAAACTCAAGCTTTGGAAATACTCAATATGGTGGTCACTCCTAAAACCCAGCTTTTCCAACTATATAAAACTAAAATAATGCAACCACTCTTACAAAAAAAATGCATCAATATATTAAGGCTAGATATAGTCAATTTGTTCCAATATACCATCTGCTTATTAATTTAATCCCGCGGAAAAGGACATTATGACAAGGTGACTGCTTTTACCTTCAGATATCATCTTGCAATTGTGTGTGAAAACAAGGACATTATAATCAAACCCAATTATACTGACAGTATTTACAGGATCACTTGTGTGTGAAAACAAAAGAAACGCATGCCAAGTAAATGAGTACCAATATGAAGTTTCATTGCTAACAAGTTCTCCACACTATAATTTTCCTTGCAAAGGAATTTTACAACTCATTCTTCCTCAAAAGTATATAGCTGTAGCAATTTCAACCATCCAAAACCCAAGCCTTAGAAATACTCAAATGCTCCCACGGCTTAAAGAAATGGTGCTCATTTCCCATGACATGAATAAATTCAGACTTTTCAACTATACAAACTCAAATTCTGCAACTATTCTTCCTAAAAATGCAAACCAATCATGGTTTTAAATAGCGGTCGCGTCCGCCATCGCGTAACGGTCATAGGTATAACGGGACGCGGGTGTAACGGACGTGAATTATGAGACGTGGCGCACGACAATTGTTTTTTGACATTTTAAGTTTATAAAAATGTTATAAATGATTTTTAAACTATTTTGACCCACTTTATTTATCAAGTAAATACTGGTGCATATGACTTTTGGAATCAAACGAGGTTCTTACATTAGAGAAAATAGGTCTTAGAATAGAACTTAGGTTGTTGTCGCGGGCGTCGCGGCCGCTACGCCCGCGAATCGGACTCAATCCGCTAAAGCGGACCGTAGCGGTATCGGGACGCACCGATACCGCTACAAAGCGGCCGCTACGGTGCGTAGCGGCCGCTTTTTAAAACCATGAAACCAATATTATAAAGCTGGGCTATAGAAGGGCAAGGGGTTGAATTATGGTCCATTTCTTCCAGTTTACACCATCTGATTTAATCCTGCTCATAAGGTAGCATCTTTCAATTGCATCATAATGCCATATAGCGACCAAAACATTAATCAAGAAATTATTCAAACGTAGAATGGAAACATACATAGATAAAAGAGCTACAACTAACCACATCTTTGTCGTTTTGTTGAACGCCCACCCCGAAACTTACGACTGTTCGATCTGACTTTTATCAACTATAGTGCGTCTTTCCAGTGGGAGGAAGAGAAGAAAGTCCCCCTTCCAGAGAATTTAGACCAATGAAGCTGAGATTGCACTCAGGCAGAGCTTCACTCCTCTAAATTCGCTGGAAGGAGACTTCTTCTCTTACTCATCCACTCTGGGTTTTCAGATCTAGGTCTTCTCCTCGTCTTCCTCATCAGCTCCGATTCTATCTGCAAATTTAGTAAAAAGATTCAAATGAGTTAGAAAAGCCCGCTTTCTACAACAACTATCAAAATTAAAGTCGATTGGGCCAAAGAAGAACAAAAACCCTAAATTTCTTCATCGTCTCTTCTTTCTTCCCCGCAAGAAATTGCCCATAGCAATCTCTCTAACGCACGAAGATGAGAAGCACATGACATTGCTCAAAGAGGGAACCACACAAAAGTATCCCCGAATTTTCCAGGCAGAACTATTCCGATCGGAAACTTTCTACTTTCCGACCGAAATTTCTAGGAAACTACAAGAAAATGAGAGAATATCCAGGAAAACAAAAGAAAATGAGAGGAAAGACCAGGAATCGCATCCGGTCAATTTTCCCAGAAACCACTATGAAATCAGAAAAAAAAAAAAAAAAGCAACTGTGAGAAAACCCATTTAAGAAACCCCTGTGAAAGAAAACGGGACGCGATGCAGAAGCCTATATGGGTATTTTCTTGAAATCCGCTGAAAAGCAAGAGAAATCAAGTAATTGATCATGTGAAGACTTACCCCAGAGAGATTGGGAGATTTCGTCGTCGGCATTGGTTCTTGTTCAGAAAGATTCCTTCGTTAGTGAGAGAGGAGAACGAATGGGACGAAGGGGATGGGGTTTGAGCTCCGGTGAGTCGAAGGTTGAGGAGATGAGGATCCACGAAGAAAACCCTAGAAAGAAAAATCCCCATTTATACTTACGTGGGGTTCGGGAAATTTTGGTCTCCGAACCCCTAAATTTGTTTCTCAGCTCGATTCTTGATCTCCGAATTCAACCCTAAATTTTTTTGGAAAATTTAGATTTTCTGGACGACAGACAGTTTGGAGGCGACCGCATGTGAAAGAGAGGGTGAACTCGGGATCAACTTGAATTTTTATTTCTGAGGATCATGTGAGGACTCCGGGACTTTGTTCTCGAGTCATGAACTAAACTCAATGTTACTTTTGATGAAAATATTATAGTATTTTAATTAGAAGAGTTAAATTTATCAAAAATATCTCTCAAATTTTAATTTTATTTTTAATTTGATATTTTAATTTTAATTGTGAGCAATTTGATTTAAGAATTTCTATTTTCTGTTCAATTGAAAATAAACGTTAAGGAATTTGAGTGGAAAGAAAAGAAAGAAATAGGATTGGGAAGGAAAAGTATAGGTATGTGGACTTAAGATTGTACACATGATTCTCCACGCAAGCACACACGTGAGATACTATGATACTATGTCATTAGCCGTGAAATCTTTTAAGGTTCATTCCCGAGTGAGTAAAAAAAGGAAGTTCAAGAATTAGATTTGCTCAAAATTGAGTTGAATGACTAAATTAAAAACAAAATGAAAGTTCAAGGTGCATCTGATGTTTTTGCCATTAGAAAAACACAAAGCATGATAGCTTTTTAATCAAAACGAAGTCGTTTACTTTCCTTTATTTCTAAATTATCCAAGAGAATTAAACGCCTCTTTTATACTTAACTCGATCAGAAAAGTTTCTCTCTTTCAGATCAATCTGGAAAATTTTTCTTTTTCAGATTTAAGGAGTAGATTATCAAATAGTTTGAATATATAAAACAACTAAGCATGTTCAGCAGTAAGATCTCATTTCTCTAATCAAACTAACCCTAATTCACCCTCAGAGCGCCAAATCATAAAACAAAAAAAACCCATGCTTAACCTCAATTTTGAACCCCAAATGAGAGGTCGTCGAAACCAAAAACATACATCTAATTCGAAACCCTAAACAAAACCACCAAACCCCAATTCCAACCCCTTTACAAACCACATCTCCCAAATACATTGATCTAGCCCGAACCGCCAAAGCCCCAAATTCATTCAAACCCATGGACAAGGAAAAGGTGGAATCAGGTCTTTTTCGGTTCCAGCCTCTCCCTCGAACACATTGGGTGGGCGTGTGAAGGGAGATATAGAGAGAAAAGAGGCCGAGAGAGGTTGTCAAAGTTGGAATTTTACCTTAGATCAAAAAGGCTCTACAAATTTTAATCATCAAATTATAAGGTTTCACAAGCCTTATATTGTGAATTTTAGATAGGCCCGATAGTGAAAATGTTCCCGAACTTTCATCATTTTGATTTAAATCACAAACTTTTAATCTTTCGATTTCTAACTTGAACTTATATTAGTGAAGCAATTCCAATCTTCATGCCAACTTCCATCTAGTTCCACCCATTTTCCCTAAAAAAATAATCCACATAAACACCAACAAAGGATTGAGAGCCAAGAAGATACTTAAGAGCATTATAATTTGAGAAACATTAAATTCTAATATTCAATGTTAATATGGGAGCTTTTTTTTTTTTTTTTCATGCACGCATCCAGCATAATAACGTGGATGTAAGTTGGGGTTAGGATTGAAATTGTTTCACTAATATAAGTGTAGATTAAAAATAAAAAAGTAAAACTTTAGGATTTATATCAAAAACGGATGAAAGTACATTATTATTCTTACCCATAGTCCTTTTAGATACATATACTAGGGTTCAAGACCTTGGACTTATAAGTTTATAGATTTATTTTGTAAAAAATGATCAAAATAATTATATATATATATATAAGTATGTCATAATAAAAAGGTAAATCGTTGCTAAGAAGCAAATGGAATAAAGTGAACTTTAAAAGGTTATGGAATTTTAAAAAAGACTAGCATTTTCTCGTGATACAATAAGAATGTCGTTACTTTTGTTTCTGGTTCAAATAAAGAATGAAATTAGCAATCTAATCTATTGAGTTATTTATGTGAATTTTCGATAAGTTGACCTATTTAACTTTTTGTCTTCAGCTAAAGTTAAATTGAGCTTTATGTTTTTAATTTTAATGGTAAAGATAAAATCCGTAAGTTCGTATGAGAGATTTTACTAATTTTAAAATCAAAACCGAGACCCCGTGTAAGATCTCACCAATTTAAGATTCTACCTAAGATCTAAATCATTTTGCCAACATTTCGATATATATATATATACATATATAAGAAATGAACCATTCATTTCACGCCATTAATGGAGGGATTTCAAATTCTCTTATGATAGCTCAAAATACAAACAAATATTAAAAAATATAAGGAAAAAAGAGGAAAAAAAAGAGAAAAAAAACTCAACAAAACTTTTCTCGTGTGTCTCAAAATCGGTCGGCACTGCTGCAACAATTGGACATGATGTGGAACCTTATTGCTCATTTTCTCGGCACCCAAACAGAAACAGCACAAACAAGCACATGAACCCATGCCCAAATCGTTAAGATTGATTATTCAACTAACTTGAACTCAAATCAGTCGCAAGATCTCGCTACACATAGAGGTGGGGATTGAGGACGACGAGGAACAGAATGAGGAGCAAAGCGTAGAGTACGGTGTGAACGAACACCGAAGCGAAACTGGTCTTCATGCTCATGAAATCCACGGGCCGACGCTTCCCTGGCATTTGCAGTATCAGCCCCGGCGAGAGGAACGCGAACAGCCCGGCGGCGATCAGCGGAGCCGCCCAATCGTGCATCATCTTCTGCCAAAGCCTCCCAACACACAACACTCGCACACTTCCTTCGTGTGGACTCAGAATGTTTCTGATAAAAAAGTGTTGTGTCGGTGATGAAAAGCAAGCATATATGGAAAAAGGAAGCCTTTGGATGCCAAATTCTGCACCGCAGAAAAGGAATGGGAATCCAATAAAGCCAGAGCTTACTACACCCATTTCTCTTTATAGCTCACAAAAGAACATCTCTAGATTGTATTGTAGTGAGTATAGAGAGAGATTGAGTTGCGCGATAAACTATAAAGCACCGATGTCATAGGAAGGTCATTATATTCGTATCATGTATGTTTCTGATATCGATATGCTAAAGATACATGTCGGAATAATTAAAAGATACTAGCGGGATACGAAATTAAAAGGACATGCTATTTTTTTTTATTTTCATTTTGTATATATATATATATATTTATATGATAGATTGTAAGTGACCGTTCTGTTAATTAGCTATTGACCTACTTTAATCTAAATGCAGCTTGATTTTAGTTAGAGGTTGAACTCTAAAAATGTACTTATTAATATACATGCTAATTCCTTATTTATGTTATTTCTATTAAATTTAGTGCAACCACACACGCATATATATAATTTATTATTTTTTAGCTTTTTAATATATCATATCCCGTCGTATCGGTATCCTAGATTTTGGAAAATTATCGAATCTTGATGCCGGATTCATACCTTATCCGATACTCGTATCTGTATTTGTATTCGTGCTTCATAGGGGATAAAGCTATGATCTTGGTGACTCCATCGATTGCTTGCTTATCCGAATGGGGTGCAACATTGGATAGGTCCAGTTCTTCAACTCATACAAGCATGATTGAGTTCATCATGGGCAAAAATTAATAGTGATTCTTTGTGAAAAGCTGATCGTGAGGATGATAACTCACCAGAGGTCATATTATATTAGAATTGAATCACCATAACATAGGATAGTACCTTGAGCAAAGCTCTAGGTTTTAGGGGGGAAAAATTGTAACGCGCCTCCTATAGCCACGCACAAATTCATGAACTCTCTTTTGTCTGTGAAGAGGAAAATTTGATTGTTTGTTTGTTAAGGTGGCTATCAGGACCTGCAGCAATATATGTGTGTGGAGGTGGAGGTGATAATCAGGTGGGCCGTGTCGGTAATAGTCAAGTTAAACACGAACCGTGAGTCAAGTCAGTAGATCAATGTTATTTTAAGGGTTCGATTATATTATAAGCGTGTTAGTTGATAAAGGGTGATTTAATTTGATTGTATAAGTCTTATATCTTTTTTATATTTTCATAAATAATTTATATATATATATATATATCATAACTAAAAGCGATAATTAGATGACTTGGGTCAATGGAGACAAGTTATTTTATGGTTGAGCTCGATCAATTCATGTTATGAGGTTGTTCAAGTTTATTTTGCGGAAAAATAAATAAATAAATATATAGTTCAAGATTTTGTTTTACCAAAAAAAAAAAACAATAAAGGCCAAAATGTAAAAAAACAAGCTACAGCCACTGAATTATCGGAGCATGAAGACCAACGGCGAGTACGTCGCCGTCGACGCTCTCATCTTCTTCGCCTTCCACATCTCCCCCGACTGAGGAGGTAATCACCCTATTCTTCTTCTTCTTCATGCGTTGGGGTTCTGATTAGGGCGGTGGTGGGTGTGTGTGTTTGAATGAATTTCTGGTGAATGATCTTCGTGGATTGGTATCCATCCCCTCCAAATTATGTTAGCTAGTTACCAACGGATCCCCAATTTGAAGTTATTTTGTTCTTCGCAAGGACTTCTCTCTCTGTGAGATTGCTTCTGAAACATTTTAGAATCACTACTTATCTTCATCAAACTTGGCCCATCTTAGAGTTACATTACCTCCTGGAAATAGGTAGAGCAATCAGGTTACCTCTTGAAGCTAAATTCCGTGTACAGTTATCAGATTAGGGTTTTAGTGAATTGTAGTATGCGGGTAGTCTCTTGAGTTCAAGGTCGTCAATCGATATTGCATTTCACTTCGATTCTGTAACACGACATGAGAGAGAAACCCGGAATGGTGTGATGGATGCTGTGCAGGAGATAGAAGAAATAGTTTTGACTTAAGGTGAGAATGGGGGAGGTTTCTTTAGGGGGAGTGGGCTGTGGGTGCAGGTGCCTTACCAACCTGGCTATTCCGTTTCTCAACAGTTTTGACTTAACATATCATTTTGAAACCTTCTTTTGTGGTTACCGTTGTTATATATGTATATATATATATATATAGGAAAATAGCAGAATTTTATTGTGATAAGAATTAGAGAAAAGGAAAGGGTGAGCAATCATAATGGAAGCCCATCCCAACTTTTCAGGCACCAATTAGCTCCAATCTGCAGAAAACCATGTTCCAAAAGCTCATAAATGCAGCTCAGAGAACTAAATAGTCTACTTTCTTTTCATTTCCTTTTCTCTTGAAACAAACAATTCCCACATCACTGTTGTAACAGCAGACCCAGCAAAGGAGATAAGAGCAAAAAAATACAGTCAAAACAGAAAGAGAAAAAAAGTATGGAATAATCAAAGAGCCTCCCGATATTCAAGAGGAAAATACAAAGCTTGGGTCATTCAAAAGTGTATGTGAATACCGACTGCAATTATCAAGACGGTGTAGATGCAGAAGAATATTATGGCATGAATCATTATGGAAATGCCGCTCGTGTACATGTTCCCAAACTCCACCACTCTTGCTCTTGCTGGTATCTGAAACAGTAGCCCTGGTGACAAGAGGATGAACATTACTACCGCCACCGCCACCGGTCCCCAGTCAGCAGCCATCTCTCTCTCTCTCTCTCTCTCTCTCACACACACACGAAAGAAAACAGAATGAAGAAACTTGATATTGTTTGTCCAGGTATAAATGAAACACAGAAAGTTCTGTTGTTGTTAGTAATTTGTAGGGGTAAATTAATGGAATGTGATTAGGTTTCTTGGTCAGGAAGGAGATGGGTCGATGCCAAACTTGGAGCAAAAGATGGCATTTGGTTATCTGGGAGGAAAGGTATTTTATTTTAGTAGGGTAGTGTTTTTGCTTTATGATGATCAAGATTAACAACTTTCCCGCCCTAATCTTGTATTAATTTCTGCAAATAATTGCTCACTTGCCCTGTTCTCTTCTCATGCTTTGGGTATATTTGCATAGTTGAAGCCTTTTGTTAAGAGAAAAAGATAAAACTAGTAAAGGCTGGATGGAAAGGAGTCAGATTGTGTAATCAGACAATGATTCGTGGGCTTGGAATGCTTCCTCCTTTGGTGTATCTAAAATAAGAATTACATGTCAGAATGTCCAGGCTCTTATACTTTGTAGGCACTTTACATCCTGGCATAGAATTTTCTTTATCTTGTATTTCATCTTAGCTTTCCATTATTTTCTTTTCATGTCATCAATCCTAATTTCACCAATTGGAACACAGAATATCTACCAGAGAATTTTTAGTGTTTCACGCCTTCATGGATCGTCTCCAGGCATTAAATATTGCATTTCAGAAATAGTAATGCTATCAGGACCAACAAGTTATAATAAATTTGGATATCAGTAGATATGACCTAATCCATATCCACTTTCTTTTTACTATATCTGTTTCTCGATATGAAGCACTGGTACACATTAACAGATATTTAAAATTATTGCAGAACTGTTGAAGGTTCATTGCTTTACTTTCCTGAAGAAGTATTGGGTCCACTTTTCTGGTGATACCAGATGATTACAGCAGCATTCCTTCAATAATGCAAGATTTTGCCGATGTGATGTAATTTCCATAATGCCTCAAGGCTCTAAGTTTGGACAAGAGAAGAATATGGTGAAAAGGAGGAAAAGGAGAAACGACTATGCCACAACAGAGCACATGAGTTCATGGGGCAAATAAAAGCTACTTTAACTGGTTGGATTGTGCTTTCCTTTGAGGCCTCCAAAGGTAGAAATGCTTTCCTTCTCCCTACAGACTTCCCTACATTCACTTGTACGTTTTCCTTTTTCTTTGAAGTGTTCTTTTCCACAAGTGATCCTCATTCCTTAATTTCTGTTGCTTCCACATTGGGCTTTGAATCTTCCACAAAAATCTGCAGTTATGCTACTTATGTTAATTCCCAACTGTTCTGCAGTTGTGTTGTTAGTTGTTGCATTGGTGGCCAGGCCATTCCCACACCCCAATTGACAATACAGATAGAGGAAGATGTCGGATTGGGGGCCGGTGGTGATTGCAGTGGTCCTGTTTGTGCTGTTAACCCCAGGGTTGTTGTTCCAAGTGCCAGGGAAGAGTAGGGTGGTGGAGTTTGGCAATATGCAGACTAGCGGTCCCTCCATCTTCGTTCACACCATCCTCTTCTTCGGATTCATCACAATTTTCCTCATCGCTATCGGTGTCCACATCTACACCAATTAGTCTTCATCCTGCTGCCTACATGTCATGCTGCTGTTTTGATTTCTTTCTTGCTCTTCTACTCGATTCAATTAATTTCTCCCTCTTCTAGAATGGATTACTTCAGCTCCTATAATTTGGTGATCTAAGTTCCTTGTCACTGTGATGTAATGAATCTGTGTTCATTTTACAGAATTTTCTTTGTTATACATCTTGGAGATCATTGTATTGCAAACTCCTATGAAGCTATGACAAAAAGAACTCTATCGATCAGTGTTGTCTATATGGGCAAATTGTTATGAGATTGATTTTAATTCGTTCAGTGATATTCTTGACAAAGTCTATAAATTTATATCATCTGGCCATAAGTATCTTAGAGTTGAGCACAGCTGCAATAAAAGAGAAAATTGGTATCCGGGGATTAAATTCGTATTGATAAAGAAGTGGTCTTTATAAAAAAACAAAAACAAAAACAGAGCTATCATAATCTAAAAATAACTAATGTAAAAAAAAATGTTTTAATGACTAAACACAATCAAACTCAATCAAGAGATTAACGGCTTGAAGAATTCAACACATAAGTGTGAAGCTTGGCTAATTGTTTTCTAAGGGTAGTCTAATTTGTCTCTCTCATTTTTTTGTGTGTGTTTGTTTAATGGATTTCTGCTTTTCTTCGTAACTGGATTGAATATTTTTAAAAGTAATGCTACCCTATCCAGAAAAAGTAATCCCGTCACTCACATGTAGGGATGGGCCCCACACGGGCAATCCATCATGTGTTGGCCAACCTCTACATGTGAGTAGTGGGATTTAGGTGGGATTACTTTTTCGGGATGAATAGCATTACCCTACTTTTAAAACTTTAGTGCGCTAGTTGTATTTTTTAGCTGTAGTTGATGTGTTTTTCAGATTTCTTTTGTCTATTATTTTATTAATATTGTCATTATTTTAGCATTTTTAGGTCTTATATGCCTTTTTATGTCATTGGTTTATTTTACTCCCTTTTGTTATTCTATATTATTGTTCTTTTAAGCACTTGTCCGCATGCATATATTTTTAGCTAAAACTTATACCTTTTTGCGATTTTTCTTCCTAAAGTGTCTACATTTTTTCTTTGCCCCATTTTTTTATATTTATTTTTTTATACAATTGCTTGATTTCATTTTTATGTATTGTTAGATATTTAAGCCTTTTTTCAGTTAAAAGCTGGTACAACTTTTCCTTCTGTGTTTTTTAAGTCCTTCTTGTGTTTTGTTTTTTTTTTTTTTTTTTTTGCATTTTACATTTTTCGTGTTTTTTTATTACCTTTTGGTTTTTTTGCATTGCGATTTTTTCCTTAATGTTGCTTTTCCATTTTTATTTTTTTAAAAAAATTACATTAATTTTAATTATTGATTTTTTTTTTTGGCGATCTATACCGTTTTGAGTCCTTTCATTTTTCTAGATAATTAATTCTTAGTTTCTGTCTTCTTGTTAGTGGAGAGGGAAAAAGTGAAAAGGAAGGAGAAAGAGTCACGTGGCGCTCTGTATTCATATATGGGTGTATATATATATATATATATATATATATATATATATATATATATATATATATATATATATATATATATATATATATATATATAACACATTAGACAAACTAAAGATGACGATAATTACAATATCAGCATTAACCACGCCCTTTGTTATGCATCCCAGAGGACAGATAACATCTAGAGGATAACCACTTATTGCCACCGGCAAGATCGATTCGTGATTGTTTAATTAATTCAACTTGTACATAAGATAGTTTTAATTTATTTTTGATCCGTAATTTATTTTACTTAATTTAATTATTTGAGTTATTATTTTTAATTAAATTCTTTTTAAGTGAACTTTTGATCAGTTAATTCATTCATTCTAATCGTGGATTCAAATTTGATCTGTTTATAATCTATTCAATAGCCAAAAACCATGAAGGCATCTTTTTGGAATAAATATATTCATTTCGAACAAATTTCACTACTCACATATGATAAATTAGATTCACATGAGATTTATTCTTTCACGTAAACGATCAAATTTGATGGGAATATACTTTTTTAGTATTATTATTATTATTATTTTTTGTTGGAAGAGGAAAGTCGTATTGGGCCGGGGAGAGACTTGTCAGTGTAGGCCCAAACTTGTCCCACGAAATGTGGTTCATGATGGGCCGGCCGGACCGGTCCAGAATTGTCCCTTAAACCCTAAAGGGGACGACGGGGAATTTGCGAAGGGGGGACAGAACAGAGAGTTGCTTCAAGAGAGTGATCGAGAGGGCGCGGGGGAAATTAGGGTTCTTGAAGAAGATGGCTTTGACTAACTTTATACTGACTGTGGCGGGAGTGAGCGCCGTGATCCTTCTGCTGAGGAGCGATGTCAAACAATCGGCTTCCGTTTTCCGGCGCAACATTCGCCATATCCGCAACTGGCTCGAAGAAGAATCCGCCGCTGCCTCCAAGTATGCACTTTCGCCCATCTCTCTTGTTCCTGTTCTTTCCTCTTTGTCTTCTCCTGTTGAGTTAGAATCAAAATGAATCACTTTTTTTTTTCTTCGATCTTTTCTTCTTTGGGTGATTATGTTTGTAAGTGCGGACTTGGCTGATTGTACATATAAATATCTAAGAAATTTTGTTGTGGTAATATGGCTGTTGTGGTGGATTGGCTAGAAAGTGAAAATTTCTAATATATTGTGCATGATGATATTCTCCGTTTTTGCTACTATTATAAACATGAGTGAAATATTCCTGTCCTTAGAGGTATTAAGGAATTTTTGATGGATCATCTTCCGGATTCTGAAAATCGTGTTTTATAGAGGGTTGGTGATTCGTCCATAGCTCTTCTGTGTTTCAATTTTTTTTTTCTGTTTCTTTCTCCATTGTTTAATTGGTAATACGCACCCAACCTAGAGAATGAACCCCTGACCTCAGCTCAGCACCCATGATTAAATGGTAATAGTACATGTACATCCTTCACCCACCCTTAAAGTGTAAAGGGTGGTCAGGTGGCAGTGGTCCTTCATTGTTAGTTGAACAAAACACCTCAAAGAAAGGGCCACACAAATTTTGCCACGTAGGACAAGTAGAAATTTTCATGATTGAATACAAGTTGGGTACCCCAAGACTAAGCAGCCCATAGTCCGTTTCTTTCATCAGATATGGAGTTCCTTACATACAAGGTTATCTTCTACTACAAAAAGGATAAAGAAATTAAGTTCTACTAGTAATTTATACATAGTTCTGTCATCCAGGAAAAGCCCTTCCCACCATCATTTGCATTGCAAAGATCTCTTAGAAGTAGGGTATGATTTTTGTCCTTAATTTTACACTCCCAAGCAAGTTGTATACAATGCAAGATGGTGGAGGAACCTTGGGGCTATAAGCTATCATATTACAAGTAAACATAGGAATAGAAATGGTGTAGGAAATTTGGTAGCTAATGATCTATGGGATGATTTCCTTTTTGATTTTTTGCTTAGTAAAGTGAGGGGAAGGGAAAAACCACACAGAGGAGCCTCATTTTTCACATGGCAAGGAAAAGTACCTAAGCTGACTCCACATCCACATCCAAATGGGCATAGCCACTGGAGGGGGGAGAATGGAGCTTAAATATTGAGAATTATGGAAGGTAGAATTCCACTTATAAGCTTGTCCTAGGTAGAGAAGAATATTAACGTTATGAGCTTCTATGCCCCGCATAGGTTTGAACAAATTTTGCTTGGACCTTGACTCTCGCAATACAGGCTTATTATTTTGTTCTTGTTTTTGGTTGGGGAGGAGAGAGAGGGCTTAGTTAACTTAAGCATACAGTGTAAAGCTAAGGGCTCCCTTCTGCTTTTTAGCTCTTTTTTCTATCAATAACATTTTTTGTTTCCCTCTTTCTAGAGCTGCCTATGTATGGAACATTCAGCACCTGAATCTGGAATTGGAAGGTTTGATTGGTTGTTTTGCCCCTCTTTGGGGTCGGGGTTTGGGGTTGACTTCGACAGCTAACCGCATACAAGCAACCATCTTTTACTATTTTTGAATTCTAAATATACAATACCATGTTATAGAGTGCAGTTCAAAATTGTTGCTCGCCAATTTAATGACTGCCCAGCCAATATCTGACAGTGTATCATATATATTACGTCCACGTAAACATTTGACGACTTGAAAAGAAAAAAATCGTACCTGGTTGAGATTATCTTAAAAAGTGCAGTAGTCCATGCTTAATTTTGGTGCCCGCTTTTGCTTTCTAACTTAGCTGTTACATGTACAATTATGGAAGTAGTTTGTTTCTCTTTCTTCTCTTTCAATGGATGTCATCTTTCATCTGGTTATCTAGTTTGTTCAAGCCATCCTTGTAGCATATATAATATATGTAGTATTTGATGGTTCTTGCAGGACGGCAGATAAGGCAAAGCCCAAGGAACTCGAATCGCAGGTTCCGCAGAAAGACATTCCCAAGGAAGAAAAGCACTAAATACTGGCATCAGGATTTTATTTACCGTAGAACTCATCAATTTCTGCTTCAGATGGTTCCATCCGCTTAAAACTCACTTGTTTATGGATGTCCTCAGTTTTGTTTGCTTTCCTTGTGGTCTCTTGTATTATATGGTGTCACTAGATCCCTTCCAAGAAAAACAGGAAAGCCTCTACTTCCAATGAAAGTATTCAACTCGAACAAATTATTGTAATTAGAGAAAGGGGTCCAGGCTTTCGCTGTGCATCATGTGAGTTGGATGTGCATCAACTCTCAACTTTGAAGCATGAGATAAATTTGTGACATGTTTAAATTGTGAGTATGGAATTGCAAGTATGGCATGATGATAAAGAAGAAAAGCATGTTTTGCATTTTCGATGTTTTCGCTGTGAAAGTAGCGAGTGCTAGCAAGTGTTTTGTGACAAAGCAAAATCATCGAGCCAAACAGGCTGCAATATTTCTTACAGTATCGAGCCAAACATGCTGCAATATTTCTTACAGTATTGGTGCATCTTATTCCACCTGCCCATTAAGCAATATTGGTGTCAAAATTTATACACTCTACAGACCTTTATGTGTAGTGGATACATCTAATCTGAACTATGTAATACGTAACTGCACTGCATAAATTATTATCATCTCTTTGGGGGAAGAGTGGGGATGAAGTTTCAGAAGGGAGTGTAAATATGCATCTGATTCAAGATGTGTTCGAAGTTGTCGGAAGGCTTGTCGATGGGGTGCGAGTGGACGCCTTCGTAAGTAGTCACCACCGTGCCCTCGTCCTTTGACAGACGTTGCACTTGTTTCTTCACATTACACCCTTGGTGGGTGCACCTATAGTAGCTCCTGCAACACAAAACAAAGAAGCGTTCGCTCACTATGCGTAGAATCACTTCATTTTCATCAGATAAGTGGAACTTCAAGAAGGGGAGGAGGATGGAGTAGTGTTGGGGACTCTCTGTTCGTTTCGAACTTTTAAAAGTTACTCTCGATAAATGAAAGCATATTAACTTTGTGTGTTGGGCGTTGGCGATCAATTTTAGTATGTTCATTTGTTTGTAAATCCAATTGAATCGCGACTATTGATTGTGTTTGGATGTGTTAAAAAAAATATATAATTTCTAATCGAAAAATCAAACTTAAATTGTTTTTCAAGAAAGCAACTACATAGAAAGCTTACCCCTTCCCAGGAAAACGGTGGACTATTTGAGTCATTGGGTTGTTAGATTTACATTTTATATGGTTTTAATATGTATTATCAAACGTGCGTTTAATCTCCCGAAAGTAACAATATAAATGCGAAAAGCAAGATAATCAAATGTTCTTTGAATGATTACAAGTCAAAAAATAAAATGTCAATGCATCCTATCTACTGAAAGAAATGATTCCACAAGTATAGAATAATCCATGAGTTGGAATGAAGAATTTTTTTTTTGCATTCACATATAAAAATTATAAATGAATAAAAGATTGCTGTTAGTATCGCTTTCTCATATATTACGAGGGCATTTCTAAATTCTTGGCTCATGCAAGGTTTTGAATGCTGAGGAAATGAAACGAAATCAATAATCAAACGAAATAAATGTTTGAAACATAGTGGATAAGAGAAGAATATTTGTAAAGATCATATCGGATGACGAAAGTCTTGAATTGTATGAAGGTTGTGCCAGTGAATTGCCAGTGACCCTAAAAATTGACCTTGAGTTTACATGCATTCTTTATTACCCAAGAATAAAAGACAAAAATATTGAATGTCTTGGTTGGAAGATAGATTTTTGCAGGAAAAAAAAAAAAGAAAAAGATGGGATTTGATTGCCACTAAAATAACCCAAAGCACACATAGACAATAAGATCTAATTTTGTAAGAGACATTGACAAACATTTAAGAGAATAATTTGATTTTAAGCTAAGCTACATGCCATTAGAACACCCATTTGAATAAATAAATGAATAAATAATTCACTTTAGAAATCTGGATTTATGTAGGAAGAGGCCCATAAGTCCCATCTATTTTTCAGATAAAATTTCTTTTATGGCATTACACACAACTTATATGCACATTCGTCTAGGTTTTCAAAAATAGAGGCAATGTTATAACATTACACATATGTACTTCAGAATGAAATGTTTGTTTTTAGTGTGAAACCCTAATTATAAGAGAGAAAATTCATAATTAAAGGAGAATTCATCTCTATATATAGAGTATTGCACTAGCTAGGACGCACAACTTTTATATTGCATATGCCTGCATAAGATGATAGACCTAATACGTGTATTTTAATGAATTTATATTATATTTGCATCCCTCTCTCTTTAAGAAATTAAGAAGAAAATTAATAAATGAGGATGAGGATACATTCCCCCCACCACAAAATAGTCAATAATTTGAAATTCAAAGGATATATGTGTATATATATATATATATATATATAGCCAACAGTTCATGCTAGTGGGAAGCTTAGCTACAACCCTACTCTTATAGTAAAACTCAACATGGACCAATTTCACAACTTACTGTACATATCAATCAATCTCTCCTGAATTTTAAATTTTAATAGTGCCAAACTTAATTAAAGTAGGGTTCCACTTTGCAGCAAATTGATCATAAAAGAACCAGGTTCCCTCAAGCACACGCACACTAAACTATAGAAGATTAAGTAAATAAGTGGAAGCCAATAAATAATTAAGCCAAGTAAGGATAAGATGATCACTGACCTTGGGAACTTATTGTTCTTAACAGCTTTTTGGCCATACTTCCTCCATCGATACCCATCGTCGAGTATATCGACCTGGCTCCTCGTCTGGAAGGCGAACCTCGGCTTCCTAATCTTTTTCTCGCCCTTCTTCTTCTCCGAGGGTTTCGCGGCCTGCTCGCTCATCATCTCGGCCGGTCCATCGCCACTGTTAGCAATACCAAGATGATGATGATGATGACGATCATGAGAAACGGCCCGATGAATGTCGTCGGACGGCGTGGTGCGGACGTGGAATTCATTCATGTCATTGCCAACACCATGAAGGCTGCTGTTGCCATTGATGAAGGGAGCCCCCATGTTGTTGTGCGATGAGAAGGAAGGGGAAGAAGAGGACTCAGCTATTGTTGATGAACAAGGGAACAGCAGTTGATAATTCTCCATGTGTAAAACCAGAGGAAAATCAAAAAGCAAGAAGAAAGGAGGAGGTGGAGGAGGAGGAGGAGGAGGATGAGAAGAAGACTTTAGATTTATATTGATTGAGGCGTAGAGCCATAGGTATAGAGGGCGGCTGAGTGGCTGAACAGTCTATTTTTTTCTCCGGTTGTGTATAATGAGATATTAACATAATGTTTTTATTAAGTTATTGAATCAATAAATGAAGAATGAAACGATAAAAAAAATTAAAAAAAAAAAAAAAAAAGAGCCGTAGACGGCACGTAAATGGGTGGTAAGGTAAGGTGAGAAAAAGAATAGCTCCATTAACGGCAGTGATACCTGAAGAAAAAAAAAAAAAAAAAAAAAAGCTAAGCTTTGAAAATGGTTACACGGCTTCATGATTAAGATTATGACTTTAAGTAACTATTTTAATTAATTCATCTCAGCTGGTGCATCATGTTTGATTCATTCATTTATTTATTTTAGTAGAGCTGGTGCAGGTTCGAGCGTCGGTATGATGGCAAAAATCTATCCTACCATTGACGATTCGTGACGGTGTAGCTCTCTGTGTAGATCGACCCAAACATATATCATTTCAATAAATAAATTTATCCAGTAGAAATCATTCAAGCGTGTAAGGGAGCCTTCTGAAGAAGATTGAAACAGTTCCATTCAAATGTGCGCCCCTTGCAGCTTATGTTCCTCGTGTATTGACCAATACTGTAAAAATATACATCTCGTGTATAAGTTGATCCAACGTTACCCAGAATTATGCTAAGATTTAGATAGTGCTTAAAGCATTACATCCTGGATATTGAGTTTGGAATACCTAGATCGTTGCTTCCAACTAGTATATATATAATACATCTAGGGTTTTTTGGGTTAACGGGCTCTATCCCGTAAGGCCTGTATAACCCAGTTCATGTATATGTAGCATATATTTAAAACATATATAACATGATACAAAATATCCTCAACAAATTATTCTCCCACATTAAGAAAAAAAAAAAAAAGAATGATAGCTTAGTTTTGTAATATTTTAATTAATTTGATTCGTGTTGGAATTCAATTCAATTCAATGCCGCAGTTTTTCTAGAAAGCTTTGACTGCTGTGTAATTTAAGGCGATAATGAAGGAAATCAATAAATAAATAAATATAAATATATGTATATAGTGAGTAATTAAAGATCAAATCCATCATTGCTAGTGGACTTGACGAAGAAAATCAACAGTATTAAATGTGAGCATTAGTCATTAGTGCATAAATCTCTGTTGTTCCTCCCTTCGCCTGCCTCTACCTAATTCCTTTTCAATTCAACAACCCAAAATTTCAAAATAAACTGACACGTGGGGTTCTCTAGCAAACCCATCTCTTTTGGCTTTTCAGGTGACGAACACACGTGAGTTGAGGGATCATAGGGGCCAAATTAGGGTCATTATGAGTAGGGAAAAATAGTTCACACCTTCCCTTCAACATAATTTTTGATTTGTGGAGTTTTTAAAGATTTTTTGTGGGAAGATTGGACAGAAATCTATAAGATATAGTGCCACCGTTCCTAAACAGGTACGAACCATAACTATGTCATTGTAACGAATACTTTTGAAAAGACGTACTCGTCAAATTGACGATATTTTAAAGACATGTGCCTAACAAGAAATTGTGTACCGTATAAAGACAAACCATCTTTAAGGCATCTTGAATTTTGAAGTGTAATGTAATATTCTTGGGAATCACATCATCAAACGTTGGGAATCAAGGAACTATTCAAGATTAGAGGAGTTAAGACAAGGGGCACGTCCCGTTGTAAGGGGGACAAAGCCAGCCCCCTAAATTTTTGGAAGGCCAGATCAAGTTTTCTTTTTTAATGTATATTTTCATGTTAAATGTCAGGACAAAACAAGTTGTAGAAACAAAACCAACGCCTGAATCAAACGAAAGCGTTATTTCCTTAAGACAGTATTCGCCCCTTGATAATCTGCACAAAGTTATCAACGAATCTGCCTGCCAAGATAATTCTGGTACAGAAATTAATTTGTTTCAATGCAGAATTGCAGATTCTATAATGAAAACAAACTGTAAAAACGTAGAATAAGAAAAGAATATTTGTCTTTTTTAGTGCTTTAGAATGAAATTCCGATCCCTATTTATACACTATGATATGTTGTCATCAAAAGTCATGTCTGTTCGAAAATATATCTCCGAACATATCTAATTCTTTAGAAACAAACATAACTAATCTGTTTGGAAACATTGTGATTGTTCATGTATAAATATGAAAAAACACACCTGTTGGAAAAATCCTAATGGTACAAAGGAATGCATCACTTGTTTCAAATCCTAATGGTACGAAACAATGCATCACTTGATTGAAAAATCATATTTTGTTTGAACAAAATCCAACATTAAACCATTGTTCGAAGTACACGTAATTTGGTAATTCTGAAACAACTTGGGTAAACACAATTATCTCGGTGATTGTATTTTTCGTAGACATTCCCTTTATGAATTCCTAGCTTCGCCCAATGTTCTAGGCCTTGTATTCTAAACTAAGCACCAGCTCCTCTACTACCCTAAATGGTACTAGTCCTTTGCTTGTCCTATCAAATTCCATGGAATCTTAATATATCTAACACATTTCTCTGAATAAATGAAAGAAAAATCAGAAAAAACTGTTATAGTTCGCAATATTTTACGACTCTCTATCCTTAGATGAGCACGCTAAACTTCATGAGGTACTTATAGCTACTTTTCAAACCATACTATTAAACTTTAGTATTGACGGACAAGCAGAGGACTCATGCCGTCTAATCCGGCTCATCTGTAAAACTAGGCTCATGTTGCTCGTAGCGTCCCCAAAACGGCTAGCATGTGTTCCCTACGTCACAGAAGAGGGATCCGAGTGTGGTCCCATGTTGAAGAGAGATCTGAGTGTGTGGTCCCATGTTGAACGATCAAAGAAATTTGAGGGATTGGAACTCTTGGAGGAAGCTGAGAGGTGGGAGGGAACAAGAGAGAAGGAATAATAGAGAGAAGTCGTCAAGGGAGAAAGAAAAGCATGTGGGTTTGAAGGTTGAATTGAAAACTCAGCTTTCGTTTCATTCGGACAAAAACAAGGAGGCCGGCGGCGGCGGCGGCGGCGGCGTCCCCCTCAGGTGCATCTCCCACGGATGAATCTGGGACCTCCAAAGTTGGGTCTTATTCATTCCTTGTGGGTATTTTTTTTTTTCAAACTTTCTTTGAAGCTTCAAGCATCATACTCCACCCTTGACATGGAGTATTATTACACATGCACAGTCCAATTACATCATCATCTGAATTATAATTAAAATGGACCATTACATTTGTGTGAGTGACAGCTTTCCATAGCCTCCCCAATCCCTCGCTGAAGGTCAAGGAGCAAGATTTTCTCGAGAAAATACTGTTTTTCCTACTTATTTCCTTCGCGGGGTTGATGTTTTATTTTCTAATTAATTACTACATAGGGTTCTCATGTTTCACTAGATGTTTTCAGATTATCTAATCTAGCTTACAGCAAGTTCAATGTAGCTCACATCCGTTGAACCCTTAAAAGGAAATTTCTTTTTTTAAAAAAAAAAAAAAAAGTGGGAGATGGGTGTCCTTGCATAAAATTTAAAATATCTTGTTTGACCGAATAAGCACCAATTATTGATTGTGAACGCAGTGATGGTAAATACAATGACTGCTCAATGGATGGATCAGACCGCAATGCTTGACATTTCGATCTCTTCGTTCTCCTGCAATTATTAGAGTCGGCGACCCATGAACTCAAATACCATTTTCGTCGCTCTTTAGCATGTATTAGGTACGAAGTGGGTACGAAGGATTTCGTATCATAATTAGGCATTTTGAACATGAGAGATTTGTGGGCCCAAATATTGTGTTATCATCCGTCATTCCTTTTCTTTTCATCCACACCTCCTTCGCTTGAAATTCAATCTCAATTCTTTCATAACCCATAAGAAGAGGGAGAAGAAAAAAATGCTATCTATCCTTTGAGTCACTAAAGCATTAATTCAGATTTATTCTCCCTTGATTAATATGAAAAAGGTCAAATCTTAACAGTTGGGCCAGATAATATACCGATGTGTAAAGCATAAGAACTCCCCCCTCATAAATTCAATCCCTTAGTTTTTAAACATAATAGATAAGAAACCCATTGGGTGTCAAAGAAAGAAAGAAAGATAAGATGCCCATTAGTTGCGCTTGATTTAAAGTCTAATCAAGTTAGTTCGAGATTTATTAAATTTAAAGAGTTGTTTAATCAGGTTATCGGTTAAATTAACTCATCGAGAGTAATTGAAGATCGTATATACATATATAATATTCCCCCTATCTTTGCAAAGCGGGGAGCCTCGTGTGCCAAATCAGGTCAAGATCGGTCTAATTTGTGTGAATTTAATTTGATTTACTTTTTAAAAATTATGTTACCTCAAAAATATCCGTATATTCTCTTTTATCTTTTTCCTCCCTACTCACTTCTCTCCCTTTTTATCTATTTTTTCTCATCTCTATTCACCCTTTTCATTTTCTCTATATCCTCCCTCCTCTTCTCCATTAAAACAATAAAAAGTTCACTTTATTATTAACATCGCCTATAATACAATTTCTTATATTTATTAGTTTTAATATTATCACTCGCTTTTATCTATATGATTTTTTAGTTTTATTTTTGTCGAAAAAATTTGTTAATGGTAAAATATTTTTATCTAGTATACGAGAATATTATACATCTTTATAGTATACTAGGGATAGTATTGTTAACTTAAAAAATTCTTATTATTTTTATAACATTCCAAAAATTGAAATAATTTAACTTAATTTGAGTTGATTTCCAAACACCAAATTTAAATTATAAATCAATTAAAATAAAATCAATTCAATTTAATTCCAAACACAAACGTTGCCCCACGGATGCGCATTAACTCATTGAAATTGCAGAATCTCACATCACATCCATTGTCACAAAATAAAGTGAACATCGTACTCAAATAGATAAGAGTCAGGGTGATCTCATCTTTTGGATTATATCAACCAAAGGCTTTGAAAACGTTTCCTTAATAATTAGGGTTTAGAATGGGAAAAGTGCAAAAATGAGTAATATTCCACCTGACGTCACAGCCTAACATGTTTCCATAACAATTATATATGAGAATGTTATTTTCAACCCAAAAACAAAAAAAGAATGCTAAGGCCGTCGGAACTGAATTACCTAAATTTTAAATATTATAAATTTATAAAATTGGGCAATCTTAACCATCCATTGCAGAAAAAGATTGAAAGAAAAAAACTAAAGATAGAGAAAGAGAATGATTAAGATTGTTTAATTTCATAAATTCGTGCCCTTTTTAAATTTAAGTGATTCATATCCAAAAATGTTGAGCAATATCTCGATGTCTGTAATACGGAATATAGTAGAGACGGGAAGCGAGGGAGGGAAGGGGAGAGAGAGAGATTAAATGCATGCATGTAGATCCAATATATTGTAGGGTAAAAGATACGACACTCCCTTACCTTTGTGAAACCCCCTTACCTTTGTGAAAAAGACACTTATCCCGTTACTCAAACCTTATGATGCTTTCAAATTGACTTTTTTACTCATCGCCAATTAGTATAAGGCAAAAAAAATTATAATATCACAAAATACCCGGACTCTTATCCAATCCCAATTTTTATTAAACAAAACAAAGAATTCACATCACAAAATTTTCATTCAGAATAAGTCTATTCATTTCGAAAAAAAGTAATCGCAAACAAATCTCATCGCTCACATGTGATAAATGAGACCCACCTGTGTTTGTAGAGCCCGTCCTTACATGTGAGTGGTGGAATTTATTCGGAACATACCTTTTACCTTCTCGAAGAGCAGTATTGTGCGAGAAATAATAATAACATGATAAATAATATTTTAAAATAATAATTATTTTATTTTTATCATATACCAATAGATAATAAGTAAAAAAGTCAATTTAAAAGCACTGGGAAGCGTACATGTCCTCTCCTTTTAACAAAGATGAGGGAGTTCCGATGTCATTTGCCTTATATTGTATACTGTGACACACGTTTTGAAGAGTCACGTAGACCAAACTAAACCAGCCCACCTCACACGTACCCACCAGAAGCTTCCTGTTTTCCAAACAAAGTCTAATTGCGTACAACAAAAGTAAATTTCAGCATCAATTTTTTTTTGGTAAATTAAAAATATATTAACCACAAACCGAGCAAACACCACGGGAAAACCCGGAACAAGAGAAAACAATACATAGAAAACACAGCAATTTCAGTATCACTTGATACGACTAGAAATCTATATTACTTGTCCCCTTAGATCTTTTTTGCTACAGAGGCTATAAAAACAAGATTAGTCTCTAAACTAATGTTTCCCAACTTTAATAACATTCTTGAATATAAGCTAATATATCACCCACATCCGATTTTCTTTCGCTGTCTTGGGCACCGACCGACGAGAAAAGAAAAAATTAAAAACCATGCACTCTCCATCATATATTACATTATCTAGTAATAAAGAAAGACATGAAGCAAAGAAGCATGGGAGAGGGATAGTAGGGTTGGATTCCTAAATATTGTTTAGACACAACAACTAAAATTGATGATATGCCAAACAAAAAAGGTGAGTTTTACAGAACCTGATTCTAGTTGTGCTAGGATTATGAAACACAATTGACAGCAACCAAACAATAGAGCCAATTTCCATTCTCAGTTTCCTTTTCCACAGTTTAATTTCAGCAGCCAACAATAAATTCGAAGCACATGCAACATTTTCATATCGCGTGCGGGCACGAAAGTTACGCTAGAATTCAAGGTGGGAATAATATGAAATGAATATGAGAATGGAACAAGAATGAACGATTCATAGTCCATTCCAAATGCGCATGTGGTCCGTCGAACCTTTGACCATTACTTTTGCACAAGGGTTCAAATTGGAGCCATGACTATACATGCAATAGCCAAAACAAAGGACCTTTACTTTACAGACAATGCAAAAAGGAAAGGCTATTGCCTTAGCACACATTTTCCTCACTACTAGCTGTATATCAAACACCCAATTAATTAGGCTACTTTACAACACGTTTATTTGCATTGTATCACAGGAAAAGTTGGCAATATCTTGAAAACAATGAAAGCTCCTCCTCTATAAAGTCAAAAGTCAGGTGATGTTCGTGCAATTTAAGCTTTCCTGTCCCCCTCCCTAGATTTAGAATTTTAAACCAACAGCATTCAATTAGTTTCACCAAAATATGTAACACTGCATAAATAATAGTGTTGCATGCAATGACTAGATGGCAAAGCAAACAGCAGTCTGAAACTAAATGCAAAAAAGCAACCACATCAAGACCAAATTGGGAGTTGCAACAAGAACAATTACCAGGGACCTCAATATTGAGAACCCCCCCCCCCCCCCCCCAAAAAAAAAAAAAAAAAAACATTTGTACAGAATCAAAAACCCTTAGTTGGGTGTGGTGTTTCCCATGTCTTCCCTAATAAAACAGAGAATTGTTAGAGCTACACATCAGCTTCCTGCTGGTTCCGTTAGAAACTTCTTTGTCGTCTTCTTTTTTTGCTCTCCATAATCTAACATGAAACCTTGCTTCAAAATACCCACTAAATGAAGCCATAAAAAGTGCAAAAAGGCAAGTGATAGCTCCAGGAATCTATCTCAATATAGTCATAAAATCTCCTTTATTACATTATACATTATTATATAAAAGAAGCTCCTAACCATCTCATGACGACATATGGGTACTTTGCTGTTTCCCTCGTGAATGGATTAATGGCAAACATTTTTCATTTTACCATATCTATCATCCAATATACAAATCACATATATGACCTCATTCGAGGTCTTACTAGAGACTGGGCGCCATCGACGAAGATGGACGTACCTGTCATGTAGTGAGATCCATCACTGATTAGATAGATGACAGTTGAAGCTAGATCATCTTTAACATCTAGCCATCTTTCTAGTGGTGCGACCACTTTCACCAACTTCTCGGCCCTTTCCTTTCCCAATGACATTGGGTACTCATCTCCCAGGTGCAAGCCACGAATGACTGCATTTACTCTGATCTGGTATTCCCCAAAATCCATAGCTGACAACTAAAATGAAAAAACGAACATGTCTCAAACAAACAATACAATCGTAAAGAGGTATCTCAAAAGAAAGGGGAAAAACTATACCAATATTCACTTTGTTCAGCGGTGTTAAAAAAACAATGACAAAGCACATAGCATGCTACCCATCTCTCAATTGTTGGCTGCTCTAGTTACTCAAGAAGTGGCTTAGACCAAACACTATAAATGCATCTAAGCAAAACATTTGCAGCTCTACTCACAAGGCTACATTTTATCAGATACTATAACAAAGAAGATACAAACAAATGTCAGTGAGAGTTCACATACCCTAACTAATTGCTCTACTCCTGCCAAACAGGAACCATATGCTGCAGCCCCTCTGTAGATGCCTCTCTCAGCACCAATAATTGAGGTAAGAAAAATAATTGATCCTCCTGATCCATGATCACACATTCTTCGGACAACAGCCTTTAAAAGAAACCACGCAGCCATGAAATTTATCTTCACAGTTTTCTTGAACTCATCTTCAGATAACTGTAGAATGTTTTTCATCTCACCTGTATTAGGTAACCAGCAGTAATAATGAGCTGCTAAAGCCACTTCCAATTAGGGTATAAAATGACAAAAGAATATAATGAAAAAATAATTTTCAAAACTAAAGAATCATCCAGGGCAGAATTGTTGCTGTCTGAGCAAGAAGAACTATGAAACACTGCATTCAATTGCCAAGAGATGGGAAGGGAGTGATTTCCCAATAAACTCTTACCTCATGTTTGCTTTGAAGTTTCATTACAAACATGAAATAGCCCAATTAATCTATAGAAAACCACCAAGTTTACCAAATTCTCTCCAAACAGAACACTTTCCTTTAATACAATGATTGAAAGAAGTTTTCAGTCCCTTTTTTTCTTCTTTGAATTAAAGCATCATCTTTATTGTACAAGTTACGTCACACCTTTTGTATCACTTATTTAATTGTTTAGGGGGACAATCAACCAATTCTTAAAAGGCCAACTTTAGGAAGTGATCCTTTAGCAGTTACCTGGACACCAGGCACCAATCAAAAACCGAACTATTAACACAAATAGAACCTGAGAATTGCAATTTGAAACAACTATTTGGTGATTGCAGTCGATGTAGAACAAATCAACAACAAAGCTTCCAACTACTAGAAAATGCATTGACTTGATAACTAGACAGGAAAGGAAAATAAATTGAGGGCTAGATGGAAAAGATGGCAGCAACAAGAATGAAAGATGAAAGGTTTCAACTAATATATCCTAAACCTTTTGATGCTGGACTTCCCACCCATCAAACTCAATGCGGAAATCTACGTATTTACTGACTCTTAATATGTGGCCAATTTACTATTGCATAAAGTCAAAGATATATCTAGGGGTGAAAATTGGTCGGTTTTGGTCAGTTTTCACGAAAAACTGAAGATTGACCGACCAACCGATAATTTTTTCTATGGAAAAAAAACCGATGACCGACCAACAAACCACATCGGTCGACTGAAAAAAAAAAAAAAAACGAACAAAACTACAATAAAACCGACCAACCAATCGGTTTTTCGGTTTTTTCACAAAAGGCATATAAAAGATATTAAATTAATAAAAAATAAATATTTTACTTAACCTTTACCAAAAATATTAGCCAAAAGGTTACAAAAATAAATATCTTACTTAACCTTAGCCAAAGATATTAACTAAAAGGTTGTAAAAATAAATATTTTACTTAAACCTTAGCCAAAAATGTTGGCTTAAAATGTGATACCCTAAATTTTCATTTAATCTTAATTTGAAATAAGTGGATAAATATAAGACTGAAAATTAATAGATGGATGTGAAATTTGTGTTGAATGAGGAATTGAGATTAAAAAAAATAACGTAATTGAAAAACCCAATAATAATTCAAGGATGGGAAAAAATGGTGGAAAGTGTAACAAATGGATGCACGACACGTGACTCTTTATTTATGCACGTACCTAATGTGGAAAGTAATAATTTTACACGTGTACGTTGCATTAAAATTACATAATGGTATTATCTTAATACGATATAATATACGATATAATATACATATTATCATTAGGTGTTACACGAGTTGGGGGAGGGGGGGCCGACTTAGTGATTAAGCTCACCAAGTTGGCCAAGTCGATGGTTAATATACATATATATTATATAATATATACTATATTATGATAGTTAGAGAAAGCCACATAGGGGTTAAAAAAAAGGAGATTGAAGCGTGAAGAGAGAGGAGAGGCCGAGAGCTCTAGGAGGGAAGAAAAGCCGGAGAAGAAAGGAAGAAAAAAAAAAAAAAAAAGAAAAAAAAATTGTGGGGAGCAGTACGTGGAAATGGAATAGGCTAATCTCGCATGCGCGATCAATCCAGGTAAGGATAATATATTCTTTGTAAGGGAAATTATATTTCTTTACTTGAGTTTTATTCTTTTGTGAGAAATTTCAGTTCTTTTGTTAAACATCTTGATCCCTCTTGAATTCAATTGAATATATTAGTATTTGAGTCTTATTTATTGTTCTAGACATTATTTGGCATGTCTATATTGATTTGTTCATCCGGATTGTGGTTGCACATGTTATTTGAGCCTGATTTGTTGATTTGGCCGCAACTGAGAATAACCGTTTGAACCTACCAACCCAATTATTGCCATTTTAATTGTCAAAATCCCAAATGTTGATTTGAACGTGGTTGGACCTAGATGTTTGGTCCTATTTGTTATGTTGGTTATTAAATGTTGTGTTTGAACCCATTGACTGAGATGAACAACCGCAAAAGCGGGTATGAGTAGACCCCGTGCTTGGGTTAATACACGCATGAGCCGTAATGACTGGTTAACGGGTTCCGCTGCGTTGAGTAGACCCCGTGCTCGGGTTAATGCACAAAAGTTGAACCCCGTGTATGGGTTTAAACAGACACACGTTCATGCCCTTATGGGTCTTTTAGTAGTTAATGGTTCGAACTAAACTATGTTGAATTTGTTATGTTGATCTTTCTTGAACATGCACCTGATTGATTATCCCTTACTGAGCGTTCATTCACACTCACTCTTAATTGGTTGAACCTTTTTCAAGTAAGTTCTTAGAAGACGAACCCTACGTGAGTGGTGATGGTGACAAGGGGAAAGGGGTTGCCAATAATTAAAGTTTCAAACTTTTGTTGCTTTAAGCTGCCTCTTGGATCGTGATTATTTCTATAATACAGTATTAAGTGTAATGTACATGATTCTATTCCCATGTTAATAATAGGGAACCATTTAGTGAATGATGGTTGGGTACACCCTTGTACAACTGTTCAATGTATGAAAGGTGAGGGATGTCACATAAAAGGTTACAAAAATAAATATTTTACTTAACCTTAGCCAAAGTTATAAGCCAAAAGGTTGTAAAAATAAATACTTTACTTAATCTTAGCCAAAGCAATTAGCCAAAAGGTTGCAAGTTTTGTTATTCTCTAAACCTCATTTTATAGGACACTCTCATTATAACTTCTTTCATTCTTTTGATGTGGGACAAACTCTTTTTTATTTAACTATTTTGAAATGAAGTGGGAGAGAGATAAAGAGAGTGAATCTAACGGGTAGACGGGGGTATGTTGTTTTGAGAGTTCCACATCGAAAAAATATGAGAGTAAGTTGAAGTGGAAATAGATAAATAGAGAGGAAAGGTTGTGGAGAACATCAAAGGGTTGGGCTCACCTCTTTATTAAGTCTATAAGTTATTGGGTTGGACCTAAGTTCTATTGAGCTGGACCTAAGTTCTATTGGGCTTGGTTTGGCTAACACTTATATATATATATATATATATATATATATATATATAAATTTATATGAACTTTTTTCGGTCAGTTGATTTTTGCCAGTTTTCCTTCGGACGGCGATCGAAAACCGACTGACTAATGTGGTTTATTGATGGAAAAAAAAAAAAAAAAAAACTGAGACCCAGCCAACCAATGCAGTTCGGTCTTTATTGGTTTTGGTTGGTTTTGCGGTTTTTCAGTTCCAACTTTCACCCCTAGATACATCTAAAGCACCAATTGACTAAATCAAATGTGATCTGATCAGAGATAGAAGATCAAATAGCTGACTGCTATATTTTATCATCAGATAAAAGGGTTTTTATATTCAACCCAAAAAAATGGGAAAGACAAAAAAAAAAACAAAAAACAAAAAGCAGAAAACAAAAAAAATTGAGCAACTCTGATTATACCTTCATATGAGTAACAGTGGACAAAAGCATCCAAATTCCCCAAAATCTCACACGCCTTGTCCACCGCATCGTCGAAGATGGCCTCCCTCTCCGCTTCCATATCCACTCCAACTACTCCCACTGGCATAGCGCCACTCAAAGAACCCATAATTTTCTCCCCAACAGTTCTGAGGCAGCTCTCACTCCCCATTAGAACTACCCTATTCATCCATACGCATACTCATTCAAAACACTTATGCCTCTTAAAATTCTTATATACACAATTTCGTTTAAATTTCACGCGAAAAAAAATGAATCTAATTAGAAAAGAAGAATAGATTTTAGGAAACCAGCAAAACGAGGACCGGGAGAGAAGAAACCTGCAACCGCGCTTGGCTAAGTGATGAGCGATGTTCTGTGAAATCGCGTCGCCATTGGAGGTCAGCAGCACCTTCTTCGGATGATTTTCCATGATCCAGGCTAATAAACATAAAACAAAATGAAACCCTAATTCAATAATTAATAGAACTGGGAAAGATATAAAATGGTGGTTAAGATCTCCACTTGACAAGAACATGCATAGTCTTCGTCAAAGCGATAATGTTTTGGGTTTTCAACTTTCACAATAGAAAAAGAAACCCAAAAAAAAAAAAAAACGAAAAAACAAAATAAAATAGTTGAGATTTTATCGCGTCGGCCGGTTCACCTTAATCATTCTATGGTTCTTTCTGCGACACGTGTCGCTGGTGGCACCAATTTTATTAGCTAAAAGACATTAATACGCCTCTGAAATAGCCACATCGACGCACCCCCTCCATTTTGTAAAAGAAGCATCCACAACCCTGAATTTTTCTAATTTACATTTTTACCAAATACAAATTCAGAGATGATTAAAATAATTATTAAGTTATTATTATTATTTTGATAAGCAAGCAATTTATTAGCAAAGGACAAACGGAGCACAAGCAAGGGGTGTGCGGGTGAGTCAAACAAGTCAGTTTGCTGAGGTAGTTTGGGGATGGTTGGGTTGACCATGACCATTTTCTTTTAAAAAATATAATTTCATAATAAAAATACATGTTTATTCCCAAGAACATAGACTTATGATGTCTATGACCTAATTTACTAAAAAAAATAAAAATAATGCCTATGACCTACGTAAATCTATAAAATAAAGTCTCACATGTACAAAATCTAGCCAGGCATAAGTTGTGATGTCTCTCACATGCAAAAAGTTAACGGAATATCACGTAAAATATCTCTTTAACATGCAGAAAATACTTTTAAAAACACAAAAAGAAACAGTAGCCATCCAAGTCAGCCGCGTGGAAATACTGAGGCAACAAACAATGACTGTGTTTGTTATGATGAACGAACATTAATTAATATATATATATATATATATATATATATATATATAATTCAATTATCTTTGCTTGTGACTAACTAATCACTTCTTCAACTTAACCCTTTCGGTAGACTACGACCGTAAAATATCTCTAGCAATAGTCCAACGGTATGACACATGCATCATAAGGCACGAAATGAAAGTAAAGCTGCCAAACGTGACTAAACAATAATTCATCAATAGTAATGTAATATTATTATTGAGTCCTGTTTAAAGATGAGTTAGGTTCAATTATCGCTGTCGGTAACCTTATAATATTCACTAATTTTCTTGAAAACTGATTCGATGGGCCTGCTTAGTTATTCTCTAATTAGAACCTAGCCATTTCAAACTTATGTAGTTCGGATAGAACAAGAGTCTAGATTAGTAAAATAATAATAATAATGTACCATGCTAGTGCCTCACTAGCAATCTTTTCATTATGTTTCTCACTCATAACAACTAGGCTGTCATCGCTTTTATTAATTAATGCTTTAATGAGACATAACACTTTCGCTTATGATCCGAACTAAGGCAACAAATTTTTGAAGAACATTTTGTATTTTTTTAAATGATTACTCAAATTAAATGTCCCACTCGTCTTAGAATTAGTAGTGTAATCACTGCCACAAAATTTGATTGCAAATCTACGATGAGCATTCGAAGTTCCCTCGACGTGTGGAGCCACTCCCGTTAGCTGCCAAAGGGGTGATTAGATGTAAGGGTTCCTTACTTCGCTTAGTGAAAGTGTTATTATATAGACGAAGCGTAAGGAACTTTCACGGCCAAGATCATGCCACATGATGCAACCGTGGCTGTCAGTTTTTATATTTTATATTTTTTCTTAGTGAAACAAAGGAAAAAAAAATTCCCAAAATAATACTAGAAAAAAAATTAAATTCCTAAAGTAGGAGTACTGAGAGATATGTATTCCCAATATAGGTGTTTCACAATTGTGAATTGCGAAACAAATTCTTTTTTCCATTTTAATCTTGTAATTTATATTTGCAAGATCAACATTTTTTCCCTGATCTCACAATTTACATTGGCGAGACCAATGTTAATTATCTTCGGTCTCGCAATTAAAAATTATGGAACAAATAATAAATCAATTCAAACTCACAAATCAAAATTGCTAGTTTAATATTTTTCCCATGCGGCACCGCACTCCCCTTCAAGCTCCGCTCTCCTCCTCCATCGCCGCCTCTTCTTTTTCTTTCTTCCTGATTTCTTCCCTCATCCCAATATTTGTTCCCTCAATCGTACACCCTTCACACCCACCCAAGGTCGGCTGGCCAAGCCCTTACTGCCTCTCAATCCCACTTATAGTTTCAATGGCGGCTAAATAGGAATGTTTACCATTTTTTTTTTGCTACATATATGATATTAATTTTGAGATTTGCATTGATTTAGAATTAAATTGTTAAATGCATGCTAAATTATGAATTTAGTATGATTTTGATTCATCCAGACTAAGTTAAAGCTGGAGGTGTTGTGAATTTGTGTTTATTTGTCATTGTTATATGCGTTAGATGTCTTATCGTACACCCTTCACACCCACCCAAGGTCGGCTGGCCAAGCCCTTACTGCCTCTCAATCCCACTTATAGTTTCAATGGCGGCTAAATAGGAATGTTTACCATTTTTTTTTTTGCTACATATATGATATTAATTTTGAGATTTGCATTGATTTAGAATTAAATTGTTAAATGCATGCTAAATTATGAATTTAGTATGATTTTGGTTCATACAGACTAAGTTAAAGCTGGAGGTGTTGTGAATTTGTGTTTATTTGTCATTGTTATATGCGTGAGATGTCTTATATTTAAGGGAAATTCTATCAATTTTGTCTCGCAATTGTTACTTGATTGTTATTTTGTTTGCTATGACATTTTCTCTCGGACAAATGAATGAGAGAATGCTGGTCAAACCCATGGATTCATCGGCTTTGACTTTACAAAGTAAGCATAGATCTTCGACCGTATATGAGGGGGAGGATGATACCCCATTTTTGGTTCAACACAGAAATATATGTTTGTGGAAGGATATTGTTATTCCTACACCATGTCTATAGTTCATCATGGATGCCGAATTTTATAGGGTTTATCGTCTAACACGTATGAGTATTGATTATGCGCTCATTACAGCCTTGGTGGAGTGGTGGTAGCAGGAGACACACACCTTTGACCTTCCCATTGGGAGGTGACTATGATGTTGCAGGACATCTAAGTATTGTTGGAGCTTCTCACATATGTTGAAGCTGTAATGCTCGGCCGGATGACCAACGTACCTATAAGTACATGGGCTTCACTAGAGACTCGACTACTTGGATACAAAATGTATCCAACTGATATAGAGTTTGGTCTACGGGTAAAGATGAGCTAGTTCCGAGACAAGTTTACACGGCTAGTCCCTAATGATAATGTGTAATGGTACGAGACATGCATGTTACACCCATGCACACTAGGATAATGATGTGTAGTGGTACGTTGTTCCCAAACAAGTCCAGCTCTCATATTAGGCTACAGTTCTTACCCTTTTAGAGCAATTACCAAGCAGCACTCGTAACAATTTGGGGGGGGGTGCCATACTCGCATCATTAGTTCTCTATACATGGCATGCCACCAGGGCGAGTGGTCCATTAGTGACCGCACCCTCCTGCCCCAGGTATGCTACATAAATGGATGTTGTTCGTACTATTAAAATTTTCTAATGTATTTATATGCATTGATACTTATCGAATTGATTGTTGCATCGCAATTGTGGGAATGGGAGCGACTAGTCTAGTTTCACCTAACAATCCAGATTCCAAAGGCCGAGCATTAGGATTTTCGATGGTTACCACCACCACAAAAGGCTAGAGGTACTATTTTTGTATTAAAGTTTTGTCAATCCTATAAATGCGTCCCTAACTTTAGCTCCTGATATGATTCCCACACTGTTGGGTGTGTCGCCAAAACCTAAAGACCACTGCAACGCACATACACTTGGTCTACCAGTTTCTACTCGACACCATAAAGGAAGAGAAGTTCAAATGGCTACCATATGATCTGGAGCGGCTCCCTGATTACTGCGAATTCAAAGCACACTACTAGATGAACCGCAGTATGATACAATTTTGCGTGGTTGAGAGCGGCTTTCCCTTGACGATGATCCTGCCGAAAGTGTCCGAGAGGTGCATCATATGCTTGGCAACACAATCATGAAGCTAGGCCAAGATCCTTGCACAGTCCTACGTTGCTAGGCAACACGCCGAGGAAACCTTACAAGCTCAGACTTCTTCGCAGCCCACAGGAAGTCATTGGCGACGGCCATCGGGTGAGTGGTCTCGTATTATCACATTAGTAGGACCAATGGACGTGACTGACTCCCAACAGCCTCACTATACAACCCTCGACGCTCCGGATGTACCCACACAAGAATATTGCGGCCCACACCATTATTGAGTGATATCCCAAGACTCAGACTAAGGAGAATGGACATCAACTCAACGAGTGGCGACTTCACTCCGTTAGCGTTATCTTCAACCGACAACAATTCAGATGAGGATGATGGCCCCAATGATGAGCCTGAGCCCATCAATGATCATTGGGAGAGGGAAGAGGGTGCAGATCCCAACCAAATGTGATACGGGTGGTCATCGGAGATTCAGATGACATCGTCAATTTATGTATTTATATGCACAAATGTAATATTTCAAATGAAAAGAAAATGTCCAAGTATGGGTGATTGTAAAATTTGACAATTTTGTTACATATCCTGGTCAAATAAGTACAACGTAAAATGACCACAATATAGGCTACTTCTAGGTGGGGAATCCAATTTCAGTCTCGCAATTCTCATTGCGAGACTGAAAACCAACTAAAGACTTGCAATTCTCAATTGCGAGTTTAGTATGGGATATTTTGACTTGCAATTGAGAATTGCGAGACCAAAACTTATTTTAGGAATGTTTCGACTCGTACGCCTAGTTTGAGAAAAAAAATATTTAGTATTATTTTGAGAATTTTTTCGAAACAAAGCATATTGCACACTTCGATCCTCATCCATGTTGGAAAATACTCTTGATTTTAATAAATTATCTACACAAAAATATATTATAGGAATAATATGAAATTCATACAAAATTTATATTGCATATTTTACACATTGATTAACCTCATAAGAAAAAGAAATTGAATATAAATAAATATAATAAGAATAGAAAGTTAGAATATCCTGACTCGAGAATAAATGCGCAACATTGGCTGTTTTGAGGAAATAGTTGCCTGTCCTCGTGTAAGCTTTCGGTGATGATCACTTCTAGAGAAATTCAGATGCTCAAAAAATACTTTAGGGGAAAAAAAAGAAGAAGGTTTTCACGTTATATCATTATCAGCAATATCCCAAAGCCCTGCCAAACCCCACTTATATCATAAGTTGAGTGTATAACTCTCATGGGACTTTAATGGGCTAAATAAAAACCTGTTAACTAAAAAAATAATGATTTAATGAAAACTAAAAAATATAAATCCGATCAATTATTTTGAGTTTAATTTTTCTAGCTGAAAAATTCAACCCCCGAAAAAAAATGGATGCAAATTTTGGTTAGAGTCCCCAGTAATTTTGTTGTAATGATGGATATTTTAGTGTGATTAATGGGTAATATTTTGGCTTTAATTGGTGAATTTATTTATGATTCAATGGATAGATATTATCGTTGGTATAATTTGATTTTAATGCATACTTGGATATAAGTTGTTTATCCATAAAAGCGCTAAACCTTGATCCTTTTTTTTTTCTTTTTTTTTTCCCATATATATTGTAGGTTTTAACCAATTAACTCGTCATATTACGAATCAAACCCAAGGGCTTGGATTTCCTAAATAAAACTTATATATATATATATATATATATATATATATATATTAATAAATAAAAGATCCCAAGGGTTTGGGGGAGAGAGAGAGAGAGAGAGAGCTGGATGATGAGCTCTCGGTTTGGATTTCCGTCCCCGTTTGGTTGTTCAACGATGGAAGCCTCAGCCAAATTCAACCCATCCCTCGGGCAAGTTTTCTTAATTTATACCGAATTTGAGAAATATAATGTTCTTCTGTTCTGTTTTACTAAATCTAAGATTCATGGAATTGTTTAGATTGATAAAATTATGGTTTTGTAGTTCAATTAAATAATTCAACCCTTTCTCTTTTCTTTTTTTTTTTTTTTTGCAGTTCAATTTTTAGGAAGGTTCGAGCTGTTAGAATCTCCTGTGATTATACCTGCTTTGAAGTAAGTTTCATCTAATATCATCCCACATTGACTTTATTGTTTTCAATTTTCGTTTTCTGTTGCAGTTCTTTGTGATTTTAAACCAATGTACTTGTTCGGGTTAAGATTGTTATTTGTTATGTCAAACATGATTGCACATTATGCAACTCAGCCAGAGCCTTGTGATTCGACATTCTATCTTTTCTTGCATCACATCAAGTGCTTGTTTTTCGCTTCAATAATCATGGTTGCATGCGGGATTCCTGGATCCTGCTATTGTATAACCAAATGCTGTCTTTTAAATAATAATTAAAAAAAATCATATGATAGCATTTAACTTGGTGTTTTTATGCACTTTTATGTGTATTTAGCTGTATTTATTTATGCATAGAATTGTGAATCGTACTGGTCTGCTTTCCATATCATATGTATATCAACTTGAATTTGTAGCTTTGTAAGTATGTGCTTTGTCAGCTTAATATGTAATTGACAGTCAATGGAAGTTCTTTGTAACCATGAAGTTGTTTTGCTGGCTAGATTAAGGATATCAGCTATCGACTTCCGGGGACACAGTCCAGCCTTTTAAACAAAGTCAGTCTTTCCCTTCCTGAGAGAAGGTATGTGATTTTATAGCCAAATTTGATTTTGTAACAGTATTGTGCTCTTTCTTTCTTTTCAGTTTTTTTTTTCTCGGGAGACATATAAAATGCCCTGGGATTGGTATGGGATCTTTAGTTTGGTTGGCCGTGTCAAGCTGTCAATCTGGCAAGATTAGTATTACCATTTGATATTCTGACAATGTTCATGGATCATCTTCCACAACATCTCAACAGTACAAAAATTGGATAAATGGCTTATCATGAAATTAGGTAACCATTTGTTTTAAAAATCTATGTTGTTGGGCCAATGAGATGTTTGGATGATCACTTTTACTTGATCACGAATCTTATGATACTAATCATAATATCCTCAAGTTGTTCTTGAAGAATAGCTGTGCCTGCAGTGGGTAACTTCATGTTCGTTGTCGCAGTTTGGGCTTGATCTTTGGGCGGAGTGGGAGTGGAAAAACTACACTGTTGCAGGTGTACCACTTGAGCTGTGCTGTATATTGTCACAAAGTTTTCATCATTATGCTAACATGGTGGTTTCTGGTTTGAATTTTGCCTCCCTACAGCTTCTTGCAGGACTAAGCAAGCCAACGTCGGGATCCATTCATGTTCAGAGATACCAGAATGATGGCAATGCAAGTCAACCTCCTGAACTATTACCTCCAGAAAGAGTTGGTATTGTCTTCCAGTTTCCTGAGAGGCAAGGACTATGAAGAAAATAATTCTAATTGAAAAAATTATGCGTTATTACTCATGGATATAGCTTTGGGTCATGGTAGGCTGTCTTAATCATATGATGTTTTACTATCTTAATTGTCTGGTCCACTGATCTTGACTGCTCATGGTAGTTGGTAATGAATTAATCTTGTTGCTGATGCTGCCACTTCACTCATCTCAGCTTTTTTATGCCAGTTAAAAATCATACAGTGGCATTGATGGGATTAATCATTTTATTAGTGACATCGACTTTTTTGGGGGGGATGTTCTTATCAGCACTTTCCTTTAAGGTTCATTATGATTTTTCTGATCTGTTTTGATATTGATAGACCTCTATTTTACCTTTTTTTTCTCCCCTATTTTCCTATTGAATCCATTAGAAGCATCTCTCTCTTGTAGTTTATTGAACTCTATGTTATCTTTTTTTGCTCCCACTTTTTTTTTTTCTGTTGAATCCATTAGAAGCATCTCTCTCCTGTAGTTGTATGCTTGCATGTAGAAAACTGTGCAAGTTACCTTCTTTCTATGTCAATTATGCATCTGTACCCTGTTTTCTGGAGGGCTTAGATTTCAATTTCTTGTGCATAGTTGCAGCTGCATTTGTGTAGCTTCTTTGTGCGAAAAACTCACGACAGTGTACTCCTGTCATTCTTTATACCTAAATTAAGAAATTCTTTTATTATTTATCTAAATCATGTCCGCTGGACCAGATATTTTGTGGCAGACACTTTGCTTGACGAAATAATATTTGGGTGGCCAAGGCAAGCTGGTGGCCTTCAGTTGAAGGAGGATCTTGCATCAAGGCTCCAAAGAGCTATTAATTGGGTATTGAAGCCCATCTAAGTTCATTTTAGTAACTGATCCCTTCATTTTTTTTTGACAATTCCTGGTTCTTGTTTATATGTTATGCCCTTTCCTGTACATGTAACCCTTATTCATCTATATACTCAGGTTGGATTGAATGGGATTTCCTGGGAAAAAGATCCTCATTCCCTAAGTGGTGGCTACAAACGCCGGCTTGCGCTTGCTATTCAGTTAGTAAGATCTGGCTAACTCTCTAAACTCAAAAATACACAAGATTTATGATTATGTACACACTCGCTCAAATGCACAGATCTTAAGATAGTTTAGATCAACACTTATGCATCTGTTATTGTTCTGGCCATAAATGGACTTAATTAACTTCATTCTTCAGGTACAAACTCCAGATTTATTGATATTGGATGAGCCTCTTGCTGGTCTCGGTATGAAGATGCAATTTCTGCTCTTTAACTTTAGCTCTTAGTGAAAATAAAAAGGCTATCAGTTCCAAGCTCCTTAAAAATTTTATTAATTCCAATCATACACCATGTAATAGAGTATGGTTGATAAACATGCTTGTCTATGTTTTACAAATGCTTGCAGAAAGATGATTATTCATTGACAGTTAAGCCTCCTTTCTTGGCTCTCTTAAAGATGTAGATAAAAAGCGTTGGAATTACTTTTCACTTTTCCATGACCATAATATGCTTTACTAGAAGGTTTTTAAAAGTTTGGTGTGTTGACCTTGTACTTATTTTCCTTCCATATGTTGAACATAGCCTTGAATCCTTTCTTTGATACTTTTTCCAACCACCAGAATTTCTTTTGATGTGACTTTAAATATTAGATTGGAAGGCTCGTGCAGATATTGTGAAGCTGCTAAAGCATCTAAAGAAAGAACTAACTGTACTTGTTGTGAGCCATGACCTCAGGCAAGTATACCTTTCTATTCTCTATTTGAATCAACGGTTGTTTTGGCGACAATGGCCATTTATGTGACCATAAACTTTATAATATCAAAAGCTCGCAATTTAATGTCTCAAAACAATCAAGTGAGTTCATTAATTTTATAGAGAATTGTAACAGTAGCACCATGGATACATTAGCACGATGACTCAAAAAATTTGGAATCAGGGTCAATGGTTGAAATCAAAATCCCCTATAGTTTAGAATCAATGAATTTGACACAGGGAAGTGAATTGAGTTATGAAAATATTGCATTTGCACTTGGATTCTAAAACTTCAATTACAGGCCATAGCCCATACATTTCCGAAGATTAATGTTACTTCTCTTCCTCTCTTTCTCTTTCTCCCACTACTGTTCTTACATGCACATGGTGCTACTTCTCTCATGGATTCTGGTATACTTTTCAGGGAGTTAGCAACTCTAGTTGATAAATCTTGGAAAATGGAAATGGGTGGATTTCTGAAGGAAGAGCCACTATTAATTTGATTTTTGGTCCGCACTACTTGTTCTTCTTCAGCATGTGATGGCATGAGGTATGCCTTCAATGCTTTTGATTGTGTACTCTGGTAGATTGTAAATATTATGACTATTTGGATCTAAATATGCATAGCCTTCAAATATTATGACTATCTGTGCAATTGTAATGAGTCGTGGAGTTCCTTTCTGAGAGTTGGCTTATTTAAACAATTAAATTGCATAAAAGTGCACGAAGGAAAATGAGGATGTGTACACATCCGAAAGCTGTTGAGGTCTACTTCTTATCATTATGTTTACTAATTATTCCTGATGTGCAAGGATTTGAGCCATTTGAATTTATGATAACCATTGCACAACCATCTGTGCTGGTGGTCTTTGGGCAACCACGCAAGTGATCTTGTTCCAAATATAGGCCATTGACCTCAGATTTATTCATAAATATTTTTTTGAATGCCTAAATGATTTTTTTTGATAATTTAAATGACATTTGTAGATTATGGGGTTGTTGCAAACTCATCCATAGATAATCATTCAAGCTTATGACAGTACAAAGCTTGCTTGAAAATCTAACTCATATTCACAAAGTAGAAGAGATAGGAGGAATATCTCTATTTATTTGCTGTCTCTAAGTTCAGCTATAAAATTAACTACATAAGAACACAGATGATCTTATGAAAGACCACTCTGACTCTTCTTACTAGAGGACAACAGATGCTTCTTCTTCCTCTAGAGCTCCAACACCAGGTCTGCAAGACCGAGACATGTAGATCAGCATAGACATTAGCCTGTGTAATTACCATACAATTTCATCATGCAGACAAAAAATTTATCCTCAAAATAATTATACTACAGCCACTGAAACTATATGAAAAATCATTACCATCTTAGAGTTAGATGTTGGCCAAGGAGATCTTTTGAAATATGTTGAAAGTTCAGACTTCATTCACATTGCAGCTGTCAGTCTTTAGTGGTAGGTAGTTTTGCTGATGTCTATATTAATTTTTTTGACTTGCTCGCTTGTCTATTATACCACCTGGTTTTGGGTATATTACTCTAAAAATTGAGGCAGTAGTTCTTAAGCAATTGATAACACAAATAGGGGCATTTTCAAGAGTTCAGTCCAGTAGATACAGAGGGAAGCTTGAGGTCAGCTCTATAAGAAAATATCCAGCTTAAAGCTTGACTTGAACTTTATTGAGTCTATCATGTGAAACTTAAGCTGGGCTTGAATTTTTTCAACTTGATATAAACACATATATTATATATTTATGTTACCCATCAAAAACAATTTTTACTGATCAAAACATTATTATAAATTACAAAATAATATATATATATATATATTTGATGTGAAATGAGACTTCATCACTCAATAGAGCTCAACTCATGAGTCATGACTACTATCACTCCACACGTATTAAACATATGATATTAAAAAAATCAAGTAGGCTCACAAGCTCAAGTCAAGCCGAGCTCACGGCAGAATTCAAGCTTATTAGCCCGTGACGACATGATTGATCTGCACTACTAGGAAAGTGTGAAGGTTGGTATTTACTTACAGTGTGGATCTGTTTTGACCCAGCGTTCCTTATTCCCCCCTATTCCTTTGCTGCTCAGTCCGTTTTGGGGGAGATTAGAGTTAGCTTTGTGACCATGAAATCCTTCATTTGAAACATATACTTGAGGAAACCTTTTGATGTCTTCATCTAAGAATTTCACGTCTCCATCAACATAGCCAAAGTAATAAGGAGTATTCTTGATCTCATGTGTGTGTGTCTCATTGCTCCCTTTTGCAGCCACGGTGCTTTCAGGATGAATTTTTTTGTGGAACATACCCGGAACCTGCACACGAGGCATAATCAGAACTGAACCACTAATACTATGCATGGTAAAGACCTCAAGCAAAGTTTGCCAGTTTGTGAAGGAAGAAGCTATTTTTGTATAAATGGTGGTCAAAACATTAGTTGCTGGCTATGAAGCACGAATACTTCAAAATAGGTGTCTTACCTATACCGGGTAAGTACCAGCTGCTGTTACAGCCTGGGTACTCCATGGGTACTTACTGGGTACGAACCAGAATTAACAATTATTTATGCAATTTCTGAATACGCCTGAGTTAATACAGCGATGCATTCGGATATGCACTGGGAAGCTATTATTACCTGCTTCTTTATCCACTCGATGAGAATGAACAAGATTCATCTAAAAGGGCTGAAGATATGGGGATCATACTTACAAATCTTTGACTCTTGTCAAGAAAGAGTGGAAATTTGGTCTTTATCTGTTTAGAATGTAGTTATGTTGTTTGCCAGTAGTAGTTTTATTTAATTTTAGGTATACATGTATATTTAAATATTTTTAATCTAATGTACCCTATTTTTTTTTTTTTTAAATCGTACCACCGTACCAGGGCACCCCGTACTAGTGCTTCCTAGGTTCTGGCAACATTCAGTGTAAAGCACACTGTTGGGTCACAATTTCTGGTTTGATCTTCGTAGTGTCAAATTGTGCGACTCGCCAAGATTACTATAAAGTGGTGGTCCTTCCATAAGGCATGAACTGGGCATGATGGAAAATGTCTAGTGTTTTTCTTATTCTCAGCAATCATGGGTATCACTCCTTTCTGTAAGAAGAATGTATAAAAGAAATATTTAAATTCCCACTATGGGTCTAATTATTTTAGTCTAGACGGTCCCTACCGTCTGGTTTGTTTACTGATTATGAGTATATTTAGTGTAGAACTTTTCCTAAGCTACATCTAGTCATGATTCCTTATTTTTGTCTAAAATTTATTCAAACACCCATTCCAGGATACCCACCTTATGGAGTTTTCTTGTAATTGACACAGAATCATCAGCATCATTTTGATTAGAGCTCCTTGGTGAAGCGTGTAGCTTTTTGAGCATCTTCTTCATGAGACGCATGGGAGATTTACGTGTTCTCTTGCCTTGCTGTTCTGCTTTCTCGCATTTCATTATGGAGAGTTCTTCTGCTGTTTTACTCCTTCGAAACAGCTCTCCAAGTGACACCTTCTCTTTCTTTGCCTCAAGTTTTGATTCTGGTAATTCAATCGCAGACCCTGAAAGATTTCCCTGAAGTGGACCAACTTCAAGCTTCTCACCCACTTTGATATGAGTTCCTTCCACTTCCTTGCTGCTAAGTGTAGTAGTGCTGACATGACTATTCCCCGAGGATTCGTTGCACTTTTCATTTTTAACTTCAGTCTCAAGAAACTTCTCTAGTTGATCTTTGATGAGCTTCGCATTCTTATCTTTCACTTCTGTTTCTTTCTCAATTATGTACTCAAGAGTTGTGGAAAAGGTTGGTGTTTCGAGCCCTTGAGAAATTGACTCCGTACCAAGAGTTCCAATCGTGAGAAAGCCTTGGAAGAGATCAGAGATTTCGGTAGGTGATTCTTGTTCTAAATCATACTCGGAAAATGATTTTTGACATTCCTTTTGGGTCTGGTTTAAGGGTCTGGAGCCAAAGCTTTGCTTTGGACCAGATTGCTGGTCACTGAGTGACGGCTGCACTGCCAAGCAAGCACAAGAGTTACCTGAAACTGCATAATGAAAGTGAATCAGTACACTGCTAGAGGTTACCGGGTAAGAAGATTTCGTTCATCCTTTTTTTTCCCTTTGCGTTAGGACTATATAATGTAGAGAAAAACACTTAAGCGAACTGATGAAATTTAAGTTACGAGCAGGCAGCAATTACATATTTGAACTCGACTGATTTAAAAGTCTGAACATGCAAAAATTTTATTTGTTAAAACTACTAAAAACAACTAATTTTTAGTTTTAAATATTTTAGTTCATCTTTTTCCGCTACTTCTTTATATGTTCTCTCCGTCACTTCTAATTAGTAAAAAGGTGTATCTTTTACCACACTCGAAGTTTGTTATACCCGCTGTTCTAGTGGTACAACCTCATGAATGAGACTTTGGCCAATTTGGGTCTCTACAACGCCGAACATTTTTTAATGGTATTTTGGTTTGGAGCTGGCTCAATTGCTTAACTGGTCTCTAGGACACAAATTGTTAGTATGGAGAAACTTCTTAAGATAGTTCAGCAAACTTGCCTGAAGATTCATATTGACTTGCAGCTACAAAAAATTTTATTCATAATTGCAGCATTAAAATTGAGCAGGACACAATTTTTGGAAAATTGGAGCCGTATGGGATTATCACAACTGTGAAATGGGGTTCTAAGGATGAAGACACTACCGATTGCGACATCCTTGCAAGGGTCAATGTTAATTTGCTGTAGTTTATGGTGCATCCAGCGTAGTAACTGCAATATAAGAGGCAAAATGAAAAGCGAGAGGTTAGAGGCACTTCGGCATTCTAATTTTGGAAAGAATTGTACTCACCTTCATCTTGATCTTCCTTTAGAAGGATTGATACGAGACCAGTTTAGTTGTCATGGGATATGTATACAGAAAATGAGACTATGAAAAGGAGAGGCAGGGTTTATAGAGGAAATCCTGAAGATTCTTTCAGTATGTTGAATGATGATTTGGTACATGGAGACCGCTAGAAGGGTCTGAGGAAAAGTTGAACAGAGAGAAACAGAGAGAAAATTACAAAATCATGGTTGGCTGCTGATTGTCAAAATGAAATCTACTGTACAAATTGAGAGGTGGGTTTAAAGCCCACAAGTAGTTGGTCCTGTTTTTATTTGCTGTGCTTAATTGCATGCTTGCAGTAGGTTTGTTTGGCTATAGACAAGCAAATTTATAAATATATACTTTCCAGATTTCCTTATCATCTTGCTCCCACAACTACAGTTTCTGCTTCCAGATCCACATAGGCACATTGAGTTTTTGTAACTGATGAATACACCTGAATGGGTCGGCATTATAGCTGGTCGAACAGTAGAATAGTTTCCTCGAATGCTATTAACTGCACCAGTGACTGCATTATGAAGATATTCTGTTTTCTGGGGATGCCAAAGTGACTTTGGTGAATTATGCCTAAGGTGGTGCGTTACATCCATTGTGATAGTTTTGACAGATATCTTTGAATTGAGAATCTAAAGTGTTTTATTCTGTGTCTTTGCAAGTGCTGCCTCAGTGTTCGAAGTTAACGTGCTCTATTGCACACTTCTCTTTCTGGTTAATTTTTTTTCACTTGAAGATTGATTAAAAAAAAACTGATTCTGTGCACTATATGCGATCCCTTGTCCAATATACTTTCTTTATGAGCATCAGGACTCCTCTGGCTAATGGTAACTTTGTTACTTTGCAAATCTGTAGGCACAAAAGCAAGCAGTTTTTTTTTTTCCCCTCTTTTTTTTTTTTTTCTTTTTTTTTGGGGGGGGGGGGGGGGGGGGGGGGGGCTTAAGTTTAAAAGAATACATGGACTTCATGGATGCCTTGTTGTGATGCAATTTGAGCTATTTGACCATGAGATGCCTCTTACTTGTTTAATCTTAGACAAAATTTTGTGCAGGCATGCTTGTGACATACTTGAAGCATAAGGTGAGTTGAGGAGAAAGCCTCTTCACCAAGCGTAAGTGTTCACATACTTTGCAACAACATTGCATGTGATAATTCGTTACAAGAAGGGGGAAAGAAAAGGGAGAAAAAGAAAAAAGCATCCATACTTTTATCTTTGCCTTATTATGTTCTAGCATTAGATTGTTTTTACTCGCGGTCATGCACATTAGTTATCAGAGAAATGCTTATATAGAAGCCCGATTCCTCATCATTCGTGCCGTTGCCCAATCAAAGATTATATTCCCAACAATTTTCTTCTTCTTGTTCGGATGTATACTCTCCATGACTCCTTTTTCAGGTCTTTTTGAAATGTGCTCTTAGGCTAAGTCATCCTAATGGTCATGGTCTTATGTCATGTTTGGCTTGTGGTAATATTTATTTCATTTCGTCTCTATTCCTTCAGAATAATCATTATTTTAGCAGTGTCTAGAATACCTATTTTAAGTACAGGCATTAGGGATAATCATTCCTTACCAATTCAATTTAGGATCCACAGAGATAAATTGTGTGTCTATTTCATCCATGCTACATTGGAACATCTATCCCTCAACATGAATATTTCTATAGAATTGCTATTCCGTCCTATGATTCATTTCGTGACAGCTCGACCCCTAAAAATTTAGAGATCACCCAACCTTTCCGTAAATGTTCTTAACTAACCGCTTGCATTTAACCCATCCTAGATGTCATATCCCTCAATAATTGAGCCAAAAAAAAAAAGGTAACATTTCCAGAAGTAGATTTACCCCTTTATTTTAGGCTTAGATCCAATGGGCTACAACACCAAGTAGTTGCCACATTTGGGTCAATCACCTTTCAGTTGTGAGACACTCTGAGTTTCCCCAATTACATCACCAGACAAGGAGCCAACCGAGGCTCTTCCAAGTGGGTCATCAGAGGAATTGACGTAGTTTCAACTTTATCATTGCCTTCCTAACAATAAAGTTGCCAAACATGGTCCATCGGCAATTAAGTAACAATTTCTTTCCTAAATTATGAGCGAAGGGACAAATACTTCTTACCCTTTTAGTTCAGCACGAATAGTTTCCTTCGATTAATCCACCCGGATTGCTCAACTGACTAAGTCACTTAGGTGGTGGGCGACGACATCGAAAGTTCGAAACTCGTTGCTCGAAAAAATTACTTGCGATTTACCTAACGAATGTGGGAAGTAGATCTTTACGTAAACTCGGGGTTTTCAAGTCCCTCCTAGGGGCTCATTAAGTGAATCCCAGGCGGACGTGGGGATGGGCCCTTGCATAAACAAGGGTTTCAAGTCCCTCCTCATCACCCAAAAAAGAAAATAGTTTCTTTTGATTAAATAAGTCAATCCCAACTTATCACGTGATGTGTTTGTCATCCATCTTTTGAATTGAAAGGTATAGTAAACTAATAGGGTTTGGGGTCCTCCAAGTAGTGCAATTTATAATAGGAATTGTAGGTGTGTTGTAATTTCAAAGGGTGCCTTCTTCTTTTTTAGGTAAGAAAAAAAAAATCATGGTTTCAAGACAATTATTTCGAGCTCAAGCTGCATTATTGGATTATTGAAAATTCCATTTTAAGCAATATCTATACCAATTAAAGTAACATTACCTCTACTCATGTAAAGGCAATGGTCTAAATTTAGACCACGTTATCTCCTACACTTACTCTTCTTGAATTCTTTGTATGTACAAAATTTCCAAAAGACTCGAAAAGCCCAAAATTGCCAAAAGTGCTCCCAAAGTCCAAATACTATAGTGCCTAAAATATTCGAAATATTCCCCTTGAATTGTTTGGCTCTCTTATTTATCCATTTTAAAAGAAGCAATGCTATTATCGGAAACAAATGTCGTCTATTGTTTGAAAAGAGGAATCAAGTTCTCATAATAGTAAGGATGGTGATGATTTACATTCGGTGTCAAAATTCATGGAATACCTTCGATTATGATTAGGGGTGTGCATATGCATATCGCCATCAATGGTAAGGTGAATTTTGCTTAGACAATTAATATAGTTCCCTGAACTTAAAGAACTACAAGGGTTTGATTTTTTCATGCAGATACATAGGAAACATTATGGGTTCAGCCTTAACTGAACTTTTATTCCTTATTCTTCCTTTTTACTTCGAATTTAAGATCTATTTCATGGAGTCATTTAATTCATTTGCTTTTCAAATCTACAATCCTAATTAGGGGTATTATTCGGATTTTTTCCCAAATTTTTTTTTATTCCGATTCTTGACCGAACTAAAATTTTTCTCGAAATTTCCCGAACAAAAATTCAGAAAATTTATTTTTCGACTGAATTTCCCGAATGAGGAGAAAATGAGAAGGATGGAGAGGAAATTAAATGAAAACCTAAAAAAAAGAATTCTATAGTTAGGGAAATTTGGAAAATTCGGGAATTTCTGAATTTTAAAAAAATTTCTATACCCGATTCCCGAACACCGAATTAATTTAAAAAATAATTTGAGAATTCCAGAAATTTTCGAATTTTCCAACCGTAGGGAAAATTTTCCTTTGTAGATCTTTAAGTTCAAGGAACTATATTAATCGTCTAAGTAAAACTCACATTGCCATTGATGGCGATATGCATAGCTCTTGCTCTCTTGTTGTGCACAGGTTTCTCTGAAGATAACGATTGCCCCTAAACCTTTAAAACTATGATTTGGAGTTTTGAGCATAAAATTTAAAATTAAAAGAAAAAGTAATGATAATATTATTAGGAAGAGAAAATAAAAAGAAGAGATGGGATACGTTTTCTATCCTCATTGATTAGGAGTTTATAAGAGGAAAATTAAAAGAGATCATTCCTTCTTGATTGCAAATTGGAAAGGAAAAAAAAAAGAGGGGGAAGAAACCTCGTTTTAAAAGCTTAAGACTAATTTGTAATTTAATTTTTATCTTCCATTGTTTGCATGGTATAATGGGTATTTTTAAAATTTCTTTAAACCCATTTTTCCTTCCCTCTAAATTATCCAACGTTTGGACAAACGAATCTAGAATAAAAATTGGGAATTCAGGTCCTTCCCAAATTCTTCCATTTCTATCTTTCATAAAACTCGTAATCAAGGAATGTTTTATCCACCCCCAAATGCTTTCATCTAACCAAACTATAAATCCTACTTGGATTGTGGTCTCAAGAATCCCCCCAAAAGGGGAGGAGCAGGGAAATATCCCTAAAAGGGATGTCACACGTCCCGCTGGACGCATGGCGGAGCCAAAGGCCGGAAACCTGAAAGCCTTCCCACCATACGCAGCACAGTACACCGAATGATGGGCCAAAGGCCCAAGAGAAGGAATCCCCTAAAGGCATGGGCTGTGAGCCCAAAGATCGGGATATGATTCGTATTGACTTAGTCAATGAAGCCCAATCTGACCCTAAGATGCCACGTGTCTCATAGAGACCGAGCAAGAAGGAAGATTTCCCAGCATCCGCATAATTTTATGTAGGTCTTACAATTTTTGATGTGCTAATTATGACGAGGGTGAGAGCTTTAAAAATTGGAAAAGTGAGGGGTAATTGAAGTTCCCCTGACTCCGACACGGTGATTGGAGGAATTTACCTGCCTTTTAATCGGACGTACACATCAAAATATTTATTAAACTTTTACTTTTACCTTATTCTCAATTTAATCATTTAACTTTAATTATAAATAATTTAATTTTCAAATCTGCATATTATACTCAATTGAAAACGAACATTAAGAGATTTCATTGATTGCTGACATGACATCTTACATGAGTGTCTTCGTAGAGGATTATGTGTTCAACTTTAAATCCACGTAGCCCTCTTCTCCCTTTCTAATTCTATTTCTCCTCTTTTCTTTTTACTCAAACCCCTTTTTTTCTTTATCTTAACATTGTTCCTATTCAAATATGAAGCCAATTGAGCAGAAAATGCAAGTTCGACAATCAAATTACTTACAATTGAAGTTGAAGGATTAAATTGAAAACGAAGTGAAAGTTTGAGAAGCATTCTCGTGTTTTTGCCTTTTAAGCATCATTACTTGTTTTGGAGGCACACTCTTCGGCGAAACTCTTAAAAGTTTAGGTGAAATTTAATGGATGAGTAAGCATTTCCCTTTTAAAAGTCACGAAGTCAAGACAGTTGGGCTCGTCGGCATTTTTGTCAAAAAATGAATCTCACAATCTATCATTTGATGGCAGTTATGTTTATAAGGAAGATTCTGGCGAATTATTCAAGTTTCAAAAGTCCTAAGAAAAACCTTCTAAAACAAATAGTCAGGATCTTTGTTGTACATGTGATGATTATTCAAGAACAAATGATTAGGTGCATTTTCTACCATAGACAAATCCGATTAAATTAAATGGGTGCGTATTACTTTTCACAAAATTTTGGGATCCCAACTCTTTGAAAAATTAAAAATTAAAAAATTAAAAAATTGGGATGACTCGCAACTGAATGAAAACAAATATATTTGTGGCAGCCGAAATCCGTTGCGGCTTGCGTGGGTAAATCAGTTTCGCGTTGTTGGATGATACCATTCCGTCGTTGACTCTCGCAGCTGCTCCAATCCAATCTGAGGCGGCCGCGGCTCTGCAAACCCCAGAATTCCTTCCTCCCAGAAGAATGGGGACCGAAGCCTCCTCCGGCGTGGAGATCTCCGAGCCCTTCCTCCCGGAGTCCCAGAAGCTGAGGGAGGTGGAATCCGAGGCCGTCGCCGCCGCGGAGGAGATCCCGGAGTGGAAGGATCAGATCACCCTCAGAGGGTTGGTGGTGAGCGCCTTCTTGGGGGCCCTCTTCTGCGTCATCACCCACAAGCTCAACCTCACCGTCGGGATCATCCCTTCCTTGAATGTCGGCGCCGGCTTGCTAGGGTTCTTCTTTGTCAAGTCCTGGACTGGGGTTGCCTCCAAATTAGGGTTCTCTGTAAGGCCCTTCACCAGACAGGAGAACACCGTCATTCAGACTTGCGTCGTCGCTTGCTATGGCCTCGCCTTTAGCGGTCTCTCTCTCTCTCTCTCTCTCACACCCACACACACACACACACACACATACACGCACACACACACATTTTAGTCCGGCGGCTTTTATTAGTTCAATGGCGTGGAGTGCGTTTATTTACGGATTAAAAAGGAATATTACTGTATTTTAAAGTTAAAGTGGTAATTTTGAAAGGATTCTATTGTACAACTATCAATAATAGCTATATTTTCAACAATTGGTCCTGAATTTCATGCATAATATGTGATATTATTCGTTCTTCCATTGTTAAGTGAATCCCTGTGGGAGCTGGAGGTGAGCAATTTAATTTTATGTACTTATTTGAAGCTTTTAAGTGTGGTAGGAATCATTTGCAATATGGTTGTCTAAATTAGGAAGGACTGTCAAGAAGAGTTGACACTTGTGGACTATTTAATGATCTCGGTAATTATTGTTGTAATAGATGGATTTTTTAGTGAAGGTCCAGCCCCTTATAAGTGGATAGGGTCAATGTTGTAATCAGTTTATGCTTTCCGTGCTTTGTATCTTTCAATTTTCTACAGCCGATTTCCAAAATTCCATGCCAAGATCTTGAGTTTAGTTTCACTCATCTGTGGCTTTCTTCGTCTGTTTAAAATTGGGTCAATATTATTTAGGTTGTGCCTGTGCCCCCATAAACAGTTCAGAGATTCAATTCATGAATCCTTAATTTATGACAGGTGGATTTGGTTCCTATTTGCTCGCCATGGATGAGAAAACATACCAACTCATAGGTGCAGATTACCCCGGTAATCGAGCACAAGATGTCAAAAATCCTTCCTTGGGGTGGTTGATTGGATTCATGTTTGTTGTCAGTTTCCTCGGGATTTTTAGTCTTGTTCCTCTTCGTAAGGTATTTCCTGTTCAAATTCACCATTATTGCGACTGCTGCTGTTATATTTTTATTATTAATTTGGTCAGTATCATTACTTGGACGAAATCTATGAAATGTAACTTTATCAGTATCTCCACCACTGAAGATGGTATCACATTCCATGCATTGAATTCCTGAGAATGTAATGCTGAGTAGCAATGTGAGATTTCGTGGACTAAAAGCACCCTCAGGGACATCCTTAGCATCAACTATAACTTTATAATGTTTCTCTTCTAGTCCTGTTTGGCCTATAGCCCTTTGACCCTAAGGATTCCACTGTAGTTCTCATCTACTAAATCTAGTTCAAACATGCACAAACATGCACAAACATATTCACCGATAAATCCTTTTAAATTTGTATAAGCAGCCGATCCAGAACTAGAAGTTTAAGACAGTGAGATAGAGCCTCTTTACCCTCGTTGTCAATATATTGTAATATTAAAGATGTTACCATTACCACAAGTGTGCGTATCTTCAATCTCATTGATATATTTATGAATGCTTAACTTTTCATAGCGCCCGTTATAACTGCATTCTTGACCAATAAGTTTACAACCTGTATAATTATATTTTTCTTACTACCTATAAATAATTTCAGGTTATGGTCATGGATTACAAGCTTACATACCCTAGTGGGACTGCCACAGCAATGCTAATAAATAGCTTTCACACAAATACAGGAGCAGAGCTTGCTGGGTAAGCACTTTACTGTTTTTGGTTTTGTGGGTATTAAAGAGATTACTTACAATGAGACTTCTTTATCTGTTAAAAGTCTACATCTAACCAACTACAAGATTTCAAGATTTCATGAAATTGATGAGTTTCTTCTTCATTTTTCTGTATGTTAAGGGGCCTTACCAGTGTTCATGATAGCAGTCCAAAACTATAATAGCATAAAACTTCATGGAGGAAGAACTGAATGCCATGAATGACTGATATACAACTCTACCAATTTAATGTTTAACCAGGTTTCTACTGTATAGCTAATATGAGGATAATAGCAAATTTGAATAATTGGTAGTATTATCTTAAAAAGAAATTCTGTATTGGATAATTAGTTCATGGCACTACAAAATTGTGTACATTTAGTTGAGAGACTGATCCTGTGACTAGAACACTCTCTGTATCTATTTTAATTGCGATTGGCATAAAGCACATGTCCTCCATCTTTCACTTGACAATAATCATTCGATTGGCATATTTGTGATTTCTTCAGGTTGGTGGTTTTTTTGAGTCTTGTCCATGTCATTTTGGCATCGTTGGGCTTAAATCTTGGTGTTAAATTCATGGAATAACTTGGCTTTCATTGGATGTAATTTAAAAGTTCAAAACTTGTTCACCAGGTTAAGAATTACATTGTTTTATGCTCCTGGCTGCTTCCTACTATTGTAACTTTCTTCTTCTTTTAACAGTAAACAGGTCAGTTGCCTTGGAAAATATCTAAACATAAGTTTGTGTTGGAGCTGCTTCAAGTGGTTTTTCAGCGGTATTGGGGATTCCTGTGGGTTTGATAACTTTCCTAGCTTTGGTTTGACACTATTCAAGAACACGTAAGTTCCTGCCAGTGCATGTCTCCATTCACAGTGTCATGTATTCTGGAGTGATTTCTGATATATTGGGGATGTTTATGCTATTTTTCTCCCTTAATGCAGGTTTTATTTTGACTTCAGTCCAACTTATGTTGGATGTGGGCTTATCTGTCCTCACATAGTCAACTGCTCAGTTCTTCTCGGGGCTATCATTTCATGGGGTTTCCTCTGGCCTCTCATTTCGACTCATGCTGGGGATTGGTATCCAGCTGACCTTGGCAGCAATGATTTCAAAGGTCTTTATGGATATAAGGTAAGTTACTATTTTATTCTTTTATTGACTCTAAATGAGTTCACAACTTCCGTGATTTTGTTGGTTAATTTTCCCTATATTTAATCCTTCATTTTTCTCAATACGTTTAGAACTGACGTGAAAAATAGGATGGCCCTGAGAAAATAAATGAACAGAATTATCCATGTTACCACCTCTGATAATTGGGATAAGGCTCCTCTGCTTTTGTTACTGCAAGTGGTACTTAAATGACTCAGAAGTTTATTTCTTATGTTGCTTTGCATTTGCAGGTCTTCATAGCCATTTCTCTTATCCTTGGTGATGGTCTTTATAATTTGATCAAGATCATAGTAATTACAGTGAAGGAAATGATCAACAGCACCACCAAACAGACCAACCTTCCGATTTCTGAAGAGGTTCTAGGTGAGAGGAATACATGTAATCCTGGGTCCATAAAATTTTGTACATTGTGTTTCGTGTTAGAAAATTTCTATAATTAATGCAGCTGAAAAGGAAGTATCAGAGATATTTTGTTCTTGATTTCACTCTCTTTTGCTGTGTAAACTTTGCTTGCTTTCACAGATGGTGAAGGTTCAAGAGTCCTTGTGGAGCGCAGGAGAAGGGACGAGGTATTCTTAAAGGACAGGTTACCATCCTGGCTCGCTGCTTCTGGTTATGTGGGACTAGCTGCAATTTCAACAGCAACAATTCCTTCCATTTTTCCACCCCTCAGGTGGTATATCGTTCTCGCTACATATATTTTCGCTCCTGCCCTTGCCTTCTGCAACTCCTATGGCACAGGCCTCACAGACTGGAATTTGGCTTCAACTTATGGGAAAATTGGTTTATTCATCATTGCTTCAATGGTCGGAAACAACGGTGGGGTCATCGCCGGATTAGCGGCTTGTGGTGTAATGATGTCCATCGTCTCCACTGCAGCTGATCTCATGCAGGACTTCAAGACTGGCTATCTCACCCTGTCCTCGGCAAAGTCTATGTTTGTGAGCCAACTGATAGGAACTGCGATGGGGTGTGTCATTGCCCCACTCACATTCTGGTTGTTTTGGACAGCATTTGACATTGGATCCCCCGACGGTCCATACAAGGCACCCTACGCTGTGATATTCAGGGAAATGGCCATTATAGGGATTGAGGGCTTCTCTGAGCTGCCCAAGCATTGTTTGGCCCTGTGTTGTGGGTTCTTTATAGCAGCTCTGGTTATAAACCTGCTGAGGGACTTTACTCCTGAGAAGATATCACAGTTTATACCAATTCCTATGGCAATGTCAGTCCCATTTTACATTGGTGCTTACTTTGCAATCGACATGTTTGTCGGGACTGTGATATTGTTCGTGTGGGAGCGAGTTAACCGTAAGGATGCGGATGATTTCGCAGGTGCAGTTGCTTCCGGTTTAATATGTGGTGATGGCATTTGGACGATACCATCGGCAATCCTCTCAATCTTCAGGATCATTCCACCGATTTGCATGTATTTTGGGCCATCGTTGAGTAGCTGAGTGGGAAAGGCATGCGTGCAGATGCTTCACTGCAGTTTGTTTTAACAACACTGGGCTGTTTGGATGTGTATCTGTGAATGTGCATTGTATGATTGTAGTTACTTCATAAGGTATTTGTAAATTCGATGATGGATTTTTTTTTAATTATGTGAAAATGGAATTGCAAGAATCAATTTCGGGAAAATGGAGGCCTCGTTTCTTCTTCTTCTTCGACGCATGTCACTTGTTTCAACTGTAATTTTAGCCATTCATCGATGATAAAGTAAGATCATTTTAGTTCAAGAAAAGATAAATAAAGATTATATTTGGAACAAGTGATATACCTTTGAGGTATTCAATGTTTTCGTACGCCTGAACGATGATTCGCCAGAATGATGAGAATTGAACGAAAATAAAAGCGAAATAATAATAGGGTAAGAAATGATCAATTCATTCACTTTTATGTTATCAAAGTGGAATGAGAAATAGTCTTTTTCGTTCTCATCTCAAATGTGTCTTTTATTCCTATGATGCTCTCGAAGAAAATGTTGTGAACCACACACATACTAAAGATTATCTTTATAACCTTAGAATCTAATCCTACATCAATATCCCTACGAAATAATCTCCAAATCTTGATAGAACTAATAACATTAACCTAGGACAGAAAAAGAAAATAGGAGGCGGCATGGAAAATTATGAAACCCTAGGCATGAAAAATCATTATAATACGAAAATCCCCAAAATCTTTTGCCTAAATCAAGGTCATATCTTAGCCTAGGAGAACCCCTAATTTGTGCTTAGGGCTTACCTATTGATTGATCTTTATATGTAGCATAGGATATATATGGCATTATAGGATGAGGCATGCAGGGCCAATTTTTGTTAAATTCCCCAATTCACAAATGTATCTTTTCACTTTTAACTTGCATAAGGTATCAGTTAGGTTCTTCTCAGAGCTGTTGAACACGTCATCATGCACTCAAACATGTAATAATGAGCATATGAATGAAACTAATTTTTTTTTCCAACATAAAGAATATAAAAAAGTAAAAAAGAAAAAAAAGTGAGGGACAGCTCACAAAAGATGTGATGTGAGGATGTAATGGTGACGTCCTCCTTATCGAAAGGTGTTGATTAATTATTTGTGAAACTTTAATTGACTTAGACAGAAAGAGTGGAAAGTTTTTCTATTTTAAAGATTATATGAAAGTGAAATCAAGAGATACTTCAATCATAAAATATGTTTTACGGTTCATTAATACGTCCAAATTTTAGTATCGCACGTTTTAAATTCACTCGATTAAAATGAATCGATAAAAAAGTAATAAAAACTCATGTGAAAGGTGGGGGAAACTTCTCATTTGAAGTTTTGAATTTGTGTGGGACACTAGGGATGATATTTCAACAGCTAGCTTTCAAGGAGGGTTGGCCTTTTGTCGCCAAGGTAGGAAGCACATGTGACAACTAAAGTAATCACTAACACACGTATAGCCAGCCACTCTCCTAGCATTATTATTATTACTATTATTATTATTATCACCACACCAACCAACCATGAATTGGTCTCCTATCCCCATCATATCAAAGCAAAGTGAGAGGAGAGCAAAAGAGCCAAGTCTCCTTCCCTTATATGGAGCAAACCCTAAAGTTTTCTTGGCAATCAAGTTTGACAATAGTACAAAGAATTTACATCCTCTCTAAAAGATTTTATAAATTGAAATGTTGAAATATGTATGCATGTTATTGCGGTTAATTTAAATGTAATGAAAATCTATTATGGCAAAATGATCATAGGAACCTTCCTGATTAAAAGGAATCAAAGTGTGCACAACTATCTATGTAGACCAAGGATTGTTTTTAAGGATTTATAGTGGGCATCATCAAAATAGGCCTTTTTTTTTTTTTTTTTTTTGGTTGCAGAGGAGGCTAATAATAGTCCGAGGAAAGGGAGATGGGAAAGCGTTTCACTGCTCAACGTAATGAATACTCAAATTATCGGCTTCTACAAAAAGAAGCGGTTCACTTCTAACTGAGTTAATCCTTGCCAGTCAAAATAGGTAGTTGAATCACATTATAACATTTTTTTTTATTAGTAAATACATAGACACTCCATTTCCTAATTATAGAAACTGAAATCCCCTTCCTTCTCCTAAACACTAAGACCAAACACAATCAATTAAAGTTTTATCCGTAAGAAGATCATAATTAGAGTTATAAGAAGATCAATATAGTTCACAATTTTAGGCACCATGGCTTAATAATAAGGTCTTGTGTACCCAACAAATGTGGGCATCAAATTATTCTCTTCTTTTTGACACCTGATGCCTCCCTCTTATTGCAGAATTATTAGTGTCAATATTGATGCGTTCAAAATTTTCAAGTTGATGTGGAGATGAAGTTGATTTGGGGTGTCGAGCTCTAGGGTTCTAGATAGGAGATCTAGTGAGTCTAGGTGAGCCCAAAGAGAAGAGATCCAAACACTTGTAAAAGAGGGAAAAATGGCCTGAGAGCTCGAACCCTAGGTTAGCTCCAATGCCTAATTTAGAGCAGCTCGAATAATTGTAGGATAGAGGTAGTTAAGTATTGAATACATACCTCATTAATAAAGTTTAAGAGGATATTTATAGCCTAATGGGTGGCTGAGTTAGGTGAATTAGCTTTTAATGTGTTGATTAGATTGAGTGCTCGCACATGGGATTGTCACGCCCGTTATCTTCATGTCAAAGGGCTAACAGATCATGGCCACTACCACACACGATCCTTGATAATGCAATGATGATGGTTAGGTTTTGAGCTACTAGGTCGACCCCATAGCCCTGCCAAAGCGAGCAAGGCGAGTGAAATCTGGTTGTTATTTATCAAAACACATCTTAAAAAGGACCATATAATTTTGGTACGACATAATTTTAGTGTGAAGGATATGCGAATGGTGTACATATAGAATTACCCTTTATCACGCCCTTCACACAAAAGTGGTGATGTGATAAAATTTATATAATTTTTTTAAAAAAATTTTTTGATGAGTTAATAATAAAGAATCAAAGATCGCAAAAAATTTATCACTTAGAACCATTTATTTGCTAAGAGCATGTGAAGAATGCACAAATTGCTCATATTTAAAAAGAGTTTACTGTTTCTGCCCTTTAATCATGGAAATGCCCACTTCTTTGAAATGTCAGAAAAACCAAAACCGCTTTTGTTGTACAGTTGAAAAATGGGTTAGACCCACACACTCACCTCTGTCAACAAAAATGGGTTACACTTCTTTTGTTGGAAATCTCAATTCATGTGTTGTTTTTACCTCGAACAATACTATATTGTTACGTGACACAACTTTCACACTAAAAGTGGTCACGTTCGGAATACATATGATTATATATTGTTATTTGACTAAATTACCACTCAAAAAGGATCACACATATTTTGCCACGTCACTTTTTCAATGTAAAGGTTTGTACAAAGGATGTATATGTAGTATTACTCTTTTACCTTAGCCATTCATACATATCCACTAAAGCCCCTCTAGGTTTTTCTCCTGTGGTGGTGATGAAAAAGCATATGCACCAACGATAATAAAAAACTAAGCATTCATTTAAAATATTTAAAGCTGGCTATATGGAATCAATAATAAAAAAAAAAATTACGCCGAATTGTTAAAATAAATCCTTTGGGGTTACTCATCCCTACGTAAGGTTGCACTCTCATTCAGTCTTAGAACGCCCGTGTCCTTTATTATAACTTGTGTTTAATTCTTAAGTGACTTACTCTTACCCCTCTTAACTACCCCTCTTAACTACCGCTGCATCAATCATCTCACTCTTCCTGATTGGGTATATTGCACATGTCCAAGCCAACTCAGACGACATCCTCTCATTTTTACTCATGCAAGAACATCCACTCAAGAAAAATCTAAAATTTATACTCATGCAATCACCTTTTCAGGGAGTAGTTTTCGGCTATATTTTGACTAGGGGAACCCTAAAAACAAAATAAATATATAAAGATTCATATAAGATGATGTGTTTAAGATATGATAATCTTCACATTGCCTGCTTTCTTGTCTCTTTGTATTTTTTAATACTTCTAGTTTTGTCTGCAGAATATGGATCATCCCTCCCTTTGTCATAATCCCTACCTGTGATGGGATCAGAATCTGATTTTAGGGCCTCTAATTTAATTGTGTAAGATTTTACGATCAATCTGGCAAGCATCCACTTATTTATTAAACTCTAATTTCATCTAGTGCCCGATTCAAGCGTATGGACTAGGAAAAAATATTTGCACAGTAACACGTAGTCACCCAAAATTGACGTTATTTTTAAATTTATTGTATAAATTTCAACTGTACGGATTGAATGAATATACACAAAAGACTCCCCAACTATAAGGTTTAAATATTCAAAATGATTATAATAATTTAGATCTCTTGATGGTTTACAATATAAATGAGAGCTAATATATTACGAAATTGTCCAAAAATTAGGGTATTATTTTCTTCTTTTTCTTTATGTTTATTCAATCCGTATAGTTAAACTACCTCCAAACCTCAATTTTTATTTTATTTTTACAGAGGACGCTAATAGCCTAAGGAAGGGAAAATGAAAAACTACTTCATAATTCAATATTAGAAAAACTTAAATTCCTAACCTCTAATAAAAAAAGATAAATTATTATTAATTGAGTTAATGCTATTCAAATCACAATTGTAACAAAACGAGGACGATGCAAAGCCCTATTTTATTTCTTATCTTCCACGTAATTTTTTTCATTCGCATATATTATCCATCTCAACTAGAGTATGGGCTTAGTGTGAGTTAGAAGCAACCCCACTAAACTACCCAATCATGGTTTGACAAGTGTCGGTGCGTCAAGGGTCCAAGCATGCAATTGGAGTCCCTTCCAAGAGATTGCTCAAACAATAATAGCATGGAGGGAAAATTATAAGGGGGAATCCTTTAATTCCTATCATCATCATCCATCCATCCATGGAATGTAGCAATGGGGGAGGGGGTAGAGACTTTACTTAGAGCCATTAAAAGGTCCTCTGCCGAAATCTGGCTGGTCAAAACCCACAACAGTGAAAAACAGAGAGGAAAGAATAGACAAAGCATCGGTGAATGATGACTAAAACCCTGATTGTGGACTTGGGCGCCTTGGGATTTCAATATTTTCTATCTTGTCTTTTCATTCCTTGCCCAAAACAGTGAAACCCCCATGAAAGTCCAACACTTTTCAAGTCACCACCTTCAATCAAACAAAGAGAAGACTCCCCCTCTCCTTCCCCCACACAAAAGGCCCCTACTTTTGATTTTTTTAATTTTGTGGGTCTTCTTCTGTTCATGGATCCCAAGGGCTCAAAGCACCCTCCTCCTCCTCAGGAGGTGGTACCCAAGTTCTTGAGCCTCCCACAGGCGACCATGGGGGAGAACAAGCCCGCCGAAATCAAGGACTTCCAGATTGTGATTGCGGACAAGGACGAGCGGAAGAAGCAGCTGGCCCCAAAGAGGAGCTCCAACAAGGACCGACACACCAAGGTTGATGGGAGGGGGCGCAGGATAAGGATGCCAGCGCTGTGCGCCGCGAGGATCTTCCAATTGACCCGTGAACTGGGTCACAAGTCCGACGGAGAGACCATTCAATGGCTCCTGCAGCAAGCGGAGCCCTCGATTATCGCGGCGACGGGGACGGGAACGATTCCCGCGTCGGCGCTTGCGACGGCGGGGGGTTCAGTTTCCCACCATGGCGCCTCTATATCTGCGGGATTGCACCCGAAGATGGATGAACTAGGGGGGTCCAGTATTAGGACTAGTTGGGCCATGGTGGGTGCGAATTTCGGGAGACCCCATGTGGGTTCAGGGATATGGCCCCCTTCCGTGGGTGGGTTTGGGGCCGCGCCTCCATCAGGGGGAACAAATTTGGGGAACAGTGAAAGCTCCAATTACCTTCAGAAAATAGGGTTCCATGGTGGATTTGACAACATGGGTCCTATGAGCTTTACTTCAATTTTGGGTGGGGGAGGCCAAAATCAACAGCTACCTGGGTTGGAGCTAGGGCTTTCTCAAGATGGGCATATTGGGGTTTTAAATCAGCAAGCTTTCAGCCAGATTTATCAGCAGATGGGGCAGGATAGAGTGCACCATCCGCAACAACAGCAACAGCAGCAGCAGCCTCCTTCCAAGGATGATTCCCAGGGTTCTGAACAGTAGTATGTTTGGGGATAATTTGGGTTTCTGAAGTGAGGAAAATCTGGAGCTCGGTGAGAGGCTGTGTTTTTGTTGTAATGGTTTCTGTACTGTATATTTGCAATATGTTAGGAAACAGTTACCTGGGATTTGGTTTGCCCCTTCTATCAGTTTCCTCCAAACTTTCATCCAAGTCTCCAAATACAGGTGCTCAAGGATAAAGTTTTTGGATTTTTGAAAGGAAATTTGGGTATGGATAAAATAGGTGCTGATTATTGGGTCTGGAATGTGCAGGTGGAACTCTGAAGAGCTTGGGGTTGAGCTTAGCTTCTTGTTTAGTTCAGAGGTGTGTTGATTATATTGTAAGGCATCTTTAATTATTTGGTTCTTAGAATTGATTGGAGTGTTGATGAGCTTGTCTGTGAAACTAATACATGGTTTCATAGTTATACTTTTATCAGATTCTCTTACGCCTCCTGTGGGTTTTTGGCTAGTTATAATATTGCGTTACTCACCGAGTAGGCAATGACTGTCAAATTGGTTGACTAGTTCGTAATCTATGCAACTTTTCATCATCATCTGATTACTACCTTTGTGATGCAAATCCCTCAGTACCTCTGCCGTATGGCTATCTCTGTCTTGACTGTAATTTGTCTTCCTTTCACATACATGTTTCTTAATTATCTGATTCCCATTTTGAAGTATTTCCACAATGGATTTGTTAAATTTTGTCTCACGTTTTACTTCTGCTCCTGCTTTCCATGAATTCTTTTCTCTGGCTCTTCCATTTTTTCTTCGTTCATATTTCTGAATGTTTGTCTCAGTGAACAAAATATACTGGAGGAGATTAACGGATTGGTATTCGACTCCTGCTACGATGTCTTTTCCCCATACCGTTCACAATTGTTAAGGCTGTGGCTTTATCAAATCCCACATTGATATGCTGCTATTTGTTTGTGTACCCCTCCGTATACCTTGGTTACCCCACCTGTTGACAATTGGTTATGGACTGGAAACTTGACAGTTTTCTGGGTTGAATTTGCACATATCGACTATAGAAGCACGCTCTTTGTGTGGAATGAGAGCCTGGCCATCTAGAATCTTGTTTGCATGCCACCAACGAGCAGCAACTCTTTTAGTTTATGCAGTTACATCAGTTTAATCTGATAGTTCTCACAGTGACTAAGGGCATTAATCTGATAGAATTCTACCACTCCAGAGCTCACTCAAACTTTCACCTGCATAGACCTTAGAACATGACTAGGGGCATTAAGTGAGTTAATTGAGTTGATGCCAGTCAAGGGCCCTGTGCCTTTTTGACATCTCAAGCTTCAAAAAATGCAGCCTTCAACTTGGAGAGATGGAGTGAAAGTATATATCCTGCTTTGAAGCGAGTGCCTTCTCATTTGACAAAACTTGCCCCTAAATTGAGCTAATTGTCAGCTGTGTATGAACTTGTTAGCTATACTGCCACATCTTTGGGGTGGGCTAAACCGACGCTTTTTAGGTAGGGAGCTATTGTTCGTCTCTGGTGATATTAGTGATCATACTGTTTGTTTTGCATTCTGTATCATAAGAAGCCAAAATCGTAGTATCAGCTATATGCTCTCTTTACTCTCAACTTTAAGAAGGATGTTTTTTTACCAGAGTTTCGCGGGCATTCCCATCATCAAGCTCAGTGCGAATCCATGTCTTTGTAGATTTTGCATTGGTATGGCAGTGGTGCTGTCACTCCATAGAGAGATACCTTTGTTTGGAGTATCAACTGCATATTCTAATTAGGGATTGAGGCTATCAGAACATGTCTGCAGAGTAGCAGAGCTAACATAAAAAACCCATGTTCTTAAGGTGGTCTGATATCTTTAGTTTCCCATTCCTAAATTTCTTACACGACGACGCTCATCTCCCTCCTACGAGAAGGTGCGCCATAGGGATTAGGTAAGAATTTTGTCGACTGATAAATAGGTGAGTAAAGCTTTTGTGCACAAACAGTTTCGGATTTGTCACACGCACACACACACAGATGAATCCTTTTGGTTCTGCTGTAGCCGAGGCTGTAATCTTCTCTTTATCCTTGCACACTATCTGGCACTGTCAATTTTGAGAGCTGAGAGGAAGTCATGCTTTGTGAATGCAACGAATACAACATCGGTGCCAACAGAAACGACATTTGCTCTTGTGAACATAAATCATCGCCGCATTTTATTATTGGGGCGAGAAGGTAAACAGGAATCCGGTGAATGTGTTGAGGTTGATGGTAAGGCACTACAGAGTGCTCTTTGTGGGGTTTCCATGTAAAACATCCCTATGGTGGGAGTCAAAGTCCCAGTTTTGTTCCATTTCGCAGCAACAGGTTGCATTGCCACTTAATGTCTCCATGGTTCTTCCTCTTGGATTCACTGACTTTATTCTTTAGATTAATTTGGCAGTCCCTGCAGTTTAATTAGACATTATGCAGCAAGAATCTGGGTCCAGAGCACCATGACCATGAGCACAATGATTTGAGAAATTTGAAGCCAACCTGTCTCAAGTAGACAAACAGAAGAAAGCCATTGACTCTGCAGCACTAAAAGTCTAATAGAGTTTGTAACTATCATAGTTTATTTCTAAATAAAGCACCATGTTCTCATGATAGAAAGGCCCAAGGTGTAAACTTGAAGAGGAGGGGGGAGGGGGGGGGTGTCAGATTCCGTTACTGCAATTCAACTTTCTGGCTATGCCCACGTGCAAGTGGAGGCCTAATTATATGAACTCAAACAAATGATTTTATAATAAAATTATAAATTTGTGATATAAATTTAATAAAAAATATTTTAATAAATAATAATATCTGTTCTAATAAATATACAATACACGAATCTTTTATGATTTTATCATAAAATTTTCGCCGTAACGTTATTGGTGCAAATCGTGGCTTGATTCCAGTACGTGATTTTTGAATATTTTTCATGAATTACCGTCATGCGACCACGCCCACTTGCTCTGTACATAAAAAAAAAAAAATGCATAAACAATCAGTTTCATGTGAACAAAACTAACAAAATAGAAAATACAGAGGGACATGAAAATTGAATCCATATCCACTGTTCAGCAAACCCAAGAAAAATATGAATATATATATATATATGCGTGCGGAAGTTTTTACTATTATTAGGTAGCTTTGGGACAATAAACCCAATACTGATCACTGTCTGTCTTTCCCAGATCTTCTCAGGAGTTTGCCCAGAAAGAGAGAGAGTAGACCGGACAGACACAGGGATCACTGTCTGTATATATATATATATATATATATATATATATATATAGGCTTTAAGTTTGACATGGCATACATATAAAAATAAAATAAAAAATTTAAAATAAAATAAATTTTAAAATAATATTATTTTAGGTCTTATATTTGTTTAAACATCATAAGATATAGTTATATTTAATTTATACACAGTTGCTATATATTAATTTTTTATATATAAAAAAAAATACTATATGTATATTCTTGAGATCAAAAATAATGATGTGAAAAAATTTATATAATTTTATATTATTATTTAATTAAAATATTTGTAATAAAAATTATATAAATTTTATTATATTATTCGAGATAAAGTGTCTGAAAAATGTATGGATATATATACATATAGGTTCAGTTCTCGGCGATCAAAGCGCTTCTGTTTTGCTGATTACAGGCCAGTTATTTTTAAAATGCGGAAGTCGGGGTTCGGGTGAAACTCATGTGGGCCCACCCAAATTCTAGGGTTTTTGTTTTTTGAAAACGCTTCTTCCTTCCCCCGCCGCCCTTTCTCTGCCCCCCTCCTCAATAATTGTTGCCTTGGGAGATGTTAGTATAATTTAAAATTTAACTTTGGTTAAATAAATTTAGTTGTCACAAACTAAATCTCATAAATTTTAGGTTTAATTTCGAAAGCTAAGTTTAGCATAAATTGGGAGAAGAGTCTATTTACAAATTATAGTTTTAATCAATATAAAATTAAGCTTTAAACATTTAAATTTACTATTTATATTTTTAGGGTTTTTTTTTCAACTTTTATTCGTACAGGCAGACACGTAATTTACACGAAATTAAGTTTTCTAAAACTCTATTTTAAGCTAAAATTGAAAATTTTATAAGACTTAATTTTAAACTCGACTTTGTCATGACAACCAGACAAACTCGTGATAGGTTTCACAGAAAATAATGTATATTTTAGCACAAGAGAAAAAATTATATATACACCAAGGTCACTTAACCTTTGTATCCCTACAATTTGTGTTGTGTCATGGAAGTATCATGTGGTTTCATGTATGGGTCACTTTTGTTATTGGGCCACCGAACGAAGCCCCTCCGCAAGTCAACAGAGTGCCCTAGACCAGCAAAGTGATGATTCTAGCCATCGTTTTCCGAGTTAGGGTTGACTCAATTGATTTTGGATTTTTTTTTTTCTAGGCCAACTGATTTTAGGCTAATAATATATATATATATATGTTATTATCTCTCACACATCTTTTACGTTATAAATGGCTACATTTTAAAATTGATGTGATCATGTATTATTATTTGACTAGAATACCTATTAAGAAAAAATTACATAAATTTTATTATATTATTTTTTTATTAAAATTTATATATAAATTATATAAAAGTATAAATTTTTACATATTTTATTCATTTTTATGTTCATCGTAGGATTTAAATCAGCTTTCAAATGAGACATGCTTAATCATACTATAATTTTTCTTCCCAACAATTCTAAACGCACGCACATGTACACAGCATTTACAAAAAGTAGACGGCCTTTTATCACAGAGTGTTTTAAAAATTTCAGTTCATTATTTTTATCCATTAATGCTATATGCTTAAATGCATTACCCTAAAATTGTACGGATAAAATGGGGGTAGGAGCCTAAATTTTGAAAATTCTTCCCCATCTTTGTAGGTGCGTGCCAGCTTTGGATGTGAACTTGATGTGCCCAAATGTCATGTCCTCTACCAGAGTTGTGGAAACTCCAGGGGTCAACGACCCACCAAAGTGATCCATGACGATTGACCCCACGCCCACCTCCAGTGCTTCCCAAAAGCCAACTTGTGGATGCCACGGGTATTATTTGATAAAATTATATTTAACCTTTTTTTATTTCATTTCATTACGAAAATATTTTTATAATTTTAAAATCAACACATAGTTTTCTTGCGATTTCAATAGGCTTGCAAAAATTAACTTTTTCATCAAATCTAACAGTTTGTTCTTTCACAAATTTTTTAATATTTAATATAACAAAAAAGGACTTTAATTTTTAAAATTATCCATAAACAAATTTCTTAACTTCTATTATAGCGGTGCCTAAATAAATTGACACTTTTATACTTCTTGTATCTTGAAAAAAATATATTCTCTAGAAGTCTATTTTTCTATTAAACACTCTAATTTTTTTTGGTAGAACAAATCGTTAGATTTGACGGAAAAGTTAATGTTTGCAAGTCCATTAAAACCACGGAGGAGTTATATGCTAATTTTCAAATCACAGGAAGGTTCCCTGCAATAATGTGAAAACACAGGGAGGTTAAGTGTAATTTTTTAATATTATTTTGAGGTAATATTATATATTTTTTATATATTATTTTCATTAAAAGTGATCGCATGATTCAATTTATAAGATCTTATATTATTATTTAGTAAAATACTCATAAGGAAGGTCACATAAATTTTAACACATCTTTTTTGTAATGCGAAGAGTGTTTAAAAAATGTATAAGTAAAATTTTTCTATTATTTTCGTTCGAGTCCTTGAGTCCTTTCGCACCCCTTTTACAATAATGGACCGACTTCTTATCACCTTAAACTTGCGTCTTGCATCAGAAAAATCCAATTCAAAAGGGGCAAACATAAGTGAAATTCCAAGACGAAGCACTATAATTATCAAGTGAACACTGCAGAAAAGCCAAAACATGACATAATGATTAAGGGTTCAACTTCGTTGTGGATGTATTTTCACTGTACGAGAATATTGACCAACATTCTATGGAAAGACTAGGGGTTTTCTTATTCAAGGAGGTCTGAAGGTCGATTATCTCCTTGAACGTTTTAAGCGTCTTGATACTTGCACCCCTATATTGATATGTCCGAACTCTATTAGGCGACTCGACATATTATGCATATATAAGACTTGATTAATCAAATATTATTGCCATGAGTTGTGTTGCAGTTCTTCCAAGGAATCAATGGGACAAATTTTTGTGGTTTCAATCTCATTGGGTTTTATTTCAGCTAAAACTCAACTATTATTATTTGATTTAATAAATGAGACTAAAAGGCCTAAGTTAATTAGATGTGGGACTAGCTAATGTAGGCTTAAGGTTGGTTACTAGGGTTTTGATGAGTGACCCATCAGCCTAGTCCATACGATTATATAAGCTAACTCCCTACTCTAATTCTCCTAAGAGGTTTAACCTGTCGTACATATAAAGTTAGGGTTTTTCTCTCAAGAAAAAAAAACCTAGTTGTAGTCTCATCGAGCCAATGTTCAGGAATTTAAAGTAGAAGATCAATTAAGAAAAACTTTTAAATTTTTGTTACGATTCTTGATTCTTCTCCTAAGATAGATTCCAAAGGTTAGTACTTTATCAGTTCTAATCAGTTTTAGGTGTTTATTAAATCATAGGATTGGACATACGCTGTGATTCTAAATTAACATAACATATTTTCTACAGGTCTCAAGTTCTATTATCTCTTTGAACGTTTCAAGCGTCTTAAAATAAGCTCAACGAGTCCCTTCTCGACACTCGCGGGCCTACGTTGACATGCCTGAACTCTATAAAAACGATTCGACATGCTATGCATATATAAGACTTGATTAATCGAAGATTGCTGCTGTGAGGCTCATGTAGCTCTTCTAAGGAATCAATGGGCCCATTTGACAGTTCTAGCACCCTCATTCTCAAAAGGATAATATTGTGAAACTACACATTAGATTCGTGTGATCTGATTTACATACTTGGGGGAGTTTGATTCCTTTTTTTTTTTTGTTTTGGTAGTTGATGAATTAGTAAGGGATGACGTGCGTAGAATAAGAATGTTCCACTCCACCTCGAATAATTGCATCTCCCTCCTAGTAGTAGTAGCGACCTCATCTAATGGGAGCAAGTTGTCAAATTGCATATAATCATTCAAGATAGAAAGAAGTGAAAAAAAAAAAAAGAAAAGCAATCCGTGGGAATGGAGCATAACCTAAATTAAATAATTCCAAAAGCAATGTAGGTAGTGATTCCCGTGCGATCAACTTGGCTTCATACCTATCTCCTCATCATGGGTTGGATCCCTTTTTTTGTTGTTGCGCCAAAGTTGGCAAAAGTCAGGCTCGTGATAAACAAAAAAAGAATGAATAAAGAGGTGAATCCGCCCCCTCCCCCCCATCATAAGTCTTTCCTTAGAAGTCTCTCATACGATAGAAAAATCGATAAAAGGAAGCTCCTTATGCGATGGCAGCGTTTCTAGTTAAGTACTATATAATTTTGATTTTTTTTTTGGTTAAAAGATACCCTATTTGTTATCATGAAAACAAAAGAAAAAACATGATGAGAGATAAGTGCCCGTCTTAAAAACAAAAAAATCTAAATCATTACGGTCTTTCTTATGGTCGATTTATTCTTAAGACGAGTGCCTTATATATTGTTTAACTTAATGAAATTTAGTTTGTTTCTTTGCCATTTTACATTCTTTTAATTTATATGCTTATAAATTACTGTTAAGTTATTTGTCAAATAAATACAGAACGAGCACCAAAAATACCGGCGGAGGAACCGATTCGATCATTGTGGAAAATATCCTTTCAACTGTTGATTACGCAATCAAGAATGATAAATATAGCCCAGTCTGATAAACTGGGTCAGTCCTCCATTGTAGGGATAGAGAAGCATATAATTGGCCTAAAAAGGGAAAAAAAATAATAAATAAAAAGGATACAGAGAGAATTAAGGGAGGGGTGCTTGTGCATGCATCAGTGCCTACGTCACCCTATTGCCCCGTTCACACGGATTCCACTTGGCCCAATGGTAAGTACGGGCTAAAAGAATATCATCGGGTCTGCTTACTGCCGTTGTGGGCTTAGTGGGGCCCACTTTAGGTTTCTGGGCCCACCATTTTATTCGGAACCCGGACCCACCTACCGCCTTTGTCATCCGTGTCGCAGATCACTGCAGAGAGCGGAAGCTTCCGCTCGTTGATCTTGAAAAAAAAACAAGAAAAGAACTCCCAAATATAAAGCTCCACGTGGCGAATTACTGTACGCTAGATGCCCTTTTTCCCCTTGTTTTGCCACGTTTAATGTACGGGACGGCCCATTTTTTATCCGTTCTGTCCCAGTTATAATTTCCCGCCAGGATAATACAATTTGACAGTCATGAAGAATTACGAAGAAATTCGATGATAATAATAATAATAGTAATAATATATATATATATATATATATATATATATATTTATTTATTTATTTATTAAAATCACTGGGTTGAAAATTATAGAAAAAAATCTCAAAATAATATTTTAAATTTTTTTTTCCTAAAGTAGGTGTACAATTTTAGTTTTTTCCAATATGTTTGGGCCATGCAATTGCTAATTGCATGACTATGAATAATATAAAATTGGTCTCACAATTGGTAATTGTGTAACCAAACCCTAATCTCCTTAAATGCTGTCGCCTCCCCCGGCCGCCCCCTTCTTCCCAACCCAACCAAAATCTCAATCTCCTCCTTCTTTTTCTCCACCAAAATCATCTCCTCCTCTTCTCTCTTGTTGCTTTCTTTACGTGTTTATAGAAGAACTCCTTATACTTTCATAACTCAGTAACTTCACCAACTTGGGGACCTCTCTATCAATCTCAAAAACCAAATACATTGTTTGCCGATTTTTCGGGGGTCAAGTTAGCAAACTCGTTGATTTTTGATTTAAAGGGTTTCAAGGTTCACATCATCCCAAGGGAGATGATTATTTACATCCATTGCTATGGGCAAGGAATACCTTCGATTATGATGTTGCGATGAATATTAATGGAGTGAGTGACTCCATTAATGAAGGGCCATATACCTATTTTGGGGAAGACAATAAACAGTAGCCATTGGGTGGGAGTTGTGAAGGCCATTAGAGAGATTACGGTTGTTAGGGGCCATATACCAATTTTTGGGTGAAAATAGGGGCTTTTGAAGAAGATGGTGAATAGTACACAGGAAATGGGTCTTGGACCCAAAAAAACTGAAGAGGATGATGAATAGTCAACGAAAATGGGTCATAGACCACGAAAATGGAAAATGGGTGATGAGGAGGATGAAAAAGAACGAACAAATGGATCGTAAACCCATTAAAATAGAGAAGTAGGGGTTGAAATGGAGAAGATAATGAATAGTGGGTCTTGAATCTAGAAAATGAAGATGACAATGAACAGTAAACGAAATGGCCATTTTGGCTTGAGAGGGGTCAAACCCATGGGGTTTCCTACATATCTCATTGGAGAATCAGACCCATGTAACTCTTGGGGGTGATGGAGGAGGGGAGGAGGAACCTTGGTTTTCTCATATTCTTCCTCCTCTCTTGTACAGCTGTGTTCTCTTTAGAATTCCCCTTTCCCCTGCAAAACTCTATAGTTTTACTTATAAAGGGGAGGGGAGAACCCTCCTACAAGGAAAGAATGAGAAAACTCTAAAAGGGTAAGAACTCTTGGGCCATGGGCCCAAAAGGCTTTTCAGCAAAGGAAATGAACCATGGACTCGGAAAGAATTATCGAGTCGAGGCTCGGGAGATGTATAATGAGCCAGGGGCTTGGGAAATGCGGCAATTTTTCATTGACCTGGCCAACGAAAGTTTGAAAGTGGATTTATTTTGTTAAAAGTTCTATTTCCTTCCTCGAGCAACGAAAAGCAACGTCAACATACATCAATGGTATTTTTAGTCTTTTCTTGTTTTATATTTTTGTTGTCATCTCTTTATCGGTTATACTGTTCCACCTAATTGGCATTTTCCCTGCTACTTTGTTTTGTATTTTTGTCCATGTGTTCAATACTTGCTTTGTTTTTTGATGGGGTTGAGTGCTTGAGATCGGTCATCTTCTCTTTTCCCTAAGAGTAGTTATCATTGATTTTGTGTTGGAAGATTGGATTTTGATGTTCGTGACTTTTTTTTTTTTTTCCTTCTAATGGAATTCAAAATTGGCTCTCATTGGTTTTAATTAACCTATTTTTCTCCATTTTTCTTTTGCTAGTTGAAAAAAGTTAATCACACAATTACCAATTGCGTGATTGAATTCTGACCCTTAGTCACCTAATTGCCGATTGCATAACCGACTTTTGACAATTAGTAATACAATTGCCAATTGTGTGACTGCTTCTAAAAGCTGGTCGCATGACTAAAACTTATATTAGGAAAAATTAAGACCAGAGATTTTTTTTTAAACATATTATTTTGAGATTTTTTTTCAAGATTATATAGCATGTTAATGGATTCTCAACATAACATTACCTCTTCCCCTGTTACTAATTCTTTTCCCGCTAGTCCCTTTGATGTTTGTCATAACTGCAACTGATTGGTTCATGAGATTACTAAATTAGCTTTTTCTTCGTTTGGATGGAAGATGTTCATCTAAATGTTCTTTCTTCTTAGTCTTATAGATATTAATCTGTCATTTCTCCATATTCTCAATATATGTATGTATAAAATCCGTCATTCATCGGGTTAGTTTACAAAATCTTTTTATTTTGAAATTTCATCGAGCAAATTAAAAGACCGTGAAATAATATTGACATCTATAGAATTTCATTCAATGTAATAGTTTTTAAGACTTTTATGGAATCAGTAAAAAAGTCTAAACTATTCATAATTTACTCATTTTTAATTTTCCTTATTTTTCTTTTATCATTGATGAAATTCCTAAACAACATCAAATTGTATAAAGTTTTATAAATAACCTAATTTTTATTGATCTTTTCATCCATAAGATTATAATTTTAAATCAATAAAATTTTATAGGCTCGTCAAGAACTAGGAGGTGCGAAATAGAAAATTGCCTTTAGGAAATTTTTGTTTTGATTATTTACTGTTTAGAGGGTAAATATTTTTAAAAGAGATTCATAATCGCACCTTATTTTTTTCAATATTTTCAATGAGTCAATTTTAAAATCGTACTTGTAGAGTATAATTTTTCCTTTTTTGCGAGTGTCAACAGGTGTCAGATCTAAAATCGTATTTCTCAAGTGTGATTTTTAAAAAATAAGTTAGTTTTAGAAAATTCTGGAAAAGTAATTTTTTTTTTTTTTAGGTCACCGTGAGAAAAAATTCCTTAATACTTCTTCCACGATATTAATTGGAAAAATTCTTTACTTACCGTTAAAGAACGCAAGAAATTGCAACTTCTTTTATTTAAATTTCTTTTTTCACGGCGGGTGGCTGCCACGTCATCTATGACGTCGACCTCGATTCCCGAAATAAAAGAAAAGAGAAAGAGAGAGAGAGAGAGCTCACGTGGCAAGAGCGTCAAAATAGACGGTTCTCACGTGACGTTGCACAGCAAGCGTAACGGTCCTCACCGCCAACCAATTCTCGCCACGTGGAAGCGTACAGGGTATGTTATTTTTTGCCTTTCCGTGGAACGGAGGGCCGCTCTCATTCTCCCATGGGGATTTTGGTAGAATGAATCTACTCTGTCTCGAAAAACATATTATCGAATAAATTTTGTAATTTACATGTAATAAGTTAATATACAATGAATTATTTATTTATGTATATGAGATTTATTTTTATATAGGAGTGATAGAAATTTATTCAAAATTTATATTTTCTGAAAGAGTAATATTAGCTTTTGGGTATTCCTCTCTGCATTTTTTTCTAATATATTTTGATGTACTTTTTCTTAAAAATTTATGTTATAGTTAAAATTTGTAATTATAAAAATATTAAAATATTAAAATATAGTCATAAGTTTACTTTCATAAAATCTGATGCCGTAATAATTTTATATTTAGTACTCAAAAATTTAAAAAAATCAAAATCTCTAAAAACTATAAAAATATTTCAATACTTATGTTAATATACTTTACATTATTAAATCTCAATAAAATTATCTTTCATCTATATTTTTATATATTATTTAAATTTATATAATTAGAATAATTATAAATATCTCAAAAAGTTTAAAAATCAAGTGCAGCGAGGGATACTGGACCAGATATGCAGTGGAAAGAAACCAAATTCTTCACCACACGACTGCCCACTTTACTCTCTCTCTCTCTCTCTCCCCCGCCCCCGAATCTCCTCTTGCGGAATCTCTCCCGCCCCCCCCCCCCCCCCCCCAACCTTATTCCCCAAGTATTGGAGGCGTTTCCCCCACTATTTCTACAGGTGCTGGCTTGCTCTCCCCTATAATTCCCCCCCCCCCCTGTGTGGCTTCTTGTTCTTCAATCTCCAGTTTACTTTGCCGCGTTCTTCGTTTGTGGGTGGTTTCAATTTGGGCTTTGGGAGTTTCTGAAATGGATGATGAGTATGAAAAGCTTATCAGGAGGATGAATCCGCCCAGGTAGCATCAATTTGGCTCGCCTACCCTCCCCCCCAATTCTTTTCGCACTTCATTATATCTACTTGTTTGACTCATTCATCTGAATGAATTTATCTTCTGTGTTTTTAAGGTTTCACTTGGGTTTATTTTATTTCTTCGGAATTTGGGGTGGGGGAAGGGTATTCCTTTTTTCTTGCCTTCAGTTTAATTCGTATTTCAGTTGAAAATTTTCACTGTTGCCCTGTTTCACTGTTTGATTGGTCTGAAGTCCGAGAAGAAACTTAGGATTGAAACCTAATTGATCGACCATATGGGTTTTTTATGTTAAAAGTGTGGAAATAAACTTGAAAATCACTGAATTTATTGCAGCAGTTTCAAAACTGAGCCTTGGAGCTTCTAGGGTACCCCTCTGTTTTCTTTGTTTGGGTGATGATGCTTCATCTAATTTTAATCTTGTTGTTGCAGAGTTGTGATTGACAATGAGGCTTGCAAGGATGCTACTGTTATTCAGGTAAGCTTTACATCTTCTAGGTTATTTTTTAAATTGATTTCGGATTTGGGCTTGATTTAGGCTGTATGGGTTGGTTTTGGCTGTTCAATTAGCCTTTGAAGTAGTTTCTATATTATTATGTGTTGTTCTGTTTAGGTTGGCAGTGTGAACAGACATGGGATTCTTCTTCAAGTTATCCAAGTTCTCACGGATATGAATCTCATTATAACAAAAGCATACATCTCATCGGATGGAGGATGGTTCATGGATGGTATATTCCCCCCCTATGGTTAACTAAACAAACATTTTGAAAGCATATGGAAATTATTTTCCCTTTTGTTTGATCATCTCATTTTTCAATCTTTAATGTGTCAGTGTTCAATGTGATCGACCGTGATGGGAGCAAGATTATAGATAAACAAGTCATTGATTATATTCAAAAGGTAAGCTACTCTATGCTACTGGTATTTGCAAAATGTGGATAAATTTATATTTGTACACGGATGGGTGGTGAGCCTTGTTCTTGTTTTTCTCTGCTGCTAAAATTTGAAGTCTCTTCAGCAAGCAATTGATTATTCACAGAACAACATTAGTTATTCTCAATTTTTTCTTTAAGTTTCCACTCAATGATGTTTTTAGAGGCATGTTTATTTACTTTTATAGTAATATATGATTCATGATAATGTTATTATGGAGTAGCTATTACCTTGTGTTGTGGTAGTAATATGAATTATTTATTCACGGAGCAACACCTTGGTTAGTTCATTTTACCGCTCGGAATAACTATTCCCAGACAGACCTCATTCCATCTATAATACCACCCACTGCACTCGTATTCCATGAGAATAAAAATTTTGTACCTATCTTATTTGCATTGAATAACTATTTCATTTCCACCCCATTTCATTTTGGGTACCAATCATTTCATTAGCCTTGTAATGAACAGAAAACTAAACCAGAGAAGTTCCAATGCACATTTAATTAGTATTTTTTTCCTTGTTCTTCTCTCATTAACTTGTGCAGACAATTGAATGTGATGCCGCTTTTTTACCCTCCTTGAGAGGATCTGTTGGTGTGACGCCTTCTGAAGAGTACACATCAATTGAATTAACTGGGACGGACAGACCTGGTTTACTGTCCGAAGTATGTGCAGTTCTTGCAGATCTTCATTGTAACGTGGTGAATGCTGAGATATGGACGCACAATGCTAGAGCAGCAGCTGTGGTTCATGTGTCAGATGACTCTAAAGGAGGACCAATTGAAGACCCTAAACGGCTCTTAACGATAAAAAAGATGCTCTGCAATGTTCTTCAAGGAAACAATGACTTGAAGACTGCAAAAACGACAGTTTCACCCCCTGGGGCCACACATAGGGAGAGAAGGTTGCATCAAATCATGTTTGCTGACCGAGACTATGAAAGGGTTGAAAGACCAGAGCTAGGGAGAGCTGAAGATACGAGCTCAAGGCCGCACGTTACTGTATTGGATTGTATAGAGAAAGATTACACTGTGATTACTATGAGGTCAAAGGATCGCCCAAAGTTGTTATATGATGTTGTGTGCACCCTAACTGACATGCAGTATGTGATCTTCCATGGAATGGTCAACACGGGGAGGATGGAAGCTCATCAGGTAGGATCAATTTTAGAAAATTTATGATTTTACAAGTGAAATTTGACCCAACCCAGCAGCTGGGACATGCTTTTAGCACAACAGGAGGAAGGATCGTCTGAATTGAGCATAGATCTATGTTTACTTTGTTTCGTGAACCGCTTGTATTGTATTGTGAACCAACTACTACTTTAGGATGTTTATCTGATGACTCTTGGTTTACATGCAGGAATATTATATTCGACATGTTGATGGACTCCCTATAAGCTCCGATGCGGAACGAGAACGTGTTGTACAGTGTCTTGAAGCAGCCATTGAGAGGCGAGCCTATGAGGTGTAGTAATCACTCTTTGCATGAGCAGACTATTCTCTCTCATAGCCTTTACAGCTTAGCTACTTGTGTTATAATGTGGTTTTGTTTGGCGGTACAGGGACTAGAGCTAGAACTTTGTGGCAACGATCGTGCTGGACTCCTCTCAGATATTACCAGGATATTTCGGGAGAACGGTCTGTGTATCAAAAGGGCAGAAATTTCGACAGAATGTGGGGTGGCCAAAGACACTTTCTACGTGACTGACTTGATGGGTAACCCGATTGATCCCAAGGCGGTCGATTCCATGCAACAGCAGATTGGTCAGAACATTTTGCGGGTGAAATGGAACTCAAATCAGTCACCGGAAGCCCCGCGAGAGACCAAATCTGGGTTTCTAAATGGGAACTTCTTCAATGCTCGGTCATTCCAGAAGTTCAAGTTGATTAGATATACCACACTTGAGCATCTTCTTGTCCATTTTTACAAGTAAGAAGTAACTGAAGTTTTATCAGATGCTTCAGCTCGGGTGGAATAGGAGGACAGAAGGGACACAGTAAATACACGTCTCCATGTTCAGATAGACGAAAACCAGAAATCATACTGTACACAGTTATTGCACCATCTTCATGCTAGATAGATGAAACTCAGAAGAAGTCATACTGCACACAGTTATTGCAGGATTCGGGCAGTGTATGTGTATATATATTCATAGGTCTTTGTAAGTAAAAGGGTTGGATACATAGCCAAAAAAAAAAAGAAAAAGAAAATGAAAAAAAAAAAGAGTTGTACAAATACTAGAAAAAGGTTGTACAGATAATTCATGCATATAAAATAGCTGATGAAAATATTATGTGAGTGTGCATTTTATATTGGTTTACATAGATCTGTTGAACTGAATGGAAAAATTCAGGAAAATTGATTCATTAATGACTACAATCTCTCCCTCTCGAAAGGGGTTAAAGTTGCAAACCCCAATTTCCAAAATGGAAAAGAGCAAATGTCAAGAGTATGAAATCCCAGAGAGTAGCATTACATATCCTTCACTTAGTGATTACGTGATGAAATTTATGTGATTTTTTACTATTATTTAATTAAAATATCTCTTAAAAGAGACCGTCAAAATTGTTACATCACTACTACCTTATTGCTAAGGATTTATGTGATCCTTTGTTATTATTCGACCAAAATATTTTTCAAAAGGAACCATCCAAATTATCACTGGTACCTTATTACAAAGAAAAATGTACATGTAATATTACTTAATACCAAGACGGATGTAAAGAATTTACATATCTCCATGTTTTTCAAATATGGAAATATATAAAAGTACAAAAAAAAATAAAAAAAGAAAAGAAAATATGAGTTTCTCAACATGGGTAAAGAATTTGCATATGATAGATAGAGGATCATGTAACAATGGAGATGTTGGGTCGTTGAGTCAGTCTGTTTGTTCTCGCCGTGATGAAGCCTTGTGCGAGTGAGACGGCGAGTCGAATCGGCCGAGCTCTCATCTCCGCTTCAAACCGATCAACACCAACTCGAACATGGAGCCCTTCCCTGGAGACGACCCTTCACCGTCTCGGTTGCCGGAACTCGCTCACGCCGCCGGTGGTCGCCGGAGTCATCGACCCGTTCCTCCTCCACCACCACTCCCTCGCACTCGGCTTCTTCAACTGGGCTTCTCAACAACCCGGATTCACCCACACCTCCCTCACCTACCAATCCCTCCTCAAGTCCCTCTCCCTCTCCCGCCACTTCAACACCATCGAGACCATCCTCAAGCACGTCAAATCCCAGAATCTCGTGCTCAACGCCTCAATCTATCAGTCTGTAATCGCGTCCCTGATCATGGGTAAGAGGACCCGGAATGCGTTCTTGATCTTTAGCGAAGTAAGCTCACTGGGTTGCGACATTGGGCCCGGCACGTGTAATTCTTTGCTCGCCGCTCTTGCTTCTGATGGGCATCTCGATTGCGCCCACCAGATGTTCACTGAAATGACTGTTAGAGGTGTGGGTCTAGACACTCTGGGGTTTGGTGTTTTTGTGTGGGAGTTCTGCAAAAATGCTGAATTTTGTGAAACTTTGAGCTTGCTGGAGGAGGCTAGGAAGTGCAATTCAGGGATAAATGGGTCGATAGTTGCAGTTTTGATTGTTCATGGGCTTTGTCGGGTTTCGCGGGTGTCTGAGGCGTTCACTGCGTTGGAGGAGCTGAGAAGTAGGGATTTCAAACCTGATTTTATAGCCTATAGGATTGTCGCTGAAACTTTTCGATCAATGGGGAGCATGTGCGATGTGGGGAAGGCTTTAAAGAGGAAGAGAAAGCTGGGTGTTGCTCCAAGAGGAAGTGACTATCGAGAGTTTATCTTTAAATTGATCTCTGAGAGACTAATACATGAAGCGAAAGAACTGGGCGAAACGATTGTGAGTGGGAATTTCCCCATTGAAGATGATATTCTTAATGCCTTGATAGGATCAGTGTCGGCCGTTGATCCTGGTTCTGCAATAATGTTTTTCAACTTCATGATTGAAAAAGAGAAGTTACCCACATATCTTACTTTAAGCAATTTGAGTAGGAACTTGTGTAAGCATGATAAAACAGATGAGTTGCTGGACGTTTTTCGAATTTTGTCTTCAAAAGGCTACTTCTTGGATTTGGAGAGTTACAGTGTTATGGTTTTCTTCTTGTGCAAGGCTGGGAGAGTGAGAGACGCGTATGCGGTTCTTCAGGACATGAAGAAGAAAGGGGTTAGTCCAGATGTCTCCACTTATAATTGTCTTATGGAAGCTTGCTGTAGAGAAGACCTAGTGCGACCTGCAAAAAGGCTGTGGGATGAGATGTTTGCAAATGGCTGTACTGGAAATTTAAAAACTTACAGCATCCTGATCCAGAAGTTATCAGAAATTGGGCAAGTTGAAGAGGCGCAACACCTCTTTGACCACATGCTAGGGAAAGGGATGGTGCCTGATGCTACAATTTACACATCCCTCCTAGAAGGGCTTTGTCAAGAAACAAAATTTGAAGCTGCCATTGAAGTATACAATAAGTCTGTGGAACAGGATGTTATGCTTGCACGAACCATATTGAGCTCATTCATCCTTCATCTCTGCAAGGAAGGTATATGAACAAACTGTTTTGACAATGTCTCTTTTAGTTTTGCTGGATTTTGCAAAATTATTCCCTGATTAATTTGCTGAAATCTGGAAACTCTGTTGCTTCTTGACAACTCTTATGGTCTATCGCATTTTTGGAGTTGGTTGGAAACAATTTAATATTTATGGTATCTTCTCCATGCAGGCCAGTTTCTTGCTGCGTCTAGTTTACTCTGTAGTCTCACCCTTGATGTAGCATATCCAGGTTGTCATGTAATCTTGCTGAAATGTTTGGCTGATGCAAGAGAGATTCCAATTGCCATTGAACACCTCAAATGGATTGAAAATACCTCACCATCAATGCTGCAAACGCTATCTTCTGAACTTTTGGCATCACTTTCTTCTTCTTCAAAACTGGAACCAATCCTACAGTTGCTTCAAGCAGTGCAAGAAAAGCATCCAGTCTATGACAGTGAAATTCAGAAATATTTGTATGACAAATCATTCACTGGTCATTGAGCTAATCTCATCTTGTGTTTCCTTAACAACTACTGCAGTTCAACTCACAGCTATCAGTGGTCACCATTTGATGAAATCCAGGCATAGACCTCTTCTCTTTATTCCTTTGCTAGTCAATAAGAAATTGTGGATGTATGCCTTTATGCTCAATAAATATTTTATGCAAATGGGAACAGTAATTTTTTAAAATTTTTACAATTAATTAATTTTTTGTGCACATTTATTCATTCCCATTTGTGAGTGATATATGATCATCATTGCAGTTGACATGGTAGAACCTAAAATTAATGCATATAAAAATGTTTCCTTCCATTACCCTTTGAATATGTTAATTTTAGGTTGATCGATTATAGGCTTTACATTTGAAAATTGTGTTGTGCAGTGACGTGTCATTTGATTTAAAAGAATCAATCATATTCATATACATATACACACCACCACATGGTAGCTTGAAGATTCAGATGAATGTAGATGGAAATATGATTGGGTTCTAAGGTAGACTCTTTTATTCCCTGCTATTGGCTTGGGAGTTTAGTTCATGGTCTTCATCTCAAACTAAGTTTTATAACATTTTTCAAGATCAGCTCAGGCATTAGATCTTAAAGTCAGTAAAATTTTGTTTATTGAAGATGGCGTCTTCAGCCAGAAACTTTAAGTCAACTTCTATCTAAATGATTTTGCACAATTTATGAGTTTGTATATAATGTACAAGTATTTAAAGACTACCATATATCATGCACTCATATCTCATTCCTTCTAGATGACTGTTAAATTGATCTCTGAATTGGAAGATGCTCTGCTTCCTTCCCTTCCAGATGTCGAGGACTGTACAAGTTATGCCCTTCTGAGTACCCTATCTGCTTCGTGCGGCCTTCTTCCGCTGCAGTAGTATGCTGCTGCACCACCAAGACTGTTGTATTGCCCTTGAAATCAGATGAAGCCAAAACTTCTCCAATTGCTCCCAACCCTAAGTAATCATTCCAATCTGCAAGCCCTAGCATGAGCACCGATGATTCGTCATGGCGTCTCCCCACGATGAGGAGCTCATAATTCTCTTCCATGGATCGTATCACAGAAAGAGTGCCTGATGCATCCATCACCACCTCCTCCATGTATATGACACGGTAAATCCCCACCATTCTTAGTCTAAAGTCACTGATTGCTTCATTGTCTAGCTTCCCATCTCCTTTATCATCATTTGTAACATTTCCATTCTCAAGGAGCCGAACAATGGTTAGGTTGATGTTTGGAAGACTTGCCATCCGTGCCCCTAACGCTAGTGCCTCTCGATCATCAGCTCCACCCAGAAAGAGCACAGCTACACGATATGAAGACCAACTAGGAAGTAAAGTCCTCGAACTGTTGAAGAGGCCCCGATCAACAAGAATTGCAACAGAGCAAGGTGCCGTGTTAAGAACTTTGTCGTTCATGATTTTGATTCCTTTTCTGAGTGACTGCAATGAGCCATTCGTGTCAAATCTCTTGTGGAAAGGAATTATTATGAGAGAAGTCCTCCTATCTAGCGCAACTGTGCATGCATGGTCATGCATGTTTACATAAGGAGATAGTGCTGTAAAAGGGTATAAAGAGACGGCGTGGTTGGTTTCCTTGTAAATTTTGAATGCATTGACGATGTGGTACGAGGGTCTGCACTTGGAATTTGGCCGTTTGGACTGTTGGAAGGGGATGAGGAGAGGGCTGGCACGACCAATGAGCTCGATGAGGTGAAGGAGGTAGATGGTGATGGGGCTTCTTTTGGTAGGGTTGCAGGCTTCGAGGAGGTTGATGATGGTCGGCACAGTTGCTTGATCATGTACACAGACTAGTATTCGGAGTTCAGATTCAAGCTTGGAGTTCATTATAGTTCGCTTCTTGTAGACGACATACCTCCTTGAGGGATCATAAAGGTGCTTTATCATGGGAGTCATAGCTCCTGTTACTATCACAATAGAAGTACACATGACTACAAAAGCTTCATTGTTTATGGCCTGCACGTACACACTCCATTAGGGAAGCCAAATTCTCAGACGGTATAATTTGGTACGTAGCTTGTTAAACTTTTGATTAATGCTTCGTAAATGCATTTTTTGCTTCAAGATCTGATTACCTTTACTTTCTTCATCAGTTTGAACAAGCCGAGCTCGAGGATGCCCTGCGCATTCATGACCAAACCTAGTGAGATTGCATCCCTCAAGGGCATGTTGCTGTAGTAAGAAGGTAAAAAAGCTCCCATGAACTTGCCCGTGCAGCCAACGAGAATGATGAATTGAACGAGCAAATAGTGTTTGAATCGGACAGCGAAAATGTTCATCACCAGCCCAGTTTTGACGAAGAAGAGGGGCATGAACATCCAAGAGATCATGAGATCGAGTTTCTCCACCAGCGCTGAACCCAGAGGAGGCCCAGACGGTATGGCCATCCCAAGGACGAGAGGCCCATAGAAGATGTTCAATCCGGCGGCCTGACTGAAAAAACCAGTCAATAAGACACACACAAGGACCGCATAAATGTGCTCCTCCCTCATTGGTTCGCCCTGTGGGTTTTGCCCGATCATCCATACCATGGCTGGTCTCAGGATACAAAAGACAACCACTACAAGGAAAACGCCGGTAAGAGTCGTCTGGAATAGCTTGCTTTTCTCGTTGGTTTGTTGGTTCACTAGAACTGTGATCGTCACCACTAGGAAACTGAGCAAGCCACTGACCATGGAGGAAGTGAGAGCCATTCGGCCAAATTCAGAGTTAATAATCTTGAGCTCCCCGAGATAGTAAGCAATAGCGGGGAATGCGAAAACGGATTCTGCTTCCGCTACTGTGGGGAGTGATACAGCGATGCTGGGGTCCATTTTGATGTACTGGATGAGGAGGAAGGACCATGGAATGCCCAACAGCAATGGGATCGCCACCGTGAATATGCCAATAGCAAATGTTCTTCGATCCACCTTCTTCAGCATCCATGGGTCCATTTGTACTCCTATCAGGAAGAAGTAGAACATGTAGCCGAACGAGGATATTGCATCTAGCACAACCAAGCCTCTCATCGGGAAAAACATCCTTGTGAATTCGACATTCCGGCCCATGAATGATGGTCCTAGTATTATACCTCCCTGCAAGGTAAAGAGATCATACTGAAGTCATTATTGATGCTCGATCATGGTTACCTAGCCTAGAGGTCTCAGCAAGTGTGTTGAATCCTAGTGCATTGTAAGGTCTAAACCTCAGTTCCTTATAACCACTTAGATTATCGAAATAATTATTAGACCTATCAGTCATATAAAGAGGAGTTTTTGTTTTCTGGGGGTATCCATCTTGTACCCTTAAAACATTTCTCTTCACTTCGATCACTTTTAGGTTGAATTCTCATAAATTTTTTTTTCGAACACGACTTCTTGAGTTTATTAGCTTCAAAAGCTAGTTGTTAGCAACGTGAGAGACCTCATTCGAATCGCTGAAATTCGATTCTGGGAGTCATCTGCTCGATTTGTTCTACCCAATTTTCCGATCTAAGTGGCTTATGGGTTTTTGGAGCTGAAGGTAGTGGCCGAACTTATGGTTACGTCTCTTCATCAGAAAAAATGGATAGACATTTTAATATAATACATAGATGAGTACTCTGTGTTTTTTTTTTTTTTTTTGGCTACAATCAAACATCAGTTGGGAATGAGATATGTAAAAAGCTCACCCCTTTAACAATTTCTTCTATTTCAATATATTAAAAAACAAATAGATAGGAGTGATGGAAAAGAAGCATACTAGGAGCTGGGAAACCATAATGGGTTGGCCAAGGGGCTTAAGAAGGGCAGAGGTGAGGAGGATTACTGTGGAGGAGAGAGAGAGCTGCAACAACAGGAGGGGGACAGAGTAATGGAGGGGGTTCGAGCCGAAGAACACTCCTTTCGAATTGATCCTTCCGACGGAGATGCATATCGTTGTGAAATTCCTGAAGGGCGATGATCCTCCGTCCCCAAACACCGTTATGTCTTCCGGATCCATTATTATCGACCCCATCTTGCGTGAATGCGTCTGTACGGATCTCAACACCTGCAACCTCTAGAACTCCAAAAAGATTAAATAAGAAAACAAACAAAATAATCCGGATCTTCTTCTGCACACATGAGAGACAGAGAGAGAGAGAGAGAAAGAGAGAGAGAGAGAGAGAGAGAGAGAGAGAACAAACGGGTGATCAGGCGTAAGCTGGTGCATGCAAGGGAAGTAAGAAACGGAAAAGAGAAGGAAGGAAGGAAAAAAAAAAAAAAAAAAAAGGTGAACACAATGAAAATAATAAAGGAAAAAAGTTACCATCCGTTAAAAGTGGGCAGCTGCTCGTATGGGAATTACAGGCCACAGAATGCCGGGAATCACCTATGGTTCAGCTTCGTGCCATTTTTCGATTGCTCAATAGCATCGTGCCAAAGCATCATACCATTTCATCGATAAATCAACCATGCATGTCTAATTTTAATTTTAAATTTTATGGGCCGAAGTGAAATGACCACTTCAAACACATTCGATTCAGACGTTGATGCACTGGCAATTGAATTTCCTGTTTAGTTATAGAATAAGAAACACGGATCTGCTGCTAATTAAAATTCCCATTTACTTAGAACCACCATGTCGTAAGAGCGTCAACGAGAAGCTGAGTAATAACATCACTCGACTCAACCATACAATCATGAACAGTCATTGCTTTAGCTAGTAGCCTATACTTTTTGAACAACCGGAACAGAACCAAGATATACACCTTCTGATCAGAGTTTGAATCGATCATCAAAAAAACCACAAGGCCAGAAATTTGAATACATTATGAGAAAATAATTCATCAAAGGCGGGCAAATAACGCAGCTTCAAAAAAAAATAAAAATAAAAATAAAAAATCTCTCGAGGTAGAGTCGTGAATAAAGTTCCCATCTCACCCCATTCGAATTATATTTACAACAATGCTAATTTTATTTTGCTAAGATGCCACCACTATAGTTTCCAACCAAGTGAGGCACGATCAAGACATCAGCAGGAAGCAAGACTTGCCAACGAAAGAGCGTAAATAAAAATTAACAAAATTTTAGGAACAGTAACAGCTAGCTAAAGGTAAAAATGTACAAATGGGTTACATTCATATACAATAACCGACTCATTAACTATCCTAAAACTCACTGCTGTAAGCCGACCCACTAGAAATCTCAACCTCATCTGTGCTATACAAATAAACAAACACCTCTGACGGTAGTGAATTATTCACAGGTGAATCGACCCTGATGATACTGCACTAATCATGAAGAAAGCACGAACTCAATGAACAAATAACAAAGAATTTGGAGATTTGGACTTTACTGTACAGATTGGTTGCCGCAAGCACTTTACAGGTAACGGTACAACACAAGATTAGGAGGGTTAATCATCAAGGCGTTGGATTTCACCCATCAGAATGCGGTTACTGGAGACCTTGAAGCCAAGAAGAGCTGGGTCTATCTGCCTTCCCTTCTTCCCTTTCTTCTTACCACTTCTCCCACCCTGTCCACCATCCGATGACTCCAACGCAGCGTCCGACTCAGGAACAACTGGTTTCTTCAGCATGCCTACAAAAGATGCCTCCGACACAGCAGCATCGCTGCAAGAAGACGTGCGCCTAAAATGAACGTCTTTCTTTCCAGACACTGCCCGACTTTCAGATGTCAAGGTTGCTGCAGGATTCCCCATGTGTTCCTTCCTGCTTTCTGGAAACCAAAATTACCAGAATATGTTGTCATAAGATGCTCATGAGCTTGCATGTTGAAAATAATGATAAGTGAGTTACCTAGCCTCTTTGTATATGAAATGAGCTCAAACGAGCAAGAATGATTAAAAAGAAAAAGGAAAGCAAACACAATTAAGTAGTGTTTGAGCATGGAGGAACAGGGAATCGACATTGGGCTAAAATATGAGTGGCATACAAGTCTTATGACACTTCATGCATTTCTGCTACCTTTCCACTGTGTGACCAAAACAGAACCTTAAACGATGAAAGAGTCGGAGCATGGAACTGACCATCAAAGGACGCAAGGCTCAATGTACTTTTCTGCTTGACAAGAGAGGTAGAAGCCTGCTCAGATATGATGTCGGGGGAAGACAAGATTCTCGAGGCTGAGGGGCACTTGGGCAAAGATTCAGGCCCTTGGGTTGAAAGAGTGGACAACCTGTCAAAAAAAGAAAAAAAGGATTGGTGCATGACCAAGATGAGCGACAGTTAATATTTCAAATTCAGAATTTAAGCATCGAGCCACCAGTCTTAAAGCAATCAATTCAATAGCTGTAAAAGTGATGCGATATTAAATTTTGCAACTCTTAATGTTATGTTTGGTTTGCGGAATGGAATAGCTATACCATAAAAATATAACATGAACCCTGAGGGGAGTTTGTGAGAAATATTTCTTTTTGAGAACCACGGTTGAAGGAGATAAGGAGCACCTATTCTACGCAAGGCCATCGGCAAAAGCTATTCCAGATCTATTTCTCTCATAGTCCTTGGGAGTAGGTATTTCACCCATGTTCCATGGGACTATTGCTAATTACATGCTATATTTCTATCGAATAGCTATTCCATTCTAGTGAACCAAATGTAACGTTAGGTGTTAGATAACACGAGCAAACTTAAAATGTAGCTCCACGTCTTTACTCAATTAAGAACGAAGTGATGTCCTTCGCTCTTACTTTAAAACCACATTTTGGTCATGAAATGTCCATTATAGTCACACAGACCATTCTCAGTCCCCCGGCATCAAATGTACAAGGACAGAGTGTTCCTAACCAAATGAGGGATGGCGGATCTCATTCCCATCAACAAATAAAAAGAGTACTACTTGAATGTTGTTTCACAACTTCTAGTTGTACAAAATTACTAATATATAGTGCCAATAAGAAAAATAACCTAAAATTAAGAAAAAAATTAGCATATTCAACACTGATTAACCATGAGTGACAGGAATGTAGATATTTTAGGCCCAGAAAAAAAACATTTTAAGCCCGGGATAAAAAAATCTGTAACAGTATATAAACTTCAAATAGTGCTGCTTACATAAAAGATTCTTACCACCTCTGAAATATCGAACATGGCACCAGCGGAAATCCACCCAGACCCCCAAAAGGAGACCCAAAAAATAAATAATAATAATTAAACAGAATAAACTAATACATTTTTATTTTGTTCAAGGAAATTCACCCCCAATGTTATTTTAAGTGTTAAATTTAATTTAAGGATCATGCAGAAAAATTGACCCAACAACAGAAGAAGATAACCTATAATACCTTAAGGTTCCGCTTGGATACAAATGAGAGTTTAATATGTGTAGGCCATATAAAAAATATTCCCCCTAAAAAGCGTGTGATGATGCGCTCCTCCAGCAGTGAGATTAACTCAGACCTTTTCCTTCACTGTCATCTCCTTTGGAGCTTGCGGAGCCAGCTGTTCAGTAGTAGCAGGGAAAATTGAGTGTGCCCACTGGGCTTTGGCCACCAAAAGAAGGCAAAGCGTATCTGGGTGGCTGGTGTTTTTTGCATTGTTTGGGAAGTCATTGCTTGGAGACGAAAAATCGTATTCCTACAGGCATGTATTTTGATCTTCAGCAGGTGTGGGATAGGACCGTGCTTGTAGCAAGTTCTTGGGCCTTCCCACCAGGCCTCTTCTCTGTTCTTTTTCTATTGTGCAGGGCTGCCCTTTTTTGAGTTTCTTTATTTTATTTTCTAGTTTTTGCTTTGCATTTCTCTTGTGTTTGGGCAATCCCTTGTCCTCCACTCAGTACTTCTCTATTTTCTAATATATTATTCTTTTATCAAAAAATGAGGAAAAGAATAGAAAAGATAAACAAAAGACATGTCGACGGAAACAAAACTCTGAACAGAAAGTAAGGCACAATACGGCAAGCGAAACCAATCTAGCAGTTCAATGTCAAGATGAGAAACCTCACCTATCATTAGAGGTATGTTCTTCAAGAGCTTTGTCTAAACCTGCATCATAATTGTAGACACCCCCATTTCCACCTGCACAGTTGCGTAGGGTTTTTAGCATTCTTACACATGGAAAGCACGGGTAGCTACGTCAAGTGAATGTTCAAAAGGATACCAGCATTGCCTATGTGTCTGCTGTTGGCACTTGCCACAGCATCTGTTCTTTCCACCAAGTCTTCAGAAATCCCTGATATTGCCCTGTTCGTTAATTTCAGGTCCTGAAGCCCAAGCCTGTTTCCCTTCTTTCCCTCTAACTCTGAGAAGTTACTCTCCCCAGAAGGCATCCTAATCAAGCTAGAGTCCAAATAGCTGGCCTGAGAAGTATCATTTACACCAGAGAAGAATTGTTGTTCTGCCAATGCCCCAGACTTAGATCTAATAAGAAATCTCTCATTGCTGTCCAGATTGTTTAACTGTTCATTTACACCTACATTAATCATCCGTTCCTGCAACAAGTTGCTGGGATTGAAATTTTGAGACGCTTCTACAAACAAGTTGTTTAAACCAACTTGTTGACCAGGGAAATGATTCAAAGGACCATCCGACTGAGGTCAAAGGACGATCCGATGAGGTTGACTCAGAAAATAACCAAGGTTCACGTCTTTCATAAGATGACATAGGAAAGTGATGTTCCACTTCAGGGTATTTGCTAGATTGCAGACCCAACTTTTCATGAAGCAGGTCCCTCAGAACTCGCTTTGAGTTATCATCGTCTCTGGTCCCAATGTGCAGTTGTTCAATCTGTGATCCCTAATATACTGTTTCCTAGATGCCCACTATTCCGATAACTGCTAGACTCTACATCCTCCAAAGGGGACTTGAACTGGTCCAAAATTTGAGAGGGGTGAGCGTGCAAACCAGATGAGAAAGGTCCAAATCGGTCAGTAGAGTGCATATATGGACGTCGCTCCTGAATGTCCGTACCTTGCAAAAGAGACGTTGCATTATCCCACTTCATCCCAGTAAGGCCAGAAGGAACAGACATTGACCTATGATCATAGAAATCTCGCTCCTGTTGTTCCTGTACAGCAAGATTCCAGTCAAGAGGTCTTTGCTCCTGACAGGAGGAAAGCCTCTGCTGTTGCTGATAAAAGTCTAAAGCACTAAATCCAGCTGTCTGAGCCTCGTGATGACCACCAGTCCTGCCAAATTGGTGATTCTCATCAACTGACCAAGCCCCACCAACACGCCTCTCGCCATCCAGTCCCATGGGATGCCTGAGGGCAATAGGTAATTGCTGAGCCTGCAAATGTTCTTGCTGATAACGGAAGTGTTGCTCTGGATTCATCATATTCCGCTGTTTTGATCCCGATATAAGTTCGGAAAAATCATTCATCCGTCCATGGTGCATTGTATGACCAATTCTTTCTTGGACAAGCTGTTCGAAAGGATCAAGATGTCTTGACATGTGGGAATTTTGCTGCAATTCATTGAGAAGCTGATTCCTCAATAAGACTTGATCAAGCAAACTGTCCCCCAGGTCCACCTTCGACTGCCTAAAACCAGGTTCAGACATCTGATGATGCAATAATTGCTCAAGAAGCAGCTGCTGAACTTGAGACTGCTGCTGCTGCTGCTGCTGCTGCTGCTGCTGCTGCTGCTGCTGCTGCTGCTGCAATTTCATTTGCTGGTGAAGTAGATGCTGATGCTGCTGCTGCTGCTGCTGCTGCAACTTATGATGCTCAAACTGTTGTTGCTGCTGCTGCTGCTGGAACTGCAGCTCCAAAAGATATTCCGAATCTGGCACAGGACGTTTGGCTGATAGTTGGGCAGCAAGGTTGCTGCTATCAGGAAGAGCATAACCAGGGATTTGATCTATGCGCAACCCACCAAATTGTGAATTAGAGTGGCGAGACAAATGATTCTGCTGTTGAAATTGCTCATTTTGCAATTTCCGAGAGAGAATATTTTCCCCCAGGTCAATGCCATTAAACTCCTGCTCCACACGAGACAATTTTCGGGCATCGACTGCACCAGGATGCAAGTTGGGGCTTGAGAAAGTGTTTCTCCTAAAATCATCAGACCAATTCCCTGCAAGAGAAGGTCGATCAGCCACAGCACTAAAGGAGCTGTGACCAACAAAAGAAGCATCTCTCTCCAGTAGAGGATCTATTAACTGACCCTGATCCCCTACACTTGAAGAGATGCTGGATGCTTGAGCACGCCTCAGGTTAGAGCTTTTAAGTTCTGACATCAGCAGACCAAACGGATGCAACTCATTATCCTTATTAAGTGGCTTGTTACTCTCTATAAATTCAGGAACAAGAGAAGGGTGACTACTAGAATTGAAACTTGAACCATCAACATTAGCAGCAAGTCCACTGCTGCTGCTACTTCCAGGCCTCCCAGGGAAGACAATTTCTGCATAAATAGTAAACATTCAGACGGTCCAACAAAAGATGACAACGAAATAAAGAAAAAAGATTAAACACCGGTTCCAAATATATGTATGTTACCAGAGAAGTCAAATAACTTACCCTCATCTGGTACTAAGTTCTGGATACCTTGATCATCGGAATACAAGGGCCTGGTGTTAATCTCATGTTTCAGTACAGCTGGGTGAACAAAAGCACCCAAATTAGCATCATGCTTCGCGGCAGCCAACCCCTTAATTTCAACAGCTGAAGCAGAATTAGGCACAATTTTGCCTGAGTTATCACCAAAAGAAACAGACTCTTCAAATTTACTAACTACGTTGGTGCTGAAAGCGGGGTTAGCTTTCATTTTCAAATGTGGCATAACTTCACCGAGCTCTTGAAAAGGTGAAGACTCTGGTGCATCCGATAAACGAACCAGCAAATCAGTTCCAAAAAAGCCCTGCTCAAACCATGAAATAATGTCTATTCCCAGAAATGGCCCCTGAATTACCCCTTGAGGATCAAGGTAGAACAAACTCAAATCGTCAGGTAGGCCAGCCTTCCCAATCAGATATGATTCATCAACCCTCTTTAGATGGTGCTGATCTATACTTGAAGCCTGCTCTGAACATGAAAAATCGAAAAGAGAATTAGAATCATCTGGTAGCTGACTAAAAGTAGTAGGTTCAATGTCTTCCAGCTTAGGGTCCTTTCGAAAAGCAGGTTCCGCCCATTCCTGACCAGCCTCATCTTCAAAAACTTTTGGTTCAGCTTTATTATTGCCAGGACCACCAATCTCACTGGCATTTCTGAAACCATAGTTCTTGTTAACTGCTGGGATCAGGCCACCAGTTTCAACAGAATTGTGAACCGCTATTGTTGATTTCTTCTCAATTTCTCCATAGGTGCCTGTTTCTAAGGGAAAAGTGCTTTTATAAGCATATGACTAATTTAGCTTTTTACAAAGTTATTTATTTAATAAGAACTTACCTAAACCATTGTTAGCAGAGACTTGAAAGTATTCAGATCATTAGTACCATTACCTTGACAAGAATCAGTTACAAAAGCCTTTCCAACAGATTCATAATCTTCTTCACGGTTATTTGAGGAACCCGTCTTCTCCACAGCTGACCTTGTATCACAAATGCCTAAAGAAATTACACATTTTACGTCAGCAGCGATCCCAAATATTTCATGATGCAAAATTCAAGAAGTTAAAACCTAGATTACATGTTGGATAATTACCTGATTCCTCATTTTTGTCCCTTAAAGAACTTTGTAGCAGTTCGCTGCTTGTAATCTTCCCATCCCATATATCTCCAAGGACAGCCTGCAAGCACAACATAGTTCAAAAGGAACGGAAAATTCATAAAGATAAGTGCTTCTAAGTTGAGATCACAAAACAATGGGCACGGAATCCTCCCTCCCTAGCTTGTTCATGCATGGAAAAAATCACATATATATTCTATACCTTCTCTTCTCCATTAGGTGCTATGAAAGCCAATGGCTCAGCAAATTCTTCTCGAGTTATTGGTGATGTTTGTTCCATCCCATCAGGTACTGAATTGGAAACAGGAAGGATCTTTTGCTTTCGATAAATATCAAGAAGTTTACCCCTTGGATAACAATATGTACCATTAGAGAACCCAAATTTCCTAAACAAATTGTCACTCTTGTCAAGGGCAACAGAACCAATTGGACCTGCAGAAGATGGGCTTTCCAGCTTGCGAGATCCCATTACTGTTTGACCTTCCTCTGCCTGGAGCAAATCGTACAGTTGAAGGCTCCACCCGACCTCTGTCCAAGCTAAAGCCTGGTGCGGAACGGTAAGAAGCTGATCCCCCCGCTTGCATTTCCATACGATGTCGTGGCCTCCATTTGTCACGAGACTCAGAGTCACGCTCAGAAGCAGCCCTGTGTCCACCAACAAAGGGTTGCTTGTCAACATGTGCGTCTTCCTTCTCAACATCTGCCCTCCTCTCGGTTCGCAAATCCTTTTCTTTATCCTCAGGACCCCACCTTGATGACCACTTGCTGTCGCGCCATGATTCATGCACAGAACTTCGGTTGCCATCATGCCAGCGTTCAGAAGATGCAGTCCTATTCTCAGTGGTCTCCCGTGTTGAAATGACATTAGCACGACGATCTTCTTTTCTTCTATCTCTTCTACCAGGTAAACCAGTCTCTCTCTCCTCCTCGCGCCAACGGCGGCCACTTTCAGGTTCAGGTATGGATCGCCTCCACTCTTTCTTGTCCTGAGATCCATCTGAACGCCAAGCCTCTTTCTGGTTGGAATCCATGGAAGTCACAGGGGGCGATGGATTTGGTCCACGCAATTCCTGACATTTATTCACTTATTTGGATAAGAACTGTATACGGTAAAGACACACAAAAAAGCTTAAGATGGTACATGAAGGAGATGAGGATACGTGGCAAGATCCTCATAAACAGTGTCACAAAATAGTCCTAACTAGTTCATTAAACTATGAATAATACTCAGGAGTATATATCCTAAAAACAAATGAACACATTACTGCAGAAACATTTTAGATTCATGAAAACAAGATTTGTATTTAAGCATAAAAGTCAACATTAGATATTGTGAACCCACATCAAGCAGTGCGTGCATATATGCACACATACAAGAAAGAAACCAATCACCTGAGGAAAGAAGTAACTAATGTTAAGAGTACAGAAGGTTCAACGTTCCAAACTACAAACAGATTCATATGCATTATTTATTGCAGTTAAGTTTGAGGGGTGGTCTATGTTACATAAACTATTACAGATTCTTTCTATTGGTAGAACTATTACTGCATAATAAAATTGCACTCTCAAGTTTGCATTACATGCTCAAAGAGTACACAAGATCGCACCCATATTCCTCTTCTTTTTTTTTTTCATATTCCTATTCAACGTCATGTAAATTTTAAACAAAAATTGACTCTAACCCCAAAAAGTGGTCCAACAGAACCATCAAGCAAGACTCTCAATGCAAAAACAAAGTAATGGTAGTTCTATATATGCTACTATGACACGTAACATAAAATAGTAAACATGATTAATTGAAGTTCTATACCACTGATGCACCGGGTACTGGCATCTTAGTCTCAATCGGTTTAGAATAAAGCCATTGTGGAGACAGAGGTATGCTGCTCTCTGATGTTGCTTGCTCTGCAACCACAAAAGTTTATTATCTACTCACGAAAATCAACAAGAAATATGGAGTAGTGACATTAAGCTTAGTCATGGGCTGAAAAGGTGCCATGAACCTATGTTAAAATTCAGAAATAATCCCAAGCTTCAAACTCCAAACACAAAATATCTACCTTTCGACTCATCAAGCAACCCATCTACAAGCTTCTCCTCACCGTAACCTCCCAAGCCTTGATCCAAATTAGGACAAAAACAAAAACATAAGTTTGATTAAAAGCAAAACAAGAGCATAAATTTGACAACTAAATGACTTCATATAAAAGGAATTAAAAGAGAATAGATAAGAACAAAATTATCACAGCCAAAGGCCGCAAGCCATAGAGGTTGACGAGAAAGGAGTCAGTTCAAAAGGCCTCGTCGATTAAATTTATGTTGCAAATAGCCCTTTTATGAAATAATTTCTCAACAGTAGACGAAGGTCTAACTGGGAGGAGGGACAGCAAGTGTAAGTGATTGAAGACAACTGCCTAGCAAGAAAGATTCTAAGTAGTTAATTCTTTTCTCTCAATAAATTAGCATATCAATAAACCTGTGCAAATCTCATAAACAAGCAAACTCATCTAATCAATTGAACATTGATCGACCAAATTATGACAAATGCAATGGTTATGCTCAAAACCAAAATAATGGAGATCTTACCATGGATAGACAGGTAAATAAATATATATTTTCCCTACACACAATGGTTGATTAAATATGAGCAATAAGAGCAGGTAAATAAGAGTAATAAGTGCAATATGTCAATAATCCAGAATCGATCGGAAATCATATCATAAAAAATAAGAAGTGATATTAACTATGTCTACAAAGTCTGACAGCATTCAGATCTCAAGTATCAGTAAAACTAGCGTAAGAAACCACTTGAAGGGGAAAAAATATAGAAAGAAGCAAAATAACTTACAGCAAGATGCAGCTAGTATCCCTACTGAACCCTAGCAAGGGTCAGCAAAGACGAAGAATTCCAGGAAGCACAAACAAACATACAGGAATGTAAAAAAAAAACCTGAAAACGCACTCGACCAGATGTTAACCTAGAATTTTTTATCGATATTTCTCCAAGACAACTACCATGATTAAGATAGTCCAGATCAAGGACGCGCGATTGAAATATCGAAGCAACTAAGCGAACCAAAATGTTGAAAAATCGACAAAGCAATGCCACAGTATAGAATTAGACAAAAACAAAGAAAACAGGAAAACACCTTTGGGAGCGGACTGCTCATCAGCATCCTTCAGGGAGAGGATATCGTCCGGCAGGTCCACCTTACCGCCCGCCATCATCCTTCCGAAGGATTGTACAAATTCCACCGAAGAGATCGGAAAAGAATCGAATTAAGATCGTACGAGGGAAAAAGAAGCACAAAGAAAGGGAGAGGGAGAGAGGGAGGGAGAGAGAGAGAGCTTAGGGAGAGAGGGAGAGAGAGAGAGAGAGAGCTTATTAGATCGAGAGAGAGGATTCTAGGGTTTGAAGCATCGCAGTGTTTCCGAAGCTCGAGAGAGAGAGAGAGCGATAGAGCGCTAGGGTGGGTGAGGGTATGGGCGTCTTGATCAGAACAGCAAATGTGATTTTCATAGCTCGCCAGAACCATATCATATATATGTGTGTGTTATTATGTACCGGTGTAATTATTTAAACAAATCGTAATAAATAAAATAAAAATATATCCTCTTGTCCTTGGCATGGGATTACTTAAATTATAAAAAAAAATTGATGAATTTCAATAATTTATCATTCATTTTTTTTATATTTAATTTTTCAATTTATTTTAAGATAAATAATTAAAATTAAAATAATATTATATTTACATCTTTCACATAATTTGTAGATCAAAAGTGAATAAAGTAACAGAATTTATTTGATTCTATATTATTATTTAATCAAAATATCACTTAAAAATAATAACATATATTCTGTCATATCATCCTTCTAATCTAAAAATTATGTAAAAAAAGCACATATAATATTATTCTTAAAATTATCTAATTTTATAATTTTCTGAACATTTAAATTCAAATGAGAACGAGTCATGACTTCGTTCATTGGCACGACAGTTTCCACGTGTCCTAAGGCTACGCATCCTTTTCTTCGTCCTTGAAAAGTATAAAATAATAATAAATAAAAAAGAGACGGAAAAAAAAGAGGAGGAGGCTAAATAAAGGTGCTTCCTCAATCTGTGCGGTGGCCCTTTCATCATAGTTTCGCAGACGTTATTTCTTCCTTTTAGTTTTTTCTCCTATTCCTGCTAGCTTTGACTTTAATTTTTTAATATTGTGATGCTGAGCATAGTTTACCACTGAAATAGGTACTTATAAACCCTACCTTCTGATGTCTAGACAAAAGCTTGACGTACTATAATCTGTTTCTCTATGGTGTGAGTTAAGAATTCAAATTTTTATTATATTAAAATAATATTTCATTTCTCTTGCCTTAAATAATAAGTTTTCTTTAGGTAGTGCGATGACATACTTGCAAAAATTACTCACTATTTATCGAGCGGGCATGAAAAGTGAGCCCTAGCGGGACTTTTGGGTCTCTCGGAAGGCCTATTTTCCGGTCACTAAAAAAAATAATTAGGGGAAAAAAAGAAAAAAGAGCAAGCACGAAACTACTAAAAAATGTCCCAAAAATAACCCCCCAACATTCATTCTCATTATCACTACTACCTATGGTGGTTATAGACATTGTTGTAGATCGGAAATAGGAAAATCAATTGTTTAACGATATTAGAAGAAAGTAGTAAATTTAATTAGGAGAAAATTAAAAGGGATGAAAAAGGAAAGAAAATGAGGTTCGAAGTATACATTTGACATGAGCAGATACACGGGCAGTGATATGGGTATCCACTTTTGAGTAGTCGAATAAAAGTAGCAAACTGGCGAGTTGAGTCCGGCCGGGTTGGCGGGTCGAAAAAATTACATTATCGATACTACTTATATTTCTTTTGGTATTTTCATAAACTAATTAATATTTAACAAAAGTTGTAATTTTAAACATAAATATCTAATAAAAAATGATAATTAGACGGCTTACACGCAAGTCATTACTAGTCACAGGTCAAGAGCCGATCAAAATCATGTTATTGGTCAAATCGGGTTATCATGTGAACAATTGTGCAGGTTGATAGGCCATAAGTTATGACTATTAACTCTAATTACATATAAGGAGTGGATCCACCCACATACAAGTGGTCAGTATCCAAAGTGCATAAAAGATTAGCATTGATTGTATCCAGTTCACTGCAAACCTCTGTTTAGGATTGCTTGAATAATAATGGATCTGAATCTTTTGAATTTAAGAAGTTGTGTGTCTATGAATTTTGACAATCTCAACTATTCTTCATAAAAATTGCAAAAAAAGATAGCGAAACAAACTAGAGAAAAAGGAAAGCAAGGACTGGGATTGTTAAAACTCAAAAATTTGTGACTTTTCAAATTCAGAGGATCCAAATCCGAAAATAACAGTCCCATTTTCTGAACATCGACTTGACCTACTAAACAAACACCAGCTCTAAAGGTAATAAAATAAATAGTGAGAAGACCCCACAAACTATAAACCAAAAATCTGAGAAGAAAACATTGCCCTGGGGAGTCATTAATTCTAACCAATTGATTTTAATAGCTAGATTGGTTCAAGTTCAGTTTAAGCCGTAAAGGTAAGGAAATAAATAGTGAGAAAACCCCATAAACTATAAATCAAAAATCTAGGAAGAAAACATTGCCCCGGGGAGTCATTAAGTCTAACCAATTGATTTTAACAGCTAGACAGGTTCAAGTTTAGTTTAAGATCAAAATAACAAAACCCACGCTTTTCTGATACTTCTACACTTATTTACAAATCTTTCAAACAATCAATAGATAGAAGACCGTAATATTATATAAAAAACCACAATATAAATAAAATTATGCTCCAATTTGCCTTATATCTTATATTAAATTAAATGAATTCTATAAATGAATTTTTATTAACTCAAGTTGGTATAATTTCAAATCACATGAAGTGTTGAAAATGATGATTAAAGCATTAACGACAAAAGGAGGATTATGTTCTTTATTAATTAAAAAAATCATTATTAAAAAGCAAAGTGGAAAAGAAAATATAAATATAAATAACTCAAATAACTCATTTCACTTTATGTACAGAAGTTGTTATTATACTTTTTTTTTAAAGAAAATGGTGATTGCATGTAAATATAATCTAGGGTTGGCTATGGGTTCCACTAAACTCGACCTTTATACAATCTATAAATGGGTATGAGTCTACATGTAAATTCATATAATAGATCCAATCTAATTAAATGGGTGTGGAATAGGTCGGATCTGAATCTAGACCTGACCCATTGATAAGCCTACTAAAAATCCAAAGTGTCATTTCCTACGAAACAATATAAGATACAATGCCTTCTAAAAGCTTCGTTGGCAAGAACCTTCCCTGTTGCGTCAGTCTTGGGGATTAGGAACCCAAAATCCCTCCAACTCACCTTCTCAGTGCTTTCTCATTAAACATCATTAGAATTGGTGGGTAAATAACAAAACAGAGGCCCACACGTCCAAACATTTACAAAATATCTAATTCTATACTACTTTGATAGCCTCCCAAGCATAGTTTTAAATAGCAGTCGCGGTTACTGTCGTGTAACGGTCATGGGTGTAATGGTACGCGGGAGTAACGAGAGTTCTGTAACGGGACGCGAGTGTAACAGACGTGAATTATGAGGCGCGGCGCACGACAATTATTTTTTAATTTTAAGTTTATAAAAATATTATAAATGATTTTTATACTATTTTGACCCACTTTATTTATCAAGCAAATATTGGTACATATGACTTTTAGATTTTAGATAAATTTAAGTGCCCTGCTAAACATAAAACCTAAATATATCTTGATTTGTCATTTTACAAAACAAATGATGCTACCAGTAGCTTAACAGATTAAATTATATAGTATCTAGCATTATGGTTAAAATAATTTTCTGGGTATAGTAGGCATCTCAAAGATTTAACATTTTTGTTTGAAGTGTAAACTATAGTATTGTGTCAAGGATACCTTTTGTTTATGTGTAACTTGATGTCACACATCATAATCTGTAAGAATCTTATTTAGTTACTTTTATTGAGTTCAAAAGAGAGGCACTAGACTTTTACAAGTAAATATCAAGTATGTGGAAAGAAAATAACCAAGTTGACAATATATGTTTGAAGCATGGTAACATATCATAACTAGTTTTTGGAATCAAATAAGGCTTTTACATTAGAGAAAATGGGTCTTAGAATAGAACTTAGATCGCCGTAATGGTTGTCGCGGCCGCTACGCATGCGAATTGGCCTCAATCCACTAAAGCGGACCGTAGCAGTATCAGGACGCGCCGATACCGCTACGAAGCGGCTGCTACGCCATACTCCTAAGATATTCGTGAACTCCATTGTTATCAAATTCAACCCGGCCAGCAAGTTCTTAACTTGGGTTGGATAGGACATCAATTGAACTTGTACATTGACTCAGTCAAAATTATTGGACCCAGCTGGCTGACCCGTGAGTTAGTGATCCATGCGTTGACTTGCTCCAAACTTGGTTTAGATAAAAGAGGCAAAAATACTTTAAAATGCAATTCATGACATTTGAACTTGATCTTTTTCACAAGTAAACATTCGTAACCAATCATACCAAATGTAGTCGAAACGATTACTTATAATATAATAATAAACCAATAGAGAAGATATTTATTTTAATTATATATGTTCTTTGCAAATAAATAATATTTAATTAAAATAATAGTTACAAATTACTAAATAATAGATTGATAAATAAATCTGTCCTAGACTTTTAACTATAGTGGATGGCTCTGCCCTGCATTAGCCGTACCCCGTTGAAACATGAGATCTTAAAAGTCCACTGGTCAGCTATTGTTTCAAAATACTACTTCCCTATAAATCAAGAGGCTTATAAATCTTAGCTAAATCAACTTGCCTTAGTAAGGGAAGGATAGAGGATGCAAAGGCCTTAAAAGTTATCTTCATGGACCGTTTTGTCTTATTTGACGGTCACAGAACACATGGATTTATTTATAAGACTGTATTAGAGTAATACGTATTACTTTATTTTATTTAAAATTAGAAGTGTACAGTAAATTTTTTTAACAAAACAAGGCTGTTTCGAAGGCATAGCCCCTTTTCTGATCCGCTAATTATATGAGAACAGGCTTACTAAAAGGAAGAAGATAAAAAAACAACTTATGCGGAAATATGAAAAAAATAAAACACTCGCAAGTGCAATAAAACGACGTCGTACTCATTGGCCTCGTCCTTCATTCTATCAGCTATAAATACAGGTTCGATGATCGCCGGGGAACTCGCGCGGCGCAACGGATCGATTGCTGCTCTTTCACGCTCCCACCTCTCGCCCGCCACAAGAAAAAGCTGCAGATGAAGAGCAACTCCCTGTTAGCTCAATAGCTGGATTTGGCTCTGAATCCCGGGGACGATGGATAGTAGAAGTGTAGTCGTTTGCGACAATGGCACTGGCGTATCTCTCTCTCTCTCGCTCTCTCTGTATCATTTTCGCAGATTCTTGTTATTCTGTTTCCGCATTTCGTTCTTTTATTTTCTTTCGCTTATTGCAAATAATCCATCAGGAATCAATACAAAATCGTCTTTTACTTCATTCTGTTGTTGGATCTGCTAGCTAAGGTCATCGGATCTCTAATTTTCCTTCGAAATTGTCGTCATGAAAGCCATGAAGTGCGTAACACATGGAAAAGAATTGTTAGATCCCTGGCATTTGTAGACAATTTATTGATTCAATCCGTCCAACTGAATGGTTGGAGGTGGTAGGACGGGGATTTTTAGCTTACACACTATTAGGATCTCTAACGTTTGTGAATTTTGTATGCCTCTGCTGGATAATAGTTTCTTGCAAACCGTTCTTCTGAACTACCAAATTTTTTGCGGCTAAAGTAGATGCATATATGGGATTTGCATTTTTTTTTTCCTTTGACAATCTTATGTGATGGATTTTTAGTCTTTATTTTTCTTGAAGGATGAGAAAGAGTTTAGGCATTAAAGGGGCGCGAAAGGATTACTGTACATTGTTCTTAACGGGTACGAAACGCCAAAACCACAATTGGTAGCCCAATCTCTCATGTTAAACCATCAGAAATACTGTGGATGTTTACAGGCGGTTGCATGAATTCGTAGATTCATACATTGTGAGAATCCAAAAAGATTTCCCTGCATGCATATGGAGGTTTAGATGCACAAAATTTGACTTTATGCACATGGGGTATGATATGGGTGGAGTGATTTTGGATCAGACTTAGGTTTGCTAAAGATTGCTCCATTTTTGCAGTCTTATACAATTCTTGCTCACAATGCTTCCCATCCTATTTTCTAAACTGGCCCTTATTTTGTTTTGAATTTTGTTCATAAACATGTTCGGTAAAACAAAGAACAGAAAGAAAGAATTGGTCTCTCACATATCTTACTTAATTTAGTGTTTTTCATTTGTTTTTGCTTACTTTCTTTCCTGAAATTACTCTTGTTTAACACAGTATGTCAAGTGTGGTTTTGCTGGTGAGAATTTCCCCACCTCCGTGTTTCCTTGCGTGGTGGGGAGACCCATGCTACGTTATGAAGAATCGCTCACGGAGCAAGAGCTAAAGGTGAAAATATGTCTGGAGATTATCGCGATTCTATGTAATACATTTTATATGTTGTTCATAATGTTTGTTTCCAAATTTTAAACTACTTGAGTTGGTGACAAGTGCTACTTTAATACCCTGTTGGAGGACTTTGTAACTCTTCTTCAGAGCCGTTACTAATTTCATATGTATCTTTAAAAATGATCAATTTTTTCCACACACAAGTACTAGATTTATAAAAGTTACTCTTTCTCTCAATTAAAATTTTAAAATGAACCTTTGAATGCCAAAATTCCACTGTTTCTGTTACATCTATGTTGTGTACACATGTTCTCCAACATCAAACCATGTAGCCTGATAATTTGACCTCATGAAGTGGTAGCTAATGTGTCGTAAAAAATATTGCTTACAAGGTTGGTTCTTGATGTGGTCATAAACTGTTGTTTTTATAGGATATTGTAGTTGGAGAAGCTTGTGCGGACTTGCGGCATCAGCTGGACATTTCTTATCCCGTCCATAATGGTATTGTGCAAAATTGGGATGATATGGGCCATGTGTGGGACCATGCATTTTTCAATGAACTAAAAGTAAACTTTCTGGTGCCTCTGACCCCTGTGACTGCCTATTATTCCGAGCTTAATATTTTTTATTCAAGGTAGTCCATTCCAAATGGTAGTCATTTTGTTTTGCATTTCTTTATTCAACAGATAAATCCAACAGAAAGCAAGATTCTACTCACTGATCCTCCTCTTAATCCATCAAAAAACCGCGAAAAAATGGTGTGTTATCCATAGTTCTCTTTTTTCCCTTCAAATATTTTGTGGTAAAGTTTTCCAAATTATATTGTTATTTTCAATTATGACTACTATATCATGATTTGAGGGCTTGACTTGAAATCACAGGTGGAGACTATGTTTGAGAAGTACAACTTTGAGGGTGTTTACATTCAAATCCAAGCAGTTTTGACATTATATGCTCAAGGTTCTAATCAAGACCAGTAATGTCATTTTACAAATCTAATGTGTTGTGTCAAAAATGCGTGTAGTCCAGGGATACAAACAGTTAAGGAGTAGTGATTTCTTTATTGATTGTTGAACTTTCACAGGTTTGCTGACTGGGCTAGTTATTGACTCTGGTGATGGTGTCACTCACGTGGTATGTATCCATTTCCAATGATGAAGCATGGAGACCTCTTTCTGTTGCATTTTCCAACCTTCTCTGCAGTTTTCCATCTTCACACACACACAATTCAAGCTTGAATTCTTTTATGGCCATTGGTGCATTTTAAAGCATGAGAAAGCTAAAAACTGAATGTTCCATGTCATGGGATATCAAATGGCCCTTGATTTCTCTCCTGATCTTTAGTTTGTGGGCTCAAAAATTCAGTGTCATTATAACATGTGCCTACGAGGAGAGGCTTCCTGTGTCAGTCAAATATTCTGTTTTTAATAAAAACTTTTGGTCTTGGTATGCCAATACTATGGCTAAAGTTTCTTTCAATGCATAATTTAAAAATAATTTAAATCGATATATGCTCTACATTAGTAGACCTGTTGGCCTATATGTATTCTGGAATAATTGTTTTAATTGGTATTAACTTAGTTCAGAAATTAAGTACTGAAATTACATTGCTTAACATGCTGTGTTACACATTAAGTTATTACTTCTTCAAAACTCCAGGTTCCTGTTGTTGATGGATACTCATTTCCACACCTTACCAAACGAATGAATGTTGCTGGCCGACACATAACATCTTATCTTGTTGATTTACTAATGAGGAGAGGGTAAGGGCCTGATGCTTTTTAAACTCAACTCTGTGGTTTCGATCCAGTTCGCATTTTTTCTGTTCAACTTGATATATCTAGTTTCTGAATCTGGTCACCCCAAATTTTTATTTTGTAGCTATTCAATGAATAGAAATGCTGATTTTGAGACAGTTAGGGAAATCAAGGAGAAGCTCTGCTACCTAAGGTAAACTTCAATTTCATGTTTTTGTGAGCTTTTGCAGAATTTAATGCATTGTAAAGTGACATGGGATCCATTTCTTGTTCAGCTATGATTACAAAAGAGAATATCAACTGGGACTTGAGACCACCATCCTTGTTAAAAATTATACTGTAAGACGACTACTTTTTGTGCAAATTGACTCTCATTTTGTCTTATAGTTCTCATTGAGTGAAAATGTGAGCGACAGATAGAATTCTCTAATTTAGCATCCTATTGAGCATGCCATGGCTGTGCCTAACACCATCTCCTGTTCCACATCCGCTTCTTTTGATATCAAACATGTTGTGCTTAGTTGGCTTGATATAATAAAGTAGACTTTTATTAGCTTTTTTTACGTTGGTGATTTTTTGGTTAGATATTTTCCATAAATATTAGTTTTTCAAATTCTTATATAATTCTGATAGGCAATAAAAAATGTTGTGTTCTTCATCCACGAGAAATTGATCTAGTAATGGTCGTTATTGCCTTATTGATTATTGAAAAGATTTAATTTAATCAGTTGCCGGATGGAAGGATCATTAAAGTTGGCACGGAACGGTTCCAGGCCCCTGAGGCACTTTTTACTCCTGTAAGCATGTGCCCTCCCTATAAATTTTGTCTTATCAATTACTGAATGGAAGTTTCAAGGTTTCATGTGCTATATAATTTTATGTGTTCATTTGAACATTGTTCATCAATTACAAGACTATTTTGCTGCAAACAGCTAATATATGATGCCCTTCTGTGTTCTTTACGACTATTTTGAATTGTGATGCACTCTAATCATGATAAAACCAGTCCTTTGGTCCTTAAGTTCGGGAGATGGACTTTCTGGTTTACATAACTGCCTGTTCTGCAGAAAGTTGAACTGTGCAGCAGCTTTTAATCCTTTAATTCTAATACGTTATACCTGTGAATCAGCTTCATTCTGCGGAACATAATATATGGATGCTGCACCAAACATGCCATCCAGTCCACAAACCTCATAAATATACTGATTGCATTGTGAATAAGCATGCAACATGCAGATTTCCACTCAAGAGCACTGCATGCATAGCAAAAGATTAAGCCTTAAGGGGCACAATTTGGTACTTACAGAGGCCTTATTTTGCTGCGGGTTAAGGTTATGAAAAAAAACACTGCACTTTATTATTTTTTTTGGAACATATATGTAGCTCCCAATGAAAACTATATACTTGGATGACAAGGAGTAGTTGTAATAGGGAATTCAGAATTGTTGAGTGCAGGCCAGATGCATGTTGGATTTAATGAGAAGTGATTATGAAATCTGGACAAAGTAATGAAACAATAATTACATTAGGAATTTTATAAGCATTATATCCCCTGCTGATTCTAGTATGAACTTCCATCATAGAGTTTGGAAATTTTGAATTTGTTCAATCTTCACTGCACTAAACTAAGACTTAATCCTAGGAGTTTGAGGCCAGATATAGAACCTAAGGACTAATATCGGTGGGTGATTCAAAACTGTCATGTAAAAGAAAAATGTGATTCATTAACAAGCTCTTAGTCAGTCCTTAGAATATTTTGTAAGGAGGCGATCAGAACCTTTGTGCAATCACCCTGTTTTATGAAAACAAAAAATCAATAAAAAACAATACAAATTGTGAAATCAAGGGTATCCCTTGCATTTTTTTCTTTCAGTTTGGCACCCTTGATGCTTGACAAATTGCTCATAAAAATTACTTTATAAGGGTTACCCTTTTTTTGGGCGGGGAGGTTGAAACTTGCATTCTTGACAAGGTAGCCTTAGGTCCTTAGCACGTAGATTGGTAAATTCACCATTTTTAGGTGGCAATTTGTAATGTTGGTTATGACGCATGCAATTATTTTTTTGTTTTAGCCTGGAATTTTTGGATGTTTTGATATGCTTGGTTTTGGCAGGAACTCATAGACGTCGAAGGTGATGGAATGGCAGACATGGTATTTCGCTGCATTCAAGAAATGGACATTGACAACAGAATGATGGTATTAAAATTGTTTCTGAATAGAGTCCTTCCTTCTATCTTGCAGGTCGTATGAGGATTCTTCCTTTTTTTTTTCTTCTTCTTCTTTTTTCTCAGTGATCTATGTTCCCATTGGGTCATAAAGCCTCCAATCCTTGTAGTTTTCTGGGTCTGTATGGTGGAATTTTCTCACTTATGCCAAAAAAAAAAAAAAAAGATTAGACAGCCTTTAAATTGTGTATATGCCCCTGTCTGTACCCCACAGCAGCTTAAGAGGCTGTCCCTCCTACAATGGACAACTCGAATGCCATCTTTCCTCAAAGTATCTTTTTTTTTTATTCTTATTATTAAGATTAATTAAGTTTTTTTATTGAATCCGAAGCTCAGATTTTATATTAAGAGCATATCCAATTCCAGATTTATTTGATCATTTGCAGCTCTACCAGCATATAGTTTTAAGTGGAGGCAGTACGATGTATCCTGGATTGCCTAGTCGGTAATGTGCTAAAATTCTTTTTACATCGAATAGAAACATTGCCCTGTTTCTTCTTCTTTAATAATCTACACATAAAAATTGATTTCCTCATTTCCCAATTATATTTTACAAGCTTTTGGTATTTCATAACCTGGGCCCATCAGGAAACTTTATATATATTATATCCATATAATGGTAAAATTGAAAATTTGGTATGTATTATATATATATATATCTCGTCATGCTAATTGTAGCTTTCTTTAATGGTTGTATTGATTGCCATACCTGATTTCTTTGCAAACTTAGTGGCTATTCTGCTCACGCTTTAATTGTGGCTGTACTAAAAATTGCGGCTGGGCCAACTATAAATGATGGCTGATTCCAATGGCAAACATGTGCATTATTGGATCCACATGGATATGTTGTATCACCACCTCTGTCTAATATGCTTCAAGATATCATGAGAAAAGGGATGATGTCAACAGAATCACTTATGATGAATTCTCCACTCTGAATTTTTTTTGCTTGAATATTCTTCTCTACTTGCCACCCCTTGTCATCCTGTCTGATCAATCACATAGCAGTGACTGTACACAGCACATCATGGGAACTGAATGCAAGTTCGATAGTTACAACTTTTAGGTCTAGTGACTTGGATGACATACACATTTATGCCATGTAGTCTTTGTTTTAAATTAAAGTTTGTTTCTGCCATTTCTTGATAAGGTCACTTAACTTGATCACATTAGATGCCCAATAAATTCCATAATGACTATCAATAAATTTAAGGTTCATAGCATTTACAATATTTTCTGGCACATGATTCACTGTTGTTAGTAATGATACTGGGTTTCCCTTTTCTCGAGTTCATGAACTAATGAAATTCTTATTTGTTTTTTCTACAGTCTGGAAAAAGAAATTTTGGACCGTTATCTTGATGTTGTTTTGAAGGGAAACAAAGATGGGTTGAAGGTACTAGATCGTTATCTTATTTTTTGGTCTAGATGGTACTATTAATATCGTGCTGTCATGTATCAAGAGATTAGCTTCCTTATTCCAGAGGGTGCATTGCAATAGGGTTATACAATGGCTGCACTGTACAAATGATAATGGGGAGTCAACCACATATATTATGGTGCATTCTTCTGTCAGTTTGAGCAGTAGAGAAGTGAAGAGTAGGTAACTGTAGGATAGATTAGTTCTTTTCTTTGTAGAAGCATTGTCCAAGAATGCTATATTGTGGAACAGACGTTGAAAGGATCCTAGAGGTTGAACTACTAATGCCTAGCGCTTCATAGCATACCTTTTTTCCCCCACTTAAGGAAAAAAAAAATCTCAAAATCTCCTTCTTTATCCATTCATTTTAATAGTTTCAGTACAAAATCAGTAGCTTGCCTCTGCTTGTGTACTAGTCTTGAACTGTGCCTATACTTTCAGAGAACTACTTCTATTCACCTGCTTACCTGCTGCTTTGCACTACAACTATATTGTCTTTTTTTTCCCCTTTGAAGATATCATGCCAAGTTCTTTCTTGTGTATTTTCCTTGCTAACAGAAGCTCCGATTACGGATTGAGGATCCACCACGAAGAAAGCACATGGTGTACCTTGGAGGTGCAGTGCTTGCAGGAATCATGAAGGTATGTGTCATCTGGGTTTGTGCACATACAGGCACCTTTGAGGCTTGAGTTGGTTTCCATAGTGATCTTTGCAACCAAAGCGCCAGGCATGTAGTTATATTGGGAGACTTAATTAAAAGATACCTAGGTTTCAAAGTGGTTGTGATAGAAGATATCAGTATTGGCATCAATATGGGATGAAACATTTGCAAAATAACAGCAATGATAAATTTAAAACAGAATGCGGTGGATCATTGCATTTAGAAATTGCTGAAAAGGTTTTTGTTGCAATCCATATACAGATTCAATTATTTAAAGTATGTTAAGCTTCTCGGTTAAAAAAGATTCTTTTTTGTTGGAATCTTGCTTCATTTTAAGGAATTACTTAGGTGCCTAGTAACAAGTAAGAGCAGTAGATAGTTTCAGTGAAAGAACAAAGAATAAAAGAATTGTAATCAATATTCGTGATGCACACATTCTTTTATTCATTTAGCTCCAAAGGTTCTTTCTTCGCCTAACTACAAAGATGAGGCTTTAGAATATAGGAAAGGAAAAATGTAGAACCTAGAAAGGAAAAGATAATTAGGAATTACCAGTGTTTTTTTGACTCAAGGATTATGACTGGGAAAGAACCATAGTCTAGAATTAGCTAATCACATCACCATCTCCAGTTTTGCCTCTGGTTCCTTTTGGAATTGGCCTGTGGAACATCCTCGTCATACTCACTCTATGAATAAGGGGAAATCTTATCATGCTGGCTTACCATGCAGGATGCACCAGAATTTTGGATCAGCCGACAAGATTACTTGGAGGAGGGAGTTGCTTGTCTGAGCAAGTGTGGCCAGGCATGACTTCTGAGGGCAGTATGGCACCTTGTTCCGTAATCGTCATATGCAAATGTACAGAAGCATGAGTGAATGAATGATTATATAAGGATGTGTACAAGGGCGTGATTCTAATAGCTTGTCGAAGTCAAATTTGCTCACTGGGAAGAGTTTGGTAGCCCTATCACTGATTCATCCTGAAAACATCATCCACAAGCAAAGACACCTCGTTCTCTATTCTCATGCCCATCCTATCTAATTTCTTGTACAAATAATCGTCTTTACCATAAAAACTATTGTATTTAACACACTTGTACTTTTTGAAGAAGCAAAGGCAGATGATTAAGTTGGGACGTTGGATACTCTTTCGATATAAATCTCCTCATCTCATTATAGTGAGAAACTGCCAGGCTATCTCAACTTTTCTGGCTGGCAATTAGGTTGTATACCCATGTGTTTCATTGTTCAGTTTTATTTTACAGCTACCCTTTGCCCCCTGATGAGTCAGGTTTCTTAGGGCTTCTTTGCTTACAATAAAAAGCATTGCATTTCCAGTCACTAAAGATAAGATCAAGCACTCTAGCTGCTTCGTTCTAGAAGTATTTATATCTCATTATTCAGGTTGTGGGGTCGGTGCAGTCTGCTATTGCTTTGACGTTAAACGCTAATGGGGCTGCACTTCGACTCGCTTTGAAACAAGAGCAACCAGCTACGGTCTCTCCTGCAACAGTGACTGAGAAGGGTCCGTATTTCCTCTCCAAACTTGGCCAGAAAAAAATATCTTTGATTCTTTGTACCATCTGTAACTCTATATTGGATGAAATATGGAATGAGATGGCTGCAGAAGTCTCAAGGGATGCTAAGAGAAAGTTCTTGTTCACTACGTAGCTCAGAGAGAGCTAAAGGCGGGTTGCTCCTGGGAAGGTGCTGCTTTGGTCGATGCACAAGCAAATTTACAGTGAGGAGATTGCACTACAAAACCTGACCCAGTAAGTATCAGGAACCTGGTGCACGAATCCCCAGGTGCAATTACCTACTATCCTATTCCTTTCTACATTTCTTAACTTTTGCTTTGCACTATGTATACATTAAGATGTACAGATAGAGCACTCATTGGTTTAAGAAGTACTTACTGTAGATGTATCTTTGCGCGATTTTCTTATTTTTTGGTGCTTAGATTTATGTGATTTAGGGTAGTACTCTTAACGAAAGTAGTATATCAAGTCTCTTCATACACTTAAACATTTACATGCACAGTTTTCTGATGACAAGAAGGAACAGCTTAAGTTATTAAATCATACAGAAAAGTAGAACATATGCAAATCTCATCAATGCCATATTTTAGGGTAAGTAGGGGTAGAGGATGAAAAGAAAGCTGCCCAAGGAAGTAAAGGAATCTCCTTGGATTCTGTACATACGAGGGGAGAGGAAGTGATATTGGACACACAACCTTCATGAAATTTGGGAGATCTCCTGAAGGAATGAAGGGAAAATGGAAATTTCCAGAAGCTTTCTGAGGGAAAGAGCTATAACAAGGGGATGAGAATGAAAACCATAATATGCGTGCTTATAGAATAATTTTATGATGGGAAGAGCTTGAGAAGCCACTTCACTAATTTCCACACAATGCAGTATCTCTCTTGGATGGTCTGAAATTCAAAGCATTGAGGCTGTAAATGCAGAGATTGGCTTTTTTCGATTTAACTGATATCTCATCTGATGTGGTTTTGTAACCAGGTACATTGCATGAAGAAGATGAACTCCGCAGCAGACTTGCCTCGCAGGCCGATTCGATCCCTGAATTTTCTGCACACTGAATCCCATCAACCGCCGGTATCTCTAACTTGTAGATTCCAAATTTATTTGTAGTTCTTTTGACAGAGAATGATATCTGTTCTGCGGTTCTCGGTGAAAATACGTTGAACTTGCAATCTATACTCACCTCTGCACCTGAGAATGAAAAACCAATAGCTTATGAGTGTGAAATTCCTGAAATATTTGACTGAACCTGAGAACTAGTTAATGGTGGCCTGAGATCTATCACCTGGTAGGAAGTAGCTGTGCCTGGAGAAGGTGTTGTTGGAGCAGACGTCACAGTAAACAATACCCATTACAGATATTTGGGAGTTGGGTTTTTCTGGTAGAACCCTGGTGGAAATTGGTTGAAAGAAGAAGGGTGAAAGAAGGTAGAAGAGAGCCAACAGATTCATGGTTAGGAGATTTTGGGAACCGAGGGGGAGATTTTCTCCGGGGGCGCTTGGACGACTAGTTAATGTTCATGGAATGAGTAAAGCCTCAGCAAGCATTATTGTGTAGCTAGCTAGGAGATGAGCTTTGTATCCTGTGGACATGAGACCAACTGTAAGCGAAGACAAAAGAGGTTAAGGGGCAACACTATTCTTTTATTTTTTATTTTTCCCACTACCTACAAAGACATGTGAAGGTCTTTTGGCAGATAGTGTGGGGGACAGGAGCTAGCATTACTTGTTTTAATGGGGAGTGAGTGACTTGTTTTGGAGACTCACGGGCGATGGTGCTTAATTTTGAGTTGTGTGGGTTCCAGTCCTGAGATAGCCTTTGCGGAAGCATGATGGATATGATGCAATGGCTTCACCAAAATTTGAGAGTTAGAAACAGCATTTGATCTGGGTGCTGTTTGTTTAACCAGCATAATAACTAGTGCTGGTTTCGGTAATTGATCATTACCATTCCTTTTCCCTTCCACACTGATCCAATCTATGTGATGGTTTGATTGCATGATTATGCAACAATATTGATTAGTGAGGGGTTTTCGGTAATTGACCATTAGGCTCTAGTTGACTTATATACCGCAGTCATAAGTTTCCGAGCTGTGCTTGGGATAGAGGGAAAGGGAAGGGTGAAAAGTAAGGATGATAGTGTTGGGGTGGTCCAATCTTGCAATGGATGAAGGAATCATCTCATCTTTTAGGGCAAATGATGCTTTCTTCTCTCCTCTTCTCTTCTCTCCTCTCTTCTCTCTTCTCTTCTTTTGGATTTCATTATTATTGTTATTGTGTTTTTGGGCTCCCATAGGCTTCCACAAGATTTCTCTACTTGGGGAAATAGTAGTTGTTGCAGACCCGAGTCGGTAATCCCTTTAATTTTACTGATGTATTTTCTCAGCCGATTCGCATACTTTGTAGGGTTTCAACGTGACAATCCCTTCAGCAGAAAAATTAAAAGCTCATAGTTCATCTAAAAACCCCTCATTTTAAAGGTATCAAAACGATTTGTTTCATGCTCATTTTATAAATTTTAACCGTATCGATTTTGTTAATACTCATGTAATTTTAACTGTATCGGATATTTTCTCTCGTTTTTATTATTTTGAGGTGCCATAGGAATAGAAACACCAAATACTTTCTTTTTTTTAAAAAAAAAAACATACCTAGTTGTATTATGTGATGTGATGGGAACTATGTTGCTTTGAAATAGAAATTATGTAGGGCCCACACAACACTGGTCCTTCGTGCCATCATACTGAGAAACTGATTGGCGTTTTATGTGTGCCGTCATCACGTGACTCCCTAAAATAAAATAATAGAAAAAGAAAAAGTTCTTTCACGTGATCCACCAGTGGGGTCTCAATCCGATCACCGACGCCGCCCATCTCAATCTGAAATCAACGTCAAAATCGAGAATTGATGTAAAATGTAATCATAAAATCATGATTACTCTAAATATTTATCCATACGTAATATTAACTCCGAGGTACATTTTAGATAAAATACCAAGGTTCTAGTTATCTTCTCATTTTGAAACATATAAATTTTCAAGAAAACTTGTATATTTTATGCCGTTTGATTGATGTGCTAATAATTTTTAGTGAGAACCCGTAACAAGAGAAAGGCAAAAATAAAGTTTGAAAAATATTTTACGATTTCAAAAAATATAAAAATATTTTCTATAAAATGAAGAATATATTTTTCATTGACCTCAAAATATTTTACGTCAGGCACCAAAAAATTTGGAAAACATCTCCCCCTAAACAAACAGAACCTAAGACATGCCATTCATTCCATTGTAAAATAGTTGCATGCCTCTGTTTTGGACAAGGAGAAGGAAAAACACAAGACCGTTGGAGAGATGACAAAAGGGCTTCAGTCCGATGGGGCTCTTCTTGGAAGCCCACAGAAGATGAATAACGAAACCACAGCAGTCCGTCCAGGTTCTGCGAGTGAAATGGCAACCACCGATCCAGATTTTACAGACGAAGCCACGATGGCCACAACTTTTAGTCGACTTTGAGATCTGACACGAGCAATTTTGTGAACCTCGGGCATGATACGATACGAATGCTTTGTTTGTCAATATGGATGGATGTAATACGATACGAATGCTTTGTCAATATATATCATCGAACACAATGCTAGTAACACGTTATAGATTCCCTTTCTCTTGGAATAAACAATAGAAGGAACATATTGTACAATGCATAGCAGGAACCAGAATACATGAAACAACCATTGAGCTAGAAGCAAATATGTCATCAAGGAGACACCGACATACACTGTCACACAGGAATGCTCCGACACCGTAACCCTAACAGCGGCAATGGCACCGTCTTTTTTTTTTTCAAATCGTTTTGCCTTTCCAGCTGAACAAATCCGAGTACTCTCGAGAATCCTGAGCAAGCCCTGGATCAGATGTGTCTTACAATATGGAACATGAACATATGCTTTTCTTTGGGGCCTCCTCTACTTTCTTTTCTGTTCAAACAAACAGATCCCATAAACTAGACCACCAAGGTTTAAAATGTAACACTGCAAATATAAACCCTAGTCCCGACAAGAGTCCTAAAGAAATTTGGATTAAAGCTACGGAGATTTTATACTCAGTGGCACTGGTTGAGCTATCAATCTAGATCAGCTAAGGTTGTATTACATGCTACGAATAACAATGATTATGAATCAAATCTACAGTAATGGTGGGAAAAATACTGTTTGAAAAGCAAGATAAAGGTAACATAGATCGAAGAATAAAAATAAAAATAGAGGCATCATAAAACAATCAATGCCTCTTTCTCTCCTCTTTAAATGGTGCAATTCCATCACGAGAGAAGGATCATATTCCTGCATTTTATTTACTTGGTATGGTTTTAACTGTTCCTTCCTACAAAGCCAATATTCAAGAATTGCAAATTGTGAATTACTCCTCTAACCAAAAAAATTGGTTTGAGCATTGCATCGAGGTTTGATCCAAAAGAAGCCATATTTCCATTGCTTGTTCAATTTTTACCTGTCTGGATATAAAGCAATCAAAGCACTGTAAATGGAATCAGAATTTTTTTCCTAAGCTCAAAATTGCATGTCAAAATAAACTCCTATCCATGGAAGATTACAACTATAACTAGAGGTGGCAGATGGGTGGGTTGGTCAGCGGGCCAAGATTATGAGCGGGTTGGCTTGGGTTATTACATAAGCAGGTTCGGTGGGTTACATTCACACTACTAGTACAACTTATATTTCTTTTGGTATTTTCATAAAATAATCAATATTTAACAATAACTATAATTTTAAACCCCAAAAAAGGTTAAAAAAAACCTAATTAAAAACGGCAATTGAATGGGTTGGACGGGTCACAGGGTCAAAACGGGCAGGATCAAAAGCAAGTTGGGTTGGGTTTCATGTTTGAGCGGGTCAGGCGGGTGGGCGGTCATGGGTTATGATTGCCAACTCTATCTGTAACTAGATGAGTTGAAATATTCTACAACCTAGTAGTCAAAAACACACGCAACTCCTTGATAAACAAGGGAAGGAGGACAGGAAGTACCCAGTTTTGCTTTCGCAGAAGAGAGCTGCACAACAACATGCATTGTTATAACTTCTCTTGGAAGATCACTGAAAGGAACTCTATATTGGCCAACTGTTTTGTTGTTTTCCAATATTTTCCCAGAGCTTATTAGTTTGACATCATTCGCCACCTTGGGAGCAATTTTTTTATCTGAAACAAACCAGAAGTTTTAGACTTAACACCAAAAATAAGAAACACGACGACAGAAGCTGAAAGCAGGGACATAAGGTAATGAAAAAGAACAAGAACAATATGAATACATAATGATAAGAATAATTCATTAAACTCACTGCCCTATCTTTCTTTTGTTTTTTTTATTGCTAAACTCAGCGTCCCTATCTTTTTTGTTTGCCATACTGGGAGAATTCAAAGGCAAAGAAAAACACTATAGAGAAGCAAAAACAAATCTGGTATTTGGAGTTCAAGTATGAAGCTCCAACCAATTCACTGTTCAACTAAAAGACTTCCGATGGCGTAAGCTTTAAGGTCAACTACATATACATGGTGATACTCAATATTAAGGAGGATATCCTGACCAGAAAAAGTAATAAAATTATTTGTGTTTCACAAGACTACAGGAAAAAATCTAATGCACTTCCTGATGAAGGTATGCGAAGCAAAGTTGACATCATGTACTAATTTTTATAAAAATTAATATGCATGCATTAGAAAGCCTGTAACAAATATTATCCACTGAAACTAAAATTCCTCAAGTGAATTTGGATCCACTGAAACGAAAACTCCTCAAAATGAATTTGGTAAGAACTATTAAATAATAATAATAATAATGATAATAACATTTTCTATATATAAGGTGAGATTAGACACAATACAGGGTGGAATGGAGTTTGGTACGGGGAACCCAAGAAAAATTAAAAATATGAAACAAGAAAAGAAAAACAAGAATTATCATCTCGCATGAGCCCTTGGGCAACTCCATATTCATGCAGCATGCACCCATCAATGAAAACACAAGTCTACTAAATTAACATGTATGGAAAATTGACACTAGCTATAATTTCGAATAGGCAAACATGCATTGCACAAAATGCTAATCACATGAACATAATTGAAATTGGTGGGTAATGATAACAGGAACTCCAGAATCATCCATTCCAGAAACACTTATATCAGAGCAAAGAAAAGAAAATATTTCTAACCTTTCGGCCACTCTGTAATAATTTTATCCTTCAGCATTGCCACCGTCGAAGCTGGTGAATAACGGAATGGGCCAATATCTGATCCATCATACAGGCGGAACTTAAGCTCAACCAGATCCTCATCCGGCATTTGGACTTCACCAGCAATACAAATCACAGAAACACGAATGGGCCAATGCCTTAACGAACCCCTTTCAAAATTGGGGCTCAATGCGGTAAAACATGCCCTTTTCACCTACACTCAATTGAACAAATAAAGACCCAGTTCGTTGCTGAACAAATGTAATAGAAACAAAAATGATTGAAAACTGTAAAAAGGACGAACCCTGTTGCAAAATCACACAAGCCCAGCAAGATAAACACTCAAAATGAACAAGTGCACACACGAACTTTAAGTGGAAAACCCGACTGCGCAAAACCCGTGGGAGAGAACCAGAACCCACTACAGAGAGAGAGAGAGAGAGAGAGAGAGGAGGGAAATTCTTTCTTTGTGCTCCAATGAATGCCCCTAAAAATACGAAATAAAAAATGTATAGAGAAAATCCCTAGCGATACAAAGTGCCCAAATACCGATTAGGTGAACACAGCAGAGACTAGTGCACAACACCTTCTCTAAATCAGAAATATATACCTTGAATACATGTGAAACATGGACAAACCCGAAACCCAAATATCCAGTCCTGTCCACACAGCTCTATATATATATATATATAAGCCTCTCAACCCAATTTCAGTTCTGAAGTAGAAATCTTTCATTCACTCTCCTGTCTCCTCAACTCCCCCGGATAAAAAGCACAAAATCCCAATCCACCCACTTCGCTTCAACAATAGACAGACATAATATCGATCCAACGAATAAAATAGGAAAGAGAAAAAGCACGGGTACCTTCAACCGAAAGCAATCGAGAGAGAAATCTCAGACCAACAACGACTAGCGAAGTCTTCGAGGATTTCTGAGACTGAGGACCACAGAAAGAGAGGGACAGAGATTTGAATCGGAGAAACCCTAGACCCGATCTTGACCGCTTTTGTGCTCCATCTCTCTCTCCCTCTGTCCTTTTACGTTTTTTTTTTTTTTTTTTTTTTTTTTAAATTCCCGAGTTGGTAAAGATAGGGATAGATTTCGAGTTTGAATCATTCTAGTAAATGCACACTGCACTTTTTTCTTTCTCTCTTTTTTTTTTCTTTTTTTTTATTTGAAAAAATTGTGATCTATCCTACTGTGATTTGATTTGAAAATCATTATTTAATCATTTTATGTTTTTATTAGAATTGTGATTACTTAATCTTTTCATCTTTTTATTGAAATGATAAAAGTTAATTTTTCATTAAAGTTAACTATTTTTGCATCTCATACTATTACCAAGTAACAAAAAATAACTTTAATTTTTTAAAATAACTTTACCTTAATCAAAATTAATGAGTGTGAAAAATAAATTTGGATTAACTTCAACAAAAAAATTATTATTAAATTAAGTGAGGATTTTTAAATTGCAGAAGGTTGTTTATAACCCGAGCAGATTGATGAGGTTAAATACAATTTGTCTTTTTTTTTTTTATTTTTCTTCTTTTAAAAATCTTTTTGAGATTTTTTTTTTTCCCCTGCACAGGTATCTTTTTGAGATTTTGTCAGGGAAGTTCCCTCCTGCAGGGAAGGGTTTAGTTCCTCTGTTGTCAGCCATCATTAAAATTTTATGAACAAGCCAATAGTACCTCGCCAGTTCTTTCCAGAGTATGACGTGGCAGGATCTAATTGGACAAAGTGCTCCCGGTGTAAAGAGACGGCCACGTGGTGAGCCACTTTCACTAAAAAATTCATATATTCAGATTAAGATGCACTCGAACAAATTATATAAAAATAAATATTTATTCTCTATTTCTATTAATTTCATTAGTTTAACAAATACATATAAACAAACACTTAATAAGCTTGTTTAAGAGATTTTCTTTACAAAAGTTCAATTCACTCGTAGTCGCGTTGAAAACTTGGTGCTAATATAGAGAGAATCTACATTATTACCATACCACCCTCTCTAAATGGGGTTGATTTATATTTAGGATGAAAAATGTACCATATATTTGATCATTGGATGATTATCGCATGTATTTTAAAAATTTTGATCATTCATTTAGATTTTAAACTGGTCATTTTATAAACTGTAATATTTTAAAAAGTTTAATTCTAGAAAGATTCGATAAGTTTAAAATCTAAATAAATGACTAGAATCTTTAAAGTTGACACGATGACCATCCAACGACCAAACATAGTGTATTTTTTATCCTAAATACAAATGAACTCGATTGACCAATCTCTCCGATGTAAATGAAAAATAATAGTCATCCTTGGCCTGAGAAGTTGAACGGAGGTACTAGACTTTTTATTCCCCATTTAACCTTTAAGTAGCCTATGGAGGACAGAGATCCTCTGCAGTCCAAAACTGTGCAATCCAGTATAGTTTTATAATTTTTTTTAAAAAATTTGTACATAATTTGAACTATACGGATGGAAAGAAAGTTCAAAAATACATAGGTATTTTAATTTTCATGAGATTTGGAAATACAAAACCTACTCATCCTAAGCATTTAAAATTTAGTATAATTTTTAAATGTCATTTCTTTCAATGCTTGGGATGAATAGGCTATGTATTTTCAAATATTATGGAAATTTATATGCTTATGTGTTTTTATATGTTCTTTCCATCCGTAAAATTATTTAAAAATTTATAAAAAATAATTATAAAATTGTATAGAACTACACAATTTTTGGACTGCTGACACCCCGGTATTGCCTATGAAGGGGAAGGTTTAAAGACCCTCCATATAATGTACGGGTAGGGGTGTGCATAATTCAGGAATTTTTGAATTTTCTGAAAAATTTCCCGACGATTGGGAAATTTGGTCAGAGATCGGAAAAATTTTAAAATAATTCGGTGTTTGGGAATTGGGTTGGGAAATTTTTTTAAAATCCAGAAATTCCCAAATTTTTGAAAATTTCCTAATTATAGAGTTCTTTTTCTAGATTTTCATTTAATTCCCTCTCCATCCTCCTCATTTTCTCCTCACTCGAAAAATTTGGTCAGAAAATAAATTTCCCAAATTTTTATTTAAAAAATTTTAAAATAAAAAAAATTAAAGAAAAGTCAAAAAATAATAATCCAATCAGAAAATTTTCGAATGATCCGAATAAACACTCCTATGTACGGGGAAGAGTAGTTTACATTGGCAATGGGAGAAAAACTTTCCTCGCACCGTGACGTGTCGATCTCTCTCTCTCTCTCTCTGGTTCATTTGGTATTTTGCTTGAAACAGGTTTTAAGATACAAAAGAACAAAAAATAAATATTATAATATATTAATTAGTTGACTCGTTGATAAAAAAGCACAAAAAAGAAGAAGAAAATGAGATCAATAATTATGAAACATATTCATACCATCAGACATATAGATTGGTACGAGTACGAATCGGGTAATTGGAGCGGGAACCCACATCCCATGTGTAGCGGTAATTTTCAAAGTACCGCTATCCTCGTTTTCACATCCAATTAATAGGGTAAAATTTTCAATACAATTGGGCGGGTAAAATGAACGCCCCATCCGCACTCTTTATGAAATGAGAAGACAACGATGAAATAATTTTGAGCGCCACGTGACACACAAATTTACTTTGTTTTATTCAATATTATATTATGAAAAATAGCATTAAGAATGCTCGACTGTATAAACTAATTCTTAGTATGAAACTCATTTACTACTGAACTATTTTGTACTTGTTGCTAGTAAAATTAATAAAGTTATAATAACCTATCTATAAGAAGAAAAACATAATAAAAATAAGAAGAAAAACATAAATTGAATTAAAAGAACTAAAATCATAAAAATGCACTGATTCGATTTAAAAGCACATGAAAAAAAAATATATTTTTCAAAAATGCTTCATCTTTAACTAAACAAATACGTATACACGCGAAGGTCTTAAATACCAATAACGAAATAGAAAGACACAAAAAATTTACATGAAGAAAAAAACTAAAAAAATAATATTAACAAAAATAGACACACTTAGAATTATTATTATTTTTTTTGTAAAATTGCATCAGCATTAGCTTCAAAAGAAAAAAAAAAAAGAATAATAAAAAAGACACACAAAATATAGCAGTGATAAAAATGAATAAATTTGCAAAAATTAATACAGGTTATAAACATAAGAGTAACAAAAGAAAAGGGCATTGAATTATAATAAAAAACTTAAAACCACATCAACTTTAGTTAAAAGGTGACATCAACATAAAAAAATTATTTTCTTATTAAAATAATTATTTTAAAATTAATTACAATACATAATAAATAAACAAAGAACCACCGATCTCATAATGACATGACACCAGTGTAAAGGAAAACAAAAGAAGGGACACTGCTGATGATGAAAGAGAGGGAAAGGAACTTCCGAAGGAGGCGAAGGAAATTGAAAAATGGAACGAGGCGCTAAGGAAAGGGAGAAAGTGACGTAAGCGAGGCCCCTTCTGTGGGTCCCATCCCAGGCTTTGATTTGTGAATACATTGCAATTGGACGTGCCGCCACGTCATCATGACATGGTAACCTTCATAAGTTTTACCATTATTAACGAGAAAATTGATTTGGAATGCATTAGACTCCATGTAAATTATGTTTCTATGCTTTTCAAATGATATCATTTTGATAGTAATTATAAGTATATTATAAATTTTTTAATAATATGATTTCATGTCATTTGGGGAGCAAATGTATGTAATCTGCGTATGTGTGTCTGCTTCCTTTTTTTGAAATATAACATGCGTACACTCTTTTTCTAAATTGATTTTATCATCTCTGTCTCTACTACTATGTGAGGCCAAGTTTAGTTTAAACACATAAAACAATTAAACTGAAAAATCATTTCAAATGACCCCAATTTCCTCAGTAGCGTAAAATGCCCAAAAAATTCCAACAAATTCAAACTTTCCAAAGCGCATTAAAATGGCCATAAGTAGCCCACAAAACACACTAAGGGCCACAGACCGCAAGCGTAATGTGGGGCTAAGCCTAGTTTAAATAAAAGGGTTCTCATGATTCGAAGGATAGTAGTTAATTACCTTGCATGAATTTGGTTATGATGGATTTGATAAAGTAAGAATATGGGCCCTATAATCTTGACGAGAATGATGAAACCCACCTTTTTATAAGTGTTCGATAACTCACCCGATAAATCCTTTGAGAAAGTAAGACTATCAGTCCTATAGTCTTAATGTGAATCATGAAACTCACCTTTTGTAAGTGTTCAATAATTCACTCGATTGATCGAGAATTCGCATTGGATGGATTGGACCCATTACGAAACTTCCACTTAGTCGCCCAAAATTCTTGATGACATTTTTATTTCCTTCCTTCTACTTTCGCTTACATTGGACCTGCTGGCCCCATAAGAATCTCTAATTTCGGCTCCCAAAAACCGGAAAAAAAGAAAAAAAAAGTATTCTTCTGTCACATCTTTAAAATTCTGTCTCTTGGCATTGATTTTATATATTTCTATAGATTCTTTCTCCTTCCATTGAGCTTTCCCCTTAAGTTTTTCAAGGTAATTTTTTTAAAAAATGAGACATAACTCATGTATCGGTCCTCCAAGGGTCCGTCATGACTGATCACGGAAACTTTTCGCGCACAAAATTGTGTTTGTAGTACTCTTTCTTTTTTTATTTTTATTTTATAATTTCTCCTCATATATTGATTCATTATTTTTTTTAGCAGTAAAAATAATAAATCATAAAAATAGTCGGCAGGAATAAATGCCCAAAACTAATTGAGAAAATAAAGAGTGTAGCAATAATTATTTGTCTCTGTACGAACATAGGAGACCATTACACTTCTCTCTGCACGTCGAGCTAAAACACATTAGAAAGGAAACTAGAAGGACGAAAACTTGGCAGAAGAAGTAAGTTCCCGATATATATATATATATATATATATATATATATGTGTGTGTGTGTGTGTGTGATTCGAGAATTAGGGAGGAGTGAATGGAGTCAAAGCCATAGAGCACCGGCTTGCTTGAGGAGGGGGACAAGGGTGCCACTGATGTGGGACGCCATGACCCTGTCCATGGAGCCGACGAGCTTCCCCCCGACAAACACGACCGGAGTCGCAGACGAGCCGCCTCCGAGGATCCTCGAAAGCGCTCTCTCCATATCCTTCCGCCGAATGGGGTCGAGGAGGAGGTCCAGTTCATGCACGGTTGGGCTGACGCCCATGACGGTGAAGAGGCGCTTCATGGCGGTGCACATGCAGCACGTGCTTACGCTGAATATCACCACCGCGTTCTCCGCCACCATCCTCTCTATCCTCTCCTCCACTGTTCGGTCCCTCGTGGCCAAGTTGTTGCGCGGGGGCTGCCCCCACGACGACGAAGACTCCTGCTCCATCCGTCCGGTATTGCATTTTGCACCGAAAAATTTGAATGAGCCGAATCTATTTGAAGAAGAAGAAGAAATGGAGGGAGTGCGTGTTTCTGTGATGCTAACGGTGGTTAACGTGATGGTGAGAAGAAGTGATGAGAGATTAAGCTTGCTCACTCTGGTATTTATAGAGGCCAACTTAGCACTCACGAGGATCTAAGACGGAGACAAGGTTGTTAAGGCCGGTCTTTGTTGTCGGTTCAATTTGCGCAATGCATTCGAAGGAACACGTGTTCATGAAAATGTGGGGTAATTTGTCATAAATCACCTTAAGTTTTTATGGAAACGTGCAACCCATAGCCTATTTCGATTTTTTTTTAATTTTTATTCCATATCCTTATATCTAGCTTGTCTCACATATACGTAAAAGTAGTTTTAGATATTCTTACTGAATTTAAATAAATTCTTAAAAGCAATACTACATGTATATCCTTCATATAACCTTCACACCAAAAGGGTAACATGGCAAAATATGTGGTATTTTTTGAGTGATATTTTGATCAAATAACAATATAGAACCACACATATTCTATTACGGGATCACTTTCGTTGTGAAAGTTATGTGAAGAATGTATATGTAGTATTTCTCAAATTTTAAAAGAGTGGATACGATGATCGCTAATAAAAGGCAAGTAAATTAACATAGTGTTCAATGAGATCAAATGAGGTGGAAAAAAGTTGAATAGGAGAAGGTAGCCAAAGAGATCAAGTGGTTGCCCAAATACTAAGATGAGATCGATCCAACATAATATTCCAAAGTTGAGGACAAGGTCACATGAATGGACCCGAAGTCCCTGACTTTTTTTGTCTGTGACTTTATGGAGATGTGCTAGATTTTGGATTTGGGCGGTTTCTTTAGTTAACCATTGATTCCAAAAGAAAATCATCAATAAGTAGGAAGAGGAGATAAAAAAGGAGGAAGGTTGAGTCACCATGTACCTGCATTAGACTTAACAACATTATCCAATGAACACAAAATCAGATAAGAGGGAATTTTTGTTGCTGATTCCCTTGGCTGTTTGGGGCTCTTCTTCGCCAATGAAAGCCTAGTTTTATACTTCCAACGCCGCGGAGATTTCGAGATACGGAGGATGGAATCTATTGGCTTCTGACTTTATCCTTAAAGAATAGGGGGATTGATTTCACAGTGGATGAGTCACTGATAAGACAGACAGATAAACCTCAGATCACTAATAAGGCTCACTCAGGACCATTCACACAAAAGAGAGGTATGGAACCCGTGAGGGGGTTGGGGCAGTGATGGCTGTAAGGTGATTCAAAGACCTTCCAGTGTTCCTGAATGCATGGAAGGGCCCCCATAACATTGCACAGAAAACCTTTTACCAGCAGTTAAATTTCAGAATCGTCGTGTGCAGTAATATTGCCTCTGTGATAAGCAGTGAAATGATTCGGACTCGATTAGTACATGAACAAGCACATCATTGTATAATTGTGTGCAGAATCTAATGACGTATGCGGTCAGGGACAAAAATCAACCAACGTTTGGAAAACAAATACAGGCGATACAGCACTGAAAAATACTGGGAATATTACTCCCGCGAGATCGGGACCATTGGAAACGATGACTGCTGCCTGTAGAAACCCCCTTCAGATCCAGCAAAATTCTGCTAAGGATTTGTGTGTGTGTGGCATTAAACGGAGTCATACCGGTGACTGAAGCCCCCACTGCAGGATAACTGCGAAAGGGAAGGTGGCACTAGTTGTTGAGCATTTTGGGGTGATGCATAAGAAGATTCAGCATTCTCAAGCTTAGGTTGCCTCTCGGCTCGATAATCACCGGAGGATTCTTTAGTTGGATTTCTGATCAAATCTGATGCCAGGGAGGAAAGGACATAAGTAAGCATCTGGGCAGAGGATGTGGATGTGGTAAGCTTTGCTGCCACTGCAGCCGCTGCAGATTTTCGGAAGTCTTCTTCGATCTGACCAGATTTTTCAGGTAAGGTGCTTCTCGTGCGTACATAACTGGAGCTGATTGTTCTCCATTCCTCCTGCAAAATCTTGAGGTACTTTGGAGGTTGGAGCTTCCTTCGAGCCCTGCTCAGATTGCAAGCGCACGCTGCACGCTGTTGTCATTTAGTAAATGTTGACACACTGTTCGCCTGTTCTGAATGGGCCTGAGCAGCCAGCAAAAAGAAAACTAACAAAAGAGCACGCACATTGGTATACTGCGCTACCAAAACAAAAGGACCAACATCCAAGTATAATCTGCATTTAGATCAATGAATTACAATTTGGGATTTAAACATTCATTTTATTTAATATGTGGAACACAGATTCTACATTTTCTCTCTCCAGTTCCACGGAGACAGGTGGGAGATGTCACTCAGAAATCAGCACTCGACCAGGGACTTAAGAAAAACCTAAATCAAAATTAAAACGCAGAAATCAAAGCACACTGTCATCCTAAACCTAATGACCGGGTAAGAATAAATGAATCATAGCATTACAATGCCAAAAGACATACCTTAGGTTGACTGAGAAGTTGATCCAGATTGTACTCCTGATAACAAAACTATCGTATCAACATATCCTCATCAAAGTGATAAAGAAAGACGTACAACAGCAGACTAATCCATGATCCCAATAATTTGGGTTGGCTACAGGGAACAAAAATAAGAAATTACATTGGGTAATTGAAATGGATTTTTTCGATCCACTTATAATTTTTAGAAGTCTACATATCGCTTTTCGTACTTCTCCCAAATTGATCACCTTGCTCCTTCTAACCAGTCTGAGCCCAAACAATCTTAGATGGCACTCTCATCTCATCTTCAATTGAACCTACTCCTAAGCGTGCACAGATCTTCTCATTTCTAATTAATCTTATCTTTTCTATTCTTACAGCACATACACATTAGCATACGTATCTCGGCTACGCTCATTTTGTGCTCATAGTTTTTCTTGATTGCCCAACAGTCAGTTTCATACAATAAAGAGGGTCTTATAGCGGTTCTATAGAACTCTCCTTTAAAACTCAAAGGCATAAACTGTCTGATCAGTAAAGATACACAGCAAAGGAGAAAAAGATTGAGAAAGATAAATTATCCAACAGAGAACATATATATAGAAGGAACAAACATCTTATCATCTCAGACAAAATTAGTCATAACAGAAAATATGAGCGTACAGACCAGCTCCTGTAGAGCCTCTCTCAGATTAGAAACAAGACCAGCTCTGTATGATTCAGCTACTGCTAGCTGCTCAATGGAGTCTCTTCATACGCCATTCTGCCCCAGAAGCTCCGCTACAAACTCAGATCCAAGGAGTTGTCCTGTTCCACAAGCAATATTTACAATGAGTTGTCTTTTTGTTCTCCATTTTTTGGAAAGAAAAAGGTAGAAAAGCTAATGAGATGTGGGCAAAACAAATACTAATGGAGAGAATCTGACTGTTCTCCTGAAAACTATTGGCTGGGGTTAAAGTAGTTTGTAACCCTTTGGTAACATAGTAAAAATCAGGAATGTAATTGAAAAACTAGGCATTACAACATTCCATTCCTGAGTTATTATACCAAGGCTTATGCAACAAAATGACTAATTCCTATTAGAGTTTGATCACCTGAGTGGTCTATTCGTCAATCTTCAGTTTTTTTTTTTTTTTCTTTCTTTCTTTTAATAAAAGAAAACCACAAGCTAATACAATTGAAGTAAAGGCAAAAAGATTGAGATGTCCAAGTCACACACAGATGATGGCTCATAATGACATTCTGGATAGTGCTACTTTGAAACTTTTGTTTAGTAAGATCAAGGAAACAAGTAAACAAGAACAAGTACAGCATTCAAAAAAATACATGAATACAAACCGTAGTTGTAAGATCCAACCCGGATGCCAGTTCATCGGGTCAGCAGTCCAAAAGTCGAATCACGGGTTCAACGGTTGGTTCAACAACAATTATAATACATAAGCCATAAATTATAATTATATCACTTTTTTAAGAGTAATTAATTAATATAACTACAAGAATTAATAAAAGACGTGCTAAATAATACTTAGCATCCAATATATACATTAAAAACTTTTAAAGTCCCACTATGATTCAGAAATATTTGATTATTTGGGGTCATCAATTTATCTAGTTTAAGTAATTAGATCTAATTATAATTTCTTTTGCAAATTTGATTAAAGTAATAATACTAATAATAAGATTAGACATAAATTTTTATGCCTTCTAAATGTACAAATTAGATTCAATATAAAAAATTATATGTGCGGCAGAAATGAACTGATTATATATAAATGGGAATACTTTAAAATTATTATAAATGTAAAAAATTAACAGTATGAAAGAATTTCTTAAGTATTACTTAAATTACTATTATAAATATTAAAATAATTATAAGAGAGCAGTCATTTTTATTTTTAATTTGTTAGTTTTCGTTTACCCATTCTAGAGGCTTCTTGGTAAGGCACCATCCAATCACTTATATTTTTTCAATTTTGCTTTCCTCGAAAATCTACAGGCTCGGCTCCTCCTCCGGACCCGATTCATCTCCGAGACCCAATCCATCACTGTTTCTATGACGCGTACACCCCTCTCTTAATCTTTTAGTTTATCATCATCTTCTTGAATTCCTTACTTGTTTTACTCATCATCTCATGCTTTGGATTTATGAGGTTGCATTTGCAGATGCAATGCCCCAAGCACCACTGAAGCTCCTAGTTTTTATCATCGGGATGTTTGGTAGTTTCCAACGATCTCGTAGTTGATTGTCCGCCATTTATAGTTACCCCATCTGATTGTTCAACATTATTGGTTGTCTCATCTCCGATGTGGATCTCAAAGGAGCAACTGTTCCGGGTGGGCTAACTGCACGTCCAGGTAGGTCTAAGAGTTGATCCAGTTCGGTGTCCGGCTCAACGGGCTTGTAGGTCAACATGCCTGGCCGGGCTGGGTCTGATAATTATGATATACTCGTGAATACGTTGGCCATATTATGCTTTGTTGTTCCAAGAAAAAAGAATGATTTAGAATTACCTGAGCCTTTATCACCAGTCATCTCCTTATCCACTTTTTCAACAAAGCTAATGGCTTTCTTACATGTGCTCAATATGACATCTTCATCCACCTGTCCACCATAAATAAATTGATAATCTGAAATTATTTTGTCCACTGTTGTATTGCAATGTTTCTGTTCAAAAGAAAAGGCAAATGACATTGATGGCTATGTCACATTAAACTGGGGAAGAAAAGGTAATGATCATACAAACGTAAAATCAGCAGGGAAAGAAAGGTAACAGTTCGAACGCAAAATGCTTTTCGCTTCTGTTACTATTTTCTTGCCTTCCCACAAGCTCTTCCTTAAGAAGTTGGCCCCGAGAACCAAAAACTTTTCTCTATTCCCATGTGCCAATCAGAATGTCAAACCAGATTATATGCAACAATATGAATAAATTCATTCAACACCAAATTAAGAGTTTGATGCTAAGCATACCAAGTTAAGAAGGCAAGGGGCTAGAAAACAAAACCAGTGCCTGCTGAGCATTCAAAGAAAACAAATGGGGAGTACACAGGTTGCTTCTTATTTCAATCAGCATGATAGCAAGACATGACAACTAAATTTTAAAGTCAAAAGATCCATTTTTAACCAACCAAGAAATGGTGCAACTTGTTTTAGGACACATGAATATTGCCTTAATGCATTTGGGCAGCTTCAGTCACATATCTCCTAAATACTTTTGTAATTTAAATTTTTTATAAACTCTGAAAGTTCAATAGAGGCAAGAGTTTTCAATACTTCTTTTTTTCTGTAGTATATGTTTTACTTCTTTTTATTTCCAATACTTAAATGTTAATAATAGGACTAGCTGATTACAATCATCCCATAAAATAAACCTATGTCCCTTCCTGTGCAATTTTTAGTTTTTTCCAGAATAAACTAAAGGATCAGCCTGCAAAACATGGTGTGCACAAGCTGACTGTTCAGATGCAATTCTTTTGCTTAAATTCAATACGTGATTAAAAAAAAGAAGAAGAAGCTCCATTAACAATTTTCTTCAACATGAATATACAGTATTTAAAAATGGCGCAGACTAAAGCTTCTTAGCCCTGTACAATGGAACTTATGCTGCAATTTGACTCCTATGACAAATCAACGAGATCCCGATAAGGATAACTAGAGCTTTTTGCAGCAAATGGATGAATATGGAAAAGCATATCTTCCTATAAAAATACAACTGATTAATTCTGTTATTTTACTGTATTTCCATTTACGTTACCCATTGTTTCTAGAAAAAATTTCCTATTATTGACAGATAAGGAATCATCTATCAATCTCCAGGCACTACACTATCACCATACTTCCTGACCCATGAACTGATGAGTAGTATCATCGGCATTAGCTATCCTTTCTCCGCATCAATCAGTGGTTGTCCCACGAACATTGGACTCTGCCTTCGATGACATGCAAGGTGCTTAAGCAAGAGAATTCCATCGAATCTAGAGAAGTTGTGGAAGTAAATAGTTAAAGGAGATTTTTCTTGCACGTAGCGTAGGAAGCTGTCATAAAAGGCACCAGCATTCATTCTCCGATAGACCTCCAACGCAATCCACAGAAATTCCACGAATCCCTTGGTGGATAAGTTCGACAACTCAGCAGCAGTGCGGAATCTTTTTTCTCGTCCGGTGGATCTCAACTAATTATACTTTGATGCAAATGCATATTTTGTATCCTTTTCTATTCTTGCTACTCTAAGCTTGGCGGAGCTTGAAGAAGCGAGCCCCTATCAGAGACAAAGATATTGTTTATTTTCATTTTGTTTTTCATGCAAGAATGCATTACGATCCAATATAATCAAACAATTGCTTATTTCTGCAACAGAATGACATTAGGTTATCAAGAAGAACTCTTAATCTAAGTACACAGAGCAAGTCAATTCAATTTGTGGGACATGCTAACCAGAAGTATGAAATTTTAAGATAAATATTACCAGCCATTGTGCAGCATTTTTCTTCCGGATTCATCCCCACACTCAATTACATCGCAAAGAGCATCTGGAAGAACTTTCCAGAATTAACCAACAAACTCTGAACCCTTCCGGCTACTGTTCTGCAAAATATTATTCGCAAGATATAGGAAAGCCAATCTCTGCTCATGTGGAGAAGAATGAAATTGTCTAGCCCACGTCTCAACCACTTGTTTCACTTTGTTAATAAGGAAAATACACCAGTGAGAAAGATCAAATGCATTAAGGAGAGCCTCCAGACACTGGAATAGGAAGTTGAGTTTAAGCAAATGAAATACTTGTTTTCCTTAACAAAAATTGTCGAGGCCTATTCTAGTATGATGATAACAACGATAATAAATGAGCAAAATGCTGTAACCAGTTACATGATAATACACAACGGCACATTAATATTCATAAGCTAACCATATTGAGTTAACATCATCAAAGCAAAAAAAAAAAAAAAAAAAAAAAGAGAAAAGATTGACTTGTCACAAACTATTAGACCTAGAATAATAATGAAAATAAGAAGCCCAGAAAAATAAATCCAATTAATATATATATATATATAGAAGTGCAGACAAAGAGGTACTAACAAAGATCTTGTCAATTTAAATAGGGGGCAAAACACAAGCAGTATATATATATATATATAGAAGTGCAGACAAAGAGGTACTAACAAAGATCTTGTCAATTTAAATAGGGGGCAAAACACAAACAGGATGCAGTATGATAATCTAAAGAAATATCAAAAATATTTGAATTGAATACTAAAGGAGTAAGAAGAAAAAATTAACATGAAGCCCACTTGAAGCTGTAGCATTAGAATGGCAATAAAATAACAATTATCAGCTTAAGAAAAGAATAGCCGTTTCTTAGCTACATAACACTTAACAACTTGTGGGGTTGAGGCAGTATGGAAATGGCTGTCAGATTGTCATTGCCTATCTGACTCTCAATACAAAGAATGATCCTATAAATATCAAATGTGACTTGAACACAAAACTGAAATAATGTTAAGAGGATACCCTCTGTGCTCTGCCGCAAATTGTTGAGCTTCGCTAGCTTTTCCACCAATATTTGTGGATTAAATATAGTGCCCATTGTTTCTGTTAAAGTTACAACCACCAAATACCAGATGACACTGCCATTGCAGATCCCTCCCTAAAACATGCACGAGTTAGGGTGGCAGCAGAACTAATCTTGAAATCGAAGCCACCTTTTGCCACTACAAACAGAATGTTAGATTGTAAAAAAAAAAAAAAAAGAACATCACCACATTTGCTAGTCACAACAAGTAAGTTTTATTTTTCACTCAAAAACATACTGCAAAATTCTTTCTTTTCTTTTGTTCTGAGCTTTTGAAGCTCACCCAGAATAGTAAACATTTACTAACACCAACTTAATAAAAAAAATAAGATACTTCAGAGTTCCGCGATTGTGCTGCAAGTGACAAACTTCTCAAGCACCACCACCACAGATAGTAGGGAAACAGACACAATTTAAACAAGCTCAATAAGGGAAAAGAAAAACATTAAAAAAAAAAAATCATGCTGAATTTGCAAGTGGATTAGATAGATTCGACGAACAGATGCATAAACCCTAGGAATGAAAAAACTCAAATTGAACAGTGGGCAGTCGAATACGCGAGGAACCAAAGAGACGAGGGTGTGTGTGAACCTGTGAGGAAGAAGAATGCAGTTGAAGTAGGAGACGACCGACTACTACGAGTGGAAAACTGTACTGGAATTCTTCATTGGAGGGGGCATTCTGTACGGAATTAGGGATTTTGGGGGAGGGTGTTGAGGCCTTTGAGTTAATTTAGCACTCTTTTCTGCCTTCTGCGATGGAATCGAAGGGGAAGAACCGAAGATGAGGGAGGTGGATAATGGCGGAGACGGGAGGGAATTTCGAATAAACAACATTCATACGATTCCTTAAAGACGTTTACAAGGAATTAATTTTATTTAGAGAAATTGAAATATTAGCAAAGGATAAAAGATAATGAAGCAATGTCTCGCGAAATGATCCCATCGTTTAAATGTCGAAAGAATTCATATTAATAAAAAGATCGAGTGACCATTGGACGTGTTTGAAAAATTCTAAGTATTCAATGTAATAATTCTTACAATTGTTGAACCATCTAATATGGTGATTATAGAGAAGTCAAGTCTTAATTAATTATTAATTTATGGGTTCGCTCACATGTGTAAAGCGTTCCTAAAATCTGAATCTTTGAATTTCCCTCCTACTAAAATATAATTTTACTATCCCTTCATTTATTTAGTGATCAAATAAAAGAAAAATGCTAATATGAGAAAATAAATAAACTTTATTAATGACAAGAACAATTTATAGATATAAAGAATTTCACAGTAAAATCATAAAATGTCTACGTGTCACAAATTCATAAAAACACGAGTTTTTATTTACTAAAATACCTTTTACTAAATTTGTGTCATTTAAGTATTTTATAATTTTATTGTGGATTCCTTTGTGTTCATAAAATTATTCTAATGACAAATAAAGGCATTTTTACCATTAGATTATATATTCAATCATTGCCATACCGGTCGGTAAATTTAAGTCATACCATTACCGATGAGAAGCCAAATTTTCAATGATTTCGATTAGTTTCTTTCGTAACCAAATACCAATTTATCTTTGCTCGAATTTTACTAGTTAGTTGAATACACATGGAATTTATAATTCAACCACCAAAATATTTACTCATATAAACAAAGGTGCCGTTTATTTATGCTCATAGAATTATGAACATAGGCCCGTCAAGAGTGCCTCCATTGGGTATCTACTTGACACTTTTACCCTTGAGTATTCCTGAAAATTCCCTCCCCGATTGCCGGCCGCCACCATTAACGCCTTCGGTCAACTACTGACTGCCACCGCCGATGCCGCTGGTCGCCTCCGCTGGCCTCTCTTCCCACCATCCACACCATGCCATTTGAATCCTTGACCACCAGAGAGTTTATGAAAATTGAGCCTTGGGTCTTCTTATTTGGGTTTTCGATGAACATAGTACTCTCGAAATTTCAAAATCTTTCTTTCTATTAAGCTACACTCAAAATGCCTAAAAAATTATACTAAACATTTAAACTGAAAAAGTAACTCAAATGGCAATAATGCTCTTGGGAGCACAAAATACCCATGAAGCTCAAAAAAATTTAACCATCAAAACTGTAGTAAAATGACTGTAAATACTCTTGGAAACACATAATGCCTAAAAATATACTGAGAGTCATGGACCGCACGTTACGAGTGCGGCCAAGGCTAGTTTGAATAATAATTGAGGGTAAAGTTGGAAAATAACTACGTTCAAATGTCTCAACAAGTTTGTAGTCAAACGGTTTTAAAATTTTGAATTCAGTATCTCTAATTAAAATTTAAACCAATCTTCATGATTTAGACTCTCATTCAGTATTTAGGTTTTTTTTTTTTTAATCAAACGCCGCCTAAACCGACTAAGTTGCTCATATCAGCCCTGTCCAAGTAAAATATGTTGAACTTCATTCCCATCTCATTCTTACTATAGTTATATAACTTGTGTCAAACTATAAGAAAATGGGATCTAATAACTTTAGCTTCACTGCATTTAAAAATTTTAAAACTAATATAGGTAAAAATTAATTGCCATGCATTCCTTTGTGGGTTCGATGAATCTATCCTGTCACTCAAAAATGATTTTTTGATGTCTAATTTTTAAATTTTAATTTCATGAGTTTTGAAAGATCATGAAAAAACAACATGTCTATGTTAATATTCATATAATTTCACAAAGTATTAATTTTTTATTTATATTATGAATAATTAAGAAATTTAAATGGTTAAAATTATTTTAAATAGGTTTAAATATATAACAAAAGTATATAAAAATTGAAACATGCTCGCCTCGTTCATGCAATTTTATAAGGTGGGTCTGAAACGAGGGATCAGATTTAGATTCGAATTCTTGTATTTTGGGCCGGCCCTAAATGGTAATGGGCCACTAATACGCGGCCCAATCCAGCTGCATCTCGTCGGTGGATGGGGCGTGTTTGTCAGGCGAGAAAGTGTGGGAAACGAAAAGAAAATCGAAAGGGAAAAGAAGAAAGAGACACGGGAAGAGAGGAAAGTGAATCAGAGAATGAAGAATCATAGTACTGGTACCCGCAGGAAGCTACGTTCCGCGCACATTTTCATCCCTCTTTGTGGGATCTTAGCTGGTCTCGGCTTGGTAATGCTTTCCATTGGACCCGTGGATCACTCCGGCGACGTTAATCTTCCCATCGTGCTCGAGGATGATGCGGACAGCCATGTTAATCTCCCGATTAAGGTCCAAGAACGTGCGAGCAGCATTGTTAATCCTCCGATGAAGATCGAAGAAGATGCGGACGGGGTTGACGCTAATCTTCCGATTAAGTTCGAAGAATCCATTGCGGAGGACTCTGAGATTGTGGAAAACGGTGCTAGATCGGAGGCTTCAACGGAAAGCAAGAAAGGATCCAAGACGTGCGCAACGGTCGAGGAGATGGGGATGGAATTCGGTGGAGGCTTCTGGAAGGAGAGTCTCAGAGTGAGGAAAATGATCGAACATCACTTTGATTTACGCGGTATTCGATCCTATCCGGATTTTTATTTTTATTTTTATTTTATTTTATAATATTTGATTATTTATATTTACTTGACTCAACTCAATGCAAACGATTCATTCTGAAAAAAAATAAGGGGGAAAAAACCAAAACAAAACCTTAATGCTCTCAAACTAGGGTCTTGCTATGGGTTGAATTTTAGGGTAGCAAATTTGTCTATGGTGCAGCCGAATTCAGAGGCTTTGGTAGAATGATTTGAGGACCTTAGCACATTTTGAGCCCCTCATTGGCATATCATAAAGAAGCTTGTTCGTGAAGTTCAAGGGATTTCAATCCAACTTAGAAGGTCATGCTTTCACTACCAATATAGAAAGATTTTGCTTTGCAGAGTTTCGGTGGTATCTGAATCCAACATTGACGAATGAAAACCCTTCTTGCAGTCTCCTTCGGGCTTCACGAAATGGAGTCATTGAAAAAGATGACTCCTATCTAGGGATTGCAAGAGTGTTTTCTTGTGTTTGCGTGCGTGCGTGCATGCTTGTGTGTATGAATTTGTCATTAATTATTGTTATGTTCATCCCTGTATACAAAGTTTATCAATATCTTTTTTTTTTTTTTTGTTAAGAAAACTGTTCTCTTCTTGTAAACACGTTGGAGAACCAGCTTCTCAGCTCTGGTGCCTTTTTCAGGTGCTTCAAGGGTCCGGGGCCTTCCTCCAGAGCAGTTTTGCAGGCATGGTTTTGTGATAGGAAAAACATCTGAAGCAGGCTTTGGAAATGAAATGTACAAGATTTTATCTGCTGCAGCATTGAGCGTTATGTTAAATCGCTCTCTCATCATTGGGCAAACCAGGCATATTGGTTCTCTCTCAAGCCTTTCTGTTTTATGTTTTCAACTTGTTATTTGTAATAATGGAAAGATAAACTAAGCAGCAAACATGTTTGCAGGGTCATGGGTAAGAAATATATGCAATAAAAAAATGTGGCTTCCAATTGTTTTAATTAGGAGACTGGGAATAGTACATACCTTCAACATGTGTTTTCAAATCCATACTCATGCTTTGATATTATAGAACAGTGAGAAAGAATCTGGACTGCTTTGCAGACAGAGTTTGGAATGTGGTCATTAATCTGAAGCTTTCTGCTATTTTTTCCTTTTTATTTCAGGGGAGTCTTTCCTTTTGGGGACTTCATTTCTTATACCAATCTTACCTTTACATTAAGAGAAGTCAAGCATCTGTGGAGACGGAATGATTGTGTGAGTAAATATGGAAGGCCTCTGGTAATAAGAGTCGATGATTTCCAGAAGGCATCTCAAACTAATGTCCTGTGTGAGAATTGGAGGGAATGGCAGCAACCTATTATATGGTAAAATGAGAACAATTTCGATAGACAGCTATGCTTATTGTTAGGCTCCATCAAATTATCATTGACCTTAGGGCAGCAGGTTCCAAGGTACAACAGATGCTGTAGGAGCACAATTTTTCTTGAAGAATGTACATCCTGCGATGAGGAATGCTGCTTCTGAATTGTTTGGAAGGCCAGATTCTCTGCAGTCCAGGCCTAATGTATTTGGAGAACTGATGAGAGTTCTTGTATCTCCCTCCAAAACTGTTGAAGAAGCTGTGAATTGGGTTGTTGCTGGTGGAATGGAGCCTGATATTACGCTGCACATGCGAATGCTTATGAACAGGTATTGCACTTCTATAGTGAGTTCCTTCTTGCTTGGTAAACAATAAAGCTTGGTAACTTGAAGTGAATCCTTATTTCAATGCTGCAATTTTACTACAGTATTTTTCTGAAGAAACAAATCTTTAAAAAGTGGTGATCTTGAAATATATGATTCAGTAATTAGTTTTGTGTTGGTATAGTGCCTAAACTTATTTGGACGTCCACATTTATCTACTTTTTCCCAACTATTTTTGTTTCACAAGAAAACTTACTATTGGAGCTTTGGATGGGAATTTTCAAAATCTATTAAAATTGGAATATTACTTTTTGTTTTTTTTTTTTGCCCTGTGATTTGAGGGAAGGGAAGAAATTGGTAATTACTGGAGATTATGGTAGGTAATTTAACGTTCATGTTTGACACAGTGAGAATATTAAACATTTAATGGACCAAGTGATTGCATCTTAAATTAGTATGATTCGTAACTGTTTAGTGACATTGGTTCTTCTGTCCTTTGTTTTAGGCCTGTGAGAGCCGTACATGCAGCACTGAACTGCATTAAAAGAGCTATTCACAATCGACAACTGGTGTCAAGACCCAATGTGGTTTTGGTCTCAGACACTCCTGCTCTTATCAAAATCATCACACCACATGTAAAAGAGTTTGCAGATGTAAGTGCTAATTGGTATTGGAATATTGTTGTGAGAACTAATTTTATCTTCCTAGGCACCACAAAATACCATGCTTACTTCCACTGGCTAAATTTGACATTGTATGTGCATTTACATTGGATGCAGACATGACAATTGTGATTAGCAATAAAATTTTGAACCGACAACTGAACTTGGCTGAATAAGCTATGACCAACTTACTTTTTCCGGGTGTCATCATTGGATATTAGGTGCCAAAAGTTCTTTTCTGAACTGAAATAGTAATTCCCTGAAGTTACTGTTCAATTTTGAACTACTCTTTTGACTTGAGTTAGGCCTTCATTTGCAAAATTTTTGGTTTCATATATTGTCACTGTGACCTTAAGGGAACTTCTCCCCATTTAACTTTAGGTCATATGCACTTTTTCCAGGTTCTTCATTTTGATTATGAACTTTACAAAGGAAATATATCTGGGGGACTGCACAGTTTAAATTTTAGAGCAAAGGATTGGGGCCCAGCTCCCAGATGGGTTGCTTTTGTGGACTTTTTCCTTGCGTCCCGTGCGAAACATGGTGTTGTTTCTGGTGCCCATAGACGCGTTGGGACTACCTATGCTCAGTTAATCGCAGCACTAGCGGCAGCGCAAAATATGGGTACTCGAACATTCCCCCCTGTCATCTAATCACTTTCCTCATGAAAGTGCTGTTCAGAAGTTCATAATGCGTTCCTTCCCTTCATTGCAGGGGAAAATTCTTCCAGCAGCTCTAGTTTTTCGTTCTACAGCAGCTTCCATAGTAATCTGTTGTCGGACGGTTTGAAGAATCAGGTTGGGTGGGGACACGTATGGAACAGATACGCAGGACCGCTGAGTTGCCTGAACCAGCCCAATCAGTGCGCGCGCACGCCACTTCTCCCTCCTGGTTGGTGGGATGGACTCTGGCAGTCCCCCATTCCTCGTGACATCCGTAGGTTAGAAGCGTATGGCATCAAACTCTCCAGTCTCGGAACATCTGATGAACGCTACGTCGAGTCTCATTGTAAATCAAGAAAAGCAAAAGTCACGACAATTCCGATCATACAAAGAGGGTAGTTGTTTCATTCTGCTTGTACTCTCTTATTCAGGGATTTTTAATATATGCTGTTTTGTAGTTCATCTTTTTTTAAAAAATTTTTATTCTGCAATCTATACCTAAAAATCATTCATATATTGTTGTGCATTAGACAATCGGTCTTGCCCTCCACTGGGCACATCTTTTGTTCTAATAGCTGAGGTAAGTATGATGCTCTGCGGAGATGAGAAGATTGTATAGTTTTCATTATTCAAGGCCATGCAGAGTTTGCGATTTGGTCTTTAAATCTTGTTAGTGTTGCTCTGATAATTGAAGCTTGGTATGATATTCAGTTGTTCTATTTATTTATGATGAACTGATGATTGAACACTTTGTAGTTGAAGCATTTTGTAGTCCAAGAGTCATCCTAAGGACGCCACGTGGTAAATCTCATATTGGTAAACGTATCAATGTTTTCCAACAATGGAACATACTTTTAATTTGCTTAGCATGGAAACATATTGAATGGACCAAAAAGTTAATCTACCTGTGGTTTGATTGACTCGTAGAGGGCTTTCCTATGGTTTGAAAATTAATCTCTCTTATGCTTCCATTAGAGTTGTAGCAGTTAATTTTTTTCATTAAACTTAGCGGTTTATGAATGTCAAGTATTATAAAATGATGAAAAATGACTTTGATATTCAAAAATACCGCTATCTTAATAGAAATTAAAGAGTTTGATAAATTTTTTTAGAGATATTAAAGCTTAATTTCATCATTTTATAACACTTGGAATGCATAAATGGATGACTTTAACTAATAAAAAAAAATTAATGGTTGTTACTCGAGTGATAGTATAGGGAGGGTAAGTGCTTATTTCCAAACCATAGGGAGGCTCTTACAACTCAATCAAACTATAGGGAGGTTAAATGTAATTTGTCCAAAGTTTTAAGGGCATCGGGTGAAAATATTTAATTTTCTCTAAATGAAGCAATATACACTAATCGGGCTTCTGTGCGTTTAAGCAGGGAAATGAATATTGCTGTTTGCTGATGAAGGATCTTCATGTATCCTTATCTTTATTCAAGGTTTAATATTGTCATTTTGCAACTTGTAATGCTTTAGGAAGTTTTGTTTCGAACAGGTTTAGTAACTATACAGCTTAAATAAACGGACAGAATATTCTAGTGCACACATGATAACTACTTATCGACAAATTAAATAATATATTTTTATTCCTAAATTCAGATGAGCCCGATTGTCCTAACGGGGACCTAGATTAGCCTTGAAATATTTAACCCAAAAAGAAATGATGATGATGATGAAATATTTAACCCAACGGAAGGGGCTTCCTTGCTGGGAGTTTTCTTTTCGGGCGCCCAAGTATTTCAAGATCGAGATTTCCTTTAATAATATAATCCTAAAAATTGAGAGAACATGTCAAAATTTAGGTACGTATAAATATTCATAAAATTTGCTCACACGTAGACCCTTCATCTTTCATGTGAAAATATGAACACTTCAACCTTCATTCTTATAAAATAAAATAAAATAATACTATATCCGGTGGTTGAAGGACCTACACATCATCAGATCTTATGAAAATTTATTGACACCTTTAGTTTTAAATGTTCTTACACTCAAGGAGACGCCCAACGGAGAAGCTCCCACCTACTAGACTGGCAATTAAAAGTGTGAAATTAGAAAACCTTTGATCCCAATACCCATAAAGTCACATTTAATTTTAAGTTGCCTATGATTCCACAATTTGATCTGATAGGAGGAGATGAGGGCCATTCTTAAGCCAAGTGAGGGTTTTCTTTTCTTTTTTTTTTTTTTTTTGGGGACAAATTAAGTAAACTTTTCCTTACGGCAATGAAATTTACCAACTAAGATAACTGCCTTTTTTCTGGTCGACCAATGCGTAAGATTTGGCAGAAGACAGCGTCATATTGATTTTTCTTCATTAAAGTTGCTATTTATTATCTCTATTATTATAAGGAGAAAGAAGTTTTTCGGTTCCTAGAATTTCGTTTATACCCTCCAACATCTCTTTTTCAATGCGTATAAAATAGTTGAGCTAAGGGTCAAATTTGTCAATTTATTAGTAACAGTTATCCTTGCTAATCATGACAGTTTTTATGGCAGTTTCTCTTAGTTTCTCTCAGTAATAGAAATCCCTCTTAATAATAATAGCTATCAATTCTTATTTTATAGTTTCCTTTTTATTCACCTTACACTATCTCAACTTCTTACAACAATCAAGAAGGGTTTTTTTTTTAAAATTAATTAGCGAGCATAATACAGTTTTTAGAATTTTAGGGCATTAATTAAGCAATACCACTTTTAGATATTTCATCCATCGGATCTATTGATAATAAAAGCTAATTTAATTGAACGAATATTATAACGTTTAAATGTTTAATCTCAAAAAAAAAAAAAACATAACTCTTCAAAATTTGCAATTTTTATATTTTTAGAGATAATCTTTTCCTAGAATATCGATAATAAAAGAACGGATTTTTCTAATCACTGCTTTTGTAAGTTTCTTCTGATCAATACACTGAGAATTTTAAAAGTTTTATTTTCAAATACAGTGAGAGGGCTGCTCAACAAGAGTTGTCAAGTTCTTTTTGTATTCAATTTCCATAAACTTTCAACATTGAGAAATATTAATATTTTATAATATTTTAAAAAAATCTTTAGGAGAACTAAAGTTTTCTTTAAATATTATAAAATATTAATAATTCTCAATATTTAGAATGTACACGTTATTCATTCTTAAATTTCATAAAAATTGACATAGTCATGTCATGTATTTGTATATTTATTTTCTATTCATATGATTTAAATTACTAAAATATTCATAAAAATTAAATATAAAGAAAATTTAATGAATAACTTGATGGATGTGAACTTAAGAAGATTCTAATCCGTTAAGGTAATTATTTTAATTTTGCAAATTAATTTGTATGAATCCTTTCAAAAAAGGCATTTTTCGTAGTGCTGTGGGCCACCGAGCATCAGTTTCCACTTATTAAAATGGGAAACTTTCCTATATATATATATATATATATATGTTTTGAGGGAGAGAGAGAGAGATTTTTTTTTTTTTTTTTGGTATAAGTTTTTGAGATATTTTCTTCCTTGGGATGTGTGAGGAGATATTATTCGGATAGTATTTTCTAAAGATTCAATCTAATGAATAAAGATTTTAATGGCCTATTTATTATAATACAATTTTCACGAGTAAAGGGAAAAAACAAAAAAAAATCAATTCTTGTATGAAGGAATGAATGAATGGGACAAAGGAGGAGGAGGGCGTGTAAACAGGAGGCGTGCGTGTTGATTGGGGCAAAGCGGCGTTACGCGGAGTCCCCACAGTGACTGAGAGTGAGGAGCACGTCTAACCGAACTCCTTTGTTCTTCTTCTCCGCACCCATCGTTTGATCCATGACTAAAAACCCACCGATCAGGTGGTTTCTTCCCCCCCTTTATTAATAATGGCTTTTGTTCTTACTCTAAATATGGATGTTTCTGTGATTGATTGCAACTGTTTTCGTCTCTGTACAGGAATTTTGTGTTGATCAGAGGATATGGGCGGTCTCTGTGAGTGCTTTGGTTCGAGGAAGGGGAAGAAACTAGTAGGCGATGAAGGCACAGAAACTAATGACAAACTTCGGCCACGTGGGAGGAGCGATTTATCTTCAAGTTTGTTTCTTTTTCCTCTTTTCTTGTTTCTTGGTTTCCCCCTCATGAATTCTGTTTGTGTTGTGATCTCAAATTTGGTGGGTTACCATAATATGTATGCTACATTCTCTTGCTTGATTATGGTATAAAATTGTTTGGCTTTTTTATACAGAATTTATAATCTCGGTTGGGGCTTATGCATGTGTTGGGAAGCGATTTCTTTGGTTGAACAGTTAGAAAACGAGGAATTTCATGAACAATCGTGCCTTTTGCAGTTGCTAAATTAGATGTTGAAGGAGGAGGAGAGTGTGATTGTAGCAACTTTCGGAGATGCAAAAGCCTGAGGCTTCTCAGAGGCATGAGGGTCTAGCGTTTTGATCCTAGGAGGTTTTTTTTTCCCAAAGAAATCTATGCACCCAACAAGTTTAGAGGGGGAAGTAGGAATATATGTGCCTTTAAGTTATAAACTCGGTGGCTTTGGTTTCGTCAGTTTGGACCAGTACAGGCTTTGATGGGAACCACCTACTGTCAGGTCTCATATGCTGTATTTTGGCCAAAATTTCTGGGCACAATAAATGTTTTTGTCCATTATATTGTTGATACGTTCCCTACTAGCCATAGCCTTGTCTATTTATATGTTGATACGACAACAAAGATTGCAGGGTCTGAAACTCACATGAGCCGTAGTGCTTATGGTATTCCATGTTGGGGGTCCCACGTTGGGTTGAGTCTAGGTATATGGTGCTTGAAGTATCTGCTCGATAGCCCCCCATCATCAATAGGTTTTGGGATGGAATTTTAACTGTTGGATTTGCGGACAAATCCCAACATTAGCATGTCGGCTGTTTTGGCCCAATGGTAGGTTGTGCCTGCGCCTGAGGTGGAGCGTTGAGAGTCTCACTTCGGGCTAGGACCTCGTATTATGAAGCAAGAAGTGCCCTGTTGGGCTACTCCCTCATTGCCAATTGGCTATGCACCTGAGGTGGAGCATTGAGAGTCCCACATTGGGCAAGGACCTGGTATTAGGAAGCATGAAGTGCCATGTTGGGCTACTCCCTCATTGCCAATTGGCTATGGAATGAAACTTGACATTCCCTATCTAATCACTGTTTCCTTTAATCTTGATTAGCCTGAATTAGCAAGATAATGTGATCTGTGAGCTTGTTGCCTATCATGTTTCTGTTGTTACTACAGTTGATTCATTGGCTAAGCAGTAATGAAACCCCTAAGGTTTGAGTTCACCAACCATCCACTAGGGATGAGAATTAACTGATTTGGTTCTGTTTCCTGGTATACAATTAATCAATGAGAAATGTACACGATATAATGCAGTATATTCTTGCGATATGTTGTCATATCTTCTTATTCGAGTTGGTCAGTATCCTAATATCTACATGCATGTACATTCCTTCACTTATGATTTAATTATTTCCTGATATTTTTATCGATCGTATGCATTGGCTCCATTCATTGAATTCTTAGGTGCAAGAGCAAAAAAAACAGAAATAAAGCAGGAAACAGTGCTCCCCAAGGATGGTCCTGCTGCTCATGGAAAGGCTCAGACCTTTGCCTATCAGGAGCTCAAAGATGCAACCAAGAATTTTAGGCCCGAGACCCTTATAGGGGAAGGTGGATTTGGGTCTGTTTACAAAGGGCAAATTGGTAGCACTGGTCAGGTAACATAGCTACTAAACTCAGGTGTCAAGCCCTTTAAGAGAACCAAAAGATAAAATTTTTTAGAAATACTTCATTTGATCATATTCAAGGGTTCTGTTTGGTTTTTTTTGTTGGTTTCTTTAGGAATTAAACAGGCAGACTACTAATTTTTCTTTTGTTTTGCTCGTAATATAAATTCTTTTATGCATTTGCCAGGTTTTAGCAGTCAAAAAACTAAACCCAACAGGTCTACAGGGTGACAAGGAGTTCCTTGTGGAAGTTCTCATGCTCTCTCTCCTCCATCACCCTAACCTTGTTAGTATGATTGGTTACTGTGCAGAAGGGGAGCAACGCCTTCTTGTCTATGAATATATGCCCTTAGGTTCCTTGGAAGATCACCTACATGGTAACATTTAGATTCAATTTTATGAATTAATATTTTGATCTCTAGGTTGTCTTTTGTACTGATGCCTTATTTGTCATGTTTTTGAGGCATTTAATATTGATAGAAACTCATTAATGTCCAACAATGCATTTTCTTTTGTCATGTTTGATCTTTTTGTTAATCTTTGTTAGGGTGACAAAGTCGGCAACAAATCGCACTTGGACCATGAAATTTGTGTTAGTCCTGCTCGCAATATATATATACACAAATATAAATTTTTTCCTCATAGCATGCTGGAATTTATATGTGACCCGTGGCAGAACAGAGTTAATTTGATTAACAATATAGTTTTACTTTTTATCCTTGCCCCCATCAAAAAGGCTCTCAACTTAATCCTTTAGTCGCTTGCGTGTAAAACTAATGACATCATGACTTTTGTGTAGACATTACACCTGATAAGGAGCCGCTGGATTGGAACACAAGGATGAAGATAGCTGCTGGTGCAGCAAAAGGATTGGATTACTTGCACAGTGATGCAAATCCCCCTGTCATATATAGGGACTTCAAAGCATCTAACATCTTACTGAGCGAGGGATTCCATCCGAAACTTTCTGATTTTGGGCTTGCCAAGTTTGGTCCAACAGGAGGCGACTCACATGTCTCTACCAGGGTCATGGGCACTCACGGTTATTGTGCTCCTGAGTATGCCTCGACAGGGAAACTCACCATGAAGTCTGACGTATACAGTTTTGGGGTAGTCCTACTCGAATTGATTACAGGATGCAGAGCACTTGATCCATCTCGTGGTCATGGGAAACAAAATCTCGTTGAGTGGGTAAATTTCTCTTTTGTCGCATATTAGGCTTGTTTTCCTTTCCAAACTAATTTACTTCTATTGCATTGTTTGATTTTAAGTGGAGAACTTTTTATTTGTTTGTTGCCTTGTGCTTATTGGACATTGTTATGCCTTTCCTTGAATTGTGCAATGTAAGTGATTAAAATGATGAGTTTTGTATGTGTTGGTAGGTACGCCCCATGTTGAGGGACCGCAGGAACTATTCGCAGTTAGCAGATCCACATCTGAAAGGTCAGTTTTCAGAGCCTATATTGCGTAGGGCTGTCGAGGTTGCTTCCATGTGCGTCCGAGAAGTTGCCACCACGCGCCCTTCAATGAGCGACATAGTGCTTGCTTTGAATTTCCTGTTGTCTCATCCGTATGAACCCAACTCAGCGCCCAGCCATTGTGCTGAACGTAGTGAATTTAAGGAAAGACAGGAAGATGCTAATGAAAACTGCACAGGTGAGGGATACCAAAGAATAACAAAGGAAGAAAGAAGACACGAGAACAAGAGAGATTTGACGAGGTTGGTAGCATCCGATGTGGCTATGAAGGAAACTACAAGAATGCTAAACAAGGATTTAGATAGAGAGCGAGCGGTTGCAGACGCCAAGATGTGGGGGGAGAGCTGGAGAGAAAAGAGACGACAAAGCACCGAAAGTGCCAGTGATGATCCAAAGAGTTAGGTGTAGCTTCGTATGGTAGGATTATAGTAGGATTAAACCGGACTCTTCAATGCCAGTGCGTAGGCTCTTCGATTGGAACTGGTGAACAAGTTGAGGTGTTTGAATAATCCAGATGGATTGCTGTTGGTGGACCAAAATAAGCAGCAACAGCAAGCCTTCCTCACTGAAATGGAGAAGAAAGGAGGGTAAGAAGTGAGGAGACCTAGTGGAGTCCAAAAAGAAGGGCTGAGGAAATGAAAGTCCTTAACTTGTATGGTGGCTATTTTAAAATAATGTGTATAATATTTTTAAAATAAATATATAGATTTCTTGAGTTTCAGCTAGGGGTGTCTAATTGAATCGAAAAAACTGAAAAGCCAACTGAAATAAACGTAAACTGAACCAACTTAATCGGTTTTTCTGTTAGTTTGGTCTTGATTTTTTTTTTGGTAGAAAACCAGTGCGATCGGTTTGTAGTCGTTATAAAATAAATCCACATAAACCAACTAACTGGACTTAATTATTATTATTTATATTATTTATGCAAACATGATTTATATTTATTTAAAGAAACATATAAACTGATTAACCATTTGGTTTCTCACGGTTTTTTAGCTTTTGGTCAACTAAATCGGTCAGTCGGTTCTCATATATATATATATTATAATATTATAATAATTATTATATATATTATTTATGCATATATAATTTATATAATTTATATTTATTTAAAGAAACAGTACGGTTTTTTGGCTTTTGGTCAACCGAATTGGAATTGGTCAATTAATTTTTAGTTTTTTCTCCCTTTAAAAGTGATCCATCCATTTGATTTTTGATTTTTCAGTGAAAATCACAAAAAAGGACCAATTGACACCCCAGTATCGGCTCTTTCCTCAGCTCACATACATCATGATAGCTATTCTTGATAACTTGTGTGCTTGTTACACAAGCATGGTAAGCCTTGTCTCGAAAAAGAGTTAAAATGATATTTATACTCATGCTTCGGATTTAGCTTGAGTTTCCTAATCACTATCGAATCCTTAAAGTAATTAGGTTGAGTGTGTATATTTACCAACAAAATTTTATTTATAAAATAAATTACATTCTTAATCAATCGATTAAAGGTAACAAGAAGGTTGTTCGCCATAAATTTCTTCCCACTCCCCCTTCCTCTCGATGGATGGAAAGAGGGAGGGTGGGGCTTAGTAAATTAGCGAATCTGAATAATTTAACTATACAACGTGCTCCAACAGTCAATCGACAAAGACTTGGTAAAATTTGCGTATTTTAAAGTGGCCGAATTGTTCCTGTACGAAATGATCCAAAGCGTAAAATTGCCCTTTTTTGAAATATTTTAATAATTTTTTATTTTAAATATATACATATATATGTTTTATTTTTTCCACTTAGAATATTGCCCTTTCTGATAATATTTTTAATGAAAAATATCTTTTCTATAAAAAACTATATTTTATTACTTTTTTCCCCTTAATGTTTCCCTTCTTTGATTTTTGTAAAGGATTTTAAATATATTGTAAGAAAAATGAATCAAATAGCGCCCCCTTTTTTTTTATCGATTTTTTTGATAAGACATTTGAGCATTTCGTATTTGATGAAAATATACATGTTTGTTAATTACCTTTCCTTTTATACTTTTTTTGAAGAGTAATACCACTTCTACATCATGTACACAACCTTCACACTGAAAAGGTGACGTGGTAAAATATGCGTAGTCCTTTTTAAATAGTATTTTGGTTAAATAATAATACAAAACTACATATATTCTGCTACATGGCCACTTTCGGTATAAAGATTGTGTGAAAGACGTACAAATAGTATTACTCTTTTTTGAATACTTACTGTGAACTATCCGTGCATTTATGTATTCACTATTTGGTATTTGAGAAAATCTCCTGGTGAGTAAAATTAAGTTGTGACTCTACTCATCCATCAATTTCTTTAAGTTTTAGCCTTGCAAACTTTGATTTCTCATAAGGTACTAGCGAGTCTTAAAAGCAACATCTTGTGGGAAAAATTCCAAAGATAATACTTAAAAAAAAAATTTTAAAATAGGTGTACAGATCAAAACTTTCTCAAAATAAATTTTAGTCTCACAATTCTAAATTGCTAATTTGAAATTCTCATTTCAGTCTCACAATTCACCGTTGCGAGACAAAAATTTATTTTAAAAAAGTTTTGATGTATACACTTACTTTGAGATTTTTCTTTTTTAAGTATTATTTTGAGAAGTTTTTCGGCTTTTTCAACCAATTCACCATAGGTTGCCTATTAGTATTGTCGAAGAGTAATAATTGGTATTTTGTTCAAGTGAGCATAGAATATTTTATATGACTACCCACATAGCGTGAAATTTTTCTTAGAATAACCTTTTTATTTTATTTTATTTTATTTATAAACGTAGCCTATCTTTTCGTGCATTTTCAAAAATGGCATACTTTTATAAAATTGCACTTGGAAAGTGTGATTCTACGGGACCTGCCGCTAATAGTTTTGTCAATGCGGCCGACCAAAGAAATTGCACTCCCTTAGTGCGATTTCAGTGTCCTTAATGTTGAAAAGACTTAACATTGAAATCGCACTTGGTGAGTGCGATTCCTTTGAAATCGCACTACCCCTCCTCTTCAACTATTTTTATGGTTCAAAGGGAAATTTTTTACTACTCTTCAAATCTTTCTTTAGTCCTCACAAATTGTGATGATTCCAATACTTTGCCACTGGGGAGGAGAAATTGTGGAACGATCATACCAGTCTCTCATTTACGTTGGTGGTGAGAAGTACCTGATGTTTATTGATCCCCACGGTGTGATTCTCGAATCATTGTTTGACTAGGTATATAAAGTAAGCATTGTGTTTAGGTGTCCAGTAATGCTTAGGTGGGGAGCATCTATGACATATTCATTGTGCCCGTTGTACAATGATGAAATGGTCCAATACATGATTAACATGCACATGCACTATACATTCTTAACAACATTGGAGCTTTATGTGAATGTTGAACTAATCTAGTTCCCACCGGAGCTGAGTACAGGTGCTTACAGTGAATTGTTGATAAGCGGAGGCGGGTAGGATGTGTTCTCAACACCCATGGTGGATCGCAAATGTTGTTGGGCCTAGCAATGTCACCCCTTACGCATAGAACGAGCAGTTAGTGGGGTACTCGTGTTGGCAGTATGACTTTGATTTGAATGTGGAGGCCAACGGCCAAAGCTATTATGAGAAGCCATATTACTCGCTGGCGTTGAACGACGAAATATATAATTCGCTTCCTCGCAATAGTTCCTTGCCCCAAAACATACAAAACATGTCATTTGATGATCTACCCATTGAGGACAACGATGTCGGGTTCAATAATGAATAGGACATCTCACTTGACTCTAGGGATAGCGATGAGCATAATCCAGAGCCACTCATGGCTGCATATGAGGTTCGTGAGGAGTCCGCCTGAGTCCACCAGTCGCCATCTGAAATTTTCACAACAGGAGGGGATTGGCCGTCAACATATGAAAAGCCTCGGCCCGATAATTTTGATCCCGACACCAATGATTTGCGAACGGTGTTGGTGTTTGACTCAAAGAAGACACTCCAATGAGCAATGGACTACTACCACATTCAAGTTTCCAAGGAGTATTTTACTAGTCACTTAAATATGGAGTTGCTGCTCTTGATTTGCAAGCACGCTCGTATTTTGGGATGTCAGTGGAGGTTTCGAGCACACTTGGGGAAGAAGACAGGGGGTTGGATTGTGACAAGGTATGCGAGGGCCCATAGTTGCAATGTCCCCAGGCGAAACTAGGACCACTTTAGCACATCATTTGTAATGATTTCTGACCTAATCAAAGAGAAGGTGAGAGTACAGCCTAGTTATAAAGTGGGACTCATCCGACTTATGAGAAAGCATGGTATAGGAAATAGAGGGCATTAGCTGAGCTCTTTGGAGATTGGAAAAAGTCGTTCAACACATTACCGAAGTTCCTCACAGTAGTGAAGCATTACAACCCTAGATCAGTAGCGATAACACGAGCATGACCAACCCATGAAGCACCTGGCACTGCAATGATGTACAATGTCTTCTGGGCTTTCAATGCATCCATCGAAGGGTGGAAGCACAGTCCGCCCAGTTGTACCCATAGATGGGACTTTCTTGGTTAGCAAGTAGAAGGGTAAACTCTCTGCAGCAATGGGCACTGATGGGAATAAACAACTATATGATCTCACGTTCGATGTTGTAAGCGAGGAGACTACAGACAATTGGGCATGGTTTCTTAGACTTCTACGATGACATATTGTATCTCCCGAAAGAATGGGAGTCTGTATTATTACAGATCCGTGGAAGTTTTATTTTGTCAACCATTAATGAATTAAGGAATGGATCATGCGAGCCCTTGGGTTACCATCACTTTTGCTTGCGACATGTGCAGAGTAATTTTAGCGAAGCATTTCGGCGGTGGGCATCTTAAGAGGTTATGTTGGGCTATTGGTGCAACCCAACAAAAGAAGAAATTACAAATGTATATGGACAGAATTCGGGAGATCGATGCAGACGCATTCAAGTACCTTTACCCCATTCTCGTCGAGCAATGGACTAAATCCCATGATGGTGGGCGCCGCCTTGGCGAGATAACAACAAATATGGTTGAGTATTTCAATGGCTTGTTGAGAACCCCCCGTTCATTGTCCATTGCAGCTTGCGTTAAGTGGACATTTTACAAACTTAACAAATATTTCACCGACTTGAGGGATCGAGGATTGGTCACTGCTGATGGAAACGTTGAACCATTCACCAGTTCTGTGATGAAGATTATGCGGCACAGGTCCGCTTGAGGTAGAGCGTACGAAGTCATCATTTTTGACTGCCAACAGGGGATTCATGAGGTGAAGACAGTGATGTACTTGAGAGGGTCTTCTGGTCGTAAGGGTGGTAACAAGCGCATAAACCTAATGACTGCGAATTGCACTTGTAGGAAGTGGGATTCAGGTATCCCGTGCTCTCATGTGCTATCAGTTTGTAGTAATCGTGGTGTTCCCCCTTCATAGTGTGTGCTTCCATGCTTCACTGGCGATGAATAAATTAAAACTTGGGAGCCGAAGTTCAATCCATTAGGGGCCTCAGTCTACTGGACCTTCAACTACCCTAATGAGTGGCAACATTTTTGCAAACAATTTTTGCCTGACGATCAGGTGGAGAAGGACCAAACGAGGACGTCGAACATCACAGCCACGTACGGATCGAAATGGATCAGACTGCTAGGGGTACTACTTACGATATTTGTGGGAACGTAGAGGGTATGTAATTGTAATCTTGAATTTGAATGTCTAATTAGTATCAATGGTAAGTGACATAATTATATTTTCTGTGGGACATGACATCTGTGAATGAAGTATACAATAGACAAAAACGATAAAACCTTTATATATTACATGCCACTGTTTTGTACAACAAAAATGTAAAATCAAAACAATGAGCCAGCCTGTAAAACATCTAGGTTGATGCTGGGCTCGTACAGGCCTACGGGATCGTCTGCAGCCTTCATCCGCTACCTCCGGTTGTGCCATGTCGGGTAGCTAGGTCGACCGCATATGCAGTATCATCGTTCACATAGTGGAGATAAAGACGCTAATGGTGCGGTTTCCTGTACATCAACGTAAGCGACGTCATCATATGCCCCTGCAGTAGAATACGACGTGTAAGGAACTGGATCCTGACCTAGCATACCGACTTGGGCTAACATCCTCTGACCCATGCCACGATAGAGATGGCGGCTGCGGTGATATGTACGCAGGAGGTGTCACGTTGATGTCGAAAAAATCGTCACCTTGTGACGTGGGTTCTATATATGTGACACAAATCTCAGGCGACGCCCTTATCGCGGCAAGGGTGGCTACATGGACGTAGAAACCCCATCCCTAGCACCATATCGGAATCGTCTAACGATGAGACAACAGTTGCCGGTGGGACTGCTGTCCGTTGTTGCGGGGTCGGTCGGGCTACTCGGGCTGTGGTGCAGTGGCAGTATGTGGTGGTCGCGGTACTGGGTGGGGCGTCTTGTGCCAATTCCTACACGGTGTTCAAAAATCGATCCCCAACCTCGCCTCACGAGGGGTCGTATCCTCCCCTAGTGAAAGGTCATAAACAGCATCAACGATAGTGCCCACTATAATAGACATTGAAGAAAACAATGTTAGATCGAGGTACGAGTTACCAAAAATGTACGAGGGTATTGGTGTTTACCATGATCTCTATCGTGTGCGTGTTTCCTTGAAAAGCATTGTAATACCCCAAAATTTCCATTTAATTCTAATTTGAACGGATAGGCAAGTGTGACGTCGCATAGAGTGGAGTATTGGAGTAATAAAATGACTGAAATTGGGAACCCATTAATAATTCAGGAATGGGAAGTATGGTGAAAAGTGAGATAGATGGATGCGTGATATGAGATTATATATATGTGCATGTAGCTAATTCAAAGATGAAGTTACACCATAATAGCATAATGTTTGTTGTATTAACATATATTATATTATATTAAAAGTTAAAGATAAGTGAAGTAAAGAACTTCACTAGGAAGCAACGCCTGAGTCGGTGAGTCGGCAACCATATATATATATAAAATATATATTATGTTATATAATATCAAATGGTGGAGCTACTTACAGTAGCAGAAGGGAAAAAAAAAGAGAGAGGGAGCCGAGCGCTTTACGGAGAAGATAAGAAGAAGAAACCAAAGAGAAACATGAGAAGTAGCTCTGGAGGAAGGAAAAATCGGAGAAGAAAGAAAGAAAAGGGAAAAAAAAGGAGAGGAAACGTGAGAGACTAAGAGGAAAAAAGAGAAAAACGTTTATGTTGACTTTGCAATCAATTCAGGTAAAGGTAATCTAGTTCTTATAAGGGAAAAGTTATTCTTATGCATGAGATTTGTTCTTTTTCTGAGGAATTCTAATCCTTTGTTGAAATAGTTTGATTCTTATTAAATTTAGTTGAATTTATTAGTATTTGAGTCCGATTTGTTGTTTCGGATATTATTTGGCATGTTTATATTGATTTGTTCATCCGGATTGTGGTTGCACATGCTATTTGAGCTTGATTTGTTGATTTGGCTGCAATTAAGAATAACCATTTGAACTCACCAACCTAATTATTGCCATTTTAATTGTTGAAATCCCAAACGTTGATTTGAATGTAGTTGGACCTATTTGTTCTGTTCCACTTGTTATGTTGGTTGTTGAATGTTGCACTTGAACCTTTTGATTGAGATGAACAACCACGAAAGCAGGAATAGGAGACCCCGTGCTTGAGTTAATGCACATATGAGCTGTAATGGCTAGTTGACGGGCCCCGATATGTTGAGTAAACCCTGTACTTGGGTTAATGCACAAATGTTGGACCCCATGTCTGGGTTTGAACAGACGCACTGTTCATGATCTTATGGGTCTCTCAGTGGTTAATAGTTTAAGCCTAAACTATGTTAAATTTGTTGTGATGAATTTTCTTGAACATGCACTTGATGGATTATCCATTACTGAGTGTTCATTCACACTCACCCTTGTTGGTTTAAACCTTTTTCAGGTAGGTCCCATACGAACGTGCCGTACGAGAGTGGTGATAGTGGTAAGGGTTGAAGAGCCACTAGTAGTTAAACTTTCAAGCTTTTGTTACTTTAAGCTGTCATTTGGGTTGTGATAAATTCTGTAATATGGTATTGGGTGTGATGTACTGGTTCCACTTTTGTGTTAATAATAAGGAACTGATTAGTGGATGATGAATGAGTGCGCCCTTGTACACCTATTAGTGTGTTAAAGGTGGGAGTGTCACATGCATGGGCCAAGCTCCAATGCCGAGTTGTGCACCAACCGATGTGTAATAGAATGGTACCATGTGAAATACTTGTTATCGTTCAGCATACGACCCTGAAGAGGCACCCCTGTCTGGATGAACTCGTCGCGGCGATCCCAAAGACTGATATACGACGCCCACTTTGCCGACCAGTCGATATGATGGATCCCACGTAGGTTCAGATGATGAAGGGACCTCCTGGTGTCGACGACTGAGACAATAGACTGCCAGAATCCAAATTGTCGTAGGGCGCGTAACAGAAGATGCCACTCAACAATGTCAATGCAAATCAACGGCACTTCTAATGTTCATATCTCATGTCCGGCGGTACAGTAGTCCAGCAAGTGTGTCCCAGAATACGGCTTCCAGTTGAAGTTATCCTCCGTCATAATGTCAAACTAGAACCGGTATACAATGAGCATGTGGGTGGGAGTTGTTTTATGCATAAATGGTCCTGCCTAGCTGTCAACATATAATATGAATAGACTTTCTTAAATGTGAATAGGGATGAAACCATGAATAAGAAAGTATCTAATGCAAGTGACATACTTGGCATCAACTGGGGGTGGTGGTAGGTGGGGGAGAACGTCCGATGTATAAGGCCGCCTGGTGGGACGTACGTGTATGAAATGCTCCCACGCCCATAATTGCATTCGAACATCATGAAACTGAAGTTTAAAATTTACTAACGTAATGAACAAATATGTACATACTATATAATCATACAGTTACCTGTAAGAGGATCATGGGGCCCGCAATCTGTTGTGTTGATTGTCGGGAACATCGACATAGCTAACGATAAAGGGCTGCCAAACATGCACCACTCTAACTATATGTGCAAACATCATCCAAGTCCGCCAAAAGGGGAAGCGAGCGTGGGCTTGCCCGATGCCCTGATGTATCCCCGAAAAGAACGCTACCAAATAGCATAAGGAGGTAAGCTCGAGTGTGAAATGCAACATTCTCATCAGTAGCATCATCTAAGAGGGTGACATGAAACTAGTTGATAAGCCAAGATCTATTCACGGTAGCCCCTTCATGTATCTCCTTAATGGTGGGTCGCACACCTAATAACTCCTGTCACAAGTTGGCCCACTACTCCTTCGTCGATGGGCCACCGCCAACAATCGTAACTGCCCGACCATCAACAGGAAGACTGAGCAACACCTCAAAATCCTGCAAAGTCACCGTCACCTCCCTAATTGGCACGTGAAAAGTATGGGTCTCCTCACGCCATCTCTCCACTAAAGCAGTAATCAATGCATGATCGAACTTGATCCCCGCTAACCGGTATACATTGTAAAATTTGCAGTGCTCAAGCATCTATACGGCACGAAAACTGGGCGTTATTGCTCTCCTAAATATAAGGTCCCCTCGTCTAACATCTAACTGTCGGTCATTATCACCAGACCAAACAACCTTAGATTGATGCACTGGCTATAAGGTCAGGATAGATGGATCTAATGGACCTAAAGCAATGTGATGGGCCATCTATGACATTAAGCAATATATTTAACATTAGATATTTTCACCGTAAAAACATGAACAAATTACAGATAATTGAACAAATACAAGATAAGTCGACGAAGGCAATAAAAGAGAAACATGAACAAAATTTATGCCTGTTATTAACAACAAAGAATGAGCATAATGTTTACAAATATCAGGATTCCCTATTTACAAATTGCTTCAGCATGCGATGCGAATTATTGGACCTAATTTTACATGTTCATCCAAAAGTTTACTAGGCATACTTTTACAAATTTCTAACCTCAACATGAACGATAAAACTGTTCGTACTAATTTATCATGCTTCTCAATGCAACAATAACAATACAATTATAAACATAATATTTTAAGTTTCAGGCATCCCAAAATCAACAAGAACATATATCATATGTTTCATGGTTTCATGAACAAGTACAATAAATTAAACAAAATATCATATTAAATCAAGATGTTTCATAATAAATCATGCAAAATAGTAATAAAATTAAGTACATTTACTTTCGAATTGGTTTGGAATAGGATTGGTGGTTGGTTCGGTTCAGGTATCCGAAATTGATGGGTTTCGAGTACGGTTGCCGGAGATGTTGGCAAAACCAATTGTGGGGGGCCGACTGGCGGCAGACGAACAGGGGACGAACGCTGACAGGTAGATCGAAGAAAAAATGGTACTGCTAGACGGTTGGAGAAGCACCCGGAACGGACTGCTAAGAATGGACGGTGGATGGGTGGCGAAATCGTGTTTCCTGTTGTCGAGTATAGCGGCGGACGGTGGAATCGAGTTTACAGTTCTCGATTGCTGTGGCATAAATGATTTCCGTGGAGGAAAGAGGGGGGAGGGGGGAAGTAAATCTAGAATCGCACTTGTAGAGTGCAATTTCTTTGGTTGGCCGCTCTGACACAACTGTTAGCGGTGGGCATCGTAAAACCGCATTCCCTAAGTGCTGTTTTACAAAAGTAGGCTATTTTCGGAAATGCGTGAGAAGGTAGGTTACGTTTATAAAACTTTTTTTTTAGTTTATTCTGAGAAAAAGTTCCACATAGCAGAACTCCCTAAAAAGGCAACTTATAAAGTACATATAATGGCATTGGACACATGAAAAATCAATTAGACTGCTTTCAAATGTTAGATCATATGATGTAATATTAACATACTAATTTTGATTATTTTTGCAGCATAAAATGCACGATACAATAAGCAAATAATTATCGGGGCAACGTTTCAAACATGATACTCGTGGGTTAAATGATATCAACTAAGACGTGTAGCAAATTTATAGGAATGCTTAGTGCAAAGACAAACAAATTTTAAGGATGCTTAATACAACTGACAACTTTACAAGTCAGCCAAAAAAAAAGCAAGTTGTATCAAGATGAGTCATTTCAACAACAAAAATGCGTGAAGCATAAAAAAAATCTTTATAATATATAATCATTTCATATGTATAAAAAATTATTCACGAGGAATTTAATTAGTACCTTTGTCTTCACAAACAAATTACGCCCAATTTGAGGAAAAGAAAATCTTAAACCAAACCTAATTACTCTCCGCTTGATTTATAAAATCAAGAAAAGAGGGGTTTGAGCTGTGCCGATGGATGTCTGGACTTTGGGGTCAAGTTTCTCCCTTAATGATAGATTGGTGGAAAAATCTTTAAAAATTCAATTCCCAAAACTGAAAATTGTTGGGATTTCTCGCTAGGGATTTTAACGGCTCATGGATGGGAGGTATGTTTAGACACTAACGGCGAGGCGGAAGGGTTAAACTGGGTTCCTTCCTTTCTTCTCCGGTGGTTCTTTCCTCCAGCGCACCCAACCTCTCTTCTCTCACCTCCCGTTCTCGCTTCTCTTTTTTTTAATTTTTTTTATTTTAACTCCTGTACAATCACTAACATAGTTTATATTTTATATATATATATATATTAAGTTGCATGCTGGCGGAACTTAGTGAATAGTCACTAACCTCCGCTCCCAGCCCCCCACGCGTCACTTTAACATAATATATATATATATATATATATATATATAATATTATGTTAGGGTAATATAATATATATAATATTAAACGTACACGTGTAAAATCATTACCTTTCGTATTAAATAAATTGTCACGTGTCGCGCGTTTATCAATTCTACTTTTCACCATATTTTTTTCACCCTTAAATTATTATTGAGTTTTCGACTATATTAATTTATTACTCCAATTCTTTATTTAATCCAAACGTCGCACCGAACTAGGTATTTTCAATCCTAACTTTACCATAACCCTCGTTTAAAATTTAATGAGAGTTTGGGGGTATTACACTTTATATATGTTACGTAATGTAAAATATGTATTCTTTTTGGCATCGAAAATAGTTTTAAATTTTACTTAAAAACAGTGTTATTCCGGGGTGCCAAAATTTTAGGATTAGATACACTTCTTTCGGTTATCAAATCAAATTGCAAAATCCCTTTGAAATATCCCCCTAACGGACATAAAAATGGGATAATTTAAAAAAGTTATAAAACTTCCCCCTATAACGGGCATAAAAATGGGATAATCTAGAAAATGTTGCAAAATTTCCCCATAACGGGCATGAAAATGGGATAGCTCAAATCTCGCTAACGGGTAATAAAATTGGATGGTTTAGACGCGGATAGAGAGAGAGAGAGAGAGAGAGAGAGAGAGAGAGAGAGAGAGAGCTTGCCTGCAGGAGAAGATATTCGTACAAATCAATGTCCGCTAAAGCCCTCGTCACTTTTTTCCTTCCTCCTCGTCTGTTTCTCCATCATCAACCCTCGTTCCTCAATTCGAGAACCCTAAACGCGCAAACCCTAGTAGAATGCTCTGTGAATCCACCCTTGAAAAAGCGTCTTCAGTTTCCGAGACCCATCATCACCCGAGCGCCGGCCGTGAACTTGATGGAGCCGGAGCCGCTGCACCCACTCGAGGCGATCTGTTCCTCAAACGCCATCGGGCCTCGTCGGCGCCGGCTACTACGGCCGATAAGAATCAGAATAAGAAGAAAAGTAGAGGGAAGTTTAGTGGCTCTATGAAATCTTCTAGGGTTGTGAGCTTTATTGTAGGCGTCGGATGCGGAGGCTCCCGGATATGTGGACTCGGAAATGATGGACTCGGTTTAGCAAAGAAATGATTATACCCGTTTGTGACTGAGTTGGATGATTAGATGATCTCGAGTTCCTTCCTTTTGTGTTGAATGGCTTTGGTAAAAGCTATATTGGCTCAATGGTAGCCTCAATTTTCGAGTATAGTCAGAAGTGTGGTGTTACAATCAATACCTCTGTATTCCATTATGGAAACGGAAGGGGAAATGGCATGGTTTCAAAAATTCGCTTTGAACTCTATAAATTACGCATGAAGCAGTGGATTCAAAATTTGATGAAATGAAGACCATGGATGGAGAAAACCAGTAGTTTGATGAGGTGATGACCATGGATGAAGAGAAACCAGAAGCTTTATATGTATCCTTGGATTGCGTCTACGATTTTAATATGTTGAGATGATGTGCCTAGACTGTACCCGTCTTCAAATAGTTATTTAGTTTTTTTTAGGGGCTTAAAAATGAAGGGGAATCAACCCTATTTGCAGCAATTAAGTTGGCAAATTCTGATAGTGCCGATTATCCTTAATGGCAAACATTGGGTGCCTTGACGGTGATCCTACGCTCGGGCTAGGGAAATATTCAGCCGAAGCAACGTTAGCTGATATGCTCGGTCTTATTGAAGGTACTCGAGATTTTGCATTTCTTTCAGCAGTTCATCATTGTGAAGCAATTTTTGCGACATTTAAATTTTTTATGTTGCATGGTCTTGTTCACAATTTTTTTGGGGCATTTTGGGACCTTGTCTTCCATCTCCCCCCGCTGGGAAAATCATGAGGATAAATAAGATGTTGAAGGAGATAAGGGTGGGTTTAAGGAAATGCAGAGACTCCAATGGAGTACTCTCAGGACAGAGTCCAAGACCATGATAGCTGCTGCATTGTCTTGATTGTTAGGTTATGTTTGGTTTTTAAGAGTAACATTCCCATGGACCATCAGTGAAATGGATAAGAAATAGGTATTTCTATGAACCATGGGTAGAATATATAAGGAATAATAGCTCCTTACCTATTGCAGCAGTGGTCCTTGAAAAGATTTACTCCTCACTTACTCACAAATGTATTGATTGACTCATAATCATAGTTTCTTTAGGAAATGGGGGCCATGAGAAGGAGAAGGTGAGAATGAAAGGTTCATATAAGAGGATTCTTAATGGGTATAAGAGGAATTTTAATGGGTCTCTGATCCGCCCTACAGGCGGGCATGGGGTAGATATTGTGATATATGACTCTTTGTTGAAGTTTCACAAGTGGGTGCAATGCCAAGCATGGGGAAATATCGAGGCCATAAGTGTTTTGATCTCACAATGGCACGATGGTTTGCTGCACAGGTGGTGTGGATACAGGTGCCTACAGGTTTGTATTTTGATCCTGTTATTTGTATTATCACATTATACATGTGATAATGATTACACATCTAAGACCAGTTAGGGTGAGGTGGGATTTCTTGCCCTGGCTCTATTTAAGGAGTTTCTGATCATTTGCAGTTTGAAAATGCAAATGATCTTGTGCAAATAGATGTGCTTGAAATTACATTACCTTTATACCATTCTTTTGAGGATAATTTTCCACCCACTTGGCCTCCTGATATATATATATTAGGTTATATATGTAGGTTTTGTAAGGTTTCCATCGATTATTAAGTCAATTAATGCAACAAACCTTGAATGCCAATTTGGAGATATATGCACGAACTTGACAAATAAAAGTAAACACTCATGAACATTTGGGCCATAAATTCTTTTCACTTTCCATGATACAAGTATGAATGCTAACTTGAACACAAAAATGCATGTAGCCAAGCTAGTATATTTGATAGAATGTGGCAGGCATTTTGGTAGCCCAAAACACTTGCTAAGTTATATGTCATCGTGCTAGCTCATTGGTTGTTTCATTTGATAGGTACAGCAGCTAAAACAAAGGAAATTTTGGCAGATTTAGTACATCAAGGCAATGAAATTCATGTTGCAAGGTGTGGACAAGGAAGGATAAGATGCCATGCTTGTATTACTTAACGCCATCTCCCCGCTCCCTGTGAAATTAGTCGCAGGCGTTCGTTCGCAAACATGCAGAGATCATGTTTGAATTATGCTAGGTGTCCTGCAGCCATAAAATCTCAAACACGTTGGGCCTGTATATATTAGCTTGTTGGAAATGCCAGAATATAGAAGGAAAAAGATTATGCATGTGAGCACGACAAGGTAATATTGCAGCTATTTCCCATTTATTTAAATTCTTCTCCTAAGTATGCTGAATTACTTTCTGTTTTTCTTGGCTGTATTTCAAAGTTATGTTTCTCGGGAATAATGGTTCCTCCAATCGCACCATGCTTCTTTTGAATTATGGCTGCTTTAAGCTGCCCAATATAATAGACATTTGGAGCCTGTGGTTGATACAAAAGTTATTGCTTCAAGTCTTTTTAGTAAGACTGGTGAGATCGAGCTTGATATAGAAGCAAATCTAATCAAATATTGACTAACTTAATGTGAGGATATTATTTTTGCTGGTTACCTTGTGGATAGTCAAAGCTTCTTGGTATTTGTTGATAGTATGATTATGAACCTGTGGCATGTTGATGTTAGCTATTGGAATTTTCAAGTATATGCTTCTTGGTATTTGTTGATAGTCAAATAGTATGATTATGAGCCTGTGGCATGTTGATGTTGGTAATTGAAATCTTCAATTATATGCTATTTTTGTATATTTTTTATAGACTCTTTCAAAGTTTTAAATGTTTTCTCTAATTAACTTATGAGACGAAAATAATTTTGCTAACTAACTTGAGTAGAATGTGGAAAAGGAGAGAAGAAAGAGGGGAGAGAGGAGAGGGCGAGGATGAGAGCGAGCAAGAGCGTGGGGAGAGGGAGTAGACTTGGGGGGGGGGGGGGGGGGGGGGTCAGAGGGAGCAATAGAGTGAGGATAGGAGGGAGATGGAGTAAGGCTGCGAAAGTGAGAGCGGGAGGATAGGAGAGAGAATGCGTGAGGGGGAGGATGGGAGAGGGAGGACGAGAGCAACTAGAGGGAGGGAGCTAGGGGGAGCGATAAAGGGAGGATAGGAGGGAGATGGAGTAGGGCAAGTGAAAGTGATAGGGAGAGAGAATGCAGGCGAAGGGGAGAGGGCGAGGATGAGAGCGAGCAAGAGCGTGGGGAGAGGGAGTAGACTTGGGGGGGGGGGGGGGGGGGGTCAGAGGGAGCAATAGAGTGAGGATAGGAGGGAGATGGAGTAAGGCTGCGAAAGTGAGAGCGGGAGAAGGGGGGAGGATGGGAGAGGGAGGACGAGAGCAACTAGAGGGAGGGAGCTAGGGGGAGCGATAAAGGGAGGATAGGAGGGAGATGGAGTAGGGCAAGTGAAAGTGATAGGGAGAGAGAATGCAGGCGAAGGGGAGAGGGAGTTAAAGAGGGGGGGGGGGGGGGGAGCAGTAAGGGCCAAGGTGAGCGATGATTAGGGTGGGCAACAAGAGGAAGGGCTGAGGGAGGGAGCTAGGGGGTGAGATAGAGGATTAGAGTGGGCGTCAAGAGAAAAGGGCTGAGGTAAGTGATGATTAGGGTGCGCAACAAGAGCGATGGTGAGAGAAGGGTGGAGGGGAAATGGGGAGGGAGCCGAGGGGAGAGAGAGAGAATTAGAGTGGGCATCAAGAGAAGAAAGAGGGAGAGGGAGGAAGGGGGGAGGGGGGCGAGAGGGTTAGGGTGGGAAACAAGGGGGGATGAAAGAGGGAGGGCGGGAGTATAAAAGAGAGAAGGTGGGTGAGCAAGGGTGAGGGAGAGCGGTGGTCGGGGGATGAAAGAGAGCAAGAACAGCTAAAGGGAGGGGGCTAGGGGGAGGAGGATAGGAGGGGAGATAGGGAGTAAGGCGGCAAAAGTGAGAGCGGGAGAGGGAGGGAGTACGAGAGCAGCTAGAGGGAGGGAGCCAGGGGGATGAAAGAGGGAGGATGAGGGAGGGTGGGACAATGGGAGCGGGAGTACGAGAGCAACTAGACGGAGGGAGCCAAGGGGACGAAAGAGGGAGGATGAGGGAGGGCGGGAGTAGCTAAAGAGAGTGGGCGAATAGAAGATAAAAGGTGGGTGATGGGGGGCGTGGGCAAGGGTAAAGACGAGAGCAGGAGGAAGCCAGGGGGAGCAATAGAGGGAGATGGAGTAAGGGAAGCAAAAGTAAGAGCAAAAAGATGGGAGAGAGAGTGCAGGCAAAGGGGAGAGAGAGGGGGGGGGGGGCAGCAAGAGTGGTGGTGAGAGAAAAGGGGAATGGGGGAGGGAGGATGAAAGTAGCTAGAGGGAGGGAGCCAGGGGGAGAGATAGAGACGAGAGAAGAAGATGGGACCGGGGGGGGGGGGGGGGGTGGAGGGCGAGGGCAGTAAGAGGGAGGGATTAAAGGAGGATAGGAGGGAGAGAGTAGGGCGGGCGAAAGCGAGAGTGTGTGAGGAAGGGAGAGAGTGAAGGCAAGTGAAAGGGATAAGGAATGGGTGGGGGGGGGGGGGTGGCAATTAAATGGAGTAGGGCCGACGAAAGTGAGTGTGGGAGGAAGGGAGAGAGAAGGTGGGTGAAGGGGATTGGGGGGAAGGGTGAGGATTAGGGTGGGCTAAAGAAGACGAGAGAAGAAGATGGGACCCGGGGGGGAGTGGAGGGGGGGATGGCCAAAAGGATTAGGGTGGGCAAGAAAAGGGCCGAGGCGAGCGAGGATTCGGGCAGGCAATAAGAGTCATGGTGAAGGGGGGGGGGGGGAGATGAAAGAGGGAGCCAGGGGGAGAGAGAGGATTAGAGTGGCCATCGAGAACAAAGGGGGGGGGGGGAGGAAGGGGAGGCAAACGAGGATTAGGGTGGGCAACAAGAATAGTGGTGGGTATGAAAGAGGGAGATGAGGGAGGGAGAGAGGAGCTAGGGGGGCGGGGGGGAAGGGGAGGCAAATGAGGATTAGGTTGGGCAACAAGAGTAGTGGTGGGTATGAAAGAGGGAGATAAGGGAGGGAGCTAGGGGGAGTGATAGAGGGAGGATGGGAGGGAGCAAGTAGCGCGGGCAAAAGTGAGTGTGCGAGGAAGGGAGAGAGAAGGCAAGTGAAAGGGACAGGGAGTGGGCGGGGGGAGAAAGGGTGGGTAAGCGAGCAAAAGTGAGAGCTTGAATGGGAGAGAGAAGGTGGGCGACACGGAAGAGAGCAGCAAGGGTCAAGGTGAGAGAGGATTCGAGTGGGCGATAAGAGCCAAAGGGAGGGAAAAGGGGAGGATGAGTGAGGCGTGTGGGGTAGGGGATGAAGGAGGGCAAGGGCCGGAGTGAATAAGGATGAGAGTAGGGAGGGGGACGGGAGAAAAATTGCGAAGGTGTGGGGTAAGAGGAGCCTATCGCTTGATGGTTAGGCCACTTATGTGGGGACTAGGCGGTTTGACGTCCTAGGTGAATTCTTTGTATTTGTTTTGAAAAATTACTAGTTTAATACAATTATTTAGGTAAATTCATAAAATATTATTGAAATAGCAATATAAAATACAAAGAAATTACACAAATAATATCTGTTTATAGCTTAAGATAAATAATATTCTTTCAAGCATACCTTGTTGCAACACATAGAAAGAACAAAAATCAATTCATAAAATATTGTAATTTTAAATTTTTTTAAATAATGGGTAGGTGCTATTGTTATAAAAGAAAATAAAGTAAAAAATAAAATATCCCTAAGCGACTGCGGCTTTAATTAATTAACGGTGTTGAATGTTTAGGGGAGCAATTTCCCCCTAATTAGGAGAAATCCCACGAGGATAGACTATAAGTCTGAGTCGACTATGATTCAAATAAGGATACTTTGTTCTCCAATTCAAATAGGATATTCAGATTAGGGGAGTCACTCCAATCCCACTAGGCATTATGCGGCCACCTAGACCTAGGCATTTCATGATTGCTTAATGTGTAGACCGCCTTTTAGAACATTGGCAAGGGGGGAAAAAGAGTGGGTGGGCGAAAGAAACGGGGATGACAAGAGACAGAGCATAGACGTTTCATAATTGCTTAACTCCTAACCGCTTTTTAGACCACTGTTGAGGGGGAAAAGAGAGTGGGCAAGCGAAAAAAAGGGGGAAAACAAGAGATGGAGCATAGGGCGAGGGAAGGAAAGAGCGCAAGGAAGAGGCGGGGGAGGACAAGAAACGGAGCATAAGGCGAGGGAAGGAAAGAGTGTGAGGAAAGGGAAGGGGGAGGGGGGAGGTGTTAGTCCCAATATAAGCACTGAGAGGGGGGGTGAATCAGTGCACTTTAATAATTCGCGTGCCTTTTCAAAATTTACTTGTTATGGCAAGTACTAAACAAGTAAACAAGACAATCAAACGCAAACACAATATTTACGTGGTTCAGCTACACAATGCGTGCAACCTACGTCCACGGCTGATTCGGGTTCACTACCCTCACCAACGAATTCACTATAATTGTATGGGCCCTTCACTAGAGCGATACAACGGTCTCACTGACCAACTATTTTGTTGTCGTCCCTTCACTAGGATTGACAAACTTACAAAAAGCTTCAACAATAATAAATTCAGAATGATAAAGGCAACTCACGAAACCAAGCGCTTTGTCGACGTACGAAGAGCGCAAAGTACTCGAAGAAGCTCCGGAACACGTACCAAGGCTGCCACCTTCTCTAGCCACGGAAACGGTACCACGGGTCACCGGAAATATATCTTGGGAACTCTACACACAATTCTCACAAGTGTTTCCCAAGCTCACTTAAACTCGACCCTTTGAAACCCCAAAAGTGCTCAAGAACAACCAAGGCACTCGACCACCACCTTAGGAGAATTTCTCTCAATTCTCTCACTCAAAATGCTCTCTCCAAGCTTATGGAAGGTGTGATTTTCGTCCAAGGGAGAGCCCCTCCTTATATAGCCCTCCAAAGTCTCCAAGACATGGCATAGTGGTGGAATTAATTACTCCTCCAAACATGTTCCATGTTTTAGGGGTGGGAGACTCATTATGGTGTCTCCACTAGCCAAAAACATGGCATAAATTCCTCCACCAAATATGCTCCATGTTTTGGGGGGTGGGAGACTCATTATGGTGTCTCCACTAGCCAAAAGAAGCCTCCAAACATGGATGTCCTTGAATGCCAAACAACATTCCTCAAATTAGGGGATTTTGTCACCAATGGTGGACCAAATAGTAGCATGGCTGCTGCCCACGAATTTTGACTTAGTCCAAGTGTATTTGGACTCCTCCAAGTGTCATTGGGCTTGTTTAGTTGCTGCCCATGTGTGCCAAGACCATTAGTTGGCCCAAATTCGTCACATTGCACATTTAAGCCCAAAATGGTCACCCCAAAGGCCTACCACGAAATTCATAAGCCCACTGCTATTCCTTGACCTCATTGCAACCCATTTAGCCCAAATTTACCTCAATGTAGCCCAAAAACTCCAAACAAGCTCCATTTAAGCTCAACATGGCACATATGCTCCAATAAGGCCAAACCGGGCTCAAACCGGGCTCAATTATGACGCTTGACCAAAACCGATTTCCCTTGTGCCGGTTGTGTACATACCACTTTATTATGGTATATTATAGCTGCTGGTGTCTTCCCATGGTCATCGGATCATCCGGAGTGCCTCAAATCAATAACCGCTCCAAACTAGGTCAAACCGGGCTCAATTATGATGCTTCGAGCAAAACTGATTTCCTTTTGCTATTCTGACATCATGAAGTCATCTATAGACAATGGGAATGATGTTTAGGTGATGCGGACACCCAATTAGGCTTGCCAACAATGACAACACCATAACATTCCAATGGGAACAACAATCTCCCCCTTTGGAATTGTTGGCAACCTACACTGATTTTGGGATACCTTTGAGGTCCTCTTTCAATTAAGACTCCCCCTTGAGTGATGCTCTCCTCTTCAGGCCATGAACTCGCCTTTAGCCGCTGCGTTATTAAAACCGCTACTCCCCCTATATGTATGCACTCTTCTATGCTCTTCTTGTATTACCTCCCAAAATCAGCAACTTTCTCCCCCTTTGACAACCATTTCAAAGGAAGGTAAGAGTAATGAATCATTGTGCGAACCCATCCCTTCTAGTTGGATGGAACGGGTTGAACTCCGAGGCTCAATCGATGCTTCTCGAATGTCGCTATTGGCAATGGTTTTGTGAAGATATCAGCAACTTGCTCTTCCGTAGGCACGTACTCCATAAGAATCACTCCTTCTTCAACCTTCTCTTTAAGAAAGTGATAACGAATATCGATGTGCTTCGATCTTGAGTGTTGAACAGGATTTTTGCCCAAGCTGATAGCACTTTGGTTATCACACAGAATAGAGATAGGCAACCATACCTCATCAACCATGTCAAGCAATTGTCGGCGCATCCATATGACTTGCGTGCATGCTGATGTTGCTGCCACATATTCCGCTTCTGCTGTGCTCAATGATACGCTGTCTTGTTTCTTGCTGAACCAAGAAACACACTTCTTTCCGAGAAAGAATGCACCACCCGAGGTGGATCGTCGATCATCGGTGCAGCCAGCCCAATCAGCATCACTATACCCAATCAATCTGATACCATCATTTTTAGTATACCATAGCCCAAAATCCGACGTACCTCGAATGTATCGAAGGATTCGTTTCACGGCTACCAGGTGCGATTCTTTGGGATTACTTTGATATCTCGCTGCTTGACACACAGAATGTAGAATGTCGGGTCGAGTAGCCGTCAAATATAGAAGACTCCCAATCATGCTTCTATACTCCTTTTGATCAACGCCTTTTCCTTCTTCATCCTTGCTCAATCTACATGCAGTAGGCATAGGAGTACTCACCGGTTTACACTCCGCCATGCCAAACTTCTTCAGAAGTTCTTTGACGTATTTGACTTGTGAGATGACAAGTCCATCATTCCGTTGAGAGACTTGTAAACCAAGAAAGTAGGAGAGTTCACCAATCATAGACATCTCGAACTCATTCTTCATCTTCAAGGCAAAGTCATGGCATAACTTTACCTTATCGCCTCCGAATATGATATCGTCGATGTAGACGACAATGACCAGTTGCCCTTCGTCACTGTTCAGCACATACAAGTTGCTATCGACGCTTCCCTTTTTGAACTTTAGCTTGCGAAGATATGTGTCAAGTCTTGAGTACCATGCTCGAGGTGCTTGCTTAAGGCCATACAACGCCTTCTTTAATTTGCATACTTTGTTCTCGTCATCCCCTAGAACAAAGCCGTCAGGTTGCTCAATGTATACTTCTTCTTTCAAGTCACCATTCAAGAATGCCGATTTGACATCCATTTGGAACACCGTGTATCCTCTTTGTGCGGCCACAGCAAGGAATAACCGAATTGCCTCAAGTCTTGCCACAGGTGCAAAGGTCTCATCAACATCTATTCCATTAATTTGAGAATAGCCTTTGCATACTAACCTTGCCTTGTTGCGAACAACTTTGCCGTCCTCGTTCAACTTGTTCCGGAAGACCCATTTGGTTCCAATGATGTTCTTCCCGGCTGGTCTAGGCACTAGTTCCCACGTGCAGTTCTTCTCGATTTGATCCAACTCTTCATTCATAGCCTTTGCCCAATGCTCGTCCTCTTGAGCTTCAATCACGTTTTTGGGCTCGACTTGTGAGATTAGGGATGTTGCTCTTATATTCTTCGCCTTTCGTCGTGTCTGAATTGGTGCATCAACATCTCCAATAATGTGGAAGTCTCCTATTTCGCATCTCCTTGAATTCTCGACTTGTTCTTTAGTCCAATTCTCTTTAGACTTCTTTGCATTTCTAACATCGGGTACTTGAGTGACGTTGTCACTTTCATTCCCCGAATCATCAGCAATCTCCAATTTTTCCGTGCTTTCTTTGTCACGAGATTCATTTATAACGTCATCCCTTTTTGATGGAATATCTAAAAGAGTAACGTACCTCTCATTTGCCGAATTGGAGTCATTTTCCACAACTTTGACATCACAGCTTTCAACCGTCCGTTTAAGCCGTTGATTGTAGCATAGATATGCCTTGCTTCTTTGTGAGTAGCCGAGAAAGATTCCTTCATCAGCCCTTTCCTCGAATTTTCCGAGCGACTCATCCTTGTTTTTGATGAAGCAGGGACTCCCAAATACTCTAAAGTATTTCACAGTAGGCTTTCTTCCATTCCATATCTCATGGAGTCTTGCTAGACTTAGGCCGCAACAATGTTCGATTTTGCAAGTACACCGCTGCTTCGGTAGCTTCCTTCCAAAACTTCACCGGAACACCGCTCTCGATTAGCATCGTCCTTGCCATTTCAATAACGGCTCTATTTTTCCTTTCGACAACACCATTTTGTTGAGGTGTTCTCACACTCGTTCGCTGATGTATGATGCCATGGTTTGCCAGATATGATTCGAATTCGTTGGATGTGAATTCGCTACCATGATCAGACCTCAATGCTTTGATCTTCTTTCCGAACTGTTTCTCCACCCGTTTCTTATAGGTTTTGAACCCTTTAAATGCTTCATTCTTATGACGGAGATGTATAATGCATGTCATACGGCTATAATCATCTATCAGCAACATAAAATATAATTCGCCGTTTGTACCTTTGTTTCGCATAGGTCCACACAAGTCCGTGTGTACCAGGCTCAGCAAGCTGGAGGAATTATGCTCTTTCACTCTGTGAGGGAATTTCGCCATCTTCCCCTTTTGACATGCTTCGCAAACGGTTTCTCTGTCCCGTCTCATTTCTGGAAGATCACTGACCGCTTTTTGTATGGACAATTTCCTCATGCTCTTTTGATTTATGTGCCCAAGTCGTCGATGCCATAGTTGATTTTGATCTTCCACGCCAATCAAACAGGCTTCGTCTTTGTCTCCCAGTTGGTACAAATTGCCCTCCGTTCTTGAGCCCTTTGCCACCACGATTGTGCTTCCGGCCTTCTTCACTGTACAGCCTTTACTTGTGAATATCACTTCATGACCCGATTCACATAATTGGCTAACACTCAATAGATTATATTTGAGGCCTTCGACAAGCAGCACCTCCTTAGATGTAATCTTTGCCCCATCGATTTTGGCAACCCCTTTTCCTTTAATTTTCAAAGAGTCATCATTGCCAAATTTCACCTTTCCACTTGCCGCATCAGTGGCACTTTGGAGTAGCTTCGCGTCACCCGTCATATGTCGGCTGCAACCGCTATCGAGGATCCAACGTGAATTCTTTGTAGTTGCCTTGAGTGCAACTTCCACCACGTTCGCTTCTTCACATTGTTCCACCGCGATTGCCTTCTTTCTAAACTTCATGATTTGTTTTGGCATCTTTTGCGCACTTTGTTGCACTTGACTGTTCATTCCATTTTTGTAGGGACTTGGAATGAATGTCATGCAATTTCGAGCGTAATGCCCCAAGTAGTTGCATCTATGGCAAATAACTTTCTTCTTTTGTTCAAGTACCTGGAACCGGTTGTACAGCTTCAGAGGAGAAGTTTTGCGATGCCCATAGCCACTCTTCAAGGACTGAACAGAATGTGCATCATGTTGATGAGGCCTTGCTACCATCCTTCTCCGGCAATTCCTCGCCATATGTCCGTAAATGCCGCAGGAGTAGCAATATCCTCTGAATGCCGTTGCATGAATGGTTTTCCGCTTAAGCTTCGGCTGCTGCAACTCGTCGGGTTCAGTGCCGCAGATATCGAATTTGGGAAGCCTTACAGGAATCTTTCTTTGAACCTCCGTCTTCTTTGCAATCTTCTCCTTCACAAAGGTAGTGGTCTTTGAGGCTTGGGAGTTATTTCCCTCAAAGCCAATTCCTTGTCTTCCAAGCGAGTGAGGTCTTTGCAATCTAAGACACTCATTAAGCTTTCGTGTGGCCTCGTCTTGATTATTCATCACGGCAGTACTAGAGCTCGAACCATCATTGAAAGCAAAAGAAGAGTTAACTTTGAATGCCTTCATTTGTTCACTAACCTTTTGCTTGATGGTGCAGAGCTCTCCTTCAAGTTTGTCGATGTAGGCAGCCTTTTCGTTTAGCTCGATGGTAAGATCATCACACATCTTTGCACTTTCTTCACATTGAATTTTTAGCCTTCCCACTTCGTTGACTAGCTCATCCTTGTCACGCTTCAATGCTTTCTTTTCTTTTTCGAGCTGAGAAACAACGACAATACATCTTTCAATCTCACCTTGCATGTCGACCTCAGCATCCTCATCCTCTGCCGCGGAATCTTCTTGCGTCTCGGAGGCCATGAATGCGATGTGCTCTTCATCTTCAGATTCATCATTAGATTCTTCTTCGCTGGATGAAGTGGAACCTTCAAGGATTTTGCTCAGGAGATTCTTCAACGCTTTGACGTTTTTCGAAGAATAGCCTTTCTTTTTATACCTCTGGAACTTCTTCTTCTTGTGGTTGTCTTCATTCTCATCGTCGCTTCCATCTTTAATATTTTCTGGACAATTCAGAGCATAGTGGCCAATTTTACCACACTTGAAGCATTTGAAGGGAAGTTTACCTTTGTATTTTCCAGTTCCCTTCTTGAAGTTTCTTGAGATGTACGCCTTTATATCGCCTTCTTCATCGGGTATGCGAATTTGGGACGAGCTACAATCTCCTCGCTCATTTGCGTTGCTCGTGGCTTTGAACGCAACCTCCTTAGCCGATGTAGAATTGCTCGTCGTTCTAGCCGCCGCACGTCTCATCTCATACGCAATTAATACGCTTTGCAGCGTGTCGAGAGAGAGTGTGTTTAAGTCTCTTTCTTCCAAGGATGAAACCTTCGCATCATATGACTCGGGTAAAGATCTTAGGATCTTCTTTACCACGGTAGCATCAGTCATATCTTCCCCATATCCACGGATGCAATTAACAATCTCTATAACCCTATTGAAATAAGGTTCAATAAATTCTTCGTTATTCATCCTCAGTTGCTCGAACTTACTTCGGTAAATTTGCAGCTTCGCTTCTTTGACCTTGCTGTCACCTTCGTAGATGTTCTCGAGTTTGTTCCACATCTCCTTCGCCGTTTTGCAATTTTTCACCTTCGAGAACTCAACTTCATTAAGGGCGGATAAGATTGCATTTGAAGCTCTAGCATCGGTTTCAAATGCCCTCTTGTCAGCATCTGTCCAAGCCGCACCTTTAGCCGGGGGAGTGTAGCCTTCATTAAGAACAATGTCGTAGATTTCAATGCTTAGAGCGCCCAAGTGCTTCGTCATTCGACTTTTCCAACTTGAGTAGTTGGAGCCATCAAACAGAGGAACACCCATCTTGCCGATGCCGGAGTAGTTCATATTTCGCCTTGCTGTTGTGAGCTATTGATCTAACAGGATGTTAAGCCCTTCAATGTCAACTTAGCTCTGATACCAATTGTTAGTCCCAATATAAGCACTGAGAGGGGGGGGTGAATCAGTGCACTTTAATAATTCGCGTGCCTTTTCAAAATTTACTTGTTACGGCAAGTACTAAACAAGTAAACAAGACAATCAAACGCAAACACAATATTTACGTGGTTCAGCTACACAATGCGTGCAACCTACGTCCACGGCTGATTCGGGTTCACTACCCTCACCAACGAATTCACTATAATTGTATGGGCCCTTCACTAGAGCGATACAACGGTCTCACTGACCAACTATTTTGTTGTCGTCCCTTCACTAGGATTGACAAACTTACAAAAAGCTTCAACAATAATAAATTCAGAATGATAAAGGCAACTCACGAAACCAAGCGCTTTGTCGACGTACGAAGAGCGCAAAGTACTCGAAGAAGCTCCGGAACACGTACCAAGGCTGCCACCTTCTCTAGCCACGGAAACGGTACCACGGGTCACCGGAAATATATCTTGGGAACTCTACACACAATTCTCACAAGTGTTTCCCAAGCTCACTTAAACTCGACCCTTTGAAACCCCAAAAGTGCTCAAGAACAACCAAGGCACTCGACCACCACCTTAGGAGAATTTCTCTCAATTCTCTCACTCAAAATGCTCTCTCCAAGCTTATGGAAGGTGTGATTTTCGTCCAAGGGAGAGCCCCTCCTTATATAGCCCTCCAAAGTCTCCAAGACATGGCATAGTGGTGGAATTAATTACTCCTCCAAACATGTTCCATGTTTTAGGGGTGGGAGACTCATTATGGTGTCTCCACTAGCCAAAAACATGGCATAAATTCCTCCACCAAATATGCTCCATGTTTTGGGGGGTGGGAGACTCATTATGGTGTCTCCACTAGCCAAAAGAAGCCTCCAAACATGGATGTCCTTGAATGCCAAACAACATTCCTCAAATTAGGGGATTTTGTCACCAATGGTGGACCAAATAGTAGCATGGCTGCTGCCCACGAATTTTGACTTAGTCCAAGTGTATTTGGACTCCTCCAAGTGTCATTGGGCTTGTTTAGTTGCTGCCCATGTGTGCCAAGACCATTAGTTGGCCCAAATTCGTCACATTGCACATTTAAGCCCAAAATGGTCACCCCAAAGGCCTACCACGAAATTCATAAGCCCACTGCTATTCCTTGACCTCATTGCAACCCATTTAGCCCAAATTTACCTCAATGTAGCCCAAAAACTCCAAACAAGCTCCATTTAAGCTCAACATGGCACATATGCTCCAATAAGGCCAAACCGGGCTCAAACCGGGCTCAATTATGACGCTTGACCAAAACCGATTTCCCTTGTGCCGGTTGTGTACATACCACTTTATTATGGTATATTATAGCTGCTGGTGTCTTCCCATGGTCATCGGATCATCCGGAGTGCCTCAAATCAATAACCGCTCCAAACTAGGTCAAACCGGGCTCAATTATGATGCTTCGAGCAAAACTGATTTCCTTTTGCTATTCTGACATCATGAAGTCATCTATAGACAATGGGAATGATGTTTAGGTGATGCGGACACCCAATTAGGCTTGCCAACAATGACAACACCATAACATTCCAATGGGAACAACAGGAGGGGGAGGGTGTGAGGCGAGAGAGGGGTAGGAAGGTAGGGAGGGAAGGGAAGCTAGGGCTAGGGGAGGGTAAGAACGGCAAGAGGTGCCTAAAGTTTGAGCCTCGACCTGACGTCGATTGTGTTAAGGGACTAGACTGGCTCAACCCACATAATGCCGACCCAATCAGTTCAATCAGCCCCGTCGCCTTATTCTTCTTATGCTCCTCTTTTGCCCGTCTCCTACTCTTCCTCCTTTCCCATCTTCATCCCATTCCTTCATCTCCCACCTCCTTCCTTCTTAGCCTCATTTCTTCTCCATCTCCTTCCTTTGCTTCCTCCACTCTAAACCCTCCAGTGTTGTTACCAAATACACTTAGTGGGCCGATGCCTGATTTGTCTAAATAAATTAGACATGCGCTTAGTTCACAACCGAATAACTGCAATTGCAATTTCCATTTCAAACCCTTAGTGGAGACGAGGGTTTAATACTTTAATACAGTCCTTTAATATAGTATTTTGTGAACTAATACATAGGCAGTGAACAATTTGCCTGTCTGCATGTATGGACTTCTAGAAATCATCTCCAAAAAGAGATGCTAAGAAAATGTAAGTGAAAAGGTATCATTATTGGCTGCAAGAAACTATCGAATGCAGATGGATAAACAGGTTTGAAGATACTAAATTAACTGTAGAATGTAGATGGATGAGCAGGCTCTAGAAAGTCCTTTCCTAACAACATTTTCACCACAATTAGTGAAAATTTTATACTGGTTTGCCGATTCTTGCAAAGGATAATGGGCTTGAGAGCTATGCAAGCACGTAAACAATGCAAAAAGATATGAATCATGCATGTATCATAAAGCTCACAGCAGGTAAAACCATGACCAAAATGAACAAATTCACATTTCTTATCTACATTCGGAATCTCACTCTTCAAGTTATTGGAAAATGACTTACTAAAAAGAGAATAAGTGTTTGCTGGGCTAATTGAAAAGCAAAAAATTATCTGCAAGTGTACATCTAGACAGTTGATGTTTCTTAGCAAATGGGAAAATGTAAGTGTTGAGTACCTGAACTCTGGAGGGCACCAAATAATCACGAGCACTTCTGGAGTAGATTTAGAGAGTACTGGAATCTCAATCTACTTTAGAATCAAGAAAGACATGAATGCTAAAAGAATCTGTATACATATTTATATGATGAGTAAATATTAGCCGTCAATGGAAGTATGTAATATTACCTCCACAAATCCATGTATATCCTCTAGGATTCGTCGAATGAGTTTCACCAAATTATGTTGGAATTCATTCGCAACCACCCTGTGACAAAATTATGTTGGAATTCATTCGCAACCACCCTGTGACAAAATTATGTTGGAATTCATTCGCAAAGTACAAAGTACTCTAGGTATCCTCTAGGTATCGTCGAATTCATTTTCTAAAAACATGTACAAAGTACTATTGATAAATATATAAAAAAAAAAATATCGGTAAGTAGACATGCATCCAATAAGCTTAGAGCCTATAATCTTTCCCACATCCTTGCGCTTTGACAAATATCAATAGCAGAATGTAGGAACATGTCAAACCTGAGCACTAAATGAACAAGAAAATGGTCACAAAATTACAATAAGGAAACAGCCATTTAATCTACACCATGGAGGAACAATTTATCTTTCAAAATAGTTTTAGGAGGGTCACCTGCGTCCTAAGGGAACAAACATAGACGAGAATAACAGATCTTAAAAAGAAAGCACAACATATAAAACTTTATTTATATAATATCTATAAGTTCATTTCATCAAGAATCCAGCAAACACGTGCAAATGTACCAGAGCTATCTGAGCAGTAACTTAGCATTTTGGCCAATTAGAATATGATGAAATAGAATCATCATCATTTAGTAAAACAGTACGAAACGATGATGATAGCTGATTTTCATACCTCACACTCTTTCTTGCATCAAAGAAAAAAGAAAAGAAAGATTTTATTGTACTAATTTCGGATGTATGAACCATATGAAAATCAGGAGACACATTGTCTTGTGGACAACTAACGCAGTCAAACAAGTCCATCAAACAGATCACGAAATATGAATTACTGGAAATTTATAAATGCATAATTTGTAGAGGCTACCTTAAATGTATCTCCTTAACATTGTCATTTGGATCATCTGCCATTGTAACCAAGAATGGCAGTTTAGATCTCACAGTATTCAATACATGAATTTGCTCTGCAGCGGCCTGGCAACACATTTAAATTTAAGTGAAGATGCAGCAGAGGAAACAAACTGTGTGATTTTAATAATAACATTTACTGGAAACTACTGCTTGGGCTATCCTACAAATTGAGAAATTATCTCATTTCTTGCCCACTTCTTAATGCATACAGTATCATGCGTTGAACCCCTACCTGACTGATGTACTCGCCTTTAAGTCTCTCTAAGTCTTCTTTCCTTTTTGTGCTAGTCACTCTTCTATTCTTACTGAAATTTTCTGCCCTTTTCTCATATTTCATGTGGGGCATACCTGGCATGGTTGCGGGGAACAAGGTTGGTGCAACTGCTTTTCAAGGCCAAAGGCCAGAGGAAACAAGGTCAATAGGTATCAACAAGGTCAATAGGTATCTGTCAAAGTTATCTAGTCTGCCTGAAGGCAGCTGGAGTGTAGGAAACATGTTTGGGCAAATGGTTCCAGGTGTATCTACTTTATTTCTCTCTTCCTTTTCCCTTTTTTGATGATACAAGGGAACGGCATAAATTTGACGACTGAAGGCAGCTGGAGTATAGGAAACATGTTTGTGCAAATGGTTCCAGGTGCATCTACTTTATTTCTCTCTTCCTTTTCCCTTTTTTTATGATACAAGGGAACGGCATAAATTTGACGACTACCCCCCTACCCCAACCTCGACGAACCCCAAAAGTAAAATCCAGATGTGATTCTTAAGGAAATGAGCCTATCAATTATGATTCTCATTGTCATAATAAACTCAGAGTAACAATGGCTGCTCGATATGGGTTGATCTATTTCTGTTTCTTATATCTCTAATTTTCTGTTAACTTATATTAGCTACTTTGTGGAAGACACCGATGCCCGAAAACAGTGGTGTTGGACTTTTCAGTTGTATTCCATCAGTTTATTGCTTATTTCATTTTGGCACCTTCAAAGACCTAGTTTTACAGGCACGCAGAGAGATATAGAGAACAAAGAATCAAACCACGGGGGGGCAGGGGGGTTGGGGGGGAAGAAGAAATCAATCAATAAGCAATACGGTACCATAAGTTTTTCAACTAAATGCCAAATGGCTGGAAACTCAATCAAATTTTAGGTTAAACAATGGTCGAGTGAGCCGATTTTGAATGAGACTAGTTACACAATAATTGATACATTTCTTTACACTTTAATAGCTCATCGCAACAATGTGCTTATGAAAAAATTAATAATGAAAAACAAGAAGGCAAGTATTTTATATCTTCGTGGAGGTTGGCAATAACAAGTAATGCTAATCATATTCCATTCAAACTCCTATCCAAAACAATATTATTAGAAGAGCGGGCAACAATTTGGTCATACCTGAAGCATAACCATATCTCTATTACATCAAGGGGAGTTATCCCAGCTCCAGTTAGCACCTACGGTAGGATATCTTCAGATGAAATGTAGTTATGTTTGCAACAGAGCTCTATGTTTACATGTGGAAGGACTCTAAAGGTGCAGAATTTTCATAAACATAAACTTTCAGAAAACAGTAGAAAATTGTACAATGGGATGGAGGATGAGCTGTCCTCCTCAAAGAAATTTAAATGGAAACAAAACAATAAAATTATAATGACAAAAATAAGAAGCATTGGATATTACTCGAAGCAAAATGAAAGGAGCATAGACAAAAAATATATATATATAAAAGGTGCAAGTCAATTTCTAAAGGCCCTATCAAGTTTTCATCCCAAAACCAGTTGGCAATGGGTAGGATAGCCCAACAAATATATGAAATGGTAAGCAAACAACCCTCAAACTGATGTGGGATTTGTGACATCCCATCAAGTGCAACTTATATCAACATGAATTCTGAGATGCATGAACTTCTTTTTATGCACTGTCCTTTCTCAAGTAGGCTGTGCAAAAAAGTCTTTTGTATGACAATGGAGTATTGGTTTTTCATATGGACTTCAGTAGAGGTAAAAAAGAAGATTCAGTGGGTCAGTGCAAGTTTGCGATTCTCAGCAGCGATTGGTTGCAATGTGAGAATCTTATGAGGTAGTTATTTGGATGACCATCAAGCATGGCTCATTTGATATAGGTTCCCCCTGTGGGCTCTCTTTGTGGTGCTCAGCTTAGAGCTCTTTCAAAGAGGATTTATTGCGATTCTCAGCAGTTATTGGTTGCAATGTCAGAATCTCCCGAGGCAGTTATCTGGATGACCATCAAGCATCGGCCTTTTGAGATAGGTTCCCCCTATGGCTCTCTTTGCGGTGCTCAGCTTACAGCTTTTTCAAAGAGGTTTTATTAGCGGACTTCCATAGGAAACACTGACTATAAAAATTTTCTAGTCACAAGGCTGTCCTTAGATGAAAAAATGTAATTCTCCTCACTAACCTTAGTTGAAATGACTAGTCCCTCACCCACCCATACCGGAGACGAGGGTTCAATTCTTTACAAGCATACTCTTGTGGACTAATCAAATGATTGTGTCCCTTTCCGCAGATGCAGTCCACTACATTGTGAGTGCACTGTTTGCCATCCTACAAGGATAGACTTTTAAAGATTGTCTTTAAAAAGGATGATGAGCATATGAAAGTCAAGGTATCATGATTGGGCATAATAAACTATAAAATGTACATGGATAAACAAGCTTTAGGGTACTAAATTTACCAGCAAAAGCACCAATAACAGCATTCTCAGGCTCATTCAGATAATGTTGTGCCAACCAAAAAAGAAAAAGGTTAAATATGATTAAATTTGAAATAATTCCAAAATCTATAAACTTAAAAAGCTTCTTGGTTAAAAAATCAGGAGGTGAAAACTTATCAGCTTGTTACAGGATGCACCAGAAACTCACAGATCCAGGTTTATCATCTGATAATAATTTGGAACTGTTATATAACTCTTAAACAACTGGACAAACAGCAAAGGACAGGAAAATAGCTTACTGCCAGCTTAGAACCCATCTGAAGTTGGCTCATAAATGAGAATTCGATTGCATCAAATGGCAAATCCTACACTAGGAAAGATCCATATCTTTACATTGTCAAGAAAGAAAAGAAGAATATCAAAGCAACCAGACAACATAACAAACATATAATAACTTACCCAACAAAAAAGAACAGCATACAGTAATTTCTTCTTTTCATGTCATGTTTGGATTCCTACATTTGCAACTTTCAACTTTCTGTTTTAATGGCCCTTCTCATTTCACTCATGATATTTCCACTCATCCATGGAAATAGTTATTTCAAAATTATTTCACTCATGGTCTAGGAGAATAACTATTCACTACATATTCTATTTCTTATAAAGTAGCTAATTCATTTCCAGTCAATTTCATTCCACAACCACACATACTGTAACTTATTAAGGCATAAAAGGAAGCAGGTATTAAAACTCCTATTAAATGCTACTTGGCAACGAGCCTCATCAATTTCTCACTAAGAAAAAGCAAGATTAGAATAATAAATCAAATACTAAAGTAGAAATACAGAGACTCTGGGTACCTTTGAAATCCTCTTTCGAAAGAATTAGACGGAGTGCCAGGAGCTGAAGCAAATTGTTCAGTCTTCATCCTTTGACTAACAACCAGTGAAATAATAGTTAATATGAGATAGGAGGCCACAGGCATCATTTTGAACATGGACATGCACAAGTATAACCTCGTCTTACCTCTGTTGGAACATCAATGAGAGAAGGTGCAACTCCTCCTAAAGGAAGCACTTGCAGTATGCATAAAATCCAATAACCTATATCACATAAGAAAAGCTTACCCATCATAAAGAGCAACAGAATTTTTTACAGGTACTAGATTTACACTAAGTTATGAGGCTGTATTGCAAAGTTAATTCAGAAAAACCCAAATTGCAAAGAACCAACCAGAGAGAAGAACAAAAATGTTTATGGAAAAAAGTGTAAATATATGCGCTGGGTACAGAAGAGATTAGAGACAAGAAGAAATTTGGTGCGCACAAGCTACATATGGATTGAACGCATCCAACCCATACGCAGACAGTACTTGATTCACATTGAATTTCATTTTCCCCCCAACAGACAATAATCAATGAATAACTTGATTATCCCACATTCTTTTCTTTCCTCTATTTTCTCATCCACCAAATAGTAACGCAAGTAAAAATGCCCATCCATGAAACGGTGACAAAAGTGCCTAGCCGGCCGATGAGGACAAGGAGGGACCCGTGGTTGGTACTTGATTATCCCAATTTCTTTTCTTTCCTGCATTTCCTCATCCACGAAAACAGTAACGCAAATAAAAACACCCATCCATGAACAATCAAGTGAAAAATAGAGAGAAACGATGAGAGAAAGTGCATTGTGGCGAGACTTTTCGCCGATGAGGACAAGGAGGGACCTGTGGGTGGTTTTGAGCCCATTCTCCACAGGTGAGTTCAACGACCTTCTTCTTGGCCGCCCACCCCCCCTCCCCCGCAAACAAAACAGACATGACTGGATCATTAACTTGATTTTGCCACTTTCTTTTCTTTCCTCTATCTTCTCATCCACCAAACAGTAATGCAGATAAAAACACCCATCGATGAACAACAAAAGAGAGAAACGGTGAGAGAAGTGCTCACTTTTTGATGCCATTCTTGTCGAGGACGACAAGAAGAGATCGGAGGTTGGTTTTGACGCCATTCTCGATGAGAGTTCTGATGCGTCCATCGACCTTCTTTCTCATCTCTGTGAAATTTTCTCGTCTCTGATCAACTCGTATGCTTTTCAACTGCGGACCTTCCTCTGCGGCTTCGGCTCTCTGAGGTGGCTCTCCTGAGCGTGAGAGATTTTGAAAAGAGAAACTACGGAGTAAACCCTAGATTGAACGTGTATGAATTCGCGTCATGCAGGTGACGGACTCGGGTGATTCGATTTTTTTGACCGTTTGCATTCAAATGGCTTCTTTAACCATATCCTTTTGACCGCTGGTATCCAAATGGCTTCTTTACCCCTATCTTCTTAAAATACGAGAAATTATGGGAAAAGAATGTCGGGGAAATGGGTGAATCGGATGGGTATGATATAAATATAATTTCTTAAACTATACCTTTTCATAAAAAGATAAAGAGTATTGTATAAATACACTTTCAAATCCATTACTAACAAAATCAAAATTAAAATAAAAATAACCTCAGCCGCTCAGAGCATAAAAGTATAATTTACTTATTTAAATTTATGAATTTAGACATTAGACAATCAAGGGGAGAGCTTAGATCTATAGACCTATATGCCTCTATCTTTGGCAATTGCATTTTCTCTCATTGATGTGCATATATATAAGTATTGAAAAGGTAAACCATATAAATTGCTCATGTTTAATACCATGTGAAAACTGTACAACCCAAAATCTTAAGTTGTTGGATTATGCTTCGTTGGTTAATTATTACAAAATCGCGGCTTACTTAACAAGCTTCCGTGGTGTTTTACTCGGTATTTCTTCTATTTTCAAATCACCTCTCAAATTTTTGCCACTTTTATACAGCGTCAAATAAAGTAAATTCTAACGGTTACTTACAACAAAATGAGTTATACTTTATTCTAGGGTCATTGTGAGCAAGCCTTTGGTTCTATTCCACATCAGAAAATAATTGTGGTATTAGAACTAAGCACATCTCACCAGCCTATTCGGGTCAATGTCGATAAAATGAGAGCCATTCGGAGTTAGAAAGGGATTTATTGTAGTTATGGAATTGAGGACCGACAAGGCCATTGAGTGTGCTTTATTTGTGCCCTAGATATTTTATTGCAAGTTTCTTTTAACTTTCCGTGAAACTTTGTGGAATTTTGGTAGATTCATTAGGAGCCTCTTAGAAAGTAGAAAGATCGGAATCAAAGGCTAGTGATCTTTCCCGATCACTAAAGATCAATTTAAAATAAGTTAACGGGATGTGCAGCCAACTTCATTCTCTTAGATAAAAAACAATGGTTAGGACCTTATCGAGACATATCTAATTAGTTGAGTTTGGAATCAAATCCCTTTGTTTAGTAAAGCATAGGGCTTTATATATAGACTTGTCCCCAGCCAAATGGTTATTTCTTTTTTCTTTTTTGAGAAAAGGAATAGGATTATATTGAATGATGATTGAACTAATTAGTTGAAAAGATTCTTTCCCTTTGTAGTTGTATAGATTCCCATTTCTATTTTTATACGTGAAAATGATCGTTCCCTCCATCCCACAGAGCATGATTTACGTGCTTAAGAAAAATCTATCTAAAATATATACACTTTTTGATTGATTTTCTCATGTAATTAAGCACATCAATTTTCGCCTTCATCCTCATTTCATCATTATTAATTCAAATATATGATTAATTTCATTATAATCTCACTTCATATTTGCAACCAAACGAGACCAGAAAAAGATGCGACAAACACTTTAGGTTTTGATTGTTAACAAATGTGAAAGTATTTTATCTTTACGATTGACATCTATTTGAAATTGTATGGCTGAAACAAACAAGTACTATCTAAATTTGATTTTTGTCTGAGTTCGAACAAACAAATTAAATTATCCTTCCGATGCTCCTAATCGTTGAGTTTTGTTTTTCATTTTTTTTCTTTTTTATTCAAAGATAAAGGGACAGGTTCATAAATTGAAGAATGACCCCTTCTTTAAGCAACCACACCGATCACTTCCAACAACTGGGTTTTAATTTTTGAAACCCATCAAACGGTAAGTTACCATGCTACTTCTATGAGTAAACTTATTCAAATATCAATTAATTACCTTTTCTCAAATATTAATATAGTTGGATCTTTTCAAAAAGATCTAAAGCTACTTAAATTTAAAATCCACCTGATATGATGTGCATCTCATGTCCATGAACCTCTCTAAAAAAAAATTTATGTTATTTTCTCTTATGAAATTTGTAATTTAAGAAAAAAATTTACACTAGTCTTACTTGTCCAGTTTATTTTTTCCACTATATTTTTAACAAGACATTAGCACGAAAGGATAAGGGTAAAGAAGTCTTTTGGATACAATCGGTCAAAAAGGAAGGCGTAACAGAGTCATTTGAATTGTAAACCTAAAAAAGAAAAAAAGAAAGAAAAAAAAAGGTAAAAGTTCATTCGAGTACAAACGGTCAAAAAATCTCATCACCTGAGCCCGTCCCATATATAAGGCGAATTCATCCCCGTTCATCTAGGGTTTACCCTAAAGTTTCTCTTTTCAAAATCTCTTACGCACAGAGCGAAAGCCGCAGCGGAAGATTCGCAATTGTGAAAGCTTACGAGTTGATTAGAGACGAGAAAGTTCCGCAGAGATGAGGAAGAAGGTCGATGAACTCGCGTTCGATAATGGCGTCAAAACCAACCACGGGTCCCTCCTTGTCCTCATGGGCGACAAGTCTCGCGACCAGGCACTTCTCTCGCTTTTTCTCGCGTAGTGTTTCGTTGATGGGTGTTTTTATTTGCGTTACTGTTTGGTGGATGAGAAAATAGAGGGAAGAAAAGAAAGTGGTATAATCAAGTAATTCAGTGAAAATTAAATTTGAACTGAGAAAATAGTCATTTTTGCTCAATTAATTTATGGTTCATAATTTTTTTTGACTGCATTACTCACGTGTTCGTTGCAAATGGTTATTTTACTGGAAACTGTTCTGTGGCTGAGAAAATAGAGGAAAGAAAGGAAAGTGAAATAATCAAGTTATTTTGGGATTTGTTTTTCCATGTACTGTTTGTTGGGGCGAGTCCGAGGGTAAGCTAATGGTCTGTGAGAGGGAGGGTGGAGAGACTTAGTTTCCACGTCCACTAGAAGTGCGCTATTTTCTTTCAGGGAATCTCTTTACTTAATTGCAAAAAAAAATAAAAAATAAAAATAAAAAAATAAAAATCTGAATTGACTAGAATTTGATCAGGTCTCAGGATTTCAATTCGCTGAACCAAATTCTGGGCTTGGGTTAATGAAAGGTAACCTAGAAGTGCTGCTAATTGAATTGACTAGTAAAATGAAAATTGAGTCTTATCCCTTGGCAACTGAGGTTCTGTTTATGCTACATGTGAGTGTATTGATTCTATAAAATTCCCATAAGAATGCAAAACTTGCAGCTGCTTATACAAGGTCTTTGAGCGTCTTCCCCCATTTTCATTGGTTAAGAGATATATGTATTTGAGTTCCAAGAACATTTTTTTTTTCTCTACTTCTACATGGGACAGCCTAAATGGGGCTTGTTTACGTCATTTACTTGAGTTGTCTTGTCTTATGCTTACAACTACTTTGGTTCTTGGGGCCTTTTGATAAAATTCAGTATGAAGTCCCAAACACTGAAAGCCAATATGGATTCTGGAGATTAGTATACAATGCAACTAGAGAGAACTTGAATTTTTAAATCTGTTTTGATTACAAAATTATTGAAACATTTGAAGTGGGGTGTTCTGCCATCTGACACCACTGCGGCCGCTGGTGGCGGCTATCCTGCTCATGTTCTCTTTATATTTTTGAGTTCTTGTACTCGTATCCGTGGTCTGGGTTCCTTTTAAACCTAAACCTGCAATCCAACTAGAGAGAACTTGAATTTTTAAATCTGTTTTGATTACAAAATTATTGAAACATTTGAAGTGGGGTGTTCTGCCATCTGACACCACTGCGGCCGCTGGTGGCGGCTCTCCTGATCATGTTCTCTTTATATTTTTGAGTTCTTGTACTCGTATCCGTGGTCTGGGTTCCTTTTAAACCTAGACCTGCAATCCAGATTGGCGAAAGAGAGTTCACCCTGAAAAGTTGGTTGTCTAGGGGAGAGAGCCTTTAGCCTAATAGACCAAAAGTTATTTTACTGCAAACTGTTCTGTGGCTGAGAAAATAGAGGAAAGAAAGGAAAGTGAAATAATTTCGAAGCATAGAACATAAAAAGTTGAAATTAAATGTCAAATAATGAGGTAATTCTTTTGGCTTCCATAAGTTCAGGGTCCATAACATCCACTGTATTTGTGTTTTTTTTCTTTTTTCAATGCATTGCTTGCTGGGGTGAGTCCAAGGGTAAGCTGATGGCCTATGAGAGGGAGGGAGAGCGGAGTTGGAGAGACTTAGTTTCCTTTGTTCTTCTTCTCCGCACCCATCTTTTGATCCATGACCAAAAACCCACCGATCAGGTGGTTTCTTCCCCCCCTTTATTAATAATGGCTTTTGTTCTTACTCTAAATATGGATGTTTCTGTGATTGATTGCAACTGTTTTCGTCTCTGTAGAGGAATTTTGTGTTGATCAGAGGATATGGGCGGTCTCTGTGAGTGCTTTGGCTCGAGGAAGGGGAAGAAACTAGTAGGCGATGAAGGCACAGAAACTAATGACAAACTTCGGCCACCTGGGAGGAGCGATTTGTCTTCAAGTTTGTTTCTTTTTCCTCTTTTCTTGTTTGTTGGTTTCCCCCTCATGAATTCTGTTTGTGATGTGATCTCAAATTTGGTGGGTTACCATAATATGTCTGCTACATTCCCTTGCTTGATTATGGTATAAAATTGTTTGGCTGTTTCATACAGAAATTATAATCTCGGATGGGGCTTATGCATGTGTTGGGAAGCAATTTCTTTGGTTGAACAGTTAGAAAACGGGGAATTTCATGAACAATCGTGCCTTTTGCAGTTGCTAAATTAGATGTTGGAGGAGGAGTAGAGTGTGATTGTAGCAACTTTTGGAGTTGCAAAAGCAGGAGGTTTCTAAGAGGCATGAGGGTCTAGCATTTTGATCTTAGGAGTTTTTTTTTTCTTTAAAGAAAAATCTACGCACCCAATGAGTTTAGATGGGAGTGTAGGAATATATGTGCCTTTTTGATCTTACGTTATAAACTCGGTGACTTTGGTTTCGTCAGTTTGGACCCATGCAGGCTTTGATGGGAACTACTTGCTGTCAGGTCTCATGTGCTGTATTTTGGCCAAAATTTCTGAGCACAAGAACTGTTTTTGTCCATTACATTATTGATACATTCTCTACTAGCCGTAGTGATTATTTATCCTTTGCAGGGTCTGAAACTAACATGAGCCGCTCTGCTTATGGTATTCCATGGTGGGAGTCCCACGGTGGGTTGAGTCTAGGTACACGGTGCTTGAAGTATCTGTTCGATACCACCCCCCCCCCCCCCCCCGGGATCATTAATTGGTTTTGGGATGGAATTTTAACTGTTGGATGTGTGAACAATTCCCAACATTAGCATGTCGGTTGTTTTGGCCCAATGGTAGGTTGTGCCTGCGCCTGAGGTGGAGCTTTGAGAGTCTTATTCGGGCTAGGACCTCGTATTATGAAGCATGAAGTGCCCTGTTGGGCTACTCCCTCATTGCCAGTTGGCTATGCACCTGAGGTGGAGCGTTGAGAGTCTGGCATCGGGCAAGGACCTGGTATTAGGAAGCATGAAGTGCCCTGTTGGGCTACTCCCTCATTGCCAATTGGCTATGGAATGAAACTTAACTTTCCTTATCTAATCTCTGTTTCCTTTAATCTGGATTAGCCTGAATTAGCAAGATAATGTGATTCTGTAGAGCTTGTTGCCTATCATGTTTCTGTTGTTACTACAGTTGATGCATTGGCTGACCAGTAATGAAACCCCTAAGGTTTGAGTTCACCAACCATCCACCAGGGATGAGAATTAACTGATTTGGTTCTGTTTCCTGGTATACAATTAATGAATGAGAAATGTACACGAAATAATGCAGTATATTCTTGCAATATGTTGTCATATCTTCTTATTCAAGTTGGTCAGTATCCTAATATGTACATGCATGTACATTCCTTCACTTATGATTTAATTATTTCCTGATATTTTTATGGATCCTATGCATTGGCTCCATTCATTGAATTCTTAGGTGCAAGAGCAAAAAAATAAGAAATAAAGCAGGAAACAGTGCTCCCCAAGGATGGTCCTGCTGCTCATGGAAAGGCTCGAACCTTTGCCTATCAGGAGCTCAAAGATGCAACCAAGAATTTTAGGCCCGAGACCTTTATAGGGGAAGGTGGATTTGGGTCTGTTTACAAAGGGCAAATTGCTAGCACTGGTCAGGTAACATAGCTACTAAACTCAGGTGTCAAGCCCTTTAAGAGAACCAAAAGATAAATTTGTTTCGCACTTGGACCATGAAATTTGTGTTAGTCCTGCTCATATATGTATATAAAATTTTTCCTCATAGCATGCTGGAATTTATATGTGACCCATGGCAGAATAGAGTTAATTTGATTAACAATATAGTTTTACTTTTTATCCTTGGCCCCATCAAAAAGGCTCTCAACTTAATCCTTTAGTCGCTTGTGTAGACATTACACCTGATAAGGAGCCGCTGGATTGGAACACAAGGATGAAGATAGCTGCTGGTGCGGCAAAAGGATTGGATTACTTGCACAGTGATGCAAACCCCCCTGTCATATATAGGGACTTCAAAGCATCTAACATCTTACTGAGCGAGGGATTCCATCCGAAACTTTCTGATTTTGGGCTTGCCAAGTTGGTCCAACAGGAGGTGACTCACATGTCTACCAGGGTCATGGGCTCTCACGGTTATTGTGCTCCTGAGTATGCCTCGACAGGGAAACTCACCTGAGTTTTTTCTCACTGTAGCGTAAAAAAAAAAAAGATTTTCTGAACATACCCTACCTTTTCAGGATTTTCTGTGTCTATCCCTGTTTTTGGAAAACGCGGTTGCTGACCGCGTTTTCTCTGTCCTTCGTTCTGATAGCCGATGATTGGGATGTCGGGGCGCAGAAAAATAAAAACGCGGTTGCCGTCCGCGTTTTTCTTTTTTATTTTTTTTAATTCCTAAATTGACCAGTTGGGGACATGTGGCGCAGCCACAGTGAAAATGCGGACGGCGACCGCGTTTTTCGTTTTTTGAATTTCCCCCGCAGAACTCGGACACGTGTCACGGCCACAGTGAAAACGCGAACGGTGCCCGCGTTTTTGATTGACGCGTGTCGCGCCCAAATTAAAAACTGCGGACGGCGTTTGCGTTTTTGATTTTTTTTTTTTTTTTTTGCTGCAGGATGAGGACACGTGTCGTGCCCTCATTAAAAACACAGACCGCGTCCGCGTTTTCAGCTTTGACTGGCTCCACGTGTCATGGCCTCAATAAAAACGCGGACGGTGTCCTCGTTTTTATTTTTTACCCCACCTGCTTCTCGCACTGGAAAACGCGGACAATATCCGCGATTTTAGGCTAAGAATCAAGTTTGGTGCCCGCGATTTTATTTCCTAACCCCTTTATATTCACCCAGCCATTTGTATTTGCTGTTTGTGTGTATGTGAGGTGAGAAGAATCAATATCTCTAAATTTTTCAAAGCTGTGATGGATTAATCAATGGTTCCCATGATTTGTTACTGGGGAGGAGAAATCATTGGGCAATTCGCACCAGTCTCTTAGTTATGTAGGAGGGAACTCGCGAATCATGTTTGTTCAATCTGGCGGTATCACCCTCGAATCTCTCCTTGACCTGTTATCCGTTGAACGCAGCCTACATAGAGTAAGTCTTGTATTTAAGTGCCTTGTGACGCTTGGCTCGGGAGTTTCGCCGACATATTCTCCCTGCCATTTGTATAATGATGAAATTGTTTAATATATGTTCCTAATGTTTGCACAGTATCCAGCATTAACGACGTTGGAAGTTTATGTAAATGTTGATCCAATCCAATACCTACCAGGGCCGTCTACAGGTGCGTGCAATCAGTTCTTGACAAACGGTGGCGGAGGTGAGGATTACCACATGCAAATGGCAGATGTAGATGCTGCTGGGCCTAGCAGTCTCATGCCAGTTGGGTCACATGATCATGTCGAAAGTCATTTGTACGGGAGGTTCGACTTAAATGTCACTAGCGGTGGGCACAATGATTATGACGATCAATGCTACTACCCGTTCAACGAAGTCACACGTAATACAAATCTGAGTAGCAGCTCAACGCCGCAAAGGGTTCGAAGCATGTCATTCGACGATCCTCTAGTTGAGGATCGTAGTGAGGTTTCCGAGTAGGAAGATGACATCTCATTGTCCGACGATAGTGATGCCAGTGATTCGGACCCCATTCAGGCTGCCTCGAATGTCAAAGGACAAAGTGCGGTTGCAACCAAGTTACAAGGTCAGTGTTATACAGGAAGATGTCGGACAGGAGTTCAAGTATCAACCAACCTATAAGAAGGCGTGGTATGGGAAACAGAAGGCTCTGGCGGCATTATTTGGGGATTGGACTGAGTCCTTCAATACACTACCCAGGTTTCTTTTTGTCGTCATGCACTATAACCCAGGGTCGGTTGCCTTAATCCGAGCAAGGCCCACTGGGGCAGCACCTGGCACGGCAACTCTCCACAGTGTCTTCTGGGCGTTCAACGCATCCATCGAAGGTTGGAAGCATTGTCGGCCAGTAGTGGTTGTCGATGGGACCTTCCTCGTCGGAAAGTACAGAGGTAAACTCCTCTGTCCAATGAGTATTGATGCGGACAAACAGATATACCCCCTAGCATTCGCTATCGTCAGTGAGGAGACAACCGATAATTGGGGCTGGTTCCTCCGACTACTGCGTCGACATGTGGTCTCGACGGAACGAGTTGGCTGTTGTTTGATCAGTGATCGTGCAAACTCCATTATGTCGGTAGTAAGTGATCCACGCAATGGATGGTATGCACCCCACGAGTACCATCGTTTCTGCCTGCGACATGTTCAGAACAATTTCGCAAAGCACTTTGGTGGTGGGCTACTAAAGAAGTTGTGTTGTGCTGCCGGTTCCACGCCGCAAAAGAAGAAATTTAAAATGTACATGGACAGAATAAAGGACATTAACGCCGAGGCGTACAAGTATTTAGACGATATTCCCCTCGATCAATGGATGAGGTCATACGACGGCGGCCTTCGCCTTGGGGAGATGACAACGAATATGGTGGGGTGTTTTAATGGGGTTTTGAAAACTCCCTGTTCATTGCCAATCACTGCTTGCGTCGAGTGGACATTCTACAAGCTGAACAAATGTTTTACTGATTCTCGGGACCAATGGAGGCTTGGTCCCAACGGGAGCGTTGGTCCGTTCACAAGTCGGGTGATGAAAATTTTACGGTATAAGTCAGCTAGGGCAGGTGCTCATGAGGTTACCATATTTGACCACAAACAAGGGATCTACGAGATGAATACGACAACTTATGTTAGGGGGTCCGCTCGTAAGGGAGGGAATAGACAACACATTAACCTAATGATGAATCAATGCAGTTGTGGGAAATGGGATTCGGGAATCCCTTGCTCCCATGTCATTGCGGTTTGTCGGCATCGCGACATAGTAAAATGACTGCCATGTTTTACTAAATGTATAATAGCTGCATTAATTAGCTTTTGGCTAATTAATGAAGTATGAAGTATGGATCAGTCTAAAGAAAGATATAACTTCTTGTCCTCTTTTGTTTTGGAGAATCTTTGAGTTGACTGGGCTCCTGAAAATACTTCGTGCAGGTGTCATGGATAAATCTATTCATCTTGGAGAAAGTGATTCTGAACCAATCCCACCACTCACATGTGATAAATGGGACTCACCGATATATGTGGGGTCCACCCTTACATGTGAATGTTGGGATTTGTTTTGGGATACAGTTTTTCCGAAAGAGTAGTATTAGTATGGTGTTTTTGCTAGTCGGTCAGATCGATAGGTCTTAGTCCGTTTTACTCAGGTCTTCCTCAGTTCCTCACCTTTATTCTTCATTGAATGCCCACAGAACTCCTGAAGAAGTTTCTTAATTTTTTGAGCCCTAGCTTCTGTCATAATGAAAATTGGCTTTTACTATGAGGTTAGTCTATGAAATATCTGCTTCTTTACACCTGTTTTTCTTCTTCTTTTTCATTTACTTATACAAACCGTACATTTCTAGCATCTTGGATCCAAAGATCAAACATACAGGGCCAGAATCAGCACCTGCCTCAAATTAACTGTTGAGATTGCTTAATGAAGTTCTGCCACCGGGTTTTACGGGGTGATTAGAAGCTCGTGCCAACAACCTGTGATATATGCTCGGGCTTATGTCTGTGCGGCATAAGGATATTTCTTATCTCGAGGTTTGGTCGATTCCCATTCCGCGTTGAATAATTTTCAAACTGATTTCTGCATACCTAGAGACGGTAAATCTTCCTAAACTCCTTTCATGTCTGTGACTGTGCATGTGAAGATTGTATGTCACCGAGGAAGGGCCATAAGCGTGAATACTTGCAATGTAGTATGTGCGGCCGATGATTCCACCTTCCCTCTAACCTCGAAAAAGAATCTAAGTAAAAGTATACCAAGCAAAATCTTATACAATTAATTTGTGCTTGTCAATTTTCACGATAAAACTTCATTTGTAGATGTTTTCAAAGCTATGTTATTCTTCGGGGATGTAGATCAGAAAGAATTAAAGAATGCTTTCAACAAGTAAAAGGGAGAACTGAGGAAGTGGGCAGTAGGGAAGGAGCTACCGTGACGTCTTAATTTTATTATTATTTTTTATAACAGTTTGGGGTATAGTTTATTTATTTATTAACAAAATTGAATAGCTTTCGGAGTAAAGTCTTAAATAAGTTTATTTAAGGCTGAAGTATTAGTTCAGACGCAAGCATGCCGTATGTGGGCCTCAATTATGATCTCGAGGGAGGATTATGGGCTGCATGTGTAGGCCCGCGAAGTCTTATGTAAATCATCTATTGCTGGATTCGGCTTTCATGTTGAGCTTTCCTGGGCTTTCTATTTTTTATTTTATTTTTTTGATTGAAAACTACATAGGAGAACCTAATTTTTCATATAAAAGGAGCACGTAAATTAACTCACGTTCAATCTATATACTAAAATTTGGGCTCATATTTTTTTTATTTGTTTTTCGTTTATGTCAGCGTAAAATCATATTTCCATAGGAATCTACAAAATATAGAAAAATAGGTTGAAATCGCAATGGAGTTTTACATTATGTTACCAAACCATAAATTATACCTAAAAAGGAAAAAGAAAAAAGAAGAAGATGGAAGTGGCGTAACATGCACAATACAAAGAGCAAAGTCATCCCTGCCCCCAAATGAACACGCCATGCATATTCCTACTCAAAATGTTATAGGCCCTAAAAGGCTACGTGAAATTTAGTAACCTCGTTTCGATGATAATTTGATGATTAAAATCACTCCCTTTATTATAAAAAATAATTTTTTTTCCCACACACAATCTGGATTAATTATATCAAATCCTTAGAGGAGGAGGAGGTTGGCGATGGTTTGAATGTGGGTTGCTGTAGTCGAGCATTACCTTTGCCTCCTCCCTTCTTCTCAATGAGTCTTGCTTGATTATCCCTCAGAGCCTTCGCATCTTACTATTAGATTGACACGAGAAAACAATTGCAGTATATATAATATGAGATATAGTACACACCGTACTTATTCAGGCTGAAAAACACGATATTACATTTTAGAATATGGTATCATCAAGGTCCAGAGGATCTTGCAAGCTCATTTTGGCAATTCAATGGTTAATGTCACTCTCCATATTTTGCAAGTGCAGCGACTCACATGCACACATACGCACTCACCCATACATAGATTCACTCAAATAAATTCTACCCAAAAACCAAATTGATTCAAATCCTTAGTGGAGGAGGTTTCCGGTGGTTCGCATGTGGGTCGTTGTAGTCTATGTCTTGTGACTTCACGTCACCTTTGCCTTCAATAAGTTGCTCTTGATTATCCCTAATCACATCCTACAATCAAATTGACATAATTTAGGTTAAATGAAAGAGTAAAAACTGTAATATAACACGCAATATAGCTGAATTTGCACATAAAGGTACTTGCATGCAAACACGCATGCATGCGCACATAGATTCACCCATATAGATATATTCTACACATAATCCAGATTAATTCAAACCTTTAGTGGAGGAGGTTTTTGGTGGTTCACACGTGGATCGCTATAGTCTATCTCTTGAGATTCCACATTGCCTTTGCCTTCAATAAGTTGCTTTTGATTATCCCTCATCGCACCCTACAATCAAATTGATATAATTTAGGTTAAATGAAAGAGTGGAAACTATAATATAAAACATGATATGGTTGAATTTGCGAGTGCAGCTACTCGCATGCAAGCACACACACACACGCATGCACGCATAGATTCACCCATATATATTCTACACATAAACCAAATTGATTCAAACCCTTAGTGGAGGAGGTTTCCGGTGGTTCGCATGAGGATCGATGTAATCTATATCTTGTGACTCCACATCATCTTTGCCTCCAATAAGTCGCTCTTGATTATCCCTCAAGACACCCTACAATCACATTGACATAATTTAGGTCAAATGAAAGAGTGGAAACTATAATATAAAACACGACATAGTTGAATTTGCAAGTTCAGCTATTTGCATGCAAAGACACACACACGCATGCACATATAGATTCACCCATATATATATTCCACACATAATCCAGATTGATTCAAACCCTTAGTGGAGGAGGTTTTCGGCGGTTTGCATGTGGATCGTTATAGTCTATGTCTTGTGATTCCACATTGCCTTTGCCTTCAATAAGTCGCTCTTGATTATCCCTCAACACACCCTACAATCATATTGACATAATTTAGGTTAAATGAAAGAGTGGAAACTATAATATAACATGTGATATAGTTGAATTTACGAGTGTAGCTACTCGCATGCAAACACACACACACGCATGCACGCATAGATTCACCCATATATATTCTACACATAATCCAGATTGATTCAAACCCTTAGTGGAGGAGGTTTTTGGTGGTTTGCATGTGGATCGCTATAGTCTATGTCTTGTGATTCTACATTGCCTTTGTCTTCAATAAGTTGCTCTTGATTGTCCCTTATCGCACCCTGCAATCATATTGACATAATTTAGGTTAAATGAAAGAGTAGAAATTGCAATATAACATGCGATATAATTGAATTGTCAGCAAACTTGCAACAATATGAACAGTAGGTCGTGGATTCAATTTCCCTCTAAGAGAGAGAGAGAGAGAGAGAGAGAGAGAGAGGACCTCCTTCAGTAAATCTTTGACAGTTGAATTTTCCTGGGTGGACTTGAGGCTCCCTAGTGATATTGAATCATCAATTGAACATATATTTACTAAAATGAATACACAATTAAGTAATGCAGCGAAAAGTTTGAGTAGTCTTACTGGTTGTGGGGATTGCATAGGAGCAGTGGATGAAGGAGAACGCAAGAAATAACAGAAGTAACAGAAGAAAAGCCTTGTTCTCCATGAAGTCAAATCAACAGACAGAAAGCTAAGAAATCTGAGTTGAGATGGATTTTAGATGGCAGGAGTTGGTAGTTGACGCAAACACGAAGTGTGTCCATTTAAAGGGCTCAAACATTTGAATAGGCAATAATAGAACTATAATTTAAAACAATGTTGGCCCTAGCCACCTTCCATATGGTACGAATCTTTTGTTCCCATTGCCTAACTCATTTAATTAGCTAAGGGTGGCAAATCCCTGCAATCATCACGGGATTTGGTCAGGTTCCTCTCAGGTTGAATCGATAATCATTGATGAATAATATATACTGTGCTTAAGTAGGATGAAGAATGAAATCTAGGTGGATGTGAGTTTTTGGTATTCAATCTTATTACGAAAAATGGGTAATAAGGTCATTTAACCATCCTGTACCTTTCATGATATTAATAATCTCAAGACCAATGCCTGTTGGTTCAAGTTGCAAGGAACTTGATTTTCCTTAAGCAAGGTCTCGAGTTTGAGTCTTGTGAATGGAAAAAATAGGTGCCGGAAGAGCTTTACCCCTCTTGCGGGTCCTCTCAGCTTGAATCAGTTTTAGTCGGGGTCGTTTGGCCTTCAGATACTGGTGGATAGACTAAAAAAAAGAGATTAATAATCTCAAAAGAGAGGAGGGGATTAAAAATCCCACGGGGCGATTTTTATCCCATCCCATGTACACTACCAAGCATAGGACATAATGAAATTTATCCAATGCTGCCGTCCTTCAACCCCACAAAACAAATATGGCTTTTCAGTTTTTAGTAAAACTAAGTCGTTCACATAAAGCAAACAAATGCCTATTGATGACCAGCGCAAACGTTTAATTGCATCATAGACCTTATTTATGGTTGTAAGCCAAAGTTACGAGTTTGATGATTTCACTCGTATGTCTACATTCATATTAGCGATGCCATAAGTTTTTTTTTTCTTTTTCTGGTAAAATCGACGCCATAAGTTAACATGTCTCAGATACCACAAATTTAAAATGATCTCAGTTTCGCATTCAAAATGCCCAGAAATGGAGAAAATGCATAGCTCGCTAATGCTTACATAAGAAGTAGAGCCAACGAACTCAACCCCTGGCCCATCAATCCGTCCAACTCGCTTATTACATAACTCAACCCAGTCCGGCTTGTAAAATAATCTCGATCTACCATCGACGTGCTTGTGTTGACCCATGACTTGAATTGAACACGCCCGTGACAAATTGTCATATCTAGCTAGGATCTTTATAATTTTTAGATTTAAGATTAGAACTTTTACTAAACATTGATTGGTTTATAAAAGTACTAAAAGAAACACAAGTTGTCCCGTCAAAGTGAGCCTTTGTCCCGTCAGCTGTTCAACCCACTACTTGTATAACTTGACCCAATTCGACCTGCCCATGTTAATTCTTGACTTGCATTTCACCTACCCATAACTGGTTGATCGGACCTGCTTGACTGCCTGTTTTAGTGAGAAGTGCAAAACTATTACATATTCAACTCGGCAAACATTTGTCCCAATTTTCCCCATGCATTCTCCTCTTTCTTAATGTATCTAAACAAAATTTCACTTCCCACCTTATTTTACGACTAAGACTTACTCATGCAACCTTCTTACTTAGAAAAAGAAAAAAAGGAAACTGAGAGGAAAAGAGAGGAAGGATGGTGTTCTTTACAGTAATGGTGGTACAAGGAATGTGGGTTGGAGCCACCATAATTTGAAGTACACCCTAATTTGGTCGAATTAGGTTTAGTCTACCTAAAACAGGACCCTCTTTTATTCTAATATGCACGTGAATTATTCTCATTTGATGTACTTGTTTATTCTAATTTGCACGTGAGTTCTTCTCATTTAATGTACTTGCTAGATCAAACTGCACCCTATGTTACATCATAGGTATAATAGTCTAAGTATTGGAAATGAGCCCTGAAATCATGCATGTGCCTCCACTATTATTCACTACAATTGCTCTTTTTTTTTTATTAGATGGATTCAACATCATGGAAATAAGGTTACGTTAGGGTTACATTTCTCTTTATGTGGGTTTAGGATGGCAAAGCAATCGAACCATAAATCTTGCACCAATCTTACAAAACTTATTTTGTGACTTGAAATGTATAAAGTATTTTGTTTAGATTGATAAATACACACACAATCGACATATTTTTATACTCGCTCAACTAGAATAAAAGATAAAAGTATTATTGGAGCCCTTTTGATTAAAATAATAGATGCCATTATTGTAGTGATTTTTTGTCACTTTCATAATTGACCGAAATGGACATTTTGATGATGACAGTGGAGTGCATGCGCTTTTATTACTTCATTTTAATGGTTATATTGCAACGCTCAAAAGATGGCTCTATTGCTGCATTGACTCAGCAAGCTCTCAACTTAATTACCGTTGAATCAACTCACACTACAAGAAAAACTTACAATAGCAATGGATTTTCAGCAACGGACACAAATTTGTCGCTACTAAAGACTTATAGCAACGGACAATAGTGACGGACGTGTTATTGAGGAAAAAATAATGAATTTTAATCCGTTGATAATGCTACAATATCAGCAAGCACTAAACTTAGCCCTGCTCAGTAATGTAACATTATTTCTGCTCTATGCCGATGTGAGGGGACATTTACAAGCAAATTGTACGGTGCAATAATACTCATAATAAATATTTGTATAGCTTAAATAGCTTGAACGCCGATCATTGAACTAATCTCACGACTGTAGAGGTCAATATTATACCACATCATAATAATCACCAAATGAATTATTATTCTGAGGAGTGATTTTAGAATTCTTTTCCGCGAGAACATATCTTGATGTACTAATTTAGGATTTAAGCATGCTATGAATTTTTTTTCCCTCTTCATTCGGCATTTTTTTTTTAGCGCATCAGTTTTAAACCTTTTAAATTTTCTTATGGTTTTTTTAGAAATGCATGCAGGTTCTATTTTTTCATTTGCTTAGTTCCCCAAGGTTAAAAAAGTTCATATGAGCTTATGGTAGTAGTAATAATAGTATTATGACAAGATATTGATGTATCGTCACGCAAAAATAAATTAACGGGCGGTATAAAAACTATTATTCTTAACAAAAATATGTTATAAAGGTATCATTACCCAAAATAGTTCTTAGCAAACAAACACATTAAAATTATTAAAATAATTTCTCTTATGATCCATTTGGATGATGGGAATGAGAATCCTCATTCCCTTCTCATGTTGGTTTATGCACTCAAATTACAATGAGGATTTCATTGGAACGACTGTTCCATCATTGAGCAAACCAAACACATGAATGAAATATAATAGGAATAATAATTCTTTCCCCTTTCGATTTCATTTACACTCTTGTTCGCATTCACATTCTCTTTTCCTTCTCACCATCCAAATAGAACTTTATTGTTTCTTGAACTTCTCAATACTTGCGTTTCACCCCAACCCCACCCCTTTGCATTTCTCCAAGCCAAAAGATTAAAAAGAAGAGGACACACCCAAGCCACCAGCAAAATGACCCTTAACCAGACCCCAACCCGTCAAGGATGGGCTGATCAAAAGCTGATTCGATGCATGCCACCCTTGTAGCAGGCGTCCTGATTGAAGCCGCTCTCGAGAGTACGAGGTTCGCCTCGAAACAAGGACCGAGGAATCCCGCCGGCGGGAAAGGAAAAGGGCAAAATGCTGCTTAGCCTTGCGGCGAAGGCAGACCAAGAACCGATACGTAAATCTCTACTATTACCAACGGCGAGGCTCCTTAAGTCCACCAAATGTACATTCTTTTCAAACTTACATCTTTACCCTCACTCTTTTAATATAGAAAAGAATAAAATGAACGTCTATATATAATATATGAAAGCTGAACCTATAAGTCTGCATGGCATTGAATGAAAATATGTTTGAAAACTAATGCAAGCCCTCACGTGTGGAAAACCCCAAGAGCCCCCCAATCGCAGTTACAAACCCAACTCATTTCCCCCAATTGTAGTCACAAACCCTACTCATTCATCTTCCTCCAAATCCCTGTTTCTACTTACTTGTGTCTTTGTGCCCAACAGATGAGATTTCTATTGTTGGTAATTTTGCTAATTGTTGATTTGATGATGTCTGTGAATTGTTTTTGATTCATTCTATAGCGGGAATGATCGAGTTTTATGTGGCTGGATTTAATCTACTAATATAACTCAATAATTTTGTTGAAGGTGTGGTTGCTCCTCAATTTCAAATTTGTACATCAAGTTCGATTAATTTACATGTTATTTTTCATTTATTTATTTTGTTCAGTGATTCTTTTTTTATTTGTTAGGAATTATTTGGACAGCACATCAATGTCAAGCACCCCTAGGCACACCAAGTGTTTAATAAATTGCATAGTGAGTTTTTCAACCTATTAAACTTAGGTTGCATAGTGAATTTTTCAACCTAGTCAACTTAGGTTGCCTTTGAATGCTGATAAAAATTTTTTACTATTAATTTTGGTCCACCAATACTATATATATATTTTTTATTGTAATCATGTTAATATAATATTTTATTGCTATTTTGCAACCATCTTTTATGGGTACGTGATTGATACCATAATGTCTAGCAACTATTGAAACCAATTTTGAGTCACAATTGCGCATGCCAACTGTTTGAGAAAAGTATATGTAAAAGCAACATATGAAAAATCTCATATGGTACTAATAACTCAAATGTATGTAAATTGACATGAGAATTAGGATTGATCTATTATTTAAAAATTGTTTATAGTGGGATTTAAAGGTGAAACAAAAGAAGTAGCAAAAAAAATCATATGTACAACATTTTGTCTATTATGTGTGCAAGCAACAAAAACTTATGCAATTGAACAAAAACCGGTACATAAACAAGGCATGACCAATTAATGCACCGTATTTCACACAAACCCATGTTTCAATTCAAACAATGATTGATTCAACAAATTATTTCTTGTAACACTCTTTTGTAATTTCTATCCTGATTACTCCTTCATAGGTTGCACTGTGTTTATTTTCTACTGTTTTTCTTCTTCTTTTTTTTTTTTTTTTTTTTGTGCGTGGATCTGAGTATTTGATATTTTCAATGATACAAGTACTGCATATGTTGGTCTAAATTACTGTCACCTTTATGCTAAAATAGCAGAGTGGTCAACGTATAGACCCAGACTAGCTATTACTTTTTAATCCACTTTTTTGTAGATTAATTTCTGAACATGAGTAATAGAATGACATGCAAAGGATGATTTCCTATGAGTCTTGGAAAGTAATAGTCACAACATTATAAACATATTGTTGTTCCATTTAACTCGGGCCCATGAATTTTATTTTAGTTCATCATTTTATTGTAATTTTTTTACCAAATATACACGCCAAATGCTTGATAAGGGAATGATTTTGAGTAACATTATTTAGGTTCTATATTAAGTTACATTCTCTCTAATTGATTCTTTCGTAAATTTGTTTTATAATTTCATAAGGATCGGAAATAGTGTTTTGTTTGTTTTAGAAGTGTTATTTCTCTTATTATTCTAAAGTTTGATTATCCTGAAATAAAATAAAAAATCGAGCAACACCTAAGGTCTGGCACTTGTTTTGTTTAAGAAACCCATTGTGATCCTTCTCTCTCTCTAAATATATATCTGAATTTCTATGACTTTTTTTAGTTTATTTTAAATTATAGGCAGCAAACGAGCAAATCAGGTGGATTATGGGCGGGTCAATATGGGTCACAGGTTAAGACGGGGGGGTTAAAAGCAGGTCAAGCGTATGAATGGGTCGGGTTGAGTTGGGATCATGTTAGCAGTTCAAGCGGGTTGGTGGGTGAATTACCGGTAGAACTTATACTTCTTTTATTATTTTCATAAACAAATCAACATTTAACAAATAAATATAATTTTAAACCCAAAAAATATAAAAATAAACTAATTAAAAATGATACTTGGACGAGTTGGGGGATCATGAGTCAAGATAGGCAGGTAGAATTGGACCCGGTTATCATATGCGTGAGTCAGGGAATTGACGGATCATGAATTATGATTGCTACTTCTATTTGAAATCAAGCAATTTATATACATTCTATGAAGACTTTGAGTGTGGAAGGTATATTGAATTTTAAACCAAGTAAATATGGAGCGATGTAATTTTAATTTTCTATTGTGTCCTCTCATCATTTGCAGATTTGAAACTATGGGAAAATGCATGTAAAAAGTGAGGCAAAGAAGATTTTAGTGTCAAACTTTACTTATATTTTTGTTTTAAATTTTATTTAGTTGCTCCTATTGTTATTTACCCGTCCTTTTTTAACCTTTTTCATGTGTGAATGACTATTTATCTCTATATCTTCTCCTTTTTTTCTTTTTCTTTATTTTAATATTTGTACTTAGGTACTTATTGGCCTAATTGCCTCAAATATCATTTATTTATGGGACGTCAAATAAAATTCATGGTATTCTTCTTGCCGATTTCCGAGGATTTGAACAAAAAAAGGATAATCCATCTGATATAAAATTATTATCAACAAGGATAAGACATTTCATGACTTTTTTTTGGTAAATTGAAAATTAATTTTTTTTTTTACTTTTATTAGTCAATTTAATAAAGAATCATTCAATTTTAATAGGAAAAATTTTACTTAACCTCTCTAGGGTTTAATATAGTTGCAGAGAACCTCCTTGTGGTTTACAAATGAGCATATAACCCTCTTATGGTTTCAATGGACTTGCAAAAATTAACTTTCCCATCAAATCTAACTGTTTATTCTTCTATAAATTTTGTAATGTTTAATATGCTAAAAAAAAGACTTTAATTCCAAAATTACCCATAAACTAATTTCTTAACTCCTATTATAGTAGTACCCAAATAAATGGATATTTTTATACTTAATGTACCTTAAAAAAATATATTCTATAGAGGTTATATATTCATAATCCCAACTAGGTAGATTTACATACAAATGTCTCTCCCTTTTTTTATACAATAAATATATATTTTTCATGGCTTAAGAATTATAAAAACAACTAGTTCTTTGAGGGCTATTGTGATTGAAATAAAGAGGTAATTTTCGGTAATTTGGGAAATTAAAGTTTATTTTTTTCTATTAGACACTCTAAATTTTTTTATTAGAACAATAAATAGTTAGATTTGATGGAAAAGTTAACTTTTGCAAGTCCATTGAAACCATAAGGGAGTTATGTGCTGATTTTCAATCCACAAGGAAGTTTCTTGTAATAGGGTGAAACCACAAGGAGGCTAAGTACAATTTCTCCATTTTAATATGAAAGGGCTTTTCTTATTTTTAGCATAAGAGAAGGGGAATTCCGAAGATAAAAATTCAATATGATAATAAATAGTAAGTGCTTTTTTCCTTCAAATTTTTAATCATTATCATACTTAAAATATTTAAAATGATTATAATAGAATTAAAGAGGGGAAATATTGAGAAAAAAAATACTTATCAATAAAAGATAGAAATTTTAGAAGAAAAATGTGTAGTTTCTCAATATAAGGGAGATTATTCTTTTCCTCATTCTTTCTTCAAAATCCTAATTTCAAGAGAATTTCAATCAGAAACCTCTCTACCAGTTTTCTGGAGCTGCAAAGTCCCAAATTTTCATATCGACGGTAACCATCGTAGAAAAATGTTATGTTAACTCAAAATCACAATATATGTGAAAATCAATCATATGATTTAATGAGCACCAAAAACCAATTAGAACTAATAAAGTACTAATCTTTGGAATCCATCTTAAGAGAAGAATCAAAAATCGCAGTAGAAATCTGAAAGTTTGAGGCCTAATCTCAAATTGTTTATAACTATAAAGGTTTAAAGTGAATTTTACTCTGAAAGTAGAGGTGTAAGTCCAAACTAAAAAATTGAAAAATCGACGAAAACCGACAAAGACCTAACCGTATCGGTCGGTTGGTTTTCAATCGCTGTTGGAAAAAACCGCAACAGACTAACTGCATATATAATACATACATAATGTATGTATAATTTATATAAAACTAATATATAAAAATATGTATATATTAGAAATAGAGAGAGAGAGGGAGAGAGAGAGAGAGATTTACAGAGAAGAAGACTGACGTAGAATCGGCGGATCCATCGAGCTGTGCTCCGACTAACCTAGAATCGGCGGTGGTGGCGGTATCCTCCACTTATCGATTCCCCCACCCCCGATGAAGAAGAAGAAGAGGAAGCATATGCAGAGAGAGGGAAAGAGGGATTTACTGAGAAGAGGAGGAAATCAAGAAGTATCGGATGGCGGAGACCCCACAAGGTGCTCGCCGTCGACGTCTACAACGACAAGATGGAGCACCTCCTCGAGCCCGACTCCCACCCATGGTTCGACCGCATCCACTTCCACTGCCTCAACATCAAGCAAGATTCCCGCCTCGAAGGCCTCGAGATGGCCGATCTGGTTCCTTTCTTTGAGAAAACTACATAAAATTTGACGGGTTAGTTTTTTAGGTTTTCATTAATTTTGTGAATTTCAGTCGATTAGTTCTTGATTTTTTTTCTCACATAAAAAACGGCCGGTCGATAGATTTTTAATTTTTTTATAAAAATCGATCAAAACCGATCAATTTTCACCCCTATTCGAAAGACCTGCATATATCCTCTCCATACAGTTCCACATGTCCTTCCCCATGTGGTATTTGTTGAAAAAAACTCTTGATTTTTATAATTGATCTACACAAAAATATATTATAAGAATAATATAAAATTCATGCAACATTGATGTTTCATATTACAAATAAGTTTATGCACTAGGAATAGATATCGAATATAAATAAATATAATAAGAATAGAGGTGCAACACTTGTTGCTTTAGGTAAATAGTTGTTAGTTTTCTTGTAGGCTTTTGATGGCGATCACTATCAAAGTGATAGGACAGCTCCCATATCAAGATCCTCATTAGGGGTGTACATTGCCAGCTTTTTTCGAATTTCATAAAAAATTGAAAACTGACCGAATGACTATTTTTAAAGGGTGAAAAAATTGAGAACCGACTAACTAATTCGGTTGACCGAAAGTTGAAAAATCGAAAAAAATCAAAAAAGCTAAAAGATCAGTCGATTTATAAAGTTTTAAAATAAATATAAATTATATATTTATAATTAATATATATATATATATATATAATAATTATATTATTATAGTATAATAATAATCATAATATGCTTCTAATACTACTATTTTATTATTATTACGTGCGTTCTGTTGGTTTATGCAGTTTTATTTCATAAACCACCATAAACCAATCAACAACATCGGTTTTCTTCCAAAAAAACGAGTCCGAACAGACCGGGAAAAAAAAAACTAACCAAGTTGGTTCAATTTACGTTGATTTCGGTTGGTTTTCCGATTTTTCCAGTTTGGTTGAACACCCTTGATCGTTGTCACCGAGCACGAACATAATGAGGAGTGCCCAACGAATCTAAAAATCTTTAGTTACTCAAAGAAAATACTTTAGGGGAAGAAGGGTTTTTCCTTGTCTACGTATATCTCAAAGTCGGGCCAAACACACTTATATAATGGTTGGTTGTGTGACTCTCGTGGAACTTTAGTGGGTTGTATAAAATCTCATTAAGGAGAAAATTTATGGTTCAATGAAAAATGAAAAATAAAACCCCATTAATTATTTTTATTTTTAAAAAAAAATTCCAACAGTACTCAATTGAAAGCAACAATAAAATTGGCAGTTCAGAGAGAGGGAGAGAGAGAGAGAGAGAGGAAGACGACCACAATCAAAGTGAGGAAAACCGAGAGTTCTCCTGTTGAAAAATCTGACACTGTCAGCCTTTTTTGAGAACACTTTCGGAGGGCCAAATTTGCTCCAAATTAGTTGAAATTTGGATATTTAGGAGGCCAAGTAATTTTGTCCCAATCAGAGCTCGGGAAGGTCCGTTTTTGTTGCGTTTTATAGAAATTGGTTCCGATGGTTCTTTCTCATTTTTCAGTAATTATTACCACCTATTTGGTGGCTTTTTTGTTTCCACGGCTTGTGGAATCCTAGAGAGAATATTTCATTCCCATCTTTTGCTAATAGTAGAAGATATTCGAAACTTGTCGCTACTGCACCCGGAGTAAATTTTCATTGCTTTATCCACAGTTGTTATGGCGTCACCCTGGCGTCCGGGCGGGGGCGGAGGAGCATGGCGGGTAGCGCCTTGCTCCCCGGCGGCCAATGCGCACGCCTTGGCCGGAAAGGCGTCGCCTAGGGTTTTATTTTTTTTGAAAACGAAGGCCTAGCAAAACGATATCGTTTTGCTAGGTTTTAAACTACATGCAAAACGACGTCGTTTTGCATTGTAATATATATATATATATATAATAAGAAGAAGTCGTCGTCCAGAAGAAGGCAGTGTTCTTCTTCTTCTTCGCGACGAACAATAGCAAAGCGACTGAGCAAGTGCAGACGGCGACGGCTCCGGCAACTGCAGATGGTGACGGCTCCAGAAATTGACGGCGACGGTTCCGGCAACTGGCGGCGGGCACTCCGGCGACTGTGACGGCTCCGTCTGCCACTCTCCTCTCGGTAAACCTAATATATTCTAGTGATTAATTTTGTAAAATGTAATGTAGAAAAGGAACCCGACCCAAAAATGCATCACTAAGGTGTTTAAGTGCATTTTGGTACACATGCCACACACAAATTGAATTGTTTTTTGTTTTCTCTGTTCTATTTCAATTCACAGTGGGTTCAGTTTAATTCAATTCAATTGTTTGTACTATTAGAACACTTGATGAGGCTATTATAGGCTTATCACTTCACAGTGGGTTCAATATTTGTTTGGTTGTCTATTTTTTTTCTTTTTTTGTGAAAATAGTGATGGAAGATCTTCCACCACCACTGCCTCCACCGCCACATGTTACAGTTTCAACTGACGAATATGATCCGAGGAAGGATCCAGCTCGCAAAGCAAAGTCAAATGATCTTGGGTGGAAACATGGTTTTTGGCCGGATCTTTCGAACAAAAATAAGGTTGAATGTATGCTTTGTGGCAAGCACTTGAACAGTGGGATCAAGAGATTGAAGCAACACTTGGCTGTTGGTTATAGAGATGTTGCAAAATGTAATAAAACCACCACGGATATTTATAAAGAGATGTGGTTGGCTTTGATCGGAAAAAAAAAAGAACCTTACTCTGGAGATCGATGATGATTATGGCGATTTAGAAGTGGATCAACCTATTGAAACTGAAGTTGAAGGACAAGTAAACTCCTCCGCCCCGGGTGTCCAACCCCGATCAGTTGGTAGCTCCAGTTTTACACCAAGCTCGGGGACAGCTGCAAAAAGGAAGAAAACTTTCCATGTGCCCCAGTCTCGAGGTCCAATGGACCATCACGTGAGGCGAACTCCTGAACAAGTAGTGCAAGAGAGGCATGAGAGAAGTCCTACACAATGCACTTTGGAGAATCACTGTAGAACGCTCGAGGAGAAAGCAAAGGTTATGAAACACTTCGCTAATTGGTTTTATGAATGTGGGATTCCATTCAACTTGGTCAAAACGAGGAGCTTCGAGGTGTTGGTTGAGTCTATTGCTCAGTATGGGCCAGGTCTTAAACCCCCTAGTTATCATGAGATTAGGGTGCCTTTACTTGCTGATGCAAAGAAAGACACAGAAGCTGTAAAAGAAAACTATGAGGCATATTGGAGGAAATATGGGTGTACGCTCATGTCAGATGGACAGACGGATAAAAGAGGATGACACTTGATTAACTTTCTTGTCAACTGCCCAAAGGGGACCTACTTTATGGGATCTGAAGATGTATCTAGTTATGTTCAAGATGCAGAGATGTTGTTTAGTTTGCTTGACAGCAAAATTGAAGAAATTGGAGCATCGTGTGTTGTGTAGGTGGTTACAGACAATGCAGCAAATTATAAAGCTGCGGGTAGAAAGTTAATGGAGAAGAGGAAAACCTTGTTTTGGACTCCTTGTGCTGCTCATTGCATAGACCTTATGCTGGAAGAAATTGGTAACTTGAAACCAAATAAGGTTACGATAGTGAAGGCAAGACGAGTGACAACTTTCATCTATCGCCGTACTCGTCTGCTTGATGCCTTGAGGACCAAAACAGGTGGGAGGGATCAAGTGAGAGCCGGCGTCACTAGATTTGCCACCTCATTCCTCACGCTCCAAAGCTTATACAAACACCAAATGGCCTTAAGGTAGTTGTTTGTGTCTCAAGAATGGGCCGATTCGAAACTTTCCAAAATTGAGGCAGGGAAGAAGGTGGTGGAGACGGTGCTTGCCGTTAACTTCTGGAATGGAGTTAGAGATTGTTTTCTGGCATCACAACCACTGCTTGTTGTTTTGAAGGTAGTGGACGGTGATGAAAGGCCTGCTATGCCTGAAGTATATGTGGCGATGGAGAAGGCGAAAAATAAGATAAAAGAAAATTTCATGAATAGGGAGAGACTATGGAAAAAAAAAACTATTGACATCATTGAGAGGCGTTGGGATTGTCAGATGGAGCAACAGTTATATCTTGCCGCCTTATTCGTCAATCCTGGCAAGTACTTTGATTATGTCGACAAGGATGCCGATGCAGTTTACAAGTTATCTGGTGCTTTTAATGATGTAGTGGCAAGATTGGTGCTTGACCAAGACTTGCAAGACAAGATCTACGACCAAGCTGATGCTTATAAGGCTTCTCGAGGTGACTTTACGAAGGATATGGTAATTTGAAGGCGAAAAACTACAAATCCTCGTAAGTACCAACCACCTATATTTCAAAAAATCATAAATATTTGTCTCACTAATATTATGATCCTTCTTGTAAATCTATAGTTGATTAGTGAACCTCAATTGGAGCTTCTTCCATTGACCTTGCGAAAATTGCATCACGTATGCTTGGTCTTTATTGTAGTTCTTCTGGTTGCGAGCGCAATTAGAGCACCTTTAATTTCGTAAGTTTGTGTGTTGGATTTATCATATTACTTTAATATTTGTTTTATTTTAAATTTAGATTCACACCAAGAAGAGAAATAGGCTCGAGCACCAACGATTGAATGACCTAGTCTATGTTCACTACAATTGCCGGCTTCAAGAAAGGTTTAAAGAAAGGCACGAAAAGGGTAGAAACTTCGATCCTTTAGTTCTCGATGAGCTTGACTGGAACAGTGAATGGATAGCTAAAGGATCACAGCAAGACTTGGTCTATCCCGATGGTGACCTCACATGGCTAGAAGTCGATACAGCCCCTTGGTGCGTCTAAAGGACTCGAAGGCCGCAATTTACCTAGGGTAAGCCAGCGGGGATCATCTAGCAGGAGGGCTACTGAGGCATCATTAGATGAAGTAGATGAAGTCGATGAAGAAATAGGAGAAGATGCTAATGATGATGAAGATGTTGAGGATGATTTCGGGAATCCCAATACTACTTCTTCGCATAGTGAAAATACTAGCGTTGATGCTGCGCTAGATGATGCCTTTGTGTGATGCATTTGTGTTTGTACCTTGGACTTATTGAGTGATGGACTTATAATTTCGTGATGGTTGCTACTTTTCATGCTTTAATTTGATGATGGTTTGTTACTTTAATGCTTTATTTTAATGAGTAATAATGTATTATTAGGTAAGTTTGGGTTTTATAATGTATTTGTGTCTTATTTTTAAGTATTTGTCAATATTTTTCATATTTAGAATATTTACAGGCATGATATAAAGGTAAAATTATGAATTGCATTAATGAACGCCTTGGACCGCCTTGAGGACGCCTAGGCAGTCAGCAGTCGACACCGACCGCCTTGGCGCCGTGACAACTATGGATTATCTTTAAAGAGTATATTGTTCCATTGTGATTTCAAATCTGGGTTGAATTGGAAGTGACAAGGATAATAATCTCACTTAAAGTTAGAAAAAGAGGCGCATGAACAGATGGAACAAAAATTCGCCATCTGAAACAAGTTTTTCATATCAAGAATTAGTTTGGCATTGAGATTTAATGTTACCATAGGTGGTTCTTGCAAAAGGTTTGTTATCTAGATTCCTAATAATCTTGATGGAGTTTTACTTATATCATTATATGTTTGTCTTTCATATGTATTTTTTGTTTTTGCTTAAACCAAGTAGTCGTAGGCTTATACCCTTCTCACGTTTGTGGTAGTTTTTATTTTTACTTTCTTTGATATTATGGCATCAAAAAATCAACAAGGTCGTAAAGGGCTTTGGGTTTCTAATGAGTTACTACAATAAACGCCTTTACTTTCGTTCAGTGTCGAATAAGGTTGCGATTATTTGCTTGTATTTGGACTGATATATTAATTCTAGGTTCTGATCATTCTATAGTGAGTGATGTGAAAAACGCCTTGGCAATGGAATTCGCAATGACGGATCTAGGGGTAGTTAATACCATACTTGGAATGAAAGTGAGTTTTGGTAGGCAAGAGACCACCCTTAGCCAAGCTCCTTATATTGAGAAACTACTTTCTACATAGGAAAACAGTGAGTGCAAACTAGCTGAGATGTCATACGATTACATGAAATGGCTGAGACCTAATGAAAGAGTCAACGTGAATTAGTTGGATTACTCCAAACTGATAGGTTGTCTACTGTATGCGATGAGTTGTACTAAACCAGACATAGCTTTTGCGGTGAGCATGCTAAGTCGCTTCACTAGTAATCCTAGAAAAGAGCATTGGGATGCCTTTGGGAGGCTGATGAGATATCTTAAGGGTACTCTTGGATTTTCTTTATGTTATAGTAGTATTCCTCCTATCATCGAGGGATATTCTGATGCATCGTGGTGCTCAGACAAGGAAGACAGTAGATTCACTAGTAGTCATGTATTCATACTAGGTGGAGCAACGGTAGCATGGAGATCAAAGAGACAGACCATATATTGCTCTGTCGTCTATGAAATCAGAACTTTATGCTCTAGCTTCCGTAATCAATGAGGCAAAGTGGGAAAGGGATTTGATTTTGGATCTTCCATTAATTAACTTAAAGATTAACTCTTTAAGTTTGTTTTGTGATAATCAAGCTACAAGGACGACTGTCAACAACTCAGTCTTTAATGGTAACATGTTAGACTAAAACAGGTTATGCTAAATTATCTAGTAGAATATGCAATTATCACCTTGGTTGATGTGAGATAAAAGGATAATGTGAACGATTCTCTCACTAAAGGCTTGAAAAAAGATTGAACATTCAAAACTATAGGGGATATTGGGTTAAAGATTGTTTAGTTAAGTCTGAATTCACATTTATGTTGTTTTGAATTGTTTCTGAATCTCGCTAGCTGTGAGAAATTTTGGACAATTTGATAAGTTTTAGTGACGTTATAGTTGTCTTTATATCATTCTACACTTGATGTTATATCTGTCATGGTATGTTGTACCCTTCCATATTGACGATACAACATAAATCCATGTTTGATAAAACTGTTGTAACCTTTCACAATGAAACATGAAATGGTTCTTGTAAAGAAACTATTTAAAGAAACTTATTTATTTTCAGCCATTGTAATATTGTGCTGAAATTTTCAATTAGAACTAGATACTTTATATATTTATGCAAATGATTGGATTCCTGCTTATGGAATTCATAATTTTCAAGAAATGGCGAAAATGGAGGAGAGCATCTCGATGTTGATCTTGATGAGGAGGTTCTCATGGACGAGTAGAGTCTCCTAGAGTTATAGGAAATTTTTATATTATTTATCGTTGAATAATCAGTTTAATTATATTTTGAGAACTCCTTATGTTTTGAGTTTACATTTGTTCTAAAACCTTTGTTTTTGGGTTTGGAGTTCTTTTAGTGTTTTATTTGGATTATAAAACTATGGTTTGTGATATGAATGATTTAATTATTGATCGAACATTACATTATGTTAGTGTACAGTTCGTGCAATATGTAGAACATAAGAAAAGATTATTAAGGATATGCTGTATCCTATTATATATCTTTTATATATATATGATACATAAACATGGAATAGGCCATATGGGCCTTACTGGATAAAGCTCGTTAACCCAGAAACCCTAGATATATTCTATATAGACTGGTTGGAGATAATGATTTAGATATTCAAAATACGATACTTAAGATGTAATGTTTTAAGTGACCGCTCATACCCTAACAAGTAAACCCTAGATTGAATGGGTATGAATTCGCGTGGTCTAGGGGACGGGCTCAGGTGATTCCATTTTTTTTGACGGTTTGCATTCAAATGGCTTCTTTACCCCTACCCTTTTGACCGTTGGTATCCAAATGACTTCCCCTTATCCTCTTGCACGTTCGGACGAGAATGATTTATTTTCCCCTATCTTCTTTAAATACGAGAAATTAGAGGTAAAATGATGTAGGGAATGAATCGGATAGGTATAATATAAACATAATTTCTCAAATTATAGTTTTTCGTGAAAAGATAAGAGTATTTTTGTACAAATGCATTTTCATCTGGTTGATTAGTTTACGAGGATGCTCATCAATTATTAAAAGTAAAATAAAACAAAATAAACTCAACAACTCAGAGTATAAAAGGATAATTTGTTTATTCAAATTTATGAATTTAGGCATGTATCGATCAAGAGGAGAGGTTAGATATGTGGACTCGTGTACCTCTGTCTTTTGCAATTGCATTTTCTCTCATTGATGTATATATGTAAGGCTTGAAAAGGTAAACCATATAAATGGCTCATGTTATAATACCATATGAGAATTTGTGTAACCTGAAAACTTTAGTTGTTAGATAAGCCTTGGTTGGTTAATTATTATAAATTTACAACTCACTTAATAAGCTTTCAGGGTGTTCGACGCAAATAATATGCATCATGTGCGAATTAAAGTTCAAAAACCTTTGGAGTTCATTCGAGTTGTGTACTCTATGATGTCAATTTCACGGGTGACGACACACCTATTTAGCCATCAAACTTTGCTTGTAGTAGGATTCAAGGATATGAGATTTAGTCCTATAGTTTCTAGTATACATCGATTGCAAAGAGAAAGGCAAGAAAAATCTAAATAGCTTGTCACATTTTCTTCGGTCTTGCTTGATTCGCGGAAATGAATTGAGGCCGAATAAAATTAATCATAGAGTCGAATGAATCAATGGTGAAATGAGGACGGACACACTTAATTACACTATAATTAACTGTTCCTTGCCTAGGCAACAAAAAAAAGGTACAAAATCAACCAAAAAATGCAGAGATTTGTTGAATAATGTGTTCATTTTAGAAGGAAGTTTCTTAAGCCTGGGAATCATGCTCAGTAATGATAATTTTCATTTATAAAAGAATGACTCTTGGGATAAAATTGTTTTTAATATCTATATATTATCAAATGGGAATCTATACTAGTAGAAAGGGAATGAAATCTTCCGATTTATCAATTCTATCATGGGGACGAATTAATTGCTGGGGAATTCACACGAAAAAAAAGGAGGAATTCTCAACGAAAAAAGTGCACTTTGAACCGAATGTAAAAGTCGTTTTCCACCAAATGACTGTTCCCGTAACTCCACTCTCAATTGGGATTATATATCCAGAAAGGTCCTCTCTCGGCCATTCATGGGAGATCATTGTGAATTGCCTCTCAATTGTTAGAGAAGGGGATCTATTGCAGTCACAGAACCAAATATCAACGAGGCCACTGAGTCCTTAATTTGTGCCCTAGAAATTAGGCTCTTTGTTAATGGTCTCTCTTCTTGTCACTTTCTTTTAACTTCCCGTGAAGTGGGATGAAATTTTGGTGGCTTCATTAAGGCTCCCATACAAGGTAGAAAGATCGAAACCGAAGGCTAAGCCTCTCTTCCAATCACCAAAGATCGATTCAAAACAAGTAAATAGGATGTAACCTAGTACCTTCTAGCTAGCTTCATTCTCTTCGATTGGAATCAAATGCTAGGGATCTTATTTTTTATATATTACTTTGTCCCCAACTAAAGATTCTTTTTCTTTTTCTGCTCTTTTTTTTTTTTTGAGAAAGGGAAGAGGATTATATTGAATAATGATTTAATTAATTAATTGAAAAGGTTCTTTCCCTTAAACATTTCCATTTTGACGAGGTACTAATCTTAAAAGCAAAATCATTTCATACACTAATAGAATAGTTAGGGCTTTTTCATCAGGGTGAGGGGTGAAAATGATCATTCTCTCCATCTCACGGTCCATGATTCACATGCTTAAGAAAATTTTGTCTAAAATCTCTGCACGTTGTGGTTGATTTCCTCGTGTAATTAAGCACATCCATTCTTGCCTTCATCCTCATTTATTCATGGTTAGTTCAGATTGATTAATTTCATTACTATCTCACTTCAACACTTAAGATTTTGATTGTTTAACAAATGTGACATTATTTTATCTTTGCCATTGATGTCTACTAAAAATTATAAACAAATCAACCCCATCTAAATTTGATTTGTATCTCAATTCAAACAAACAGATTATTCTTCCAACGTTCTTAATCGTTCAGTTTTATTTTTCCCTTTTTTTTTAGATAGGGAGACATATTCATAAATTGAACAACAAACCTTTCTTTAAGTAACTCCACTAGTCACCTTAAACTATTGGGTTTTAATTTTTGAAACCCATCGAATGTTACGTAATCACTCTACCTCTATTATGAGTAAACTTGGGAGGAAACGCATTAAGGTTCATAATAGCGGTATAACAGCGGCCACACACCGGCCTAGGGATAGGCCTATCTATAGCCTGGATTAAAATTACTAATAGGGAACATAGAAAAGTTATATGATGTGCATCTCATGAATATGAACCTCATTGTAAAATATACATGATCTTTTTTTGTGAAATTTGTAATTTAAGATTTTTTTTTTCTATAGTATTATACTCGTCCATTCACTTTTTTTCACCGTATATTTTTTTTACCTGGCATCTTCTTGTATTTTAACAACACATCAGCTCGAGTGGACAGGGGTAAAGAAATCTTTTGAACACTAACGGTCATAAAGAATTGGCGTAAAGAAGTCGTTTGAATTGTAGGAAGAAGCAGAAAAAAAAAGTTATTTGAATATTCAAACGGTCAAAAAATCGCATCCTAAAGCTTCTCTTTTCAAAATCTCTCTCGCGCACAGAGCGAAACCCGCAATTGGAAGCTTAAGATGTTTATCAGAGACCACAAAATCCCCAGAGATGAGGAAGAAGGTCGATGAACTCACCAGTCGATCATGGCGTCAAAACCAACCACCGGTCCCTCCTTGTCCTCATCGGCGACAAGTCCCCCGACCAGGCACTTCTCTAACCCTTTCTCTCTTTTTCTCACTTAGTTATTCATCGACGGGTGTTTTTATTTGCTTTACTTTGTGGTGGATGAGAAAATAGAGCGAAAAAATAGAGAGCGGGATAATCAAATAACTCATTGAGGCATATCTGTTGGGGGAAAAGTGAAATTAGACGTGAACTGAGAAAATAGTAGTTTTTGCTTCAAGGCGTTTAGGGTTCATAATTTTGTTGACTGCAGTGCTCACTTGTTCATCACCAATGGTTATTTTACTGCAAACTGTTCTGCGGCTGAGAAAATAGTGGAAAGAGTGAAACAATCAAATTATTTTGAAGATGGGAACAGAAAAAGTTGAAATTAAATGTCAAATAAGTAGGTCGTTTTTTCGGTTTCCATAATTTAATGTAGCTCTGGGTGTTCGGGATTTTTTTTCTTTTTTTTCCCATGCACTGTTTGTTGGGGTGAGTCCAAGGGTGATGGCCTGTGAGAGGGAGGGTGGAGAGACTTAGTTTCCATATCCTCTCTTTTCTTTTAGGGAACCTCTTTACTTAATTGCGGAAAAAATCTTAATAGTGGACTTTAATCAGGTCTCAGGATTTCAATTCGCTGAACTAAACTCTGAGCTTCCTTTAATGAAAAGCAACCTAGAAGTGCTGCTAATTGAATTGACCTGTACAATGAAAATTGAGCCTCATCCCTTAGCAACAACGACCTGGCAACTGAGGTCCTGTTTATGCCACATGTCAGTCTATTGATTTTATAAAATTTCCAACAAAACGCAAAACTTGCGGCTGTTTATACGAGGTCTTTGAGCATCTTCCCCTACTTTCATTGGTTTGTCTGGCTTTGAGTTCCAAGAACTTTTGTTTCTCAACTTCCATGTGGTACAGCCTAAATGGGGCTTGTTTTACATCATATACTCGAGTTATGCTTACAACTACTTTGATACTTGGAGCCGTTTCGATAAAATTCAGTCCGAAGTCCCAAATACTGAAAACCAATATGGATTCTGGAAATTCGTTTAGGATGCAACTAGAGAGAACTGGAATATTTAAATATGTTTTGATTACAAAGTCATTGAAACATTTGAAGTGGGGTGTTCTGTCGTCTGACACACTGTGGCCCCTGGGGGCGGCTCTCCTGCTCGGGTGATCTTTATATTTCTGAGTTCTTGAATCCATATCCGTGGTTTGGGTTCCTTTTAAACCTGGACCTGCAATCCAGATCGGTGAAAGAGAGTTCACCCTGAAAATTTGGTTGTCTAGAGGGAGAGAGCCTTTAACCTAATAGACCATCCCCAGCTCCTTATACTCGGCTCGTGCTTTTGCATCAGGGGCTCCTCTTGAACCTTGATTGCGTCCAGATCTGCCAACTGGGTTGCACATAGGGGTTTTCAATTTATAATGGAGGGAAGGGTGAAGCAGGGAGGAGGGTGGATCAAAAACAGGGAATTATATAAGTAACCCTCGGTACTTTTTTTGTCCACTGAATTGAGTTCAGTCAGGCTATTACTTTTGGTAGATTCTATCTGAGGGTTTTTGCATCCATTCAGGAACGTTACCAAATGCATCTAGTGGGCCTATGTCTGACCAAAATAGACATGAGTCCAATTTGGAGATATATTAGATGCAAATGCTCTCCTCAAGCTAAAAGTAATTAGATGGATATTTGGGTTCTTGACACTCATATTTATTCAAGGGAAATTTTTTAACACCCATAATGATTCAGTGGGATAGGTTACAAGGATTACTTTTGTAGTCATGCATGGAATATTTTAGTTTTTGTTTTTGTAAAACCCAGAATTTCACATAGCTGACAACTTAATACTTGATATTGTCATGATCTGGGCCCGGTCGACTCAATCATGATATTTCACCACGGTGGGACTTCGGGAGTCGAACCTAATCCAACCACTATTCCTCTCTAGACAGACCTACAACTAGTAATTTCATTGAGGCGTTACTTGCTGTTTAGAAGTTTTAATTGTCATGCATGAAATATTTTTATTTTTATTTTTTAAATCCCTGGGCTTTGGCATAATGCCATAGTTTTATGTGGTTATAAAGTTCTTTTAGTGAGATGCACATGGAATACAAATTTATCCTGCTCACATATTGTTGCATCTCTTATATATTTCCTCTTTGCAGCCTCTGTTGTAGGAGCATTTAGGCTATGATTTGTTAAGAGCCAACCCTGAGTTCAAGAAAGCAATTGGTCAGATCAATATCTACAAACAATATCGACAAACAATACAGGTTCTTGAAAATACCTCTTTTTAGAAGGATTTTGCCCTCTGCATGTAGCCAACTGTCTGGTTCAACCAGTTGTTTGCTTCAACTGCTGGATTACAACTATTCTTACTTAATATGGGGATCATTCTGGTGTTGTCTACTTCACTATAATAGCTTAGTTTGCCTTTCAATCTTGATCTTAAGTATCTGTTTCAAAAATTCTGCACGGTACTGAAAATTTATTATGTGGTAGCTACAGATGACAATTAAGCTTTGGATAATTATGAGTTTAACATGTGGTGAAGCTGAGATTGTTACATTTAGGAAACTTACTGAGGTCAAACCTTTGACTTACTAATGGAGCAATTTTGTTTCATGAAGTCAATCCTCAGCATTGTTGTTGCTGTACTCGTTTGAAATGTAAAATATGAATTAGTATCTTTTCTTTTGATGTATGATGCGCTGTGATTATCTTGTATCTTCGTGTAGCATGATAGAATCTTCCATGCATAAATTTGCCCGATCATCTTCAAATGGTTTAGGATTGTAAGTGGATAGAGGCAATCACGCATTTGCATGACATAAAAGCTTCAATGACTCATTTGGATGGCTAGAGTGGCAGTTGATTTTCATTTTTTAAAAACTTATAGAAATGCTAAATAGAAACGACAATTGGAGAAACTGGATGGTTTGAGGGGGGTACTGTTTACGGGTCAAGATGGACAGATCAAGATTATTCTATTTATCTTATTTTCTTTTATATTCTTCCTTCCATGTGAAGAAAGATATCTTATATTCTCTTCCCAATTCTTTCTTCCATATCTTAATTTCAAAAGAACTTTAATGTGACAGCTCTGCTACCTTTCTGCCGCTGCAAGGTTCCAATTCTCCCTCCTCTCCTTGAGGTATGCATCTGTCTCTTCTGCTTTTTTTTTTTTTCCTTTTTCTTTTCTTATTTGTTTTCTTCTTAAACCTGTCTTCTCAAATTCGTTATTTTCTTCCTTCATTTATTTATTTATTTTTTCACTCAAAGAATCTTAAATAGTATTGTAGAGTTTGCTTTAACATTCCATTATGGATTTTACCATTGTTTTAGGAAATCTGAATGATAGTTATAGGATTCATCCATCAAATCATATGTTCTTTGTCCACTACCCAGAGAAAATTATTAATTTTTTTAAAAAGAGACTACTTAGATTATATGGCATGGAAATTTGAATTTGAAATTCGGAAACAACCAAAGGATATGAAAGGAAATAAAAATCAGAAACTTTTTCCATAATGCATAACCTTTCTACAACTCTCTCTCTCTCTCTCTCTCTCTCTCTCTCTCTATATATATATATATATATAAGAGTTGGAGATCAAAAGAAGCTCAAGGTTTCCATGGCTAACTTGAAACCTGAAAATTCGAGATTGAAGAGGAGTCCCGAATCGGGAATCCCGAGAGGGGGATCAAGCCTAATGAGCCTTCCGGGAGAGCTGAAGAAGGAGGTGATAGCGCGACTGGGGGAAGAAGACATTGCGAGGTTGGGAAGTGTCTGCGGGGAATTGGGAGAGCTGTGTGATGACAATGAGCTGTGGAGGGAGAGGGTCCGAAAGGAGTTTGGTGACTGGACACTACTAGCCTATGATCCCAAACATTGGAAGGATTTGTATTTTTCTTGGACAAGAAACAGAATTCTGCGAAAATTTCTCGGATCGAAATAGTAATGATTCTCGATTCTCTTAGCACACCACGACCACGATGACGACGGCGATATCACACCATAAGAGGAGATTTTTAGAAGACACTACTCTAGATTCATGTGTGCTTTGTGTATTCTATTTTCCTTTTTTTTTTTGTGTACTTTTTCTTCCGAAGAAGTTCAATTTCTTTTTTTTCGTCCTCTTTTCTTACGAAGTAGATTCAAGTCCTATCCACTGCAACCATCAATAATGTTAGAGGTAAGAAAAATTTTGCATTCAAAATCCAAGTATAAGGAGTTCTAACTTGAAATACATGTCCATTATTAATTATATATGTGTGTATATATATTAGTGACTTAAATCGCACGCCGTTTAATGCTGAATGATTATGTTATTTCTACAAATCAATAAATAGTTTTGGTGCTTGTTACATTTTGTAAATAAAACGATTGTTTGGATTATGCATGTGGAGAATGTTATACTAGTTCCTTCGCACCCATGCAGGCCATTTTTTGCGCCTCTCACATTTAAACTTGATTTTCTACAAAATAAAGCTAATTTAGGCTTAGACTTTTTTAACTTTGATTAAATAACACATGCCTTGGTAACTAATTCCAAGAGTTTGTTAATAACAAGTAAAAGATCCAAACTTTAATTTACTACGGTTAGAATTCTTTGGGTGACTCATCTTTTATTCATTCTTATTCCATTTCATTAGGTCCTTTGCACGTGTGAATATGAATGAAGTGGAGAATTATCATTTCACTCAATTCTTATTAGCAAGTTAAACATTCAAAACGAATATATGACATAAAGGCATCCCGAACGCTACAAACACCTTCGTTGATGCTGTCCTCCAACAATGATCAAAAGATTCAGATTTAATCCCTACATATAATAGACATACGGAATATAATTGAGGCTGCCATTCTTCAACTTGATGCTGGTATTTTTCCTGTATAGTAAAAAGTATTTGTTTAATAATATATTTACAAATCATTTAAAAAACTATTTATAAGTGATTGGGAGAAGACAAACATCAAAGAGACAAGTTTTAAATAGGATTCTTAAGTGAGTGACACATGTCAAAATTATATTGGTATACAATATAACATGTGGCAAAATCGAGTCCTATCAGTTTGTTACTATAGACTAGTATAGATTAGTAGATTCAAAACTCATGCGATACACGAATCATTTAATCATCAATAGCTATAAGCTAAGTATATAGAGTTAAACTAATAAAATTTCATGCACATAAATAAGTGTTATAAGAACATTAAACATCGAAGAAAAAGAGTTTGTATAAGGGTGCATATGCTGATGAGTCTTGTTGGGGAAATCACAATAGTAATGGAGGTTTCACAAAGATATTGTACAAAAATACAATAATAATACATGATTAAATCGTGTGTAATGAAGTTATTGGACTGAGGCATGGAAACATGCGCATTCTTTAAGGAGATTTAAGCCCACTACGGTAATTTGGTTAAAGCCTTTAAACGGTGTGGCATAACATGAGCTTGTCCCCTCTAGAATACAACAACCCAACTCTTTGTTGTATGGATCTAAATAATCCTACACGATTGTTAAATCCCAATGCTCTACTCCAAAGCACCCTTCTTTGGCCAACTTATATATGGATAAGAAGACAACATATTATATAAAATATAACATGAAGTACATCCTTACATATTGAGCTGATACAAGTCCATCCTTATATAGCCATAAAACCTTGAAGATCGAAACTACCAAAAAAGGAGAGGAACAGACCAAGTAATTAATGGGTTTTAATCCCATCCAGCCATATTCTAGGCTATCGTTATCCCATGCTGCCGTTACCTCACATCAAAAGACCATTCCCATACTAAATGCACACAAGTGCATTAACTCCAAAGAATGGAAAGTCGACCAAAGGTAGGACACAGTACATATATTTAGAAAAAATTTTTTAAAAAAGGGAAACAGAACTGAGGTAAAGCAATAGAGAATCTTTCTATATTAAAATACAACAAGAAGCCTCATTTTAAAATTTTAACATATAACAAAATATATAAAAGGAGAAAGCAAAGTTTATAAATTCAAATTAATGTATAATTAATTTATGAGGGGGGAGAATCTATATCCCAGGCTGAGGCAACTTACCTCAGCACATGTGCCAAAAAAAGAATTTTTTGGCTTAAAGCAAAGTTATTTTCTTATTGACTTGCTTTTAATTTTAATTGGGTGATTGAAATGAGTATTCTTTTCCCCAAACAAGCTTCAGGTAAACAAGCTTTTTTGAGATGAGCGCAACCTACTTTCATTTTAAAGTGTCTAGTTAGTTCTCTTTTTTATAATTAGAGATTCAATTAAATGATTGAAAAATTAACTTTAATGGTTGAACAAATAGTGTTTTAAGCCAAAAATATTTGTTTTTGGTACATGGGTTGAAGTAAGTTGCCTCAACTAGGTGCATATTCTCTTCTCTCATACTTTACTAGCATTTATTATCATGTTTAAAACTGGAGATATTCACAAAATTGGGGATATGACGCGTGTTATTTTGTAAATACCTTAAATTTTAAAACAAAAATCAGGAGTCTAAACGATAACTAAAAATATTCAATATCGATCTTAGATTGAAAGGCATATACGAATGAATCTGACGATATATAATTAGATTAGATTCAATGCCCCATGTCATGGAAAAAAAATGTATTGGTGATGATAGACAAGTAATAAAATGTGATAAACATCCAAAATTGAGAGCTTAAATAGGATTTTTAAGTATATGACACATGTCAAAAATGAGTCATACGTGTAGTTAACGCAACTCTAGTTGCCCCAAGAAAAAATGAAACACAAACTCATGACTTCTTACATATCATAATCATGTTTCTCACTTACCTTCGTAGAAGTCAAAAAAAAAAAAAAACCAAAAGACTTATATCTATACAAAGCATAAACATTAAATTTCAATCAAATCAACAAAAAATTGTACATACATTAAAATAAATCATTGCAATCCAATCTCTAATTTCCCGCTTTCTTCAAAAATAGTTTTTTGAGTCATATGTGGTAGATCATTGAAAAATATGTAGATTTTATGTCAAGACCTTAAATCACTTTGGGTGTAGGTACTTCATCACGAAAAACACAAGAAAACCCAAGCATTCCAACAAAGTCGTAATTTGGGAGAAAAAGAAGGAAAATAAAATACGCGTCTAAGCCTTGAATTTGAATTTTTGATCGTATGAGAAAAGTTCAAACATTTATAGTCTTTGATTTTAGGGATAAATATCATCTCATAATTGAAGCATTTTATGTAAGGAATAAGAGACATTTTGAAGAGAAGTTTATTTTAACTTTTATTTTTTAGGAAATAAAGACTTTTTTGGGTGGGGATGGAACCATTTTGATGGGAAGTTTTAAATTTTAGGGAACTGAAGTACTTATTATTATTTTTTTAGGAAAAAAGTGGCATTTTCTCTTTGGAGGATTTTTAAGCATTTTAATGGCAAGTTTAGTTTTTTTAGGAAATTAGAATTTTCTTTTATTAAGAAATTGATCAAGTTAATGGGAGTTTTAATTTTTGCGGGGAGTGGGCAGTTATTATTATTATTTTTTTTGAAGGAATCGAATTATTTTATTGAGAATTTACTACAACATTAATTTGTTCTTTAACGATTAAAAGTGAGGGTATATAGAGGGAAAATTGAGTTCAAAAAATTTCTTAAATTTCTTATCTATGAAATTGGTAAGCACTCGTTGTATAGACCCCATTAAGGACACGATGGATTAAAAAAATATGAGAACTTGTAAATTTTTATGTAATTTATGTTAGCACACTCCGAGCATTTAATTGATTAGAAATTCAAAATATTTATAATAGGTTAAATTTTTTTAATATTTTATTACTCTGATGAGAGTTCTATACATCAGCAGACTATTTGAAAATTGATAAGTTTTTGTATTTTTTCATATTTTGTCAATTCATATGGTCGTAGCACTTTCCTTTTTTATAAATAAAAAAAAATCTAAAAGAACTTGTTAAACTTTGTTTTCTCATATATATATATATGGGTTTGCAATGTAAACACAAAAAAAAATGAAAAACAAAATAAAACTCAAAACAATATCGCTTTGAGTCTTGTATTTTTTTTAAACATTAAAACACAGCAGCACACTTAATATACATACAATTATTGCATATTAAATTTTTCCTCTCTCTCTATATATAAAATAGAGACGTCAAAAAGCCGTTCACGTGCGATGCGGGTAGTTTTATGAGGAAGAATCCATGCGTGCAGGTTACTTCCGTTAAGTGAGTGCGAGTACGTGGATCACTTCTGTCCCCAATGAAAAATGAAAAACATAGAAATAAATAATAACAGAAAAAGAAAAAGGAACTTGTTCTTCTTCTTCGTCTTCTTCCTTTTCACCGTGCTGGAAAAAACCCAACACGAAGAGGTGGAGCCAGAAATTTCGGACAAGGGTAAAAAAAAAAAAAAACAAAAACAAAGGGAAAAAAAAGCGGAGATTATATAATTAAAATATGAAGGAAAAAAATAAATATAATAGGAAAAGTATTTCTGTGGCATGGTAGGTAAGTATCAACCCAAAATGATTTTTTTTCATTCATTTTATAAATTTGAACGGTATAGATCGAATGAGTATGAAAATAAAATATAAATCTTCATACAATTTGTTATATATAAACCTTTCATCTAGTGAGTCCAAAAATTTAAAATAGTTACAACAGTTTAGAACTTAAGGAAGGAAAATATAAATTGATAGGGTACGACTAATCCAGTCGCTACTAAGTGATGATAATTCATTAATCAATCTGCATCTTTTAATTTTATGTTTCATCCTTTTTGTAGTCCAAGTTTATTTAATTTGATGTGTTTCAAATATATGATTGATTGTCTGATAAAGGCTTATCAAGCATTTTTACTCAAACACAAACGATACAGTTTCAATTACCCAAAAACAAATAGGATAAAAAGCCTAGTTCATAATCTTACTTGATGTAGTTAGTTGTAGCACCAAAAATCGTTGGATGAAGGGGTGATTTGCCGCATAAGGACCAAAAGAACATGCGCAACCATAATTGAAGTGGAATAAAACTACAAAACTACACGAGCATAAAAATTGAAGGAATGGAAAGATAACAAACCTTGCAAGGATGTGGGAGTGATGCGTAATGAGTTTTTAGGATCTATCAACTAGGTGATTATGAAGGAGATGAAGGGGTGAACAATTGAGGAATGGAAAAACGGTGATTCGGGCTTTCGTTGAAGTCCTCATCCTTTCAAGCTTAAGCAATTACTTCTGAGTGTGGAACACGCATTATGCATTGGTTTGCCGCCCCGCAAAAAATCTTTCTATTTTAATGTGTGTATGTATATTTATATAATAAATGAGAGCCCAATACATAATGAAATGATTTGGAAATTGACATGACATCTTATTTTTTTTTCATGTTCAATTAATTCGTAAGGTTAAAATTTGAAAAATAAACATGAGAAAATCATTTTAGGGTGACACATTAAGTAATATTGATTCAATAAGCTCTTGTATATAATTATTTTTAAAAACTATGCATTCTAGCATTACAACAACAACTAGAATACAATATAACGCATATAGTCTTTCTCGATGATACTTCAAATTTTGGAAATAACATATAATAGACTCTATGAGGTAAAGTAGGAAATGTTTGACATGCAGTTAACCACACATTAAAATTAGGTGCGATGTAATTTGTTGCAACGTGGCAAGTTGGTATTCGGGCTGAAGCTTCACTTTCCACCGGTGCTTGTCTAACACGTGATGAAATTGATTAAAATTTCCCGCTTAAAAAGATTATTTGAAAAATAACAAATATTATAACAGCGGTGGGGGATAGGCCGTCCTACTTTTCTTACCGTTTAGAGCTGCCATTATACGCACAGCCAAACACGATCGGATCCCCGTACCTTGTAATATTCTGACCCCCATCATTGAAATTCGCCGTCGCAATGTTCTCTCTCTCCCCTCTCTCGTCGGAGTTTGTTGCAGATCCCAAGGAGAAAGAGATCGGGAGGCGTTGAGACGCATAAGTGAGGGCGGCGCCGTGATGATCCTAACGCAAGGGGGATCTGTCTCGATCGGGTACAATTGTCGAGACCACCGTGAGGAGCCTCAGATGAACATGGACGACGATGTGGTTTTCGCCCGCTCGAAGAGGGCCGGGGCGTCGTACGGTCTGGTGGCGCAGCCGGAGAAGATGGGGAGGCTTCCGGTGGTGCATTTCGCCCCGGCGGAATAATCTCGCAGGCCGACGCCGCCCTAATGTTGCAGCTGGGGTGTTCGTGGGTTCCGAGGGTTTCGATGGCTCGGATCCTTCGAAACGGATTGCGGCGATTGGGCGGTTCGATGCTACGATGACCCTCATGTGTTGGCAGAGGCCAATTGTGGATTCGGGGTTAAGGCTTTTCGTTCAATTTTTTCAGATTTTTGGGGTTCCGAATTAGGGATTGTTGCGTTCGAGTTTTTTCTTTTGGCAGATTTGGGATTTTTTCACTTTCTTCTTGTTTTTTTTTTTCTTTTTTGGGTTTGAATTTTAAAGATTTGTGAATTTGGTTCTTCATCTTCTTTGTATTCTTCGTGTTTTTTTTTTTTTTTTTTTTTTGGGGGGGGGGGGGGGGGCGGTTTCCACGTAGGTTTTTTGGTTTTTTGATTTTACGTATTTGTTTCTTCATATTTTTCACGTTCTTGATTTTTTTGGGGGTTTTGAATTAGGTTTTCCAATTTTACAGATTTGGAAATTTGATTCATTTTCTTCAGGTTTCTTGATTTTTTGAACTAGGTTTTTTAATTTTTTTGCTTTTACATTTTTGGTTCTTCATCTTCTTCCCGTTCTTCAGTATTTTGAATTAGGTTTTTTGGTTTTATAGATTTGGAATTTTTATTCATGTTCTTCATGATTTTATGATATTCTGAACTTGGTTTTTTCGTTTTTTGATTTTTCAATTTTTTTTTCACGTTCTTCATTTTTTTTGGGGTTTTGAGTTATGTTTTTTGATTTTACAGATTTGGAAATTCGATTCACGTTCTTCATTTTTTTTGCTGATTTTTTGAATTAGGTTTTTTAGTTTTTTGATTTTTGGTTCTTCATCTTCTTCGCGTTCTTCACGTTTTTTGAGGTAGGTTTTTTGATTTGACAGATTTGGAAATTTATTTCATGTTCTTCATGCTTTTTTATTTGTTGAATTTGTTTTTCTTTAGTTTTTTGATTTCACGGTCCTGGGTCCTTGTCATCTTCGCGTTCTTCATGTTTTTGAGGTAGGTTTTTTGAGTTCACAGATTTAGAAATTTGTTTCATGTTCTTCATGCTTTTTTGTTTGTTGAATTTGTTTTTCTTTAGTTTTTTGATTTTACGGTCTTGGTTCTTCATCTTCTTCACGTTCTTCATGTTTTTCGAATTAGTTTTTTTGATTTTATAGATTTGGAAATTTGATTCATGTTCTTCGTTTTTTTTCCTTGAAATTTTGAGTATCGTGACGTTCATATTCTATCCAACATAACATCAGAAAATATGAGTATCGAATACTACAAGAACTTTCACATTGGTCAAATTTATTCTGACAAGTACCTTAATCTTGATAAATTATAGGGAACAAGTAATTTTGTATTCATTGTTAAGTATGCAATGAGGTCTGGTTTGACATTCCATATTACTCATAATGAAAGTGATATCTTTTGCAGATGAGGGATTCTTGGGGTGCTGAAGAACTGGCCTGAAAAGAATATTCAAGTTATAGTTTTCATGGGGAATGGATGTTGGGGCTTGTGGATCTTGATTATCAGGTAATGAATCAAAGTTTTGGGTGGGCCGTTTATTGCAGCATTCTCCTTGATTCTTTCTTTCTTCTTTTATTTATTTATTTGCAATGATGCTGTCTCCACGACCAAACCTTCTCTAGTCACGAATGAGAAACCTTGCGAATTCTTTTGGTTAAATGATATTAAGATTAAGATGAATTGGGTGTTCATGTTTGGAATTGAAACTTTTTCACCATGCACTCTCTCCCTTTCTATCACTCAATCACCCCTCGCATGATCTTGTTATGGGCTTATTGTTTATTGACTTCACATTAAATAATCTCAGAGGATGGGAATACCCGTTGGGAAACTTTCATTATATACTGCAGTTAGAGGAGTTCATCCTTCAACTGTAGGTGTCTGACAATCACCCCTCACGTGATCTTGTTATGGGCTTATTGTTTATTGACTTCACATTAAATAATCTCAGGGGATGGGAATACCCGTTGGGAAACTTTCATTATATACTGCAGTTGGGGTTCATCCTTCAACTGTAAGCGTCTGAATAACTCACCTGTCCTATTGAAGTATATATGATATCCGTAGTACCTTTTCACAGAAGGCTATTTTCGTTTGTTGAAATTGTTGAAATGATTTGAGTATGTGAACTTGCAAGATAGGACCAAAATTTACTTTTAATAGGTGTTCTTGACATTAAACTATTTCTGACATTTCTTGTGAAATTTTAGTGCTTATCTATGACAATTGATGTGCAGTTGAACAATGAGAAGTTAGTGATAAGCTACATTGGTCTTAGGCAAAGGAGGGCAACAAGGAGTGTTCAAAACTTAGCATTATGTTTATCTCTTCCTCCATCTTTCTTTTCTTGGTCATGGCTATTCTTGATTACCCATTCAAATGGTCTTATTAAATTTTTGCAATGTTGAATACGTACTATTATTATTCTTAATTTTTTTTTTATCGTAGTGATATGGTGAACTTCTTCATGAGTTTGTGACTGCAATCAAGCAAACCTATGGAGAGGAAGTCCTTATTCAGATTAGTCAATAATGATAGCTACTCGCATCCAGAATTTATTTACTACTTAATCCTGAGGCAAAATGTTGGCTTGGCCGCTAATTATCAGTTTCTGTATTTTTAATGTTCATAAATGACCTAAATACATTTTTCAGTTTGTAGATTTCGCAAAACCACAACGCTTTGGATTTACTTGAGAGATATGGCACAACTCATCTCATTTTTAATGATGATATGCAGGTAATTGGTATGAAATTAATAGGTGGATATTTTCTGTGGGAGAGAAAAATATCTAATATTCTGGTTCATTTGCTTTGCTATAGGGAACTGCATTGGTAGTCCTTGCAGGATTGTTGTAGCACTCAAATTAGTTGGGGATCGAGCATAAAATTTTGTTCCGCTTGGTACTGGATAGTTCGACCTCTGTTTAAGCTAAATTTATTGTGCAGAAACGCATTTTCGGTTCAATTGAGCTCACTTTGTTATTGTAGGCTGGTATTGGAGTAGCAAAGTTCATTGCTCTTCAGATGTCAAAGTAGGTTTGAACTTAAGATCAATGCTACAACATATGAATGAACCTGAATCAAAGTCCTAAAATATTTTTGTCAACATATGGATGAATGGTAATCATGTACTTTCATTGAAATATTTAGATATTAATTACTTGTCTTTTATTCGTGTGTTGTCATCTGATCTTTTAAGGGATTTGGTAGGGATGAACATGATAATTCTAAAATGTATCCAGCAGATATGTACATATTTTGGCTTTGCATTTTTTTCCCCAACCAATTCCTTGATGTAGGAAAGATCTATAGTATGCAAGGACTTATGCTTCTGTTTTTTGTTTTTTGTTTTCCCTCTGCGGGTAAATGCTCCGGTAGAAGAGGCGCAAAAGGACTTGGTTGGTAGACTCAAACGTACTTACATTTACCGTTCTATAAAATGAAGGCTAGTGCTCTTTTTACCCATAATTATTTTCCTTGAGTCTAAGCGTGCTTACATATATTCTTTCAGGGATTAATTGTTAAAAATAAAGGTTTTGCAATTTTACATTATTTCACCTGCCCATGTGATTTCCAGCTTCAAGATTACAGCTATGGTTTGGATAGCACTATTTGATCTTGTGATGGCCATTATGGGGAATCAAGATGGAGAGAGCAGTTCTGAATTGTCACAGCCACCTGAATCTTTACTGCATTCTTCTCTAGCTGAGGAAGGAGAAGATTCTGAAGCTGATGGTTCCAGCTTCAAGATTACAGCTACGGTTTGGATAGCACTATTTGATCTTGTGATGGCCATTATGGGGAATCAAGATGGAGAGAGCAGTTCTGAATTGTCACAGCCACCTGAATCTTTACTGCATTCTTCTCTAGCTGAGGAAGGACAAGATTCTGAAGCTGATGGACCACATGCCATCAAGGACCGGACAGGTCCTGCAGATGAAGAGAATGAGGTGGTTAACATTGAGAAGGAACATGAAAGGTCACCCTCCACTGCAGAAAACAGGCAGCCTGCAGGAAAAGAGAATGAGGTCTCCAAAATAGAAAATGAACATACATGGGCACACCCAGACATTACTGAAGAAACAAATGCTGGGAGTGAAGATATAAGGAGATCAGAGTCTGATCTACAATTGGAGCCTGTTGAGCAACATGAATCTACCGTTGAGAATATTAGAAATATAGATTCTTTCCAGAGTCCTCATCAGCATGAAAGCTTAAAAACCTTGGATAATTTACTGATTGTGGAAGAAAGGGCAGAAGCTGAGGGAGGTGCCTTTTTTCCAGATGAAACGCAGAATGGCATTGATTTGCATGAGCATGAGAGAACATATAAATTGACTGCCGCCACCTGGGCTCTAGTCCTCTTATGGGGTTTTCCCTTTTGCACACCTAACTTGTACCTTCCGCTTGATTCATGTTTGTACTGAAACTATTTAGATACTAAGCACTCACATTTTGGCTGCCACTGTATCCATCTTGTTCTTCAGCTGGCGCTTGAGATTGACAATTCCTCGAACTCCTCCTTCGTGGGCCCAAATCCCCGTCTGAGTGCCGGTTTGCAGACGATGGTTGTTACAGGGTTTGGACGAGGTTATTGGAACTGCTGTGGAAATGTTGTTGTTTAAACCATAATGGCCAGCTTGATTAGGTACAGCAATTGGGGTCTGTAGGCTTTGCTCAGATGGCCTTTGGGACTCCACTGCAGAAAACAGGCAGCCTGTAGGAAAAGAGAATGAGGTCTCCAAAATAGAAAATGAACATACATGGGCACACCCAGACATTACAGAAGAAACAAATGCTGGGAGTGTAGATATAAGCAGATCAAAGCCTGAACCACAATTGGAGCCTGTTGAGCAACACGAATCTACTGTTGAGAATATTAGAATAGTAGATTCTTCCCAGAGTCCTCATCAGCATGAAAGCTTAAAAACCTTGGATAATTTACGGATTGTGGAAGAAAGGGCAGCATCTGTTAATATTGTTCAAGCTGAGGGTAGTGCCTTTTTGCCAGATGAATTGCAGAATGGTATTGATTTGCATGAGATTACAGATGTACAGAAGATGGGAGTGGAGGAGACGGAGAAGGAAGTTTCTCAAAGTGAAGCTTAACCATTAATTATAGGCCAAGCTGTTGGGGAGTCTGAATTGTCTGCTTTAGATTCTGCCAGTGTATGGCTAACAGAGCTACTCAATTTATAGAGTCTGCTTGCCTAGTGCATTTCAGCCTGATGAGACTCCACAAGCGGTTATTGAGTTGGGTTCTGATGAAAATGATACAATTTTTGAAGATGTGATGATTCAGCAAGCCAATGATGAGTCAAACAACACAGAAAACTATTTGAGCTCAATAACAACTGTGCCTGACTCAGGTTCTGTGGTTGAACTGGAGAAGGTAAAGATGGAAACTGCATTGCAGGGGGCTGCTGGACAAGCTCAGATTTGAGTACCTCAGGTATTAGTCTAAGGTATGAGCATATGCGGCAGAGGCCTAGAAGTGCTCTAGGATTTAAGTGACTAATTTGGGAGAGTCTAGGAAGTCTAGAGATGGACCAAGGAAGGCTTATGTTCTAGTGATAATAAATGATATGGGTATTGGGATGAGCATATGCAGCAGAGGCCTAAGAGTGCTTTCAGATTTATGTGAATTATTTGGTAGAGTTTAGGAAGTCTAGGGAATAGGGATAGACCAGGGAAGGCTTGCGTCCCTCAGGTATTAGTCTAAGGTATGAGCATATGTGGCAGAGGCCCAGGAGTGCTCTAGGATTTAAGTGACTAATTTGGGAGAGTTTAGGAACTCTAAGAATACACTTCGGAAGGCTTACAGGCTAGTGATAAGAAATGAGTTGGGTATTAGGGGTGTAGAGGAGGATGGCCTAGTATGAATGACGTGGCATAATCCACATTAATGATTCAATGTGATTAGTTGGGTTTTGGATGCTTGTAGATAACCCAAAAATTTTGAGTTATGTTTTGTTGTATATATAAGTTATGCATGCTTTCATAATATGCCTAGATATTTGAACATAGTTGTCAAGGCGCCATGGCAAAGCAAGTCATTGCCCGGAAGCCTGGATGCCTAGGTGACAAGGCGGACGCCTAGGCGTCCACAAGGCGCTTATAAGAGACATGTATACATATATATGCATAAACATATAGATACATATATACATAAACATATACATATATATATATATACATACATACATATACATATACATATACATATACATATACATACATATACATATGCATATGCATATACATATATACACATATACATACATACATATACATAGACACACATATACATATAAACATATATATATATATATATATGTGTGTGTGTGTGTGTGTGTGTGTGTATGTGTAAGATCAACATCTTAAGTAGAATTAATATTTTGTTGACATCATAAAGCAACATAAGTTAAGTTCTCATTTAAAATAATACACGTTGGAAAACAAAAGACAAAATGTTAAGATTGTTTCCACAAAATTAGAGTATTTTGCAAGTTTTTATGTTATCTCTTGAATATTTAACTTTCAAGAATGTAATTTCCTTCATGTGTTGTTATTCTAAAAAAAAAATAAAAAATAAAAATAATAAATAAATAAATTGGCCAAGGCGCCCCTAGGCGTCCAAGGAGCCCCCTAGGTGCCAATCAAGGCGCCCCTAGGTGCCAGTCAAGGCGCCTGCCTAGAGGCGATAGGCAAGGTGAGCACTCGCCTTGCCTATTTTTCCACGCTTGGACGCCTAGGCGTCGCCTGAATATCCAAAAAATATGTGCTATTTATAAAGAAGCACTAGAGTTGAAAAGTTTGTTCTTTTCATTTTATTTTATAGGGTTGCCGAGTTATCATGGAAAGTTGGCATTATATCTGCTGTGGATCAACTAGTTAGTTTTCATCCGCTTGGTTTGTCTTGACGAAATATAAAATGCCGACATATGTGTAATATGAACTTGATTCTCTTTGCCTGTGCATTTGAAAGGAACAGAATTAGGTGAGTCTTCAGAAACTTTTTGTTTGTAAAGAGACTTTTCTTTTTATGGCTTCTTGATGGTATTGATGGGGCTTCTAAGTTATTTATTTATTTTGTTTTGCAGTGCCTCAATTTCTGTTTGTATGTTACACCTAATGAGTAGGGAGAGGGGGGGATTTTTTGGCCGCATAAATGGGATTTAGAGCTTCTTCAGATCCGGTAGCTGGTGATAAAATTTCTAGTGCTCAAAAAAAAAAAAAAAAAAGTGCTCAGTTCATGTTTGTGACTCAGGGTGGTTAATTTTTTTGTAAGCAATGAGGTCATTCGAGTCTCATAGACTTGTAACTTTTCAGTTGTCTTTATATTGAGATAAGTAAATTGCTAGTACTACTGTTGCATAAAACAGACATGCTATTGCAACAACGAAAGGACCCGTACTAATTGCTATATCGTGAATATTGTTTCCAACATTCTTTCTAATTCTGGACCGTCATTGTATACTGGATGGCAAATACCTAATCTGAACAATCTTCTCAGCATGGAGGTGAGTGAGCAATGGAACCTCCTTTGGTCCAAGACCTGTTGCGCAAATACCTAATCTGGAACAATCTTCTCAGCATGGAGGTGAGTGAGCAATGGAACCTCCTTTGGTCCAAGACCTGTTGCGCCACCCTCTACACAGGTTTAAGTTCTCTTGTTTTATTGTATAATTTTTCCTGTTTTCCTGAGTAATATCCTGTGATGGCGCTGTGCATTTGTTAGCTAAACCATTAGTTGGAGAAAATCGCCTGATGTGTTTTTCTTGGTTCTGTGGAAAGTGTGAGATAGTTGACTCCAATTGTAGTCAACACGCATTTGGCCTGCCAGTGTCAAATTGTCATATCTAATTGTGACTTTCATACTTTTTAAGATTTTAAATTAGAGTTTTTACTGAATATTAGTTGGTTTTTAAAAATATAGAACAAAAAAACAAAGTGAGCCTTTGACTCGTGAAGCTACTTGAGTCACTTAATGTATAACTCGACTTATAAAATAATCCTTACCTGCCATTAAGTTGTCTGTAATTAACCTGACTCGCCCAGTTGCCGCCTCTACTTGCTTCTTAAGGAGGGTCATAATAGTAAAAAACACCTCACTTCATTTCCCCACTTTGCTCTCTCCCAACGCTTACACCCACATTTCTTTATGTGAACTTTATATGAATATTTGCATAAATAAGGATCTATTTGAAGTTATTGATTATGTTATGGTGAATAAGAACTTTTTAAAATTGACTATACTATCCCTCTATAGTATAAAAATGTATAATAATCTCCTTTATGAAGTAAAATGTTTCACCATTGATAACTTTTTTTTAAAAATAAAATCATACGATCATCTAAATAGAACTATTGATAATAATAAAAATAATAAATAGGATAACTTATTTTATGAGATATTAGTAATAAAACAAAATTTCCATTATTTTAATGGAAGAGGGGAAGAATGGGTACAGAGAAATCAGAAGAGGGATGTGGGAAGGGTGGGAGATATGAATTTGTAAGGGTTTAATAGGCTTCTAAAACGTAGAATTGGTTTGATTTGGTATAAAAGTTATAGTAACCCAAAATACTCCTATTTTCTCTTTTCTCTCTCTTTAATTTTTGTCCTCCATCGTGATTGTATGACTCTTCGCTATTTGGCTGTGAATATGAAAGTGCTAATGCAATTTCTTCCCTTGCGGAGGCACCTACAGTAAGTTCACGCTCAGATGGAAAAACATTCCATGGGATACTCAGCTTGATGAACAGGTAGAAGCTATACAAAGGTGAAATTATTATAAAGTTTTATTTACTTTTATAATGTAATATGTTTATGAGAATAATTATTTGTATCAGGTTGTATTTTTATTTTGGTACTGCTGTTGAGGATAGCATTATGGAATGCATATTATTTTTGTTGAGGATAGTTCATGTTGGATGGTATATCTTTATGCCCATATTTATGGAAAAGTCTCTTGATATTCTTTTAGAATTATTTAGCTGCAACACTTTCTACAATGATTTGTAAGTGACATTGTTTAGTTGAGATCATTAACTTATAAGTATGCCTGATTTTGTATAGCAAGAAGCCTGTATAACATGTTTGTTGTGGGTGTAATGCCACTAACTGTCCAAATATTGACACAACTCTCAGTTAATCCATTTGTTGCATTTTGCTGATAAAATGCCTTTGCATGATAGATATATGGACCATCAAAAAATTTGGTATGATTCTTTTGGACGTGTTTCTAGTGTTTGGCATGAGACTTTTGAAGGCAAACCAACCGGTGGAACTTCGACCTTTTTACTATTTTTATTTCTTACTAATTTCTTCTCTTATCAAATTAAAAGATGATGAGAAAAAATGGAACTAGTTTATCCATTCTTTCTGAGGTTTACCCTGTCTGGCTTTCTATATTGGTATGCTTTTTTGTCATGATACAATTTTGCTCACTAAAACTCGTAATGTGGATTCTAAAGTAGTAATTATTGATAATTTGATTTTATAAATTTGAATCGAATTTCATTAAGTAGTTCTTATTGAAAATATATGCATTTCAACTTAAAAGATTGAACATAATATGGTGGCTGATTAAATGATCTTGGTTTTCTGCGATGAAGGTCAGGTTACAAAAAGGGGAAGGCTAATGAAAACAAAGAATATGGAGCAATTGATTATGATGCACCGGCTAAGTCAGAGTAGAAAGCTAATGGATTTGAGACTAAGGTGAAAGTTTTGCACTGGAGGATTTAATTATAATCTAGAATGATAATTTGGGATTGTCTGTTTAAACAGTGATTATAAGCTGGAGTTTTGTTTGGACTAGGTTGAAGTGAGTGTAGCTGCTGGAGTCTTTGGTTCGCTTTTTGGTCTTGGTGACTTTCCTTCCCTGGCTCTCTAGGTTATGCTATTGATATATATTTACATTTTATTACTTTGCTTGTCATTTTCACGTGTTTTGCTAAACTAATTGAGTTATATTGCATTTTGATACGATCGCGCTCTTTTACTGTCCAAGGAATTTCACTTCCTCTGAAATCTGAATGACGTAGAAGCTGTGGAATTTACTTCATTGCAAGTGGACTTATTGGATCCTTAGCAAGTTATGCCAGATTGGTCATTTGGATTGTCTAGATTTTCGAGAAATCTTTGGGGTCCTCTAGAAAGCCCATTTTATGAGATTTTTGAGGAAACCCCTCAATAAAAAACTGATGCTTCTCATTTACCAAAAAAAAAAAAAAAAAAAAAAAAAAGATGTTCCCTCAATTTTCCCCCCAATTTTTTTTTTCCAAAGAGGCTGTTTCTACGATTTGAACCCGGAAGCTGCGTTCTAGAGAGTAGCTATCTTGCCGATTAGGTCTTGGCTCATTCTCCCCATGTAAGTGACATATTGCTTTAGGTACAATGGCATGCCCTCCCCTTGCAAGTGTAATGGTTTTTGAAAGATTTCAGGCTCGAAACCTCTTGGTTGGTAGAATTCACGGTAAGGCGCCCCCGCCAAGGGGGGGAGCAGGAATTTGTTGAGTTATGTGCCTTCTAATTAATTCTCTTCTTTTATGTTTCAAGGCAGCATTGAGTATTGGATAGACTAATATTGCGTGAGGCTTTCCAGTTAGTTTTTACGGATGGTTCACTGCCCAGTACCTTTAAAGGGGAACTCGTCTTATTCTTCTACGGGAAAGGCAAATAGTATGATTTGTCAGGGCTATTTCACTCTCAGAAATTTTCTCCCATTTCCCGTTGTATTTAAGCAATAAAAAAGGAATTTTGCTTCCTCCAATTCTCTTTTTTCCCAAGCTCCCGTTTTCTTTTACCTTCAACATAGGTAAAAATTGAACCCTTTCCAGCCCAATGAGTCTACATAGGCTTTTTTGACTCAATTTTAAGGGTTGACCAATTAGTACATAGCCTCAAGATGTAGCACTAGATTTTCAGTAATTAGAATAATTAACCATATATGTTTTGGAATAGGTTTATTTTCAATCTACCTCTTATCAACTTCATAGGTTGTTTCCAATTGGAAATAAATTAGAAACATTACTGTACTTAGTTTCTCAATGCGCCACTCAAACAATGCTAAATTATTACTATTGCAATTCTATATTTTGTGGTATATGAATATTAAGGCCACCATTCACTAAATTTTACTTATCTGTGTCAATCTAGGAAGTGCTGATGCGAATATGAGAATCCCGTGCGATTTGCACTTGATGCAAAATTCAACGATTTTTGGAAAAACTAGGTACGATAAGGTACGATGGCACCCATAAATATACTTTTTGTTTATTATTCTTGCTCTCATGTCTTTTCTTTTTTCCCATCTTTTCTCATTTATTTATTATTTCCTTTCCTGCTGTGACCCACTTTTTTTTTTTTTTTTACTTTATTTATTTTCTTGTTGCTCCTGCCCGTTGTGCACGCTTCTCTCAAACAGGAAAAGTACCAGAAAAACCCAGCAAGGAAAGGGCACTTCTTCCCACGCTCACGCACAAGAGAAAGAGCGGAGAGAAGACACAACGAGAGGAACAACCTGTGTTACAATCAAATTACAGTGAAAACGCAAAAACGATACAAAAAGGAAACAACACATTAACCAAATAAGGGCGATGAGTGACTCCAACTCAGTTGGAACCAAGGGTTCTCCGAAGACTTGGAGAGCGTCCTAATAGTAAAAGCTTTGCCGCAGACTGTTCTCAAGAGTTGGTTCTGCATAGCTCTCAAGTGAAACATCTTCCATGAAAAGGGATATTGTTCTTCTCTTTCCAACCAATATTACAGAGGGCATCGAAGGAAACTCAAACAAGAATGTGCGAGAGCTGAGCTCCTGCTAAGTGTGCCTTAAGCCAATCCAAACTGGCAAGCGAAGGTCTGTAATTCCAAGCCACGTGGCATAACCCGGCCCAAAAAAAGGCAAGCTCTGCAGTGGCAGCACAGTTAAAAAACAAATGATCGAGGGAGGCGGGACATTGGTTGCATAATCCACACATGCCTTGAAGAAGTCCAGCCATCATTGTTGAAGTAGCCCACCGTCCAGCCGCCATTGTTGAAGCAGCCTTCATCCACCACCGTCCAGTCGCCATTGTTGAAGCAACCTTCGTCCACTACCGTCCAGCCGCCATTGTTGAACATTGAAGCTTCCTTGTTCACACCGGTGGAAGAGTCCCAAAATTCTCTATAAATAGAGGTGGATACCTCCGTTGGAAGGCATCCTGAAAATCACCAAGACAAGAGTGATTGTGAGAGTTTGAGAGTTTTTTTATGAGTTTTGTAAATACCCGTGTAATCTATTCTTGTGAGTAATAGAGGTTGTTTTTCTCTCAAATCCGTGTTTACCAACGCCCAAGTTGATCCAGGTATCCCAACAAGTGGTATCAGAGCCTGGTTAGTGGCGTTGATTGAGTTTTTAGGTGACCGGCCGAATTTGGGTTTTCTGAGTTTTACTCAAAATCCAATTCTGAGTGCACCATTGGATTCGTCTCGTCGAACTGAGTCCAACGCACCAAACGGCGACCTAATCGGAGTTCAAACAAGCCCAGAAATCTCGGTCAAATTTTGGTCAACTTTTCCGGAGGTTCGCCGGAAACTCGCCGGAGAAGACAGCCGTGGCCGGGTATTTTCGCCGGAGAAGGCGACACTGTTCACCGGAGTTCTGCCGGAGAAGACGACACTGTTCACCGGAGTTCCGCCGGAGAAGACGGTCGGAAATACTGTTCACAGCCGGAATTTGCAGTATTTCTGAAAATTGCAAATTGACCCCTCAAGTTTTTCAAAATTACAGTTTTGCCCCAATAGTGGAATTTTGGCCCTATAGTGTCTATTCCACCTTTTTCGACCGTTCCGGACGCAACGGTGGGCTCCGTTTTTCAAAATTCAACCTCGATAGTGTTGAAAAGATATTTGTAAGGTGATAATGTCCACAGAAGAGTCAACATCATCTTCTGGAGCCATGATTATGCTTACTGCCACCAACTACACGCTGTGGAAACCTCGGATGGAAGATTTCCTCAGCTGTAAGGATTTGTTTGATCCCATCGAAATGAAAGGTACAAATCCTGATCCCGCTAAAGAGTTAGAGTGGAAAAAATCAAACCGAAAAACTATTGGTCAGATCCGTCAATGGATTGATCATAGTGTCTTCCACCATGTTGCACAAGAGACAAACGCATATGCTCTCTGGAAGAAGTTGGAGGACATGTACCAAGTCAAGACCGCTCGGAATAAAGCTTTGTTGATGAGGCGTTTAGTCAACATGAAGCTTAAAAGTGGAACTTCAGTTCCCGAGCATACCAGTGAGTTCCAGAGCTTGGTCAACCAGTTGTCGTCTGTAGAGATGCCGCTTGGCGATGAAGTTCAGTCGTTGCTACTACTCAGTTCCCTTCCTGATAGTTGGGAAACGCTGGTCGTATCACTCAGCAACTCAGCCCCTAATGGCAAACTTACCATGTCAATGGTCAAAGATGCCCTTTTCAGTGAAGAAGCAAGGAGAAAGGACATGGGCACAGATCAGACCCATGCCCTTGTCACAGAGAACAGGGGGAGGCAACAAAAGAGTAGCAAAAGCAAATGGAGAGGCAGAAGCAAGAGCAGGGGCAGGTCCACTGATGGCAGAAAACCAACATATAAGTGCCATAATTGTGGAGTAGAGGGGCATATGAAGAAGAACTGCTACAAATGGAAAGAGGAACAAGGCCAAAGCAGTTCATAGCCGAAGAACAAGGGTGGAGAAACATTAGTTACTATCTCTGGTGATGTAGCTTATTGTTCAACCCAAGATGAGACATGCCTTCACGTCTCACGAGAAGACACGGAATGGGTGGTAGATACTGCAGCGTCCTACCACGTGACTCCATACAAGGAATACTTCACAACATACAAAGCCGGTGACTTTGGAGCTGTGAAAATGGGAAATTCCAGTTCCGCTGGGATTGTCGGAAATTGGTGATATCCAGATAAAGACAAGTTCTGGAAGCACAATTACTCTGAAGGATGTCCGCCATGTGCCAGATCTTCGGTTGAATCTACTTTCTGGTATAGCTCTCGACAAAGAGGGCTATGATAGTCATTTCAGTAGAGGCACATGGAAATTGTCAAGAGGCGCTATGACAGTCGCTCGAGGACATATTTGTGGCACGCTTTACAAGACTTATGTGAAGATTTGTACAGACAGCCTCAACATTGCAGAAAAAGAGGCTTCACAAAATTTATGGCACCAGAGACTCGGCCACATGAGTGAGAAAGGGCTGTCTACCCTAATAAAGAAGGAGCTTATCAATGTAGACAAGGACGCTGCACTAGATCCTTGCAATCATTGTTTGTTTGGTAAGCAGCATAGAGTCTCGTTTAATTCCTCTTCAACGAGAAGATCAGAGTTGCTCAGTCTGGTACACTCTGATGTTTGCGGTCCCATGGAGGTTGAATCACTCGGCGGCAACCAATACTTTCTGACGTTCATCGATGATGCTTCTCGAAAGGTGTGGGTGTATTTTTTGCGGATGAAGGACCAGGTATTTGATTACTTCAAACTGTTCCATGTCATGGTAGAACGTGAGACAGGAAAGAAGTTGAAGCGTCTTCGATCCGACAATGGAGGTGAATACTCTTCCAGGCAGTTCGATGCCTATTGCAGATCATATGGCATCCGACATGAGAAGACGGTCCCACGCACCCCTCAACACAACGGTATAGCTGAAAGAATGAACCGAACAATCATGGAACGTGTTCGGAGCATGCTCAGTATGGCTAAACTGCCAAAGCCATTCTGGGGAGAAGCAGTCAGAGCCGCCTGTTACTTGATCAACCGATCTCCATCAGTACCATTAGATTTTGAAGTTTCGGAGAAAATTTGGTCTGGAAAGGATCCATCATACTCCCACTTGAGAGTATTTGGGTGTTTAGCGTACGCACATGTATCCAAAGAGCTCAGGCAGAAGCTGGATGCAAGGACCACTCCATGCATATTCATAGGCTATGGAGATGAAGAGTTTGGATACAGATTATGGGATCCAAAGGAGAAAAAGGTGATCAGAAGTAGGGACGTGGTGTTCCATGAAAACCAGACAATATAAAATATTGAAAAGCCCACAATATCTCGGAAGTTGAACGCTGCTCCTCAGGTGCCTGAGGCAACATCGGAATCATTCGTGAGAAATGATGATACAGTGTCAGAAGAAATGCCAGAAGTAGAAGACAATGAGGAAGATGACGGTGCTGAGCAGGGGGAGCCACAACCCCAGCTGCCAGACGTTCCAGAACCATCACAAGGCCAAGATGATGGTGGTTCTCCTCAGATTGTTCCAGTAAGTTCGTAGATCTGAACGAGGTCAGATTCCATTAAGAAGATATCCAGAATCTGAGTACCTTCTACTTACTGAAGATGGAGAACCAGAGAGTTTCCATGAAGCATTATCTCATAAGGACAAAGAAAAGTGGTTGCTCGCAATGCAGGACGAGATGGAATCCCTGTAGAAAAATCAGATTTATGAGATCGTAGAACTTCCACGAGGGAAGAAGGCACTGAAAAACAAATAGGTTTCCCAAACTTATGCATGTCCTTTCTCCTTGCTTCTTCACTGAAAAGGGCATCTTTGACCATTGACATGGTAAGTTTGCCATTAGGGGCTGAGTTGCTGAGTGATACGACCAGCGTTTCCCAACTATCAGGAAGGGAACTGAGTAGTAGCAACGACTGAACTTCATTCGCCAAGCGGCATCTCTACAGACGACAACTGGTTGACCAAGCTCTGGAACTCACTGGTATGCTCGGGAACTGAAGTTCCACTTTTAAGCTTCATGTTGACTAAACGCCTCATCAACAAAGCTTTATTCCGAGGGGTCTTGGCTTGGTACATGTCCTCCAACTTCTTCCAGAGAGCATATGCGTTTGTCTCTTGTGCAACATGGTGGAAGACACTATGATCAATCCATTGACGGATCTGATCAATAGTTTTTCGGTTTGATTTCTTCCACTCTAACTCTTTGGCGGGATCAGGATTTGTACCTTTCATTTCGATGGGATCAAACAAATCCTTACAGCTGAGGAAATCTTCCATCCGAGGTTTCCACAGTGTGTAGTTGGTGGCAGTAAGCATAATCATGGCTCCAGAAGATGATGTTGACTCTTCTGTGGACATTATCACCTTACAAATATCTTTTCAACACTATCGAGGTTGAATTTTGAAAAACGGAGCCCACCGTTGCGTCCGGAACGGTCGAAAAAGGTGGAATAGACACTATAGGGCCAAAATTCCACTATTGGGGCAAAACTGTAATTTTGAAAAACTTGAGGGGTCAATTTGCAATTTTCAGAAATACTGCAAATTCCGGCTGTGAACAGTATTTCCGACCGTCTTCTCCGGCGGAACTCCGGTGAACAGTGTCGTCTTCTCCGGCAGAACTCCGGTGAACAGTGTCGTCTTCTCCGGCGAAAATATCCGGCCACGGCTGTCTTCTCCGGCGAGTTTCCGGCGAACCTCCGGCAAAGTTGACCAAACTTTGACCGCGATTTCTGGGCTTGTTTGAACTCCGATTAGGTCGCCGTTTGGTGCGTTGGACTCAGTTCGACGAGACGAATCCAATGGTGCACTCAGAATTGGATTTTGAGTAAAACTCAGAAAACCCAAATTCGGCCGGTCACCTAAAAACTCAATCAACGCCACTAACCAGGCTCTGATACCACTTGTTGGGATACCTGGATCAAGCTGAGCAAACCATTAACCAACCATTTCAAGCTGAGCAAGAGTTCCTGTCCCTCATCCAGGGAAGAGATTGGGGAGATGTCGTCAGTACCATATTCTTCAGCAGTTGGAAGTTTAATGTATGCTATGGTGTGTACGAGACCTGATATTGCTCACGCAGTGGGAACGGTGAGTCGTTTTTTCTCCAACCCCAGGAAAGAGCATTGGGAAGCGGTAAAATGGATTCTCAGGTACCTTAAGGGTACAACGAAGATATGTCTTTGTTACGGGGAAGCTGATCCAATCTTGGAAGGCTTATACTGATGCAGATATGGCCGGAGATCTTGATAGTAGGAAATCTACTTCAAGGGTTCATTTACACTTTTGCAGGGGGAGCTGTTTCATGGCAGTCAAGACTACAGAAGTGTGTTGCTTTATCCACAACCGAAGCAGAATACATTGCTGCCGCAGAAAGCTGGAAAAGAGATGTTGTGGTTAAAGCGTTATCTCCAAGAATTTGGAATCAAGCAAAAGGAGTACAAGGTACATTGTGACAGTCAGAGTGCTTTGGATTTGAGCAAGAACTCCATGTACCATTCCCGTACAAAACATATTGATATTCGGTATCATTGGATACGCGAGGTGATGGATCGACAACTGTTGAGACTAGTGAAGATCCATACGAATGAGAATCCAGCTGACATGTTGACGAAGGTGGTGACTCGAGAGAAGTTAGAGCTATGCAAATGTATAAATGGGATGCTTGTTCCGGATATGGCTGGAGGGGGAGAATTGAAGAAGCCCAGCCATCATTGTTGAAGTAGCCCATCGTCCAGCCGCCATTGTTGAAGCAGCCTTCATCCACCACCGTCCAGCCGCCATTGTTGAAGCAACCTTCATCCATCACCGTCCAGCCGCCATTGTTGAACATTGAAGCTTCCTTGTTCACACCGGTGGAAGAGTCCCAAAATTCTCTATAAATAGAGGTGGATACCTCCGTTGGAAGGCATCCTGAAAATCACTAAGAAAAGAGTGATTGTGAGAGTTTGAGAGTTTTTTTATGAGTTTTGTAAATACTCGTGTAATCTATTCTTGTGAGTAATAGAGGTTGTTTTTCTCTCAAATCCGTGTTTACCAACGCCCAAGTTGATCCAGGTATCCCAACATGCCTTCCTGCAACTGGGATAAGAGCAGTTTATGTGATGACCCTTTTCCTAGCAGCCATCCATAAGAGAAAGGAGTGGCGAGAAATCATGTGTTTGGCCCAGACCAGTCTGGCCCAGGGCATAACCAAGGTCATGTATCTGTGATACTTTCAAAAACTGAAGCCGTAGAGAAGGTGCCAGAAGCATGGCCACCCCACGTGAGAATATCTGAGGTGACAGCAGAGTGTTGAAAGGTGACCACACCGTACATTCGTCCCAGTCAGGTCTGAAGACCAAGTCCACTGTTCATATGAGAGAGCGTCAAATAATTTAGCATGCTTTGAATATCGGGTCTATATATATATATATATATATATATATATCTGTTGTTGCTAAAGGTCCCGTATAAAGGGCTCATGGGGAGCCATGCATCAAACTAGAACGAGACATCCAACCCGTTACCCACTTTCCAGCTGAGGAACGGCTGCACATGGTGTCTCAACTGGAGGATCTTTTTTCAAGCCGAAGAAGCAAAAGTGGGGGCCTTGATGTCCCAAAAGTTTCGATATTTCAAGAAGTTAAGAATGTATCCAAATGGATCAAAGGAACTCTTTGTCCATGAAGAGGGACTAGTTTACGGAAGCCCAAGCCTCCTTCCTACTTATTGAGGCAGACATCCACCCAAGCCACCTTAGCACCCCCATGAATCATGGCTAGGACCATTCCAAAGGAAATTTCTCAGCTTTTGATCAATTTTGCTAGGTTTTCGTGGTTTAAAGCACTAACTTTATGAGTTGGAGGTGTCCCGTGAAAGGGAGGAAACGATAGGTTCGAGATTGAGGTCTGGTTGTGATATAACTCACTAGTTGGGTGTAGGTCAAGGCCTTGAGCCTTTGGCTAATGATAGGAACTCCCATGCAATTCACAGGGAGAGTGTTTTGGGGAAAACCCAAGATAAGGAGAAGCCAAGGCTTATTATGGTCTTTAACAACAAAAAAAGATCTCCCTTCTAGATTCATTTGCAAAAAGACCAGACCAGCTTGGAAAACGGGATATTGCTGGGAGGTGTCCTGTGAAAGGGAGGAAACGATAGGTCCAAGATTGAGGTCTGGTTGTGATAGAATTCAGTAGCTGGGTGTAGGCCGAGGCCTTGAGCCTTTGGGTAATGATAGGAACTCCCATGTAATACACAGGGAGAGTGTTTTCGGGAAAACCCGAGAAATGCAGAAGCCAAGGCTTATTATAGTCTTCAACACGGAAAAAAAAAAATAAATAAAACAATCGCCCTTCTAGATTCATTTGCAAAAAGACCAGACCAGCTTGGAAAACAGGATATTGCTTCATGAAGCTTCGAGATAGATGAGACATTTGCTTCGGAGAAGATTAAGGCGTCATCTGCAAAAAAGAGGTGAGTCAAGCCAACCGATTTGCACTGCCAGAAATTGTGGAAATGTAACACCCAGAAACATTGGAGGTTTGTTTTGCTAATACTATTAGGTATCCGATAGTTGATTAATTATTCTTTTCACTTTTTTATGTTATTTATTTTATTTGGCAAGGATAAGGGTTGTGTGTGAGTGTGTGTACATATGTCACTTTTATGTGAAATGGGAGTTTGTGGTAAAGGTTGTTTACAAGAAGGGTAGGGGCTGTACTCTTGATTGGACACATATGTGTTCATCAGTGCTGATGAAATACATGTGCTGCTTAATTTTGATGGGACGCGTATGTGTCCATCTCTCTTTCTCTTTCTTTTATGTTCCCTTTGTAAAAGGGACACATCAATCCTTTAGAACAGCAACAATCCAAAGGCTTAGGGGGGAAACCTGAGAGAGAGCCTAGTGGGGCTGGAAAAAGGAAGGGAGAAACATTGTGTTCTCAAGCCTGAGGTAGTGTTAATTTCCCCTTTTGTTTTCCATTTTATCATTTATTTGTATTGCTGCCTGTGTGTGATATTTCACACACTTTTGAAATGAAAAGAGGTGTTTGTTGAAGCATCTCCAAAGAGGAGGGTTGCTGGGAAATTCTTATCATTTGTGAAAGTGCTGTTTTCATGCTTTAATTACTGCTTAAAGTTCTTTAGATCCAGGGAATAGGAGGTTAAAAATTGCTGGGAGCTTTTAAAGCAATCACTTTGAGGTCTGAGCTTGGGATTGGTAAATTTGCCCAGCAGCTGTGCGGGCAAAGCAGCCATAACATAGTGAGATATAAGTGCAGGGGCTTGTGGATCTTGATTGTCAGGTAATGAATCAAAGTTTTGGGTGGGCCATTTATTGCAGCATTTCCCTTGACTCATTCTTTCTTTCTTTCTTCTGTTTATTTATTTACTTGCATTGATGCTGTTTCCACGAGCAAACCTTCTCTAGGGGCAAAGGAGAAACCTGGTGAATTCTTTTAGTTAAATTATATTAAGATTAAGATGAATTGGATGTTCATGTTTGCAATTGAAACCATTTCACCAAGCATTCTCTCCTCCTTTCTGTCACTCAATCACCCGTTGGCGCCTATTATTTATTGACTTCACACTAAATAATCTTAGGGGATGGGAATACTTTACCAAAAAAAACAAAAAAGCCTCAGGGGATGGGAATACCCTTTGGGGAATTTCATTTTATACCGAGAGGGGTTCATCCTTCAACTGTACGTGTCTGAATAACTCACCTGTCCTAATGAAGTATATATTTCTGACATTTCTTGTGAAACTTCAGTGCTTGTCTATGACAATTGATGTGTGGTTGAGCAATGAGAAGTTAGTGATGAGCTACATTGGTCTTAGGCAAAGAAGCGCGACAAGGAGTGTTCAAAACTTAGCATTATGTTTATCTATTCATCCACCTTTCTTTTCTTGGTCAAATCTATTCTTGATTACCCATTCAATGGTCTTATTAAATTTTTACAATGTTGAACACGTACTATTATTATTCTTAATTTTTTTTTATAGTAGGGATATGGTGAACTTCATGAGTTTGTGACTGCAATCAAGCAAACCTATGGAGAGGAAGTTCTTAATCGGGTTAGTCAATTATAACAGCTACTCGCATCCAGAATTTATTTACTACTTAATCCTGAGGCAAAATGTTGGCTTGGCCACTAATTATCCGTTTCTGTATTTTTAATGTTCATAAATGACTTAACTACATTTTTCTGTTTGTAGATTTCGCAAAACCACAATGCTTTTGATTTACTTGAGAGATATGGCACAACTCATCTCATTTTTAATGATGATATGCAGGTAATTGGTATGCAATTAATAGTTGGATATTTTCTGTGGGAGAGAAAAATATCTAATATTCTGGTTCATTCGCTTTGCTATGGGGAACTGCTTCTGTAGTCCTTGCTGGATTGTTGTAGCACTCAAGTTCGTTGGGAATCGAGCATAAACTTTTGTTCCACTTGGTGCTGGATAGGTCCACCTCTGCTTAAGCTAAATTTATTGTGCAGATGTGCATTTTCGGTTCAATTGAGTTTGCTTTTGCCTGTTGGTTATTGTAGGCTGGCATTGGAGGAGTAGCAGAGCTCATTGCTTTTTAGATGTAAAAACAGGTCTAAACTTAAGATCAATGCGACAACATATGAATGAACCGAAATCAAATTCCTAAAATATTTTTTGTGAACATATGAATGAAGGTTAATCATGTACTTTCATTGAAATATTTAGATATTAATTACTTGTCTTTTATTCGTGTGTTGTCATCTGATCTTCTGTTTTTTTGTTTTTTGTTTTCCCTCTGCAGGTAAATGCTCCGGTAGAAGAGGCGCAAAAGGATTTGGCTGGTAGACTCAATGTACTTACTTCTACCATTCTATAAAATGAAGGCTAGTGCTCTTTTTACCCATAATTATTTTCCTTGAGTCTAAGCATGCTTACGTATATTCTTTCAGGGATTAATTGTTAAAAATAAAGGTTTTGCAATTTTACATTATTTCACCTCCCCATCTGACTTCCAGCTTCAGGATTACAGCTACAGATTGGATAGCACTATTTGATCTTGTGATGGCCTTTATGGGGAATCAGGATGGAGGGAGCAGTTCTGAATTGTCACAACCACCTGAATCTTTACTGCATTCTTCTCTAGCTGAGGAAAGAGAAGATGCTGAGGCTGATGGACCACATGGCCTGCAGAAGAAGAGAGTGACGTTGTTAACAGTGAGAAGGAACATGAGAGGTCACCCTTTGCTGCAGAAAACAGGCAGCCTGCAGGAGAAGAGAATGAGGTCTCCAAAATAGAAAATGAACATACATGAGCACACCCAGAAGTTGCCGAAGAAACAAATGCTGGGAGTGTAGATATAAGCAGATCAGAAGATAAAAACAAAATAAAGGAGAGATACTGAAGTTTTGTTTGGACTAGGTTGGAGTGAGTGTAGCCGTTGGAGTCTTTGGTTCCGTTTTTGCTCTTGGAGACTTTCTTCCCTCCTAAAGGTAAGGCACTATAACTTATAATATTCACATATGGACACTTTATTCCTTTGCTTGTTATTTCCACGCGTTTTGCTAAGCTAATTGGTTTATATTGCATTATGATACGATCGTGTTCTTTTAATATCCAAGGACTTTCACTTCCTCGAAAATCTAAAAGACTTAGAAGCTGTGGGATTGACTTTATTGCAGGTGGACTTATTGGATCTTTAGCAATTTATGGCAGGTTGGTCATTAGGGTTATGTAGATTTTTGAGAAATCCCGCCAATAAAAAAAAATCATTGGGGTCCTCTAGAATGTCCATTTTTTGTGATTTTTGAGGAATTCGCCCCAATAAAAAACAATATTTCCCATTCCCCCCACCCCCCCCCCCCCCCCCACCTTTTTTTTTTTTTTTTTTTTTTTGCAAAGAGGCTGCTTCTATGGTTTGGACCCTGAAGCTGCCTTCTAGAGAGGAGCTATCTTGCCAATTGAATCTAAGCTCCTTTTCCCCATGTGAGTGACATAGGACCTTAGGTAGAATGGCATGTTCTCCCCTTGCAAGTGTAATATTTTGAGAAAGATTGTTGGCTCGAAACCTCTTGGTTGGTAGAATTCTTGGGGGGGGGGGGGATTCGTTGAGTTTTGTGCCTTCTAATTTATTCTCTTGTTTTCTGTTTGAAGGCAGTATTGAGTCCACGTAGGCTCCTTTGACCTAGAATTTTAAGGGTTGACCAATTAGTACATAGCCTCAAAATGTAGCACTGGATTTTCTGTAATTAGAATAATTAACCATATATGTTTTGGAATAGGTTTATTTTCTATCTACCTCTTGTCGACTTCGTAGGGTGTTTACAATTGGAAATAAATTAGAAACATTACCCATACTTAGTTCCTCAATGCGCCACTCATAAACAATACTACATTATTACTCATCTTCCCCTAACCCTAACCCGCAGCCGACCCCCCTTACCCTTCCTCACTCAATCTGGTGATCAAATAGGCAATCCCGATCAAGATTTCCGACACGTGCATGAGAAAACTTTAAGTCTCCGGCACGTTTTCCGTCTACTCCTAAATAATTTTTGAAGTATTTCTCTCCCTTAACTTGATTGGAGCAATGAGTGAATAATTAACGAGTCAATTGAGGATTTGGTCAATCGTGGGCATGATCTTGCTTGGCAAGATGTTGATGTGGCGGTAGGTGCCTCCGCTGGACTCCAAGGTCAAAATTTACCTGGGAGTGCAAGGGGATCATCGAGCCAAACTTGGCAATGTCCTACTAGTAGTAGTAGGGTTGTCTATGTGTCGTCATCAGATGAGGAGTTGGAAGAAAATGTGGTTAATGATGATGAAGATGTTGAGGATGATTTCGGTGTCAGATCCACTTTGCAACAAGGTGGGAGCAACAACAACGCAGCGGGGCCGTGTTCATCGATTGCTTGCTACTTAGGTAGAATTTGTGCTTTTTACTTTGGTTTGAATGTATTATTGACTTAAGTTTGGAATTTGGATGTTGGTGTGTTGTTTAAACTAATTTATAGTATTGTTCTTTTTTTATGCCGTATATATCCTAGATTAAATCCGTTGTCGCCTTGACAACATTGTATGACAGTCAGCCTCCTTGTCAGTTGCTGTGAACTGATTATTATAGCCATGCTCATTATCATTTTTGGGCAGTATTGAAATGCTTGCATTCCTTCTTCCAGGTCAAAATTGCAATAATTGGTCTACTGGTTGGTGCGTTGGAGTTGGTTTCTCTGTAGCACAACATGTTTCCTTCTTGGAGCTTCCTCAAAACCCAGCTATAATGCAACAGGTCAATTACATTAAATTTTGATAATTTCTGATTTTAATTGCTATTGTGCAAGAAAGTGCACAGAAAACTAAACAAACCTCGCCATCTGTTAAATGTGCTACCGAAATTTATTTCATTGTAGAAATCTTATGTAATGGTTTACTTTTTGTGTATATGACGTGTTGTATCATGTTAATATATTTGAATTTAAACTGCTATATCATGCTAACATCATGGGTCAAGCACAATTCACTTAGCGTTGACCCATGACTAGGCCCCTTTTCTATTTCAATTAGCAGTCCAGTGACGTATCATTCAGAAGTGAAGATATTCAATATAACAGTGTTAAACAACCATCTTTTAGTTGCTTTCAAACAAATAAAATTTTCATTTGTTATATAATATTTTCTTTTGTTATCTCAGTGGAAATATTATCACCTGTAGAACTAGGTTTCTTTTTTTCTTTTTCTGTTTGGGGGGGAGGGGGTGTTGTGGGGCGGGATACTTGCGTTTCCCTTTTCCCTCTTGGTCTCAGCACCAGTTACTAATGAGTGATATGTTTTGACTTATCTCGAAGGCCACGGATAAGGAATTACCGATCGTTGGGAAGATCATAAGCTGGAAACTATCTAGAACTAGAATGCCATCAAATAAAAGTACCACTCGTTAGGCCTACTATTGGGATACGACGTCCAGGCCTTTTAAACTCTCTAAAAGGAAGACGAGCATCTCTTTTTACAGGATACTCAACATGGTCAACATATACATCTTTTGTGCAGAGGTGCTCATTTTCTTTTGCTTTGATCCATATAATTTTGCTAATGTCTGTCTCTAAAAGGGTTTGAAAAGCTGATATATTCATTTTGCAGGATACTTCAGATAAGTCTCATTGGCAGAAGTTGAACAAGAGTTTGCACTGTGTTTCATTTACAACTAATGGAAAATGTGATGCTATACACGAAATTGCAGTAATATCTTATTCTTCTTCCATTCTCCTGCCAATGTAATTTCAGTGTTTTAAAAAGTGTTAGGCGGATTGAGGTGCTTAACCTATTGCCTAGTGCCTAAGCTGCCTAGGCTGCACCTAGGTGGTTAGGCGGCATAGACGGGTTCTTATATTTTCTTTTAAAAAAATTAGTAGTTCTATAGTACTTTTTTAGATAAATTCATAAAATACTATTGAACTAACATAATAAAATACAAGAAAATTACATAAATAATATACTTTTATAGTTTACATAAATAATATTATTTCAAATATGTCTTGTTGCAATAATAGATTTATGATTGTAATTCTGATTTTTTTATAAATAATGGCCAAGTGTTATTGCTGTAAAAACAATAAAATAAAAAATAAAGGATGCCTAGGCACCATAATACTTATGAATCCTTCTAAACAGTTGCACTTTTAACTGATTAACAACGTTGACTACTTAAGAGAGTAGTTTCCTCCTACATGGGGTGTTTCGTGGACGTGCCTAGGCGTTATGTAACCGCCTAGCGCCTAGGAGGCCGCCTGGACTGCTTTTTATAACACTGTGTAATTTTGATATCTATGTATTTAAAGTGTTCATATGTTAAGCGTGCAATTTTTCTAGATCTCTTTTTCCTTTCTGTCGGCACTGTATATTGATTCAAATGAGGTCATGAATCTAGGATTCAGTGCTGTGTGAATATTGAAATTGGTTTTCGATTTTTTGTTACTTTGTCTACTTGATGATTGTTCGCCAAGCTACTTTAGTCTTCTTTTCCTATTGACCTATCTTGTAATGTAAAATTTTGGATGGGTCTGACCTAGAGGATCTTGCGTCATATTGAATAAATATATCTTAAAAAAATCTTCAAACTTCAACATATGTTTGAGAGAGGGATGTAGGGAGGGTCATATTGGATGATTTCTACAAGTTAAGATGTTCCAAATTTTTATTTTTATTTTCCAGGTTAAAGATGTTTCTTGTTTAGATAGCTCTTATAAGGCTCTGATCATAGTTGTGAATAACGGAACTTTTCCTGAGCCGTTGATGTTTCTATGATCTAATATTTTGGCCTTCCACTTCAGGTTGAGGATGTTTTTGATTTAGAAAGGTCTAAAAAGGCTGATGGAAGTGGCGAACAGGATTTAGAAAGTGTTGCATCTTGTGAGCCATTGAAGTTTTCAAATTCTGCTCTTTCCGGGGATAAGCGGCTTCTTGAAGCATATGCTGAAACCGTTATAGTGACAAGCTATTAAGTTAACGAACAGTGTGAGATTTGTGGAAAATCAACCCAAAAGCAAGATCTTCAGATTAAGGCAGTATTTTTGCATTAAACAATTCCCTTCTTTTGCTGATATAGAAGGGAAAAAGAGTTCCCTTATTTCCTGCAAAGATGACATTTTTTATATTGTATCTTGAAGTATTTTAGAGTGATAAGCAACACTGCTTGTGGATAGGCTGACAGGATTTTAAAACTAGCAAATCAGAAAAATTCTTCCTCAGAGGGAGAACTAGGAAAAAATGATTCTGGAGCTGAAATTGAAAGTGCTGTCCAAACCTCTGTCTGTCAGTTGGATGTGGGGCAGGAAAACAGCATTCCATGAAATAAGGTATTGCCTTGACTATTTATTTTTCTGTAATGTAAACTGTTACTTGTTTTCCTCTTTTATTCCTGTATGTTTAGTGGGCTGTTGTGGGGGGAAGGAAGGGAAGAGTTTGATTGTTATATTCTGCAAGATGCAGGCAGACAGTAACTTTCATTACAGGACGGAATCTGACAAAGGTGGACCCTTTGAGCAAGTTGTAGCTGACAGAATCGACCAGGCAAATTTCCTGCAGTTTGAGGTAAGCATTGGTAGAAAATTATTATTTCAATTATTTATAGTAGTTGTATCGCACGTGCAAAAGAAAAAAAAAGAATGAGTATGTACTTAAAAAAGGATAAAGGTAGAAGGAGTAGGAAGAAAAGTTGGAGGGTGAGTGGTTAATAAAATAACTTCCATAACTTTCATAACTGTAAAAAATTTAAAATTTGAATTTTAAATTAATTTTGGTTGATGGAACCATAAGGTTCTTTGCCTTTATAATAGTATAGATTTGTTTGTTACTGATGATTTCTGACAGTCCATGGCTGATACTTATGTGCCTACCACATTAATGTGAAGTCAGTCAAAAGTTCTCCCATTGTGGATTATTCTAGTTGCTGTGTTGGCCTTTGTAACGGCAAGAAGGCACATAGCTTCCAACAGAAATGGGTTATTAAGAGTGAAACATAGTTATCAAGGCTTCACCTTGGTGTCAAGCCGTTGCCAGAGGGCCAAGGTGTTAATCACCTTGGCCAGAAGCCCACAAGGCGGGTCACCTTGGGCTCCAGGGCATCGCCTAGGCAATGCCTTGGCCGCCATTTTGGCCGAGGCGGGCACCATTTTGGCCCAGCCCAATCACCATGAGAAAACGAAGGCCTAGCCTAAGAAGATTTCTTTAGCTCTCATCCCCTAATATGGGACAAAACCCACTCAGGTTCACTAATCTCATCCCCGTATATAGTGCCTTCAGCCTCTCCACCCTCATTCTCTTTCAGATGTGGGACAAATACTACACTTAGGTATGATTTTGTCCCGCATCGCAAAGAGAATGAGGGTGGAGAGGGATGAGGTACTATATAAGGGGATGAGATCAGTGAAGCTGAGTGGGTTTTGTCCCACATCGGAAAGAGAATAACGGTGTAGAGGGATGGGGGCATTATATAAGGCGATGAGAGGAGACGAAAAACCATACTTACCTGCAGATGCTGCATGGAGGAAAGTCCATATTTCTAGTGGATATGGCAGAAAGGAAAAAGAATGCACACAGGGATGGACCACTCTGTAAACTTTGCCAAACAGCATGCAAGTAAGCCCGACTTTTTAGTAGTAATCTCTTCTGTAGCTTTCTTCTACAAAGGCTTATTATCTTTCTTGATTTTTAGGAGCAACAATGCCAAGACACCCGAATTTTTTGAGGATCTTTTTTGTAATTTGGGCTGCTATGAGGAATTCCGCCTAAGAACTAGTAATAGATTCTCCCTCTGGTTATTACTCTAGTTAAGCATATGGCTCCAATCAACTTGTTTTTGCACTCTTTTTTTCTCCTCAATATCATTCTTCACATGCTTTACAATTTCTAGGAACTTTTCCAAGTAGAACATGATGTTTGTGCAACTTACCAATTCGACTGTCATAAACTTGTTCGGCACATAAAACCTTTACCCATGGCCAGACGACAGGATTATATTGAGAAAGTAGCTCCAAACATTGCAAAGTGGAGGAAACCGTAAGTTTGACTGGAGTTACCATTTATTTTATTTTTTAAACTTTTTCTTTAGCCGAATATTATTACAATTGCAGTAATTCTTGAGTATGCTAATGTTTCTATTAAGTAACCAAAAAATAAATTCGCTGATGGAAATGCATCATACCTATAGTTCCATCCAAATGGTAGTAGTTGTTCCCCAGAACCTGACAGATAATCCTTTGGCAGGTTGCAGACTTGACAAGCTTGTTAATGACCCAATTGATGGTAGCGTACGGCACGCTGACCACATTGTCCCTGTTTACCATGGAGGAGGTATGATACTGTTCTCTCTTTGTGGTTGCTGCTTCATTGCATTTCTTTGTGAGTCATTTCTCGCTATATGTTTACAACTACTTAGTTTGAGCATCCTTACTTTTGCTGACCAGGAAGCCGATCGACTGTTTTGCAGACTTAAATTTGAAATTATGTTTTTGTTTTGTTGCTCTCCTTGTTCTGAAATTGTAAAGGTTGTTTTTAGCGTGGCGTTTTGTTGTGGCTAACAATGCAAATCCTTCTTTTTGCTGGCACTATTTTTAATAAATTAAATTTGAGTTACTGTTCAAAATCGAATTGATTCTTCTGCAGGCGAATCCAGACTAGAAAACCTGAGGACTCTGTGTGTGGCATGTCATTTTGATGTCACTGCTGCCCAGCATGTCAAACGGAATTCAACAAGAGCAAAGGCTAAGAAACAACTGAAAGTCTTAATGAGTGACTTGCGAAATGGTCAAGGAATGAAGAGCACAGAAGGAACTGATACTCGTTTAAAGGTACATTTGGTTTTTGAGGGTATCTCTCTTATTTTTCCCATAATGCCTTACTTTTGTGTCATGTATACATGTTACGAGTTTATTACGCTGTCATTAATTTCAGTTTCTAAACACAATTTTGGTGCTTATATGCTTATGATTGTTTCTCATGCCATTGGATTTGGTTTGGCGCCCTTAATGAAGTTCTTTTTCCACTTATTCAAAGGGAAAAAAAACATTGAATGGCTGAGATAGTTATGACCATAGTTGGCAAGGCATCGCCTAGGCATTCAAGCATGAAGAGAAGGGCAAGGCGAGCACTCGCCACGCCTATCGCTTCTAGGCGCTCGCCTTGGACGCCTTGGCCATTTTTTTTTTTATAACAAGAATAACGACACAAGCAAAACAATGTCGTTTTGCTTGTATTTTCTTAAAGGCAAAATGATGTCGTTTTGCTTTAAGATGTGAAAATACATAATTCAAAATTTAAAAATACGTAATCTTTCTTGAAACTATCAAACAACATGAAGGAGATTACATTACTTGAAAGTTGAACATCTTCAAGAGATAACATAATAACTTGCAAAATACTTTCATTTTGTGAAAACAACCTTAGTATTTGTGTCTTTTGTTTTGCAACGTGTATCATTTCGACAAGTTGGTCAAGGTGAACTTCGTACGAGAGGTTCGATACTCTAAATGGGTAGATCCAGGTCTGCATCAACTTTCAAGATGTCAATAGGACATATTTTAAGGATGGCCCTCCCTTATCAAATCAAAATGCCACTTGAAGGTGAAGAGTTCACAACGTTTCGAGCTCCACAAGGGAATTTTTGGACTCAAGAACACTGGTGCCATGGACCAACGTGCCATTACTAAGGTCTTCTTAGATATATTAGGAAAAACTGTTAAGTGTTATGTTGATGATTTTATGGTGAAGTCAAAAGACCCTAAGGGTCGCATTGAAGACCTCGATTGTGTTTTCTAACGGCTCAGCTGTTACAACCTCAAGCTGAATCCGCTCAAGTGTGCCTTTGGAGTATCCTTCGAAAAATTCCTTGGATGTCGTCAGCTACCGTGGAATCGAGATTGACCCTTTTAAGATTCAGGCGATTTTGAAAATGCCACCATCCTTAAACTAAAGGGATCTCAAGAGTTTCCAAGGTTAGTTGGCATTCATCCGTGGTTCATATCCAAACTTGCTGGCTGGTGCCAACCTTTCTCCAAGTTAATTAAGAAAGGGACTCCATTTGAAAGGACCTCGGAGTCCCAAGAGGCATTTGACAGTCTAAAGGAGTGTCTGATGAGCCTGCCAGTACTCGCCTGCCTTGTCAAAGTGCAGCCATTGATCCTCTACAGAACAGCTTTGGAGAGATCACTTGGGTCACTCTTAGCGCAAAAGAATGATGAAGGAAATGAGGTGGCAGTCTATTACCTTAGTCGCACCATGCGCTTGATTGAAGAAAGATACACACCAATCGAAAAGCTATGCTTGACATTTGTGTTCGTTATGCAAAAGCTGTGTCATTACATGTACGTGCAGCAAAAGATAGTCAATGGATAAGCCCTTGCAAACTTTTTGGTTGTGCGTCCCATGCCTGAAGAATATCCGGAAGAGTTCGATCTCTTGGAAGAAAATGTTATGTTAATCGAGGAGTCAGGGCCTTGGATCATGTATTTTGACAGCGCTCCATGACGTCCCAATGGGAAAAGGCTGGATGACCTGAAGTTGAACCAAGATGGCATGGGGATCCTGTTCGTCATGCCAAATGACATCTTTATTCCATTATCATTCCAATTGGTCGAAAGGTGCGCTAGCAACGAAGCGGAATACCAAGTCTTAATCATAAGCCTTGAGTTAGCCCTTCGGTTGCTCATCATGGATTTGGTCATCAAATGAGACTCTAAACTAATCATAAAGTAGATTCCAGGTGGGTACAACATCCGTAAGCTCTAACTTACACCTAATCTTTAAGTGTCAAAGAATTGGTCGCCCAATTCTTTGGGAAGCCACTATTTATGCATGTCCAAAATTCTTTAAACTCTTCGACTGATGCCCTAGCTAGCCTAGCAGCGTCCCTAAAGTTCCTCACGGAGGGCGACATCCTGGTTAAAGTCACCAAAATAAGATTACTCTTGCCCCTCCTAAACATGGTGGAGGCAAGAAGGATCATCATCTACAAGCCTAGTCTACTAGTGGATAGCGTTATGCCCAATGTGCTTCAAGAGGATTGGATATCACCCTTGCTCTAATATTGAGTGCACGGTCATCTCCAAGTCAACAAGGTTGAGAGACACGCCATCAACTTCACTGCCTAAAAGGGGCCTAATGGTGAAGATGTGCCCTATAAGTGTGCCATTGATGGAATTCTCCTAAAGTGTCTCAACTGTCAGACATCTATGGAGCCTACCAAACCAGTGCCAGACTACAGCAACAACTTAAATAGATTGGGTAAATTCAGGCATCTATGTGATCAATGGCAAAGGTTCGCGAATTAAGCTGATTGAGTACCTCCACGTGACACGATATTCATGGCCTTTCGCCACATGGGGCTTGGACGTCATGCGGCCTAACCCACTTGCGACTGCTAAGTAGTTTATGTGCATCCTCGCAGGCACGGATTTTTTTTGAAGTGGGCTAAAGCAGTACAACAAAAGTAGTTCTCCCCGTTCAAGGGCAGCTGACCTCGCTACAAGTGTTTCTTCACGATAAAATAACAGACGACGAGCACGGAAAAGTGCACTTCGCTGAATTGGAGTCCATGGACGGAAAGCGCCAAACTGCGCTTCAACTGCTTGAAGCCTATCAAAAACTAGGGTTGAAAGGCCGGACCAAAAAATTGAAAATTCATTCGAAACTGATGAACCCCGAACCTCAACATTTGGTTTTTTCAATCGGTTTGGTCTTGGTTTTTTTTTTTTTTTTTTTCAATAGAAAACCGCATTGGTCAGTCAGTTTTTGATCACCATTGGAAAAGAAGTGCAACAATCAATAGACCGCATATATAAAAAAGATATATATATATATATATATATATATATATATATACACATATATATGTTAGAAGCAAAAACCCCCTTTTCCCAACCCTAATCTCACATCGCAACCCAGGAGCCGTAATTTCCTCCTTTTCTCCAACCCAGAGACCTCCACTCCAGACGGTGACATCTCCGGCGCTCACCTGCTCCTTTAACGATTGGCTCGATCCCTCCATCAATGACCCAAATCCACCTTTTTAACCAGCTCCCCTTCCAGTCCTTCATAGTTTTCATCCTCGAAGCCTCCCTCGCCCCTTCCCCGATCTCACCTCCTCCACCGCCAACAACCAACACTACCCCTCGGTGGTGAAGCTCGTCAACGTAAAGGACCGACTTGTTGATCCACAATCCTAGCGCAAAGGTGTTTAGATCAGGGGAAGGGGTAAGGTGGCCGGATTTGTGCTGTTCTTCCTAAACTACTCGACGTTCCTGGCGAAGCTGGGGTTCTTCCCAATGGGTTTGGATTTGTGCTGTTCACCTTTTCTCAATTCAAGAATTCTAACCTCTGTTTGCACCCGTTTGGATTTGATTCCTTTATTGGTGTTTTTGGATTTGCAAAACCCATTTGGGCTTTCTTCCTATGTATTTGTCCGCACTTTACATTGAGTTTTTTTTTTGAATTCTGGTTCTCAAATTTGGGTTTGAATTGAAAACTTATGTGGAATAATAGGTTCATTGTGAGAAAACCACATAAAACCAACCAACCGGTCAATTTTTTTGGTTTTAATCGGTTTTATGATTTTCGGCAACTGATGCAGTCAATCGGTCGTTGATTTTCCCCACACATAAAAAATGGTCGGTTGGTCGGTTTGCGGTTTTCTGTGAAAATCTATCAAAACCTACTGATTTTCACCCCTATCAAAAATGGATGACGGTCATCTTCAATGAGAAAGTCCAACCACGTTCATTTGTTAAGGGAGAATTGGTGTTGCCCCTCGTCCCGCCAATGAGTGAGTCAAAGAAACCAATCAAGTTGGAACAGAAATGGGAAAGGCCTTGTCATTCAGAAGGTCTACTTAAATGGATCATACTTTCTAATCACCCATGACAGCAAGCTAGTAATTGGCCCTATGCACGCTCACTTCTTGAAAAAGTACCATACATAAATCGCTTCGACGCTCTGGTACAAGTTTAAACTGTCATAAGCTCCGAAATGACCCTAAATTGTCAAGCTTTGAAAGGAGCTTAAGCTATAATGCTCTAAAATGTGCCCAAACTATAATGCTTCGAGATGAACCTAAACTATGCAGCTTCAAAATGAGCGTAAACTATGTAGCTCCTAAGCACGAGCATAAATGGCTTATTGCTCTTAGGCACGGGCTTAAACTACCCCCGGCTCTTAAAAAAGCAGAAGCTACTTTGCTAGAACTACGTCTGCTTGATTCCCTGTGATGGGATATGTAAGACGTACTTTCGTAGTTGTCAAGGCGCCAAGACGAGTCAAGGCGGTCAGGGGGAGCCTGGACGCCTTGGCGACAAGGCGCCCGCTTAGGCGCCCAAGACGAACTTGAAGTGATGAACCACAAAAAAAAAAAAAAAAAAAAAAAAAAAAGCAACCACATCCAGATAACTAGAGCATTTACCACACAGAATACTTGAAAAAACACAAAAAAAATGATGGAAGTTGAGGGAGAGAAGTTGCCAAATGGAGATTGAAGCTTGCTAGAGATGGAAACTTGTCGGAGATGGAAAAATTGCCGGAGAGTTGAGGTTCTCTTATGCTATTGCCGGAAAATCTGACCAGAATCGACTTCTTTGTGGCCGGATAGTGTGATGTCTGGTGGTGGCTGCCACTTAGGGTTTGGGATGGAAATGGGGGAGGGGGGAATCGCGGGGTCGGGCCGAGGGGGGGGTGAAGTTGACAATTTGGAGAGGGGGGTTTTATTTATTTATTTATTTTTCCCCTCAAAGGCAGCAGTGGTGGCGGCAGCAATGGTGGCTGCGACTTAGGGTTTGGGATGGAAATGTTGGAGGCGGGAGTCGCGGGGTGAGGCCAGGCGGGAGTCCCTTGATCCAGGACACCTATTATTCGATGCTTCAAGGGGTATGAAATACAACCCCGCTGTTCCTAAGCATGAGCTTAAATTGCACAATACTCCTGGGCATGGGTGTAAATTGCGCAATGCTGCTCAACATGAGCTTAAACTGCTTTTTGTTCTTAAATGTGCCTAAACTGGGATACGTAGTTTTTTTTTTTCACGAACCTGGTCATACAAGAAAAATAAATAAAAGGAGACGAGGTGGCAAAGCTTTGAACAAAATTCTCATTGATAAATATTGTGAGTCATTAAAAAATTGGGCGAGCATTCACATATTGGAGCCTTAACCACAAGAAGAAGAAGCAGAAAATTGCCTGAGGTCTCCAGCTGCTTTTGAGAAAAGCCCTTGGATTTGAGAATACGTAGTCTCAAGTGAGGCAGCCTTGTTCTCCACTGCTGTGTGCTCCACATGCGAAGCCTCGATCGTGGCGCTTTCCTCGTCTGCCTTTTGGGAGATCGCATCAATTTTAGTGTTGAGCTCAGTCACCTGACCTTCATGGACCCGTATGTCCTCAATCATTGCCATCTGCTTTGCCAAAGCTTCCTTGCGTTGTTAAAAGCACCCCAAGCCAGCATTTTTTGACTCCATTGTGCATGTAATGGAGGCGCGTTGAGAGGACAAGCCTTCTAGTGTCCACTAACTAGGCTGCAGGGAGTTTTCCTGATCATTCATCTCAGCTCGGGTGCTCTCCATGTCCTAATTGGCAAGCTGGCAGATGGCGTGTCAATAAGCGCAACAGAGCATAAGACTATATGCTTCCCAATATTTGCGTCCTCCATAGCTCAAGGCTGTAAATTAGGATTCCTAAGTAAGACTCCAGTTTAGGCATATCCTCAGTGATGTCTTTGTCAAAACTCTCCATGAGATTGACAAGGGAACAAAGAGCATCACGACGAAATGTCGCATAGCACTTGCCCTGAGCAGCGTGGGATGCGTCACATACTCGGGAAAATCGTACTGCTCAACCAACATTCTAGTCATCTCCTCCCATTAAGGGTTCTCGTGGTTAACAGCACTGAGCTTTGTCAGTCACTTCTTTAGCTTTGCTTTCCTTAGGCTTGAGTTTAGTTACATCATGGGAAAGGGAAGGCTGTGAACTATTCAAAGCAGCAGGTTCCTGAGATGGAGGCTCAACCTCAATTGAATATGCCACCTCGGGAGGAATGCCTTCCTTGGTAAGCCTTGAATCGGATCCGACATCAAGAACTTGTCTGACGGCTTCATCAGTGATAGGCGCCTTGTCACAAGCTGCATAATCAGTGGAGGCACTTGTGTGACAAGCAGCATAATCAGTGAAGGGATCCCTGCACAGTACGAGGAAAAGACGGATTCTATTCATAGTAAGCATGAAGTTATATTGGACCATGCGTTATAAACTCAAAAGGGAATACCTATGCTATGTCGGAAGCACTTGTGTAGGATTCGCACTTAACAAGGTCCAACTTGGCTAAGGCATCAACAATCTCTAGGCCAAATAGCCCTGCCTATTCTACCCTCTCTCTGCACGGCTATGGCCTTCAATTGCATCATACCGTGCTAGGGCACCAAGTCTCCCTACATAGAGGGTCCCTAACATGAATGCACTAGTTGTTTTAGCTCTTGCACAGATAACACGGGGTCCACCTCGACCTCCCCAGGCTTAACTTTTGATTGAACCACAATATTGAGAAAAAAATGATATTTAATTGGGTAATTAAAGTCAATATTTTTAATTAAATTGATATTATTTATTGTTTTTAGCAATTACAGGATAAATATGGCACACTGATATATTTTTGGCAATTTCACGGAATCGTAGGATTAGGTAGCAGATCAATGGAAGAAAAGGAAAGAAATAGAAAATGTAAGCAATTACATGGAAAATAAGGAAGCAAGGAAAGAAAGAGAAAAGGAAAGAATGAGAAAAGGAAAGAAGGAAAAAAGGAAAAAAGAAAAAGGAAAGATTTTAACAAATACTATTATTTTTATTTTTCTTTCCTATGAGCCCATACCCTTGTCTCACCTTTAAAAGGAGGGTCTCTCCTTCTCTCAAGGGGCACATAGAGCATCTACTCGCCTACCAACAAACTTGCTCTCTCTCTTTCTCTCTTTCTCCCTCCTCTCTTTAACCACCACATTCCGCTGTCCAACGTTGCCGTCATACCAATATTACACGTCATTGTCCTTATTCCATCTTCTTGAAATCCATTCAATTTAAGGATGGCATTCCCTAACACCATGAGTAGCTGAGTTCCTTATTCACTTTTGGGTTGTAGATGATACTATAATTTCGATTGATAGTATTTAATTGTTAAATCTTTGGAATTTGTGTGTAATTGAATGCTTAATGTTGAAACTGGATTGATTGAGCTATATTGTTATATTTAGTAAGGATTCTAGTTCCTATAACTCTATTAATTCTTTTCAAGCATTGGTATAATATTGTGTGGGAATTCTTTCAATGATAGGTAATACCTAGGTTAATTCACACAATCTTTCTAAATCTCTTAAGTTTGTGGCTTTAATTGATTAATTACATGCATATTCAAATCAATTAGTTTAGAGTTCGAACCCCAAAAGTGGATTTCTCAACCCATAGTTTTCGTCACCAAAGTTTTAGTGCAATCTTTTAATCTCTTTTAAATTCTTCTTTGACAATTTTCTAGTTTTAAAAATAAACCTAACTCAGCCTTAGATTCCTTGTGGGATAAAACTCTCTTTACTAGATAACATAGTAGTTTTATTTAATTATTTTTGATTTGAAAAAGACCAATCAAATTTTGGCACTGTTGTCGGGGAATCCTTAGCACAATTGATTTGTTTTTTTTGTTAGTCTAATTTAGATTATTATTATATTTTCATATTTGCTTGCTAGTTAAAAGAAAAAAATTATTATTATTTTGCTTTGATTATTATTATTTTTTTTTGTTTTCTTTTTTGTTATTAGTAGTAATTTTTGTGCACTTTATAGTGTATGCTTGGTCGTCGCTCGTGTCATCTCGTCTTGTTTCAATTAGACCTCGAATTAGAAAGAACTTTATGACATCAAAGAAGGATGAATGGCCAAGGTAACATTGTGATTCAAGACAATCCTAGCTTACATTAGTTAAAAGACCATTTTATGCCTCTAGCCTATAACTCCAGTTCATGTATGCTGGTCCCAGCCACACAAGCAACCCAATATAGGATCAAGTTCAGTGTTATTCAAATGCCTTCATCTTTTTATAGGCTTAGTAATGAGGAAAAGTATAAGCACTTAGATGAGTTTACTGAAATTTGCTCCCTTTTTCACTCAAGGATAAAGCCAAGCATTGGCTTAACTCTCTAGATTCAATATTGATGTCAACTTGGGCACCAATGCAGCAAGAGTTCCAAAAAAAATACTTTTCTATTGGTAAGACCAATCAGATTAGGCGAGCCATCGCTAGTTTCTCCCAATTAGATGGTGAGCAATTTCATGAGTCTTGGGAAAGGCTTAAGGATCTCATTACGCGATGTCCTCACCATGCAGTGCCTAAATGGTAGCTAGTCCAATGTTTTTATGATGGATTACTAGAAAGACATCGACAGATGGTCGATGCTTCATGTGGTGGAACATTTATGCATAAAAATGAAAACGAGGCATGGACCCTCTTTGAGGCTCTCAGTGAGAATTCTGTACATCATGTATCGGCCTCTTGAGCTGAATATCATCACACCACTGGGTCACAGAAAAGGGGAGGTATTTATGAAATAAGATTATCCACGAATATTAACACTAAGGTTGATTTGTTATCACAAAAGTTAGATGGATTGCTATCCCTAGGACACACTCCTGCACCACCTACACCATCGGCCTACATTCAAGAGGCATGTGTCATTTGCTCTACCTTCGAACATTATCGAAATAATTGTCCCTTAGCACCGCAATTCCTAGATTTTGTTCAAGAACAAGCATAAGCTGCCCAAGTTTACTCAAAACCAGGTAATGATCCCTTTTCAAATACTTACAACGCATATTGGAGGAACCATCCAAACATGTCATGGAGACAACCATCCAACCCTCAACCTCAATCTTTTAGGCATAATTTTCCTACTCAGCAGAATGTTTATAGAAGTGAGCAACGACCGATTCTTCCCTTTGCACCATCTCAGCAGAATTCAACTTTCGAGGAAAAGGTGTTGTAAGCATTAAATGGGTTGGAGCAAAACACACAGCTTGTTCATTCTCATACTCACTTCATCAATAGGTTAGAATCCCAATTGGTTCAATTAGTTGATGCCATTAGTAGGAGAGGGGAAGGCTAACTCCCTAGTCAATCGATTCACAATCCAAACAGCAAGCCGAATGGAAATGGGATTCAAGAGCACTCTAAGGCTGTCATGACTTTAAAAAATGGTCGAGAGATCAGAAAACCTGATGGCGATCCTGAAAATCAAGCTGATAATAAAACTAGCATTACATCCACCGCCGTTAAGAAACCCCAACAAGAGAAAAAGGACAACCTCGATTCTTATACACCTAAAATCCCCTTTCCCTCTTGTTTAGAGTCTCCTACATCCCCATTCGGGAAGAAGGGTGCAAAAAATGGGTGAAATGATGGATTTGTTCAAACAAGTACATATCAATCTTCCCTTTCTAGATCCGGTAAAGTAAGTGCCAACTTATGCTAAGTTTTTAAAAGACTTATATACATAGAAGCATTAGCTGAAGTCCCAAATTCCTAAAACGGTTCACCTCACAGAGCAAGTTAGTGTTGTTCCTTCCGATCGACTTCCTTCTAAACTTAAGGATCCTGAAACTCCTCTTATCTCTTGTGTCATTGGAAACCTTTCTATTGAGTGAGCTCTGCTAGACTTAGGAGCAAGTGTCAATCTCTTACCTAGTTTGGTGTATGAACAATTTGGATTTGGAGAGTTGAAAACCATAAATGTCATTTTTGGGGTCAGCTGAGACATTACCAGTTTTCATAGCTTCGGGATTAACTTCTAGTCAAAAGAGTCAATTAATTGAGGTACTCAAAGAACATAAGGTTGCCATTGGTTTGTCAGTCGTAGATCTAAAGGGAATAAATCCTTCTGTTTGCATGCATCACATCTATTGCGAGGAAGGAGCTAAGCCTTGTCGTGACATGCAACGAAGGTTAAATCCTAATATGCGCGAGGTTGTGAAAATGCTATGGTATTCACTCTCACCTCCACAAGCAAGAGTGTGACGAAAGGTCAAAATGCTATGGTATTCACTCTCATTGACACACCGTCAGATGACTTGATTAGGACAATATTTGAATAGTTCCGGGTCCTCACAAAAGTAGTACTTAACTTGGGCAAATAAACAGTCTTTTTCTTGCTTAGACCAATAAGTGGGAATCTTCCCAACTGCTAAGTAGTTCCCAATATTCACAAATCATGGAGTGGTGATGTGGGAGACTGTAAAGAGCTGTTCATTAGGGAATAAATCTTTTACCAACTTCGTAGTTGTGGGAGACTCAACCAATATCCTAGAAAGGTGGTTGGCTACTATATTATCAGATCTTTTCTTATCTTATATTTCTAAGTCAAACTCTTGTAGCAAAAGGATCCACTTAATCGATCTAGGTTTTGTGTCTTTATTGGATAGCAAGTGGCGAAGTGTGGCATGATCGTAGAATATTACAACTTTAGACTCTAGGAGATATGATCGAAACTTATCAAGTGCATAAACCACAGCTAACAATTTTTTTTCTATGGTAGTATAATTCATTTGAGCTTCGAAAAAAGACTGGCTAGCATAGTAAATGACTACAAGCCTTTTATCCATCTTTTGTCCCAGCACCTACGGCGTAGTCGGAAGCATCACACATGATTTCAAATGGAAGGGATCAATTAGTAGGCTGCATGATGGGGGCTTTGGTGAGAGCATCACATAAGGAATGGAATGCTTTTAGACATGCTTCGTTAGAGGTAAAAGGCATCTCCTTGGCAAGTAAATTGCATAAGGGTCTAGATGTGACACCCCATCTTTCCGATGATTGAGGGAAACAACGGGGGTCAATAACTACAAGACTACCTTTTGAGATTAATAATAAGTTGAGTCAGACATCCTACTTCTTAAGATTTGATTATCATTACAAGCCCACTCGTACCCTTTCACAGGATCGTAGGGTCGGTGAAACCACAAACACACTATATTACAACACACGCCTCCTCTGTGGATGACCACCCAAAGCTTAACAGAGTTGCTAGGCGTTTGACTCGTTTAAGCGTAAGCCTCGCTTTTGTCTTTAGGCTAAGCACTCGCACCGGGTTCCCCTTTAGAGATTATTCCTGGTAGGGACCAAACAACACAAGGAGTGAGTGATAAAGAAATACTCAGTAGGTCAGACAAGCAAATCCTACCAGGTCATATCCGAACAAGAGATATAACAACTCAACAATTAAGATAACAGTCTCAACAAAGCAATATAAACCCAACTACCGAGCCAAGTGGCATCATCGAAGTTTCGAATGACTAGAAACTGTTCCGCTCACTTTTTAGGACCTGAGCCACAGTCCCCCCTTATAATGTCTAGTGGATCCATAGACAGCCTTCTCAGGCATAGATGTGCTTCTTTCGCTAAGCACGGGCCTCTATAGTTTCCGTATAAGCGGTCGTTCATCTTGTTAGTTGGCACACACAACAACAACTCCACAATGGTTTTAAAGGATCAGACAATAAACAAATGTACTTACGATGATAGAAACAAGTAGAGCCAAGAAATACAACTCATTGAGAGATTAGCCACCAAGAAGACAACAATAACACTAGGAAAGGAAAATATGTTGAACATCTTTAGCTTAAAAGTACCAAAAATTGGTCTTTAGGTGTTTTATTTTTAAAAAGATAAACAACTCTTTGTAGAAAATCAAAGATGTTTTGAAAACAGCAACTTTGAGTCATTGAGTTAAAAATCTTAGCTTGAATCCACAGTTTCTAGGGCTGTTTTGCCGCAAATAGGGCAAAACGGCTCTACTTTATAAAACATCAAAGGCTTGGGGCTGCTGCTGTGCTTTCCTATCTTAAGGTTTATCATCAGGGCTGTTTTGGTCTAATATTAGGGTAAGATGACTGGTCTTTAGCAAAACAGCAGCGGCTTACTACTGCCACTGCATTCCTGTCAGCTTAACTTTTACTGGTTTAGGGCTATTTTTGCCCCAAACAACAAATAGGTTAGCAAAATAATTATACTCTTGCGAGATTCGTACATTAAAACATTTGATTTTGAGAAAAGTAAACCCAGCAGTGCTGGAAATCCCTCTTTTCCAAATTCTGGTGGTTTAAAACAAGGTTAACACTATTTCTGGAGCTGACAAAGCTTTCTAGCCACTTTATCGTCAAAATAGTGACAAAAGGGTTCGGTTTTGCCTACACAGCAGCTGGACAGATTTGTTATTCTGAGCCCAGTTCTTGAAATGACAGTTTTAAAAACTTCTAGCAGTGTTTAAACCCCAAAACCCCAAATTTAAAGCGTTAAACAGTAGATAAAACATGAAAACATCACTTTCAGAAATAGTAAAAACTTTCCAGCAACTCCCCTTTTTGGAGATAATCGAACAATTACTTCCTTTCCATTTTAATAGTGTGAGAAGTATTACACACAGGCAGCACAACAGATAAATGTCAAAACAGAAAGAAAAAGGGAAAGTAACACTACCTCAATCTTAGAATTATGATGTTCCTTTCTCCTCCTTACATTACTCTTAAGATTCCTTATCTTTCTCTCTCTCTCTGTTTTTTTTTTCTCCTCCTGCTCTGGTGCTGTCTCCAGGGGCTGCTGTGCCCTTTTATAGGCAGCAAAAGAAAGAGAGAGAAAGAGATAGACACATATATGTCCCATCAAAGGGACACCTCACCCCCTCACATGCCTCAACCCTAACCACAAATCCTCTTGGGTCCCCTTTGAGTGACACAAGTTCCCTACCATATATACTATCCTTATCTCAAGATAATCAGTGAAAAAATAATTAATTATAAATAAATATTTGCAAAACAGTCCCTGAAGTTTCTGGGTATTACACTAGATATAGTGCTAAAGTCTTTAATAAACCTCCTATGGAAACTAGCTTGTCTAAGAAAGGACTAGATTTGGCGAACAGAGGTGGGAGGGGGAAGTTTAGATATCGATTCAACCTTGGTTTTGTCTAACTCAATCCCATGATGAGACACAATGTGACCAAGGACAATCCCCTCCTATACCATAAAATGACTCTCCTTCCAACTTAAATTAAGATTTGGTTCTATACACCGCTTAAGCACTCTAGCTAGTTTTTGGAAACAATCATCAAAGGAAGAGTCAAACATTGAGAAGTCATCCATGAAGACCTCGAGAAATTGTCCTACCATATCCGAGAAGATAGACATCATACATCGTTGAAAGGTAGCCAGTGCATTACATAATCTAAATGACATCCGTCGAAAGGCAAAGGTCTCATAAGGACATGTGAAGGCAATTTTCTCTTGATCCTCTGGACAAATGGGCACTTGATTATATCCAGAATAACCATTCAAAAGGCAGAAGCACTGTTGGCCTGCTGACCTCTCTAAAATTTGGTCAATAAATGGTAAAGGAAAATGGTCCTTTTGAGTTATGGCATTCAACTTCCTATAATCAATACACACTCGCCATCCACCACTCACACAGCCAGAAAAATCCGAGCTCATTAAGGCCAACCCCTTTCTTCAGCTCAATCACAAGAGGGAGGTCCTCCCAATTAGGATACAGCTCTCCTTACTGCTTCCATGCCGCCAAAAAGGCTGCGTTGGGCAGCACCACTAAGGGAGCTTCTTCAACTTGGGCTGGCGCATGACCGTGTTGGTGCTTGCTCCTTCTCTCCTCAGCTGGAGAGTGCGCCCTTGCCTGCCGAGCCTCCTCAGAAATCTTTTTCTTCTCCTTGGTCGCCGCCGCCTTCTCCTTAGAAGAATTTCTCTTTTTCTCAGCCGTATAAGCTTTCTTGGAAGCCTTTTCCTCCTCGGCGAGCTCAGCTTCCTGTCTTTGGACTCATAGTGTGTGCCGCCCGTCTTTGGACTTGTGGAGTGGCCGCTTTCTTTTGGTCTACTTTCTTTTCCTGTAACAAAATTAAGAAAATAAAGGGCCATTTTATTTGGCAAGACACTAATTTGGTTGGCTTGTATTTCTAAAAGCTAGTTCCTTTGGAGTCTGACAGTTGAACTCCATGAATCTGCTAGTCATGTGTTAAGGTTGAGCCTAATTATGTTTATCATTTGTCATCAGTCTTCCTGTGGTCAGTGACTTTACTTCTTTAAAGAGAACTACAAGCCATGTAATATGCGTGAATCTAATCAGTTCTGCAGAGTGTTACATTTTTGTTTATTATCTTTGTTATCAACAAACCCTTGGCGTTCATTAACCAAAAAAAAAAAAACAAACCTTTGGCATTTCATCCCCAAATCTTAGTGTTGTTGATGATTCATGTTCTTCACCGCAATATTTTTTGCCAGGTGTTCCTGGATGATGAACTCAGAATTTTTCGGCGCTGAAGCTCTTTCTGTTCTTGAGATTGGAAATTTGGCAAGAGCCTGTTAAGATACTTTCTATCTTGATAACTTGGATAAAGCTGATTCTTGAAACTGTTTTAATATCCAGGGTGAAGACAAAGCAAATTTTGAAGGACAAGGATCCGTCAATAATGTATCCATTATTCCTGTAGAGGAGGCGAGCAAGGACGATTCTGTAGCCTAATTGGGAACCTGCCATTTCTTATAAACCCTTTTTCTGGTGTAGGACAGAATCAGAGATGAAGAATTCTGCAGTTGTCCCCATTGAACAAGAACACTAACCGGAGAACCTGTCCAAACCAAAGCGGTGCCCGTGGTGGTAATGGTGGCGGCGGCAATGGCTGTAGAGCTTTCCCCAGTGACCATGGTGGCCGTAACTTTCCCAGGGGACTGGGGAGGTGGGAACCGATACTATGAGCAGCCTGGAAATTACTATCCAAGAAACTAGTACAATAACAAGAAGTAAAATGAGCAGATTATGAGATCGAGCACGGTGAATTTCTGTTCTATACTTTTGTCAATGGTCTGAAATGTTTCCCCAAGGAAACAATGTTCACTCAGAAACCCTTCATCCGTTGCCTCTTCCTCATTTCTCAGCTTAGGAGTGCAGCTTCTCGCTTCACTCAAGGAAATTGAAACTTGGGAGTGGTGGTTCTGAAAAACAGTTCCTTTTATTTAATTATTCAGTTATTTAATTATATATATACATATAGATGTGCTAGAGGCAGCATTTTATCTTGTGTAGTGGAAACTAACTCTATGCATCGCCCTTTGCCCTTTGCCCTTTGCCCTTTGCCCTTTGCAGAAAGAGCAAATCTTCCTATCCACCAGACTGGGCCCACACGGACTGGAGCGGACTCGCCATCTCTTTTTTGGGGATCAAGCACGGTACATTTATTTAATAGTAACGTGCATATTATTATTATGAAGTAAACTACATACGATACACCTTGTCATATATACGTAAAAGATGCAATTTAAATGTCTAATAACATGCATGTTATTGCAAGGCAGAACAGTCAATTCTATTTCAGTGTAATAGTCTGTCTAGTAGATGCAGAGTTAAACTTCAAGAAAATTTGTGATCAAAGAGGTGATAGATTTTTTGAAAGTTTACACAAACTTCCCTCGAAGTTTTTCAACGAAATCCCGATGTCCTCTTTGGTATTTCCTGAGTCATTCCTATTCTCATAAAATTAGTAAATTTCTAAATTTATCCACCCCACTGAGGAGTATTAGCTCATTCCAAGTTCATGAAAATAAAATCATCCCCAAAGTATAATTTGCTTCTCACAATTTCTCAAAAAAGCTAACCTAGTTCTCTATTCTCTCTTGACCAGCCACCCACCTACGCCCCGGCAAAAAAAAAAAAAAAAAAGTGTTTCTCCTCTTAAAAATATGTTAGGAATTATTTTTAAAATAAAAAAAATATTTACTCTATTATTTATTAACAGTAAACTATATTAAAAAAACCCAATAAATCAGAACAATCACAAAAAATGAAGAAAATTTGGGATAGGAGTTGGGGTTCCATCAAGAAAATATTTAATTCAATTATTGGTACTAATAACTATGAAACCCGAACTCCCAAAAATGGATGAACCCCCAAAAACTGCATAAAAATCATGAAAACTTCTAAGAAAAAAATGGGAAAACAATTTCTTGGGTTTAGGATTAATTCTATTATTATTAATTATTGAGTACGATGCTATATAAGTCATTTCTAATAAAATCGATTCAATTTTCATTGTCATTACTATGTACCAAATATTGGAAAGGGAATAAAACTTTTATTTCCAATTCCTTTCCTGGAAAATACCAAACATGGGATGATAATGTAAAAAAACATTCCTATTCTTATGTCAACTGCACCTAGTTTATTCCTTTTCCACCATTTTTGTTCCTATGTATCAGACGTGCTCTAAAAGTTATATTCGCGAAAGATCTAAATCGACTAAACTTGAGAGGTCATGAAATTGTGAAATTGGACAATTCTAACTATTTATTACAGAAAAAGGTAGGAGCAAATTAAAGGTGGAGAAAAGAAATAGCTAAAATTACCAAAACAATGCAATTTGCGCACCTCCAAAAACAATGTACCCTTGTTAAAAATTATAAACGAATAGGACTTTTGTTTAGCAAAATTACACCGTTTAGGGACAAACTCAGTGAAATTTGCGTGAGTTTGAACTCATATTCTCTTTTGACAAAAAAAATCAAATTGTCCCTTCGACTTTGATTTAGTTATCGAAAATTGAGCAATGTCCCACATCCTTTGTAAGAGAGAGGACATTTCCGATTAAATCTTAAATGACAACCATGTTATTCTAAACTAAAACTTTAGTCTCTCTTTTCTCTCTTTTCAAACTCCCATCTTTCTTTAGTAAGGATATGTGGGGATGTGCAAGCTGATTAAATGAGTCGGTTTAGTGATTTTTTCCAATGGTTCCTCCTCAGGAGATTTGGGAAAAAAAAATGAAGGGAAATCACATTTAATACTCCCTGTAGTTTGACATTATTGTAGGGAATCTTCCTATGATTTGAAAATTAGCACATAACCCCTATGTGGTTTCAATAGGCTTGCAAAAGTTAACTTTTTTTATTAAATTTAATGATTTATTTTTTCACAAATTTTTAAAGTTTAATATGAAAAAAAAAAGACTTTTATTTCCCAAATTACCCATAAATGAATTTCTTAACCCCTATCGTAGTAGTGTCCAAATAAATGGATGCTTTTATACTTTTTGTATCTTGAAAAAATATATATTTTCTAAGGGTTATATATTCATAATTCCAACTAATTATAATGACTAGAAACAAGCATATGAATATTATAAGCGTTTAGGTAAGTTTTTTGATAAAAGTACAGATGTACGTACAAATGCCTCTTTTTTTGGTACAATAAATATATCTTTTTATGACCTAACAGTATAAAAATGACTATTTCTTTAAGAACTATTGTGATTGTGGTAAGGAAATAATTTTGGGTAATTTAGGAAATTAAGGTGTATTCTTTTTCCGTATAAAACACTCTAAATTTTTTTTAGAAGATCAAATAGTTAGATTTGATGGAAAAGTTAACTTGTGCAACTCCTTTGAAAACTACATGAGGGCTATGTGCTGATTTTCAAACCATAGGGAGGTTAAGTGTAATTTTTTCCCAAAAAAAATCCAAACCGTAAACCAACTCACCTCACTTGGTTTGGGTTTGGTCTATTTTCAATTTGATTATTCTCATTTGTTTATGATTTCTAAATTATTGATGTGTTGTTCAATTTATATAGCTGTAATTTAATTTTGAACAAAATAAATATTAAATCTTAGTACCAGCTCGTTCACATCACCTAAATTTTTCAGTTTAAGTTGATTATATTTGTTAGAGAGAATGGAATCAGTTAACATTGTGTTAAGTGAGGCCCTTTATTTATAATAGACTTGCGATACATCGTAAGTAAGGTGGGCATACCCACACACAATACAAGCATACATATACTCACATTAACACCCCCCTCAAGCTGAGACATATATATATTTATCATGCCCAACTTGTTACAAATAAAATGAACACAGGGTCCAGCCAAAGACTTAGTAAAAATATCAACTAATTAATCACACATCCAAACCTGAGAAAGAACAATAGTGCCTCGGGAGAGCTCCTGTTAAATAAAGTGGCAATTTATCTCAATATGCTTCGTTCTCTCATGAAAGACAGAATTTGAAGCAATATGAATCGCAGAGCTGCTATCACACCATAATGAAGCAGGCTCACTCATCTCGTACTCCAGCTCATCAAGAAATTGCTGAATTCATTTGATTTCTGCAGTAGCCGTGGCCATTGCGCGATACTCTGCCTTTGCATTGCTCCTAGCAATGACATCCTACTTTTTGCTTTTCCAAGATGTTAAGTTACTTGCAACAAAGACAGTATATCTAGAAGTAGATCTTCGATCCGTGGGACTACTAACCCAATCTACATCCATGTAGCTCTCTATGCGAGAATGCCCATGTGCAGTAAGAGCGATACCTTTGCCAGGACTACCCTGAAGATATCGCAAGATTCTCAACACTGTATCCCAATGTGGTTTCCTTGGAGTAGCCATAAACTGACTCACAACACTAACTGAATAGGCAAGATCAGGCCTAGTCATATTGGTAACATAATTCAACTTGCCAACAATCCGTCGATACTTCTATGGAGAATCAAGCAACTCACCCTGATTAGCCAAGAGCTTCTACTATTTGAGATTAAAGCATAGTGAACTCAGTCAGAATATCCATAGCATACTTGTGTTGGGACAGCAGAATACAACCCTTTTTCTCAGCAACCTCCACACCTAGTATCGCAAATCTCCCAAATCCTTCGTCTCAAAGTGTGCATATAAATGACATTTTAAAGCACTAATGCCCTGCCGATCATCTCCAGTAAGAATAATATCATCCACATAGAGGACAAGATAGATACATCTCATAGAGGTTCGGCGATAGAAAACTGTACGAGCCTTCTGGGATTGAAGCAACCCAAATTTCTGCACCACAAAACTAAAGTGGCCAAACCATGCCTGAGGGAACTGTTTAAGTCCATATAATGAGGGTCGAAGCTTGCACACTTGCCCCCCATGAGCAGCAAACCCAGGTGGTTGCTCCATGTACACATCCTCATTGAGATCACCATGAAGAAAAGCATTATTGATGTCTAACTGCTATAGGGACCAAGAATGCGTGGTAGCAAAAGATAGTAAAAGACAAATGGAGGCCATTTTCGTGACCAGGGAAAATGTCTTAAAGTAATCCAGGCCATAAGTTTGAGCATACCCCTTAGCAACCAGTCGAGCCTTAAATCGTGCCACAATAACATCAGGATTGACCTTGACGGCATATAATCAACAACAACCAATAATTGATACATCCTGTGGAGGATCCACAAGATCCCAAGTGCCATTGCGCTGTAAAGCTTGCATTTCATCTGTTATAGCCTGGCGCCAACCGTTATGCTGGAGCGTAATAGGAACCGACGAGGGAATGGCAATACCGTCAAGGTTGGCCACAAATGCCTGAAGACTCGCTGAAAGGCCCTGATGTGAGTGAACATACAGAGGGTGGTCCTAGCAAGCACAATTACCCTTTCGAGCTGTAATAAAAAGATTAGGAGGATCTCTATTGGAAGAGACTAGCTCTACGAGCACTGTTTTAACGAAACCAAACCAAATTCGAAGGCGAGATAGGATATTCAAGAATAACCACCGATGGGACATTAGAGGATAAATAAATGAGGATGGATTTAGACTCTGAGACAGAGGAAGTAGGGGGAGACTGGACGGAAGAAGAGTAGAAATGCTGATGCTCATAAAATATGACATGACGGGAAGTCAGGACCTATCCCAACTCAGGGGAATAACAACGATAACCTTTAGATACCGTAGAATACCCCACAAACACACATTTAAGAGCATGAGGATCAAGTGTAGATACACATAGACGATCATTATAAACAAAACCAAAGATTTTGGGAGGTAGAGGAAAAAGACTACGAGTCAGAAAGAGGAGACCGCACGGGGTCTGACCCTTAAGAGTGGACAATGGCATGCGATTGATCAGATAACAGGTAGTAAGAATAGCGTCACCCCAAAAATGTTTAGGAACATTTCTATGGAAAAGAAGGACACGATCAATGTCAAACAGGTGAGGATTCTTGCATTCAGCAACATCGTTTTGTTGTGGTGTCTGAACACAAGATAGGTGATGATGAATACCATGATTACGAAGAAAAAGCTAGAATTGGTCAGACATATATTCCTCCCCTTGATCAAATTGGAGGGTTGGAATATGAATATGAAAATGGGTTTGAATATAGGAATAGAAAGCACAAAAGATAGAGAACAATTCAGAACGATTTTTCATTAAGTAAACAAAGGACATCCGGGTATAATCGTCCACAAACAGAACATAATACCAAAAACCATGAGTTGACAGGACGGGGCATGAACCCTAGACATCAGAGTGAACAAGATTAAATTGGGCCGATGCTCGTTGACTCATATGGGGAGGTAAACTAACACGACACTGCTTTGCGAGCTGACATGACTCACAATTTATTTGGGAAACAGAATGAAAACGAGGAAATAAAGACTGTAACATAAACAGGGAAGGATGACCCAACCTACTGTGAACATCATAAACATCCAACTCTCGAACCAAAGCAATAGGAACAGGAATGCCATCCAGCTCATAAGTCCCCCCATTGAGACGGCCCCTCCTGATAGTCTTCTACGTCAAGAGATCTTGTAAAACATAACTATCAGAAGTAAATGTCACAAAATAGTTAAGATTTCGAGTAATGTGACTGACAGATAACAAATTGAAAGACATGCCAAGTGTATATAAAACAGAAGAGAGAGAAAGCCCATTAGTAGGACAAGCAACCCCCTATCCCAGAACCGACAAGGTGGAGCCATTAGTCACCATAATTTGATGAGGAGGAATCGGCTGAAAATCAATGAGAATACCTTGGTCACCAGTCATATGAGTGTTAGGGCCAGAATCTATAATTCATGAGGTAGAGGGAACTGCAGCACAAGTAGAAGTAGACTAAGCCAGAGTAGCGGGAGACGTATCCTTACAAGCCGGTCCACTGCGGGAAACCTAATACTCTATATACCGAGCATACTCATTTGGGCTCATCGGCACCATCGTCGGATCAGGACCGTCCACCAAGGTTACCGCAACCCATGCCACGGCCACAAGACCCACAGCCACCGCCGCGGGCTGAACGAAGGTCATCAAGGAAAGTTGTACGAAGCACGCAGCAATGTACCTCACCAAGAGGAGATGCATGATCATCCGATAAAATCTGAGAATGATTAATCTCATATTCAGGTCCTAAGGTATTAAGATAACATATGATGAGGAGTTAAGTACGCTACTCCTGAAACGTGGCCTGAGTAGTGGGATATGGAATCAAGCGATCAAACTCATTTGCAAAGGATTTAAAATCCTTATAATGTTCCTGTAAGGGTTTCCCTTGTTGGGCGGGTTTCACCAAACGATGCAGCACATCATAGAGTCGGGAAAAATCATTTAATGATGAATACAATTCCTCTAAGGGCATTGCAAATCTCCTTGTATGTATCCGTATTACTAACAAGATTTTGAATCGAAATATCTATAGAATTTAACAATTGATTATAATGATGACAGTCTAAAGTATACCAATCATCATATGTAGGATCTTTTTCACTCGGGGGAGGATGGGTAAGATGGTGAAACAACTGCCGGCCATAAATTCTTGAAAACGTTCTTCTTCCATAAGGTATAGGTAGACTGGCCCGTCAAAACTCGTTCAACAAGTTTCGTAGAAATGAGTCTTGGAGTGTGCAATCGAGTAGTCCCAGATCTAAGCACACCGAATGGGGGAGTCGTTTCATTTGTGCCCTCAGGACGCACTGAGGGATCAGGAGCGGCTATCAAAATAGATTACTTCGGCCACACTGCGGCAAAACAACAAAAAAAAGGAGAGAAGGCAAAGGAACCCCAGCTGCAACACATCAAGCCAACAGATTTGAATGAAATAAAAGAACCACTCAAACCCTTAGAAATCATTGTGTTAAGTGAGCCCCTTTATTTATAATAGAATTGCGGTACATCGTAAGTAAAGTGGGCATACCCACACACAATACAAGCATACATATACTCACATTAACAATATTAAGGTTTACTATAGTTGTTTATTTTTATAAAACAATGCTCAATTCATTAGGATAAATTGAATTATGAGAAATATTCATATTATTCATTTTCTCTATGCGCACCATCTTTTTCTTTGGTCTATTTTATTATCTTTCATTCTCTTAGCAAGAGAATGAATTTGGAAATAAAATTTGGATATATATAAATTTTCTTTTGATGAGGCGAGTCGAGGTGGTTTGGGCTGGTTTACAAAAAACCCAACCCACCAAATCGACCCAACTCTCTAGCTCAAAAAAAAGAAGAGGAAAAAAGAAAAATTAATGACCTCACCTATTTCGGTTTTCAAGTCAGCTTTCCGCACACTATCCTCCATTACACTTTTAGCAATACTTCTCTATGCACCTATTTTTAAAATCTTGGGATTGTATTTAAAATTTTTAACTCTAAAAATAGAAGGAAAATAAAAAAAAAAATAGGTCCATAAATTCATTTTCATGAGATTTGATGCTAAGCTAGTTTCATATTTTAATACCTAGTGTTGACCCAAGGCTCCGTGGACTTGATTTTGATGATGCCAAACTTGTTATACTAACATATTTCCGCGAAGTTTATTTTATTCTCAGGATATATTACAATGGAATATTGTGGAAGATTTGAAGATCAAAATATTGAGAAAGATCAAGATATTGTGGAAGATTTGAAGATCAAGATTTGTGGAAGATTCTATAGGATATTATTGTAAGTCTATTTCTCAAAATATTGGATAGATCTTCATGTTGCTCAAAATCAAATATTTTTATTCTTTGCAACGTTTTGATTTTTCAAAATTCGAAAAACTTGCTTTAAGTGTTTATTCTTGAATAACAGATTTGGAAAGTTTTAAAAAGAATATTTTCTAGAATATAGCCTTGAGCAAATTTGAATTTGAATAACTTCCTTGATTCATATATTTGATTGAAATATTTTACACGGATTTTATCTTGGAAGATCTCATTCAAACGGCTATATTTTTCTCTATATAAGAGACAGCAGCACAGTGTTTGAAATATACAGAACATCCGTTAAAACTATTTTACTCTCTGCAAGTGTTCAAACACTCTTTTCACGTTCAAACATCTACTTACTTTTGAAAAGAGTTCTACTTGGTGCTGCATTTGATCTCCTGCTGAATTTGATTTCATAAAGGGCTGTAAGTCTTACTTTTTGCAGGAATTGGTGTGTGATTTGAATTTCTAAAATCTGATTTTCACACCTAACTTTTTCAGAAACGTTTGAACTGTCTGAATTTTTTTTCTGTTTTCTGAAAAGTCGTTTTTAAAGTTGTTTGAAAAGGTTTTTGAGCAACTTGAATATTCTGTTTATCATTTGCTGATACTATCCAATACTCTGAGAAGTGGACAGTAGTTCCACTTGTATCTGGGTAGGTTCAAACACAGCTTGGCAAATTGGTCAAGGCTGGTGTTTTAGGAGGTTCTTTATTCGCTTTCTAGCCTTATAAGTAGAAAGGTTTTAGGCTTGTTTTTCACTTTCTTGCCTTAGAAGAAGAAAGGGTTGTTTGTAAGGGTTATGTGTTCCTGAACTCGTAAAAGGAACTTGATTATAGTGTGATCCCAAGGCAGCAGTGGGCTGTGCTTGGCAGAGTGGACGTAGCTTCAAGTTGAAGTGAACCACTATAAATTCTGTGTTCCTTATTCTTTTTGGTCTGTTTAAACTGTCTGTTATTTTCTGTTCAAATTCTGTTACTGGTATCAAGGTATTTAAACGGAGTGGTTCAAACAAGGGTGTTTAAACCAGTGTTCAAACCCCTGCTCAAACTATTGTTTAAACCAGTGTTTGAACTAACTAACTGTTTGAACTGCACTATTATTATTCAAGTTATTATTCCGCAACTAACGTTGGGTGATTGCAGAAAGTTTAGTTTTAAAAAAAGCATCCTATTCACCCCCTTCTAGGTTGCTCAACAAGTGGTATCAGAGCCAAGTCTCTTTCAACAAGGACTTAGCAATCCGAAGAGTAAAGATCTGATGGCAGCCATGAACAACTACACTGAAGGACAATCTGCAACTCGTCCACCATTCTTTGATGGTGCTGACTATGCATTCTGGAAGAATAGAATGGAATATTTCCTACTTTCCATTGACATGGGATTATGGGAAATTATTCAAAAAGGTTACACAGAGCCTAAAATTAAAGACACAAATGAAGCTGCAGGTGAGCAGAAGGAAGTTCCAAAGCCCAAGAGTACTTGGACTCAAGCTGAAAAGGACAACTTCACACTGAATGCCAAAGCTATCAACTTACTGTTCTGTGGACTTGGACGAAATGAGTACAACAGGGTAAGTCAATTTCGGACAGCAAGAGAAATCTGGAGAATGCTTGAGGTAACTCATGAAGGTACAAACCAGGTAAAGCAAAATAAGATTAACTATCTTATTCAGGACTATGAACTGTTCAAAATGAAAAGCGATGAGACAATCACTCAAATGTTTACACGCTTTACTACTATTTGTAATGAGCTAAATGGTCTTGGAATGAGTTTTTCTATTAGTGAACAGGTACGGAAGATTGTGAGATCATTGCCCAAAGAGTGGGAATCAAAGATTGTAGCAATCCAGGAAGCAAACAATCTTGATACCTTGCCACTGGAAGAGTTGATTGGAAAGTTGCTGGCATATGAACAATCAAGCAAACGGGCTGAGAGTGAGTCATCTGACAGAAGGAAACAGATTGCACTAAAAATGTCAACTGAAACTGACAGTGAAGGAGATGATGAAGATGATGAGATATCATTCTTCACAAAGTTCAGAAAAGCGTACAGAAAAGCCAAGGAAGGAAATAGAAAGAAGTTCAGCAAGACAAAAGAACCAATCGTATGCTATGAATGTGATGAGCCCAGGCCACATCAAACCCGACTGTCCAAAGTTGAACAAAGAAAAGAAGAGTTCAAAACATCAGAAGTTTGAAAGGAACTCAAGATCAGACAAGAAGCCAGAAAAGTACAAGAAGTTTGACAACTACAAGAAGAAAAAGGCTATGGTGGCTACATGGTCAGATTCAAATGACTCAGAATCTGAAAGCACAGACAGAGATGAAACAGCAGCTCTATGTCTAACTGCACAGGATGAAGATGAGGTAAATGACTCTCCTACTGTAGAAGAAGTATTAGAAGCTTTTAATGAGCTATATGATAAGCATGAATCTACTATAGAAAGCTATACTAGATATAAAGAAAAGCATTCCAACTGCATATCATCTGATCAATATCATAAGATAAAAACTGAACATGCACATTGCATCTCTCATGATACTTATGCAGAATTATTGAATGAAAATAAGAAACTAAAAGCAAAAGTTGCTGATCTGGAAAATGTTGTGTTTAAGTTCACCAGAGGTAGAGAAAATTTTGATGCCATGATGGGAAAACAAAGATGTGTTTATGATAGAAAAGGAATTGGATATGAACCTAAAAAGTATGAGAAGGCATATAAAAAGAAGTTTAGTGCTACTACTTGGAATTATAATACTCATTTTATGAAATACACTTACTGTGGCCGTAGAGGACACCAAGAAAGGTTTTGCAGGTTCAAACCCCAAGGTTGGACAGTGAATCAGAGGAAACACAATGCTAGAGGTCCCAAAGTAAAATGGGCACCTAAGGGCACTGCTACAAATGATTGTACAAATAAACAAACTTTCTCAACTGGAAACTCAAAAGGACCCGAAATGAAATGGGTACCTAAGGCGACGTTTGTTTGCAACAGGGTCATGTTCAAACCAGCAATGAATGGTTCCTCGACAGTGGATGCTCACGGCACATGACTAGGAAACGCAATAAGTTCTCCAACTTAAAGCTATTTGATGGAGGTAATGTCAAGTTTGGAGACAAGTCAAAAGGTAAAATTGTTGCAATTGGCACAATCAAGGCATCACCGTCATTATCTATTAATGATGTGCTTCTAGTTAAAGGTTTGAAATATAATCTGTTAAGTATCAGCCAGTTTAGTGATAAAGGATATAAGGTTATATTTGATTCTGATATCTGCTCTATTGAGAAAAAGGATACTAACCAAGTTGTTTTGACAGGAAAGAGAAATCAAAATGTTTATACTTGCAATTTAAATAATACTGTTCAATCTATTAAGTGTTTTGTTGCAAGTGAAACAGAGTACAACTCTCTGGCATAGAAGATTGGGACATATCAACACGGATTTAATTTCCAAAGTTGCCAGGAAAGAACTTGTCCGAGGTCTTCCCAAACTTAGTTGGAAAGATGAAGGAAAATGTGAAGCATGTGCAAATGGGAAACAAACCAGAAGTTCATTTAAGAGCAAGAAGCATGTTTCAACATCAAGACCTTTGGAAATGCTGCACATGGACTTATTCGGTCCAAACAGAACTGAAAGTTTGGGTGGTAAACTTTATGCTTACGTAATAGTAGATGATTATACTAGATTTACATGGGTATTGTTTCTTAGACATAAAAATGATGCATTCATTGAGTTTGAGAAACTTGTTTTAAAATTACAAAATGAAAAAGGCATAAGCATTGCATGCATCCGTAGTGATCATGGTAGAGAATTTGACTTTGAAGGTTTTGAGAAATTTTGTGATATGCATGGTATATATCATGATTTTTCTACTCCACGTACGCCTCAACAAAATGGTGTGGCTGAACGTAAAAATAGAACTCTAATAGATCTTGCACGTACCATGTTAAATGAACATAATACTGCTAAACATTTCTGGGCAGAAGCTGTTAGTACTGCATGTTACATTTCGAATAGAATTTTGCTTAGATCTATTTTGCATAAAACCCCATATGAATTGTGGAAAGGTTATAAGCCTAAGGTGGGTTACTTTAAGGTATTCGGCAGTACTTGCTTTATTTTGAATACAAAGGAGAATCGAGGTAAGTTTGACAAGAAGACTGACAAAGGTATATTTCTTGGTTATTCATCTCGTAGCAAAGCATATAGGGTGTTTAATTCTAATTCTAGAACTGTAGAGGAAAGTATTAATGTTACGTTTGATGAATCTTCTATACTAACAAATATTGCTGAGAATGAAAATCCAGAACAGGTATTCCAAATCTCAAGAGAACCATCAGAGAAGGTTCAAACAGAGGATCAAACAGGAGTTCAAACAGATATTCAAATAGAGGATCGAACAGATGTTCAAACAGAGGATCGAACAGGAGTTCAAACAGCGGTTCAAACACAAGTTCGAACAGATGATCAAACAAATGTTCGAACAGGACTTCAGGATGTTCAAACTGCTGAGGAAGTAGAACCAAAGAGAAAGTCTACATACACTAGAGTTCGTGACTCAAAGTACTTGAATAATGATAATGTCATTGGGAATCCAACTCAACGAACGACAAGGTCGGTAAGTAAAGATACAGGTATGTTTGCTTTTGTTTCTACTATTGAGCCTAAGGGAGTATCCCTTGCAATTCAAGATGAATTTTGGCTTTTGGCTATGCAAAAGGAATTGAATCAATTCGAACGCAACAAGGTATGGACCTTAGTTGAAAGACCTAAGAATAAATCAGTGGTAGGTACAAAATGGGTATTTAGAAATAAAATGAACGAGGATGGCTTAGTTGTTCGCAACAAAGCTAGACTTGTTGCCCAAGGCTTTTCCCAAATTGAGGGAATTGATTTTGATGAAACCTATGCACCAGTAGCTCGTTTAGAATCCATTAGAATTTTATTATCTTATACTTGTTATAAAGATTTCAAGTTATTTCAAATGGATGTCAAAAGTGCCTTTCTGAATGGTGAAATCAATGAAGAGGTGTATGTTGAACAACCACTAGGGTTTGAACATGAGGAATATCCAAATCATGTGTTCAAACTATCTAAAGCACTTTATAGATTAAAACAAGCTCCAAGGGCTTGGTATGAGAAGCTGAGTGGTTTTCTACTAAACAGTGGATTCAAGAAAGGTAAGGTTGATATTATACTATTCACAAAGTTCAAAGGTAATGATATCTTACTTGTTCAAATTTATGTTGATGATATAATTTTTGGATCTACTAATCATGTTTTATGTCAAGAATTTGCTGAAAGCATGAGCAGTAAGTTTGAAATGAGCATGATGGGAGAATTAAATTTCTTTCTTGGACTTCAAGTAAAGCAAACGGATCAAGGGATCTTCATTAGTCAAACAAAATATACCAAAAATATACTCAAGAGGTTTGACATGAAAGACTGCAAAGACATATCTACTCCAATAAGTACCAGCTTAAAGATTGATCAAAATATTGAAGGTACCAATGTTGACACAAAGATGTATAGAGGTATGATTGGATCTCTTTTATATCTTACTGCATCTAGACCAGACATTATGTTTGCTGTGTGTCTCTGTGCCCGCTTTCAAGCTAATCCTAAGCAATCACATGTTCAAGCAGTGAAGAGAATTCTCAGGTATTTGAAAGGTACTTTTGATTTTGGTCTTTGGTGTCCAAAATGTTCAAATCTAGAATTAACATGTTTTTGTGATGCTGATTTTGCTGGATATAGAGTAGACCGTAAAAGCACTAGTGGCACTTGTCAATTTCTTGGTCATTCACTTGTTAGTTGGTCAAGTAAAAAGCAAAGTAATGTTTCTATATCTACTGCTGAAGCTGAATATGTAGCAGCCAGTCTTGCATGTTCTCAAGTGCTTTATATGAAACAATCATTGTTGGATTATGATTTGAATTTGCGTGATGTGCCTATTATGTGTGACAATATGAGTGCTATTAGTTTAAGTAAGAATCCTGTTTTACACTCATGCACAAAGCACATTGATATTAGACATCATTTTTTGAGAGATCATCAAAACAAAGGGGATATTTCATTGCAATTTGTAAATTCTGAAAGTCAGCTTGCTGATATTTTTACAAAACCCTTAGCAGAAAATACGTTTTGCAAAATAAGACGTGAATTGGGTATTTGTTCTGTTTCTGATATTCTGTAATTTTTGGAAGTTTTTTTTATCACATATTCTCTCAAAGTCTTTCGCATCATCATTTAAGGAAATAAGAATATTTCTTATTTCCCGCGCCAAACTCCAAGCGTACTAAAAAGTCAAAGACGGTTCAGTGCCTCATTACTCCGGCTACTGCTCCAGGCACTTCAGGTACTGCATATTCACAGGGGGAGCCTGTACTTCAGGGGGAGCCTACACCTCAGGGGGAGAATACTCTACACCCTTCTGCACCATCTCTTTCTCCAACCCCAAGCAAGACTGTCACCAGAAAAACTCTCGTCTCCTCTATCAACAACTTGGAGCTAGTTCTTCAGCATATCTTAACCAAGATGCAGGCTGTAGAATCATCAGTCACTCAGTTGGAAGGACGTATGTCTCAACTGGAGAAAAGCTTCATGGAGGTTAAGAAAGACGTTAAGGACTCCACTGCTGCTATGAAGGAATTTTTGGAAGACTAGGTCTTTTCCCATCCTTTTTGCTGATGTCAAAAGGGGGAGAATTCGTACGTCTTGACAGTTCTGGCAGTGACCTTTGGTTATGGAGGTTTTGGTTGGATGGTGACAGTGATAAGTTTTTGAGAGAACACACACACACTTTAGCTCTATCTTATCTGCTTTGTGACGTTTAAACATTTACTATGTTTTGTTTGTTTTTCTATTGCTCTGATTTTTTATTGCTCTGATTGTTTATTGCTCTGAAATTAATATTTCTTTACTTTATGCTATATTGTGTTATCTGTGTGCTATGATATTTGGTTAAACTGCTAACTGTTTGGTGTTTGAACTATGTTCAAACCATGTTTAAACTATTTGTTGTTTGAACTATGTTCAAACGGTTTGTTGTTTGAACCATGTTCAAACGCTGTTCAAACAGTATTTATGATTAGCTCTGTTTTATTTAGCTCTGTTTAAACTATTTACTTTCTGTGTTTGCCATCATCAAAAAGGGGGAGATTGTTGACCCAAGGCTCCGTGGACTTGATTTTGATGATGTCAAACTTGTTATACTAACATATTTCCGCGAAGTTTATTTTATTCTCAGGATATATTACAATGGAATATTGTGGAAGATTTGAAGATCAAAATATTGAGAAAGATCAAGATATTGTGGAAGATTTGAAGATCAAGATTTGTGGAAGATTCTATAGGATATTATTGTAAGTCTATTTCTCAAAATATTGGATAGATCTTCATGTTGCTCAAAATCAAATATTTTTATTCTTTGCAACGTTTGATTTTTCAAAATTCGAAAAACTTGCTTTAAGTGTTTATTCTTGAATAACAGATTTGGAAAGTTTTAAAAAGAATATTTTCTAGAATATAGCCTTGAGCAAATTTGAATTTGAATAACTTCCTTGATTCATATATTTGATTGAAATATTTTACACGGATTTTATCTTGGAAGATCTCATTCAAACGGTTATATTTTTCTCTATATAAGAGACAGCAGCACAATGTTTGAAATACACAGAACATCCGTTAGAACTGTTTTACTCTCTGCAAGTGTTCAAACACTCTTTTCACGTTCAAACATCTACTTACTTTTGAAAAGAGTTCTACTTGGTGCTGCATTTGATCTCCTGCTGAATTTGATTTCATAAAGGGCTGTAAGTCTTACTTTTTACAGGAATTGGTGTGTGATTTGAATTTCTAAAATCTGATTTTCACACCTGACTTTTTCAGAAACGTTTGAACTGTCTGAATTTTTTTCCTGTTTTCTGAAAAGTCGTTTTTAAAGTTGTTTGAAAAGGTTTTTGAGCAACTTGAATATTCTGTTTATCATTTGCTGATACTATCCAATACTCTAAGAAGTGGACAGTAGTTCCACTTGTATCTGGGTAGGTTCAAACACAGCTTGGCAAATTGGTCAAGGCTGGTGTTTTAGGAGGTTCTTTATTCGCTTTCTAGCCTTATAAGTAGAAAGGTTTTAGGCTTGTTTTTCACTTTCTTGCCTTAGAAAAAGAAATAGTTGTTTGTAAGGGTTATGTGTTCCTGAACCCGTAAAAGGAACTTGATTATAGTGTGATCCCAAGGCAGCAGTGGGCTGTGCTTGGCAGAGTGGACGTAGCTTCAAGTTGAAGTGAACCACTATAAATTCTGTGTTCCTTATTCTTTTTGGTCTGTTTAAACTGTCTGTTATTTTCTGTTCAAATTCTGTTACTGGTATCAAGGTATTTAAACGGAGTGGTTCAAACAAGGGTGTTTAAACCGGTGTTCAAACCCCTGCTCAAACTATTGTTTAAACCAGTGTTTGAACTAACTAATTGTTTGAACTGCACTGTTATTATTCAAGTTATTATTCCGCAACTAACGTTGGGTGATTGCAGAAAGTTTAGTTTTAAAAAAAAGCATCCTATTCACCCCCCTCTAGGCTGCTCAACACCTAGAAATTTAAAAAATCAAAACCTTTAAAAACATAAAAAAAGTTTCTATGCTTCTATTAATATGTTTTAGATTCTTAAATCCCATGAACATTATCATGCCTCTATATTTTTTAATGTTATTTAAATCCATATGGTTAGAATAGTTAGAAAAATATCTAAAAAGTTTAAAATAAGCGCATTACTGAAGTATTGGATGGAAAGTGTATTAGAGGGGTACCAACGCCCCTATGTATTTAAAAGTCTTTTGGATTGTTCATACAAAGGGAGAAAAGAGGGACTAAAGTTTTAGTTGAAATTGCTGCTATATATGATTTAATGAGAAATACCTCTCTCCTATGGAGGATACATGTGATGTTACATTAATAATTTTGATAAAGGAATAATATGGTGTTAAGTATTAGTAAATATGGAGAAGTTTATTGGGCAAATTATTCTATTATAAAGTTTAGGAGTTAAATTGATAATTAAGCAAAAGTTCAAGAGGGGCAATTTGATGTTTTGACCTCTATTTTTTTTTTTTTTTTTTTTTGCCATTGTTCTTAAATTCATAACTTTTTAACTTCAATTGATCCATATTTATGGAAGAAACCTAGAAGTAGGACTACGATCTCGGTCATGGCGCCTTTCGAGGAGGGCTCAGACTCAAAGGAGACGGAGTAGAAGTGACAAATTATGTTATTCTTTTATGATGTCTGACATAAAGTGCTGACGTGCAGTTCTGTTAATTTAATGGTAGGCCTACGTTAACTTTGAGTCATCAAAGGGTGACTTTGAAAGCGAGAGAGCTTTATGAGAGACTTCTAGGCAGAACAAAACACTTGAGGCCATGGATTAGTAATGCCAAGTTCGAGGCATCTGCCATGGAGGGTGATGGAATGGGTTCAAGCATGCATGAAGACCATGTCCAGGATTCTCTTCATGATATAAAGAAGCAATGCCTTCTTACATTCCAGAGGAGAAAAATTCCCACCACATTTCTTCTCATCTTCTTCATCGCATCAGGGGTTCTTGAAAGAGCCATGGATTACTATTGGACCTCTGCGCCCGAGCCAAAAGAGAGAAAGGGGTATGCTTTAGGATGAGTGGTTGGATACGGAGAGCAGTTTTGGTGAGGTTGGTGATGTTAATTTGGTGCAGGCTAAGATGCCAAAGAAACTCAAGACGGAGGAGGCAGTTAGTAGCTGAAGATGGTTCGGCTGTGTACGTTCACAACTTGATTCTTCGAGTGCCTTTAAAATTTCCTCGCCCAGCCATTATTCTTTCAAGTGTCCATCTTACATGCATTTTGCTGGTCCCGTAAAGAGATGAACCTATAGCCATTTGATCTTCTCTGTGGGTTTCTAATCATGCAACCAACGAGGATGTCCACAATAGCATGTTTTCCGTTGTGGACCCTAAAAATAACGTCCAGCCTATGTACTATTGAAACGTCTCCATCGTGCATATGGACAAGTTTTTGGATGGCTTGGTTTGGTCCTCTGTTGTTTTTGAGCCAAGATGAAATCAAAAAGTTTAAAATTAAGGCATGTCATGTACACTTGTTCACAAGTATTTACCGTATAAAATGCTATTTATTAACTGTTACTGTTGCCTCGATAATACTGACAAATTCGGGTTTTGCAGGACGTAGGAGTGCGTAGACTACCTATTCCCTGAGGGCAATGTTGTAGGTGCCGCCGCGTACAAATGGAAGAAGGAAAAGATTTCTTCACTACAACTAAAGTTGCAGAACGAGAGAACCTCTAATAGAAAACAACTAACTGGTGTTCTGTGCTTTCTTTTATTGTCTTCACTGTTTGTTCGATGCGGTTGTATATAATCCAAACTTTAGATCCATGAAACAAGAAAATCCTCTGGATTGCAGTGCAGGTCTCATGCTTGTTCTTGTTGGGACATTAGGTTGCGCTTTGAAATGAGAATTGAATGGGATGACTAGTCTCCACTTCATTCGTATTCACACACGTATAGTTTGTTCAATGACATAATGGAATGGAATGAGAATGAATAAAAGATGAGCCATTCCAAGAATCCTAACCGTAGGAAATTAGACTTTGGATCTTTTACTTGTTATTAACCAACTCCAGGAATTAATTACCATGGCATGTGTTATTTAATCAAAATTAAAAAGTCTAAGCCTAAATTAGTTTTATTTTGTAGAAAATCGAGTTTAATACGTGAGAGGCGTGAAAAATGGCCTGCGTGGGTGCGAAGGAACTGGTGTAACATGCTCCACATGCATAATCCAAACAATCGTTTATTTACAAAATGTAATGAGCACCAAAACTATTTATTGATTCGTAGAAATAACATAATCATACAGCATTAAACGGCGTATAGTTTAAGTCACTAATATATATACACGTGTATATATATAATTAATAATGGACATGTACTTCAAGTTAGAACTCCTTATACTTGGATTTTGAATGCAAAATTTTTCTTACCTGTAACATTATTGATGGTTGCATTGGATAGGACTTGAATCTACTTCATAAGAAAAGGGGACGAAAAAAAAGAAATTGAACTTCTTCGGAAGAAAAAGGACACAAAAAAAAAAAGGAAAATAGAATACACAAAGCACACATGAATCTAGAGTAGTGTCTACTAAAAATTTCCTCTTATGGTGTGATATTGCCGTTGTCATCGTGGTCATCGTGGTCGTGGCATGCTAAGAGAATCGAGAATCATTACTATTTCAATCTGATAAATTTTTGAAGAATTCTGTTTCTTGTCCAAGAAAAATACAAATCCTTCCAATGTTTGGGATCATAGGCTAGTAGTGTCCAGTCCCCAAACTCCTTTCGGACCCTCTCCCTCCACAGCTCATTGTCATCACACAGCTCTCCCAATTCCCCGCAGACACTCCCCAACCTCGCAATGTCTTCTTCCCCGAGACGCGCTATCACCTCCTTCTTCAGCTCTCCCGGGAGGCTCATTAGGCTTGATCCCCCTCTCGGGATTCCGGATTCAGGACTCCTCTTCAATCTCGAATTTTCGGGTTTCAAGTTAGCCATGGAAACCTTGAGCTTCTTTTGATCTCCAACTCTTATATATATATATATATATATAGAGAGAGAGAGAGAGAGAGAGAGAGAGAGAGAGAGAGAGAGAGTTGTAGAAAGGTTATGCATTATGGAAAAAGTTTCTGATTTTTATTTCTTTTTTCCATGCCATATAATCTAAGTAGTCTCATTTTACAAAATCTAACTGGAATTTTCCTTCTTATTTGTATCGAAGTTGCCTGAATTAAAATTACTTGAAAATGGCAGCATGCTGCTGCACTCCGGTGACATTTTACAGACATGGTGAATGAAATTAATTTCATTTGAAAATTTAATAATTTTCTCTCGGCAGTGGACAAGGAACATATAATTTGATGGATGAATCCTATAGTGATGCTATGGGAAAAGTAAACTATCATTCAGATTTCCTAAAACAATGGTAAAATCCGTAATGGAATGTTAAAGCAAACTCTATATTACTATTTAAGATTCTTTGAGATTCTATTTACTCATATAAGCAGTGTTGTAAAAAGAGGTTCAAGTAGCCGCCTAGGCACTAGGCGGCCGTGAAACCTTGCCTAGAGGGAAATCATTCTCCTAAGCAGTCAACACTTTGAATCTGTCAAAGGCGCAGCAACTTAGGAGAACTCGTAGGTGAATATGGTGCGGCACCACATCGTAGTATTAGAGAACGTGATGAAAATATTTTTAAATCAGATAATGATTAAGAGGAAGTAAATGATGATATAGCTTTTAAAAGCTCGGATGAAGATATGGTGATATTTATAAAAGGAGGGCCCAAGAATTAGTGAAAATATAGTATTAAGTAAAATGTAAAAGGATATAATTTGTAAAATTTGTTGTACTTTGATATGTCACTTCACTAATATTTCATGAATTTATTCAAATAGTTGTATGTAATTACTAGTATTTTAAATAAAATAGAAACATCCGCCTATGCCGCTTAGTCCCCACTCAAGCGGCCCAAGCACTGGACAGTAGGTCGAACGTTTAGATCTGCCTACCGCTTTTTAGAATGCTGCAAGGAAGCAAATCACGAATTTGAGAAGACATGAAGAAAGCAAATAAGAAAAGAAAAAGGCAAAAAAAAAAAAAAGAAGAAGAAAAAAGACGCATTACAGAAAGCTAGTAGAGCTGTCACATTAAAGTTCCTTTGAAATTAAGATAAGGAAGAAAGCATAGGGAAAGAGAATATAAGATCTCTTTCTTCCCATGGAAGGAAGAATATTGAAGACCATAAGATGAACAAACCCAATCCGTCCTTAAAATAATCTTGATCTACCCATCTTGACCCGTAAACAATATCTGCCTCCAAACCATCCAACTTCTCCAATTGTCGTTTCGATTTAGTATTTTTATAATTTTTTAGATTCAAAAAGTAAAAGTCAACAGCCATTCTAGCCATCCAAATGAGCCATTAAAGCTTTCATGTCATGCACATACGTGATTGCCTCAATCCACCTACAATCCTTAACCATTTGAAGATGATCGGGCAAATTAATGTATGAAAGATTCGATCATGCTACACGAAGATACAAGATAATCGCAGCGCATCATACGTAAAAAGAAAATATACTGATTCATATTTTGCTTTTGAAACGAGTACAGCAACAAAAATGCTGAGGATCGACTTCATGAAACAAAAATGCTCCATCAGTAGGCCAAAGGTTTGACTTCAGTAAATTGCCTAAATGTACCAATCTCGGCTTCACACATGTTAAACTGATAATTACCAACAAATAAAACATGACCCTCCATAAGTGATGGAGAAACAGTCATTTCCATTTTCAAGCTCATATATTTAAAACCAATAACCACAGCAGCAGTAGTGGTAACACTACACAACCATGGTCAGGACTCCCACTCAGTCCAAGTTTCTTCTAAACCCACTAGCAAAATTAGAGATTTACTTGCGCCGACCACCATTCACCCAAAAAGTGAAGTGGGAAAGCAGCCACGTGTCTTTTGTACTCGAGCTGAATTTGCAGCACTTCTTCATCGATAGCTTACATCTCAGGCTTCAATTACCCAATCTCGGATTCAGAAGCAACCTTCGAGGTCAAAGCTCTACTTTAGATTCGGCTAAGGGATGGAAATGCAGGTTTTGAGGCAGCAACCGGAATACTTCCATAGATTCAATCATTTGCCGAAGGGGCAAGCTATTTCCGACACATGAGTCCTGGTTTTGTTTTGTACTATCAGTAGCCAGTGCCACGGGAAAAAGAATATGATCAAAATAAGAAAATGGGTAGGTCACACTTGAACGGTGGGAATGAAATGGGGTTGAAAATGAAAATGGTGAGACAATGTCATGATCAATTCTGTCATAATGGAAAGTCATTCCATGTTATTAAACAGTGGAATGAGAATCATTGTTCCCAGTCATATCCTCATTCCCCCATTCAAACGTGTTTGTGATGTAATAACAATGCCACTCAAACCTACTTGAGTCATCTATTCTTGAACAATTCCTGAGCCACAATGAAAGAGGTTGATCATAGTCAGCAGCTTTTTCAGCTTTAGCTGTGGAGTCTGCTTCAAAATTATCAGTGGTTCTTTCTCTGGATGGATTGTGAAAATCTGCAAGATGATGTGGGAATTTTAATTTTAGGCATCATGGGAGTAGTTGGAGAAACATCTACTCTCTACATAAGCTCTCTTTATTTCTAGAATTCAACAAGTTACAGACAAACCATTAAAGAAAAAGGCTCTGTTTTATTTGAACAATTTTATCTTTTGGATTCTTCTAGCCGCCTCAATTTTGCTGCAGTCAGTAATCTCCAAACCATTATGATTTTAATAGTCATAACATGGTCATTTCCCCTTTTCCCTCTACGTGACATCTAATTGCAATTGTGCACGATACTTTCCGGGTTATACTTCAACTTCTTTTACAAGATCTTTGTTTTTCTTTTAAAGAAAAAGGAGCATATGCACCTACCCACTTAAAAATTTTGATAGAAATAACAGCACACATTGTCCTTCAAGTTGATGCATTTGTGATTCCATCCACATAAACGCATTAAGCTTATGCTTGGAAGTTGGGAATAGTGATGAACTAAGATGGGAACGGGACCATTTTATTACCTTTTGTCACCATATAATGGAATGTTCCCGGCTCGCCATTCAAACCCAGTCCTAACATACTCAAATGATTGACTGATAGGATAGCTTGACAATGAAATCGAGATAAAGTTAAGCCTAAAAACACATCATTCGGTGTGACATTTGTTTGAGTAAAGAATTAAAGTAATAATAATAAAAGGTGAAATTAAAATTAAGATAAAGTTAGGCCTGAAAATACATCGTTCGGTGTGACATTTATTTGAATAAAAAATTAAAACAATAATAATAAATAATGAAATTAGAAATCTAATAATAATTTTAAAATAGAAAATATAGTAAAAAGTGAGATAACGGGACATTTCATGTGTGAACACACTCATATATACATAACTAAAGTAATTAATATATAAATACACATGTACGTATTGTGATATTATATTAAGTTATATGATATATTCAATGTTATAATATATTAAAAGTTAAGTTAAGAGAAGGGAAGGAAATAACTTTAAAAAATAGTAAGCTATTTGAGAGGCGGCAACTATACATATATATATATATCATAACATTACAAGGTCGCGAAAGTATGTAAGCGTACTTACGTTAGCCAAGTGTAAATGGAAGGAAAAGAAAAAAAAGAGCCGAGAGAAACCGAAGTAGAAAAGAGAGAAAAAATAAGAGGAAAACAAAGAAGAAGGTGGAGGAAATAGCTTTTAGCTCATGACGACGCGCAATTTATTAATTCGATATAAAGGAAATTTATTTTTCGTAAAGAAAATCTATTATTTCATAAGAGAATTTTATCCTTTTGTAATGAATTTCAATTATTTTTGTTGAAAATTTATCATTCCTCTAGAATTCTATTGCACCTATTAATATTTGAGTTCTACTTGTTGATTTTGAGCACCGTTTTGCATATTCATCTAGAAATGTTGATCCACTTAGCCGTTATTATTATTGTTTGAGCTTAAATTGATGATTTGATTGTGATTAAAAACATTTTATTCAGACCCACTAATCCTATTATTGTGGTTATGATTATTTGGAACCTTAAATGCTGATTTAAGCATTGTTGGATGTATATGTTTGAATCCACTTGCTACGTTGGATGCAGACATAATGATTTGAACCCCATTGATTGAGATAAACAACCGTGAAAACGGGAATAATTAGTCCCCGTGCTTGGAGTTAATGCATTTATGAGCCTTACTAGCTGCTTGATGGGCCCCGATACGATGAGTTGATCTCGTGCATGGCTGAATGCATAAGTTGTCAAGATCTCGTATCTGGGTTTGAACAAGTACACGTTTTGTGAAATTTTGGGACTCTTAGTGGGTGTTGAATTGAGTTGAATGGTACTTGAACTTATTACACTTATATATTTTGAATGTAAATTTTGTTGATTATCCCTCATCGAGTGACCTTTTACACTTACCCTTATTTGATTGAACCATTTTCAAGTAATCACAGGTAAGGGCGAACAGTAAAGGGCTTATAATTAAGCTATTAACTCATTATGTTTAAGACCACTATTATTAGACATGGTTCTACCTTTGTGCCAATATTAGAAAAAGTTGATTAGTCACAAAAAACCCAAAACTAAAACTTGTACAAAAGATGCTATAAATTTTTAAACAAAAGAGAAGCTCTTTGAACATAAGAAAAAAGAAAGAACAATACTATATGTACATCCTTCACCTATCCTTCACACCAAGAGTGGCCGTGGTAAAATATGTGTGGTTTTGTATTGTTATTTGATCAAAGTATCACTTTAAAAAGGATCACATATATTTTGTCACATCACCTTTTCGATGTGAATGATATGTGAAGGATATACGAGTAGAATTTTTTAAAAAGAAAAAGATAAATAATAAAAAAGAGTTGAAACTTAATTTCACTCATAACCCCGTAAGGCCCATCCCTTACGACCATTTTGTGCATCTTGTACCTTCCTGGCGCATCTTGAAAGTAGCTTCAAACTTCGAGACCCACACCCAAGAAAAATGAGCAATTGTAGGGAAGAACTCCATGGGAGGAGGATCTCTGGAGGGAGGAGCACGGGGGAATCATAAGCAAAACCATAATATTTAAGGTTTCGCACTGAAGTTCTTTTGAAATTAAGATTTGGAAGAAAGTGTATGGAAGAGAAGAATCTCTCTTTTCGCATGGAAGAATATCGAAGACCATAAGTTACCTTTCTCGTAAGATGGCCTGATCCAATTTGTCTGTAGAATAGTTGTGATTGGTTTTTGACTCGTCCATTTTGACCCATAATCTATAGTAATCTTCTCACAATCCGTATAACTTTTTTGAATTCAAAATTAGAGTTTTCGTTAAATATTGATAGCTTTATAAAAGTATCAATAGAAATAAAAGTTGTGTCAACAAGATATGTGACTCAACTTGAGCCCTAAACTAATCTTGACTTATTCAAGTTGATCTGTGACTCATGTTAGGCCCATTGATAATCGATTGAACCCACGTCTAATCGTCACCCATGCCCAAGAACAATAGAAATTGTGCTATAGAACATATTTAACATATAACACAATCACATAATATATTGAGGCTTAATTTTGATGACCTATATCTAAAATAGTTTAGGGCTTCATATGCTTTTGTCCTCAAGTGTCTTCAACTAGGACCCTATAGGAGGAACCGGTGACCTTTGATTAATGGACCATAGTATTAAAACTTGCATAAATCTTTTGTTGGGGCCTTAGATGTTTTTTAACCCCCCCCCCCCCCCCCGAGCATTTGGGCTTGTACAGGCAGCTGAGGGAACTTAAAAATTACTCCTCTCATTTCACATTGTAATTGATCCACAGTTTTCGGATAAGAAAATATAAATAAATAAATAAAAATACTAAATTAATTTATAAAGGGATGAATAGTATATTATTATCATAAAAAATCTAAGACTAAGTTGCATTTTTTTTTATTTTATAACTGAAAAAGTGAACTACTAATTCAAAAGGGATCTAAAGATTGTACTACTAATTCAACGCGAAAAAAACTATTAATTATGAAATCCACTTTGGAGTTCAAATCCACTTTAAACCGATTGACTTTTATATATATATAAATATTCAATTAAAGTTATAAGTCTAGTAATATTCAAAAAGCTAATTTGTAGCCTACCTTGCCACATTATAGTTCAGCCAATTATAGATTATCATTGAAAAATTCTCATACAATAGTGCACTACTCCTTTAAAAGAATTATATAACTGTAGAAACTACTATTAATAAATAAAACAATATGCATATTAATTCAGTCTCAGTATTACGCATTCAATCACCCGTAAAAGTCAAACATTTAAATACTCATCAATCGAAATTGAAGTATCATCACGTACAACCCAGTACAACCCAGGAGTGAATAGCAAACCTAAATTGGATTAAGGAAGATAATGGGTTAAGGACAAAAGTCACCTGTTGCCTTCCCCTTTTCTTTCAGTCGATGTACTCTAAAGATAAAATTTGGCACATATTGTTTATATATATTTTTATTTTGCTACACAAATTTCAAAGATTTGATAATGTATGGAGCATGACGCTTCAATTTGTTTTCTTTTCATTCTAAAATATAATATTGACAATTTAATTAATAAGACTTAAACTCACGACCTCACGCTTACAAATAAGTTTCATCACCACAAGTTATCTTATATGATATTAATGAAAAAAACAAATTGCAGAAATATTTCCATAAAAAAAAGAGAAAAAAACTAATAATAATATGAAGGGAAAAAAAACTCACGGAATTAAAAGAAAAAATCGTAAAAATGCTCAAGCTTTTGCTAAAAAATTACATTAAGGAAAAAAATCTAAAAATATTTCTTCTTCAACTAAACAAACACTTATGTGCACTTTGGCTTATATAAACAAATAACGTGGAAGGAAAAATGAAAAAACTCAAATGTGTAAGAGAACCAAAAAACAAAAAGGGAAAAAGAAAAAAAAAACATAGACACAGTTCGGATTTCGAAAAGGAAAGCACTTCAGCTAAAATAAAATAAAAAATAAAAAAATTAGAAAGAGCCAAGCTGCATTTTTTTAGCCCGATCTTCCACTGAAATCATGGATCTACCTAATTTTTAATATTAAATGATTATATCATAACCTTTTTAAAGCGTTACAGTGCTAACCTAAAATTAAATGTGATTTGCGTTCGTTAGTTTCTACCCTAGTTTTTGCCAAATTTATCGGATGTCTTTCATCATTATACATCCTCTTCTCCAAATTTAACATAATTTGTGTATGTGTTTTTCTATTAAACCAAAAAAGGAATTGAATTATCCCAATTTTTTTTATATGGGAAATTTAGGAAAGAAATGTGAGGATGGGAAAAATCCTGTATGTTTGAGCGAAATTGGGGAAGAGGAATTTTCAGGCCTAGCATTTAGGGGGGTGGGGGGGAGGGAAATAATCTTAGGTTAAAATTGCAACATTTTATAAAAAAAATTGGAATATAATTTTTTTAATATTAGAAATTAGGCTAAATAAGTAAAAGTTGGACTAAAAAATGCACTACTGGCCACAAAAAAAAAAAAAAAAAAATTGCATGCATTCTAATGCTCTGAAAAATTAATAATGGTGAAAAATGAAAAATGCCCCGAAAAAAATGCAAATTGGCCACAAAAAAATAATAATAATGCATGCACTCTGACGCTTTAAAAAATTAATAATGGTGAAAAATAAAAAGACCCAAAAAAATATGATAATAAAGTAGACATAGAGATTGTAAAAGTGCTAAAATAATGAAAATATTAATACAAATAGACGCATTAAGGGAAAAAATGGCAAAAAAAATAAAAATAAAAAATAAAGTTCAGTAATATATATACACTACACATACTCGTATGGCACACTAACACTTGAAGAATATTCCCCCTTTACAAAAACGAAAAGAAAATTTAATAATACATTGAACCCTATAAAAAAGAAAACTACTCTGCTTTCAGAAAATGCTCATGGGAGCAACATCCGGGCTCCACCCTTGTCAATATAAAACCAGAGCCACAATGCTGGAAATGAAAGCAAAAGACTTTCTAACACTGTTTTTGGAGCTTGATAATTGTCAATAAGTAAATATAAAAATTAAGGGCTAATGACAACATTCTTACCTAGATTGGATAGATATAAAATAGTCCAGGTCCCCCTTGACAATATTCTAGCCATCAAAAGTTAGAAAAAGCAGGTTACAATATATAGAAGCCCACAAAAGCAAAAATATTATCTGTGGACCCTATTATATGCATACCAGCAGGCTAGCAGTTCCTGCAGTTAATGAAAGAACTCGGAGCAGAAGAATTCCATAATCTCATCCACAGGGAAGAGTTCCACAATTTAGGAAAAGATTACAAGAAAAGCTCCATCATTTCAGAGTACCCATACTTCCTAGGTTCTAGCTTATCAATTAGATCAATGGTAATACGATGAGAAATACAATCGACATTTCAACTTAGGGCGCATTCTCATCTATGATGCAGCCACTTTTGCTTTCCAAAGTGAATTCTTCACCCTCAAACACTCTTTCGTTTGTGAGTCCAGATTGTTCAAAAACTGCAGTAGGGGATACTTTCTCTATTTTCCATGCCAACCTAAGCCTGCAGATCCAATGATTATGCTCTCCTTATATCATAAAGGCCTAAGCAACATTTATTTGCTTATGATTCATGTCAAAACATTCAGATGTTAAGGTAGAACTTGTTGAACAGCCATGAATCACTAAAAAAGCATCCACATATAATTGTTAGTATCCAACATGGAACATCATCCAGAAGTCTGCTCCAGAGGAAATACTGAGACAGCAAATAGATTGCAATCTTCAAGTTTTAAATACATTTCGATATCGACACATAACTAAACTTGCAAGAAGAGAACTGGAATTGCATAAGAAGATAAAGGGTCAGAGTGAACCTACAAAATGCCTTGGTGTAAAGTGTCAGACATTCTTGTTCTTCTTCATCTTAGAAGGAGGCCATCGGCCCTTCTTCCTCATGCGCCTCTTCCGGACGAGCCGTTTCCTTCGAAGTCTTATCTTTTTTGCAATTTTCATTTTCATTTTCTGCTCAAGCTTCAATTGCAACTTGGCTTCGGGGGGCAACTGGTTGATTGACGGAACCTCTTCTTCACTATTTGATGCAGCCCCCCCACCATCATCACCACCAACTTCATCAATGTCAGCAGCAGCTTTAGCAATCGATCTTCCACCTCTTCTGGTGAGTGTGAGGGGCATGAGAAGATGCACTCGACTAAATGATTTAGGGCTTATGGAATTGAACCCATTTTGCAACCTATAGACTGTAATCCACAACAGAATTCTCAATTGAATCGGATTAAAATTTGAAATGTAAGAACAAGAAGGCACGTATCACTATTCAAACAAAACCAGTTGAGAAGTGGCTCCCAATTGAACACCAAAACCGAGATATATGAACGCACATGAGTAATGAGAACCACCTGTTCGACAGAAAGTCTCAAAGAAGAGAAAGCACGAACTTATAAACTAGAATGGTGCATAAAATTAAATAGAATTTGTGAAATGAAAAATGCATGCGTGGTATCAAGGGAATGAATATCCACGTTCTAAAACAAAATCCCAAATGAGGAATTTTGGCTACTGGCAGTTACAAGGAAAGGTCTCGAATGAAACGAACTAAAATGGACATGCTGAGTTATGGTGTAGGAACTCTTAGAATACTCAGATCTGAAACCCAAAACTAACTTACAATGGAGAATGCTAGATAATACCAGATGAGCGAGAGCGAGAGAGAGAAAGAGACGTACTAGGAGTGACAGGGGTGGCCATAACTGTAATGGATAGAAAACAAGAAGAGTAGCAGAGAGAGGGAAGGGGACTCAAACGGAGAGCCATGGCCGATTGTTGGCGAGGAAGAAGTAGTTGTCCTCTGGATAAGCTTCAGTCGCTCATCCTTAGTGGTTCACCCGATCAGTGTCCTCTTTTCACTTTGCATTTTTTTTTTTTTTTTTTTTTTTTTTTTGCCGTCAGGGCGCACTCAAATTGCCTGGAGCATATTTCCTATTCTATTTGAAAAATATTAAAAACATTCCATATGGTTTGGACCATTTTACCATAGAAGACTCCCTTTCATGTCAAAAATATAAATTTGATTTCTCAATCTTTCGATTTGGATTAATTATAGTAATAATTCTATGCACACAAAGGATTTCATAATAAAATCACAAAATGCCTATGTGGCACAAATTTAGTGAGAGGTGTTTTAATAAATGATAACTTATGTTCTCATAAAATTTCAACATATAAGCCTTTTGTGATTTTACTAGTGAAATCCTTTATGTACATAGCATTGTTCTAATTATACACATTAATCTTTCGATTTGTCTTCATGACGCCCCTTCCATCCCATATTTGTTTAAATTCCTAGTGGTAATTGTAACACCCCTAAAACAAATGATATTCCGTATTAACTTTAGAATTAATGGAAAAATAAGAACCGAATCCTAGCAAAATAAAACTTGAAATTAAGAAATGGAAGATAAACAAATACCTAGAATTCATGCCCTTAGGTAAAATAAAGTTAGGGTAAGAAGGGAATTGTTGCATAAGCTTTGGGGATAAGGATCACAAGGGATATTTTTTTAAGTATTAAATGAGGGTTATCATGAGGGGATGGAGTGACAACTTTTATCACCCTCCACTTAGCACCATCATGTGGTGGGGGTTTGGAAGGCTTGTCTATAAATAAGGCAAGCAAAAAAAACACAAAAAAAATAATTTAAAAAAACAACAAACAAAACATAATAGCTACTTGTACAGAAAAAGAGGAAGAGGGGAAGGGAGGAATAAGCATTGGTGGAACGAAAATGGTAAGTTTTTTTGACCTAATAAACTAGGTATAGTTTTCTTTTGATTCTATTTTAAGTAATCCACTTGAATTCTTGGGACTTCTAAAGAGATTCTTGGTAAAAACCACTAAGAAAACTAAAATTTCTTTAAGTTCTACTTTATTTCTGAAAATAGCAATTTTTGACATGAATGAGTGTGATTTGCCTTGGGATGAGAAAAACGAACTTTTAGATAGTTTAATTTCCTTCAAAATGAGCACAATAGTCACCTAAATCGGCTCATTATTGAAGGAATTATGGCCCTCGAAAGTTTCTAATATAACTGGACCATCGACCTAGCCATGGACAGTACTAAATGGACTAAAAATTTGACTGTTTCTATCCCAACAAGCACTTTAAACAACACTCTGGACACACTTAATTGATGAACTACAAGTTATGACCACTTAAAAATGTTAATTTAAGAAAAAAATGTGTAAACGAAAAATGAATACTTGATATTAATTGTGATAGGTGGAACTGCTCAATACCGCTTGTAGGAATGAAAGTATTAGAGGTAAGGGACTTCCTATCCTTTTGCTGTGATACTTTTTGCTATTCATTCTATAAGCTATTTCTTTTTCTAAAGTCAATCTTTTTCCCATGAGCAATTTGTTGTATTCTTGCCACCTCCCTTAGAATTCTTCGATAATGATACTTTCATATTGATTGTATGGCGTGACAGTTTCTTATTGGAAAATTGATCTTGAGAAATTTTGGCATCCTATGTTGTCCAAGGTTCCACAGATTTATCCTCATGACTTAGAGTATGTGATGTTTTCTATTAACTTAGAGTATGTTAATGGAGATGGAATTTATGGTCTTTGCACCAAGTATGCACTATGGGTATGATCATGACCTCGCAAACTCTTACGAATGAATGGTTGTGGATTAAACAAGCCAAACTCAATTGATTATATTTGCACAGCTCACTTATTTTCTAAGTGAATTGATTACAGTTTGATAACTCTATCCTTTGATGACCATTTATTTTGTGCTTTACTAATATCCTTACTGAGCTATGCGAGTTCACCTATTTTTGCTTTATAAAAATCCTTAAGTGGGATAATGGATGGGGACGTCAGCTAAAGGGAACGTGTTCTAGGAAAAAGATGGAAATAGGCGCTAACCAATAATGAAGTGAGAGAGTGATTGTAGTGAGGACGTTAATGTAATAAATAATTGAGTCCATGCCTTTTGTACTGGTAAACGGTATTATTAGACTCATTCCTTGTATTAATGATAAGATGAGGCAAGGATGAATGATTGGCAACCCAGTTGTGATACTTGACTTGCAATAAAATAAACTAGGGAACTGACTAACCTTGATTTTGCCTTATGCCTAAACGAATTAGGATGTGGCCTCAGTTTAGACCCAAGTGAAAATAACCCCATTGTGGTAGTTGACTCACAATAAAATAAACTAGGAAAAAAAAACCAGGGGTTTCACAGAAAATTTACAGCTTGTTTTAACTGACAAACCTTGATTTTGGCTCATGCCTAAACGAATTAGATGTGGCCTCAGTTTAGACCCAAGTAAGTGAAAATAAATGCCCCTACCCAAATCCAAAAGAACAACAAGATTATTCTAAATTGATTTTGTGGTTTTGCTGTTTTTGGTTGGGTCGGTTTGGAATCTACATTTTTGTATAGCCTTAGTTATAGGGCACCTAACTATCAATTTTAGTTTGTATAGGTTGCGATCGATGAAAAAAAAAAGGAGTACAACTACGAAAGCAAATAGTCGAGGGTTGCATAATCTAGTGCAAATCACGTCTGAAGTGTTCCCCTTTGTAAATGAAAGAGTGGTGTAATCGGAGAATTTCCTCTCCCTAACAGCATAATGTAGAAACACCGGGATTGAAATTCATGGCAAGTTTAAAGAATAAATTAAACAATAACGAAGGAATAATGGGAAGTGGCAATAAAATTTTTGAAACATTTCGAAGATCCATAATCTCGAGCTTATGAAGCTTGAGCGTGGACGTCTCGAGCCTTTGAAGCACAAGATAAACTTTTTTCTGCATTTTAGCACGTACATAATCAATTTCAAGGGTGAAAAGTTAGTTTTCCGCAATCAATTTACACAATTACGTGCAACTAACATGCTACAGGTGTATTAGCGATGGAGAACTAGGTTTCGACAAATAATTAATGGTAACAATCAATGTATAAAATCTTTACTTTATGATATAAATATAGCTACATTATTACATCCGTCAGAGAACATTCAATGTGCACCTTGATCTGACATGAGTGAGCTTTGTTACGTTCACACCGTGGCAGAGCTGGGATCCAATCTTTGGTGGGGCGGAATTTTTTTTTTATTATCAAATTTTAACTCAAAGCAAAAGAAAAATAGAAGTTTAGTAAAAAAATATCATCATAACTACTGATATCAAATTATTGAATAAATTTTATTAAAAATCGGAGATAGAAAAATTGCCTTATGATCGCTGAACCAACCAAAACCTCGAATTAACTTAGCTCCTGAGAATGCGGGATTCATTGCCCAGTCAGCATGGCGATGCATCCCATTAAAGAAGAAGAGTTGTCTTTTGTTTACCCGGGTGTTCCGCACGTGTTCGGAACCTTGGATTCCGGGAATCGAAGAACACTGTACAGTACAGGTATAACAAGGGAATTGTGAGATGCGGTCCCGACCACGGAAGCCCCCGTACGCCCGCAGAGCCCTCCATCCCCTTCCTCCCCCCACCCTTTGTAAAAGTTGGGCATTCGTCGGTCCGTAGACGCAAAGACTATGATATGAACGAACAGTAGTAAATAATATATAATATATATATATATATAATGCAAAAATGAGTTCAGGGTTTTTCGGGAAGCAACGCCCTTTTGGCCCTAAGATCTTGTGTAAAGACAAGCTGTTCATGTTTCAGGGTCTTCAATTTGCCTTCAGGTGAGATTTTGTTTCCTGAGATCTTCTGTTACCGTCGAGGCTTTGTGGTTTAATTTGATCCAGTTTCTACTTTTGGCTCCCTGATCTCTCTCTCTCTCTCGCAACCATCTTTCCTTTAGATAATGATTAATCCCTTTTTTTTCATTCTCTTAAATCTCCTCCTCCTCCTCCTTCTTCTCTTGTTTATTATGAACTGTTTGTTTTTAAGCTGTTTCGAGCATGAATTTCTTCCAGTCTGCTATGGGTTTCACGCCACAGCTTCGGCATGTCACCTTGTTTCAGTTCAATCCCTGTTTGGCTGCTGAGACGTGTGACTTTTAGCCGATTCTACTCAGAGGGGTGAAAACAATGTTACCTTTGGTTGGGCGGAAGGGGGTTCTTCTTCCGTTTTGGGAGGTTTTAAGCTTCTCAAATTTCAATTTCTTTTCCTGCATTTCCTCATGTCTCTGGTTCTAGGGTTTCTGTGTCTGCTTATCTCTTTTTGGATGCTGAGAAAGTGGAGGAAAGAGAAACAGGGTGAAATTATGACTTCTTGTTTGTCCCGATTCATGTCAAAGGGCCTAATTTTTAACGACTCAACTCGAGGAGTGAAATAATTTTCATTTAGCTTTTCTTCCGTTTTCAAAATTTCAATGTTTTCTGTTTTTCTTTGTATGAAACCCAGAAATTATGGATCCACTGTGTCTCGAGTAGTACCGTTCTTCTTCATTATTTATTTATTTATTTATTTTTATTTATTTTCTTCTCTTGAGCAACATCTTTTGGTTTTAATTTTTTTTTCTTCTTGTTCTCTGCAGAACGATTGTGTGTAGAGATTTGGTTATTGCTCAAGATGTTGTACAGATATTGACATAAGAAGGTGATATTTGGAAATATCTTTTCCCCAAACTGTGATTGTGAGTTTGAAAGTGTATGATGGAACACGGTTTGGGTCAAGGCTTTGTTCCCGCTGCTGGGTCTTTTGACAAGTCTAGGGTTTTAGATGTAAAACCCTTGCGCAGCCTCATGCCAATATTCCCATCTTCGCCTGGCTCGTCTACATTTTCAACCCAAGCTCCTCCCTTTGTATGTGCCTCCCCATCAGGTCCTTTTCCACCTGGTGTTGCCCCATTTTACCCATTTGTCGTCCCACCGGAGTCCCAAAGACCATCTGAGCAAAGCCCACAGACCCCAATTGCTGTACCTAATCAAGCTGGCCATTATGGCTTAAACAACAACATTTCCACAGCAGTTCCAATAACCTCGTTCAGAACCCCGCAACAACCATCGTCTGCAAACCGGCACTCGGGGGCAGCTAATGGGGATTTGGGCCCGTCAAAAAGGAGTTCGAGGAATCGTCAATCTCAGTCACAGAGTGGAGCAGCAGCTGCAGAAGAAGACGGATACAGTGACAGCCAAAATCTGAGTGCTCAGTATCTAAATAGTTTCAGTATGAACATGAATGAAACGGAAGGTACAAGTAAGTTAGGTGTGCGAAAGGGAAAAACCCAGAAGAGGACTAGAGCCCAGGTGGCGACGGTAAATTTATCGACTGCTGCTGATATTGATGTGGAGTCGATAGTCGGGCATTTCCTCACGACATACAATCTTATGTCGCTTGATACTCGTAGAGCTGATGGTGACAGGGAGTCTGTTAACTTTTTGCGCACTGTGTACAATTCGCTTCGAAGAAGGATCAATCAAGTTGAAGAGGCGAGAGAGGTGACCCCAGGTGTCACAAGACGCCCCGACTTAAGGGCAGGTAAGCTACTGATGAATAAAGGGATTCGGACGAATATGAAGAAGAGAATAGGAGCTGTGCCAGGTGTCGAAGTGGGCGATATTTTCTATTTCAGAATTGAGATGTGTTTGGTGGGACTTCATGCTCCATCCATGGCTGGCATCGATTACATGGGTGTCAAAATCAGTTTAGAAGAAGAACCATTGGCTGTCAGTATTGTTTCTTCTGGAGGATATGAGGATGATGCTGATGATGGGAATGTGTTGTTATACAGTGGCCAAGGTGGTAATATTTACAACAAAAATAAGGAAACAGAAGATCAGAAACTTGAAAGGGGTAATCTTGCTTTGGAGAAAAGTTTGCATCGGTGTAACGAGGTAAGAGTCATTCGGGGTATGAAGGACCTAGCATATCCAACCGGAAAAGTTTATGTGTACGATGGTCTATACAAAATCCAGGAGTCGTGGGTGGAGAAAGGGAAGTCAGGTTGTAATGTTTTCAAGTACAAATTGATAAGAGTGCCCGGCCAGCCTGAAGCATTTGTGTTGTGGAAATCAATTCAGCAGTGGAGGGATGGTATCACCTCTAGGGTTGGGGTTATCTTGCCAGACCTTACGTCTGGGGCTGAAAGTCTACCCGTCTCTTTAGTAAATGATATTGATGATGAAAAGGGACCAGCTTATTTCACTTATTTCCCTAGTCTTAAGCACACCGAACCAGTGAATCCATTGAAACCTTCTTTTGGCTGCACTTGCAAAGGTGGGTGCCAACCCAATAACCTCAACTGCTCTTGCATTAAAAAGAATGAAGGCTATCTACCTTACAGCTCAAACGGGGTCATTGTGGAGAATAAGTCTGTAATACATGAGTGTGGTCCTTCCTGTCCATGCCCTCCTAATTGCAAGAACCGAGTTTCTCAAGCAGGTTTAAAAGTTCGCTTAGAGGTGTTTAAAACTAAGGATAAAGGCTGGGGTTTAAGGTCCTGGGATCCCATACGTGTAGGGGCTTTCATTTGTGAATACGCTGGGAAAGTCGTCGATAAGTCTAAGAGGGAGGATGTTGGAAGTGAAAATGAGGATGATTATATTTTTGATACCACTCGCACGTATCAGCCTCTGGAGTTTATACAGGGTGGTCCTAATGACACTCAAAAGACTCCCTTTCCATTAGTTATAAGTGCCAAAAATGTTGGGAATGTAGCTCGCTTTATGAACCACAGTTGTTCCCCTAATGTGTTTTGGCAGCCAGTTTTCCATGGGAACAGTGCTGAATCTGATCTTCACGTTGGATTTTATTCCATTAGAAGTATTCCTCCGATGACGGAACTGACGTACGACTATGGCATAGTTGAGTCCAGCAACGAAGGACAGAGAAGGAAAAGATGTCAGTGTGGATCTTTAAAGTGCAGAGGTTATTTTTATTAGCAGTTTTTGGACGGCAATGTTTGAAGTAGGTAGCCCTTGCTGACTTACTCTTCAGAAAATGGTTAGTGGCATCCTGAACTTTCCTAATTGAGCATCTGGACTATATATATATTTTTACGTATATAGCAGACAAGTCTAACACAAGTGGCGCAACGTATGCCATTTACAAATAATGAGTCCCTTTCACCTCACCCTTGTCAGACCTACCTAAGACCACAAAAAGGGATTTTGACCTGCTACATTAAAATCACTCATATCCTACTAGCTAGAGTTTCATCAGATTATGAATGGGGATTCATCTGATGCTCAAAGTGAGACTTTAATTTGTTCAATAGTAAAACTTATATTTTGACTATTCTAATGGAACCTCATCTATGATTAGATGAGGCTCAAGCTTTAGTAGCTAGTAGAATGTGGGTTGAAGTTTTAATCCAACTATCAGAATCCTTTTGTATGATCTTATGCGTGCACTCAACAAGGGCAAGCTCTTTTAAGAGGCATAGGTACTCTAGCTCATTTGAGTGTTTTCCACACACACAAACGCGTGCACAAAACGGGAGAAATACATTCATGTATACATATATGGGACTTGTAGACACAAGTTGTAGACATCAGTAACTTTTGTAATAGTCCTAGAAATGTGTTGGATTGTATAAGCTTCTTGGGCTGTGTTTTATTTATTTATTGGGCTTTGTATTCTGGGCCCATTAGGGTTTCCATTATGTCTCTTGTTCAAGGAGTTAGGGTTTTCTAGTAACCCTAATATTGAGTATTATAAATAGATAGTCTTGGTGCCCGTATTAGGGCGTCCAACTTTCCTCCCTAAATTTCTCTCCTCTTTTTCACTAAAAAATGAAAAGAAGCTCATGATCAGGTAGAAAACTTTTGCCTATGGAAATGATAGACAAGGTATTTTTCGGTTATGGTAAAGAAATTAATTTTTCCAGTATAATTATAAAGGCATTATTGCCTCAAATCATACATCAGAATGCTCTGGGCTAGGATAGCAAAGTGCATTTCCTGTTTTCTTCAGCTGGTTCTAAGCATTTCAATGCATATGCCCTTCTGTAGGTTCAAGTGTTGAAAAATATGGGCAAGTGCACAAAGAATTAATTATTCAAGATCATGCGTGCTTTTAGCTCCCTTCTTGATAAAGAATGTCAAGGGGTATTATCCCCCATAAAAGAAGAAAAAGATATGATTGAAGATTGTTATGCCCTAGGACCCTCCAAATGAACTAATGTATGTTTAGATTTTTTTCCCCCTTTAGGGTTTGGTGGGAGGATGAGGTGCGAGGGAGAATTTTGTTCATCAGTGTTTGTTCATTTTGCTGTTTTCGTATGTAAGTAGATATTTATTAATATGCGTGGGCCCTTGAATTTGTTGTTGGCTCCCCAAGTTCTAATAGTGTTGTCTTTTTTTGTTTTCTTAGATATTCAATTCTTTTCTTGTTTTCATAACTAAATTGTGAAGAGCTGATTTAGAATTTAGTTTTTTCTGTATTAGAATTTCCCTTGATTAGTAAACATACTATTTATAGAAGAGAAAAGAGAATATGCCGAGGAGACCTCCAAAAGCAAAACCAAATAACCTAATCAAATTACATCAATGAGGTTCTCCAATCTCTTATATGATCACCCCTACGGACAGGCCCCAAGCTACGAGCCAAAGAGAGGATAACAGGCAATTTAGTCACACACTTGTGGTGCACAATGAAACCGTTCCTGGAAGATTCTAGAATTTCTTCCAACATATGCACCAAAGGATGGTAGAGGCTGCATCAGCCCACAGAACATCTCAGCATCAGAGTGGCACAATAAACAGACATTTGGTGAGGGAGCTTTGTGAGACCGTCTAACTTGTAAAACATCATTATTATCTACCTCATTCAGATTCAGCAGCATTGTTCATGTACTGGCATTAATTTTATGGGAGATTTAGCCCGTAAAGTGGGAGGCCTAAAATGAGTAAAAAGGAATTGTAACTAAATCAACCGCTGCTGTCCAGTCTCTACCATCTAGGGTCACATCTGCTAAGTGGTGAAAAAGAAGCTAGAAGTTGTGGATGATATTGTAATTTAGCTCTTTCTCCTTTCATAGGATTCTGGGAAAACTGAAGGTTTTATGAGATCAAATCTCAGATGGCTCATGAATGGGTGAGCTAGGATAATGTATAACCTGTTAGGGGTGGAAAGGAATGAGGTAAGGTTCCCCCTCCCAACTGTCTTCCCAAAACCAAAATAGGAATTGTCTAGATTAATACCTGTGATACTATACATTCAAACAGAGACAACCTAGGATTCACTTCTCCACCAAGACCCAAAACCCTGTTCAATAGGGATATCTTGTCCGAGAAAGACCATCTAACCTGGTCATAGGCCTTCTCAAAATCGAGTTTGAACGCCACCCCTTTGTGATCTATTCTATTAGTCTCATCCACCACTTCATTAGTCACTAAGGGTGCATCTGAATCTGTCTGCCTGCTGCATAGTTGCCCTGGGTGGTATCAATTTACTAGCCGGTGCCTTTGCTAGAATTATGTAAACACTAATAGGGAGCACGCTGATAGGCTTGAAATTTTTAACCCTAGTAGGTCGTCGTCCTTTAAGGAATAGGAGTGATAGAGGTGGGATTTATCCTGCATCCCACAATTCCATTGCCAAAAAACTCCTCGAACACCCAAAAAATATTGCATCTAATGATGTTCCAACAGGTTGTAAAGGCACCATAGGAAAACCATCAGGGCCAGGAGCCCTTTTTCAAATCCATCTTCAAAGATAGATCTCCTAATCTCTAGCTCTTTGAAAGATTTCTGCAACTCAGTCGCTGTGATGGAGGAGAAATAAAGAACCAGTCTAAACCTTCGAATCATTCTTTAGGAGATTCAGCTTAAGCCATGTATGCCTCCTAACCTTGCACCTTATGCTAATCCCACCACTTCTGAACTGTGCTAAAAAAAATAAAATTTGGGAAACCTATACTTGAGATGTTTGCAGATGTAGTGAAATCTAATATAGAAGCTTTCAATTTAGTTCTTACATCACTGAATTTGCGTTTCTCCATGTTTTCTGTGCATTAGATTTGACCCATTGTTGATGCAATTGCATATCTCAGATGGCTGAAATGACTTTCTTACCCCACGTGCTTTTGTTCTCCCTTCCTCAGTTGAGCTGTAGCTGACAGTGAGGATGCGCTTGAGGTGAACTGACCGTCTTCATCGCCTTGGACCATGGTATTTGGATTTCAGGTAAAGTATGAAAGGAACTGAATTTGCCTACCTGTGACTTTAGTTTATGGGCTAAATTCAACCTTTTTCAGCTTCTCAGTGTAGTAATTTTCCCAAATTGTAACATGTGTTGTATAAGACGGGTGTCTGTTTTACTTAGCTGAATTTTAAACTTTGATCTTTGCTCCATAAATTTTTCATGCGTGTGCGTGTGTTTTTTCTTTCGCAACTATGCTTTTTAAACTAATTTTCTTGGAGCTTGTTTAGCAATGCTTCTGGTGGAAGAGGAAACTTACAGAGAACATTATCTATTTGTTTCTCTTTCTTTTGTTTTTTGTTTTGTTTCTTCCCCCTTTTTGAAAGTGGGTTAGTCCAAATGACATAGATCGATACTCTTTTTTTCTTCTTTTTTTGTGCTATTCAACATAGATCGATGCTGGTTGTGGAAACTAGGATCCTGAGCAGGGATAGTTGCATGTAAGCTTGACATATTAGGCAAGGAAAGATCAAGTAGAGGAAGTTTGTGAATAGATGGATTCCTCCTTTCTTTCTATTGTGTTATGTAATCTCTTTCCCAGAATCAAGAGCACAGTGGCAATGACTTCCTATGACTCAGTAACAGGTCCATGATAATGAAATTTTGGTAAATGTCTCCGTGCTTAATTTTCTTTGATCATCTTTTTGGTGCACTTAACCTGTGTTTTGCCAGTACCAAGAGTCGATGTGCCCGTCCCTGTTTCTTCAACAGCCGCAAGACCCTATTCATCTCAGAACATACACAACAGCTCATCCTTGGCTGAATTCAACGACGCCAAATTCATAGAATTGGTCATTGTTATCGTAGGTTGTATGCATGCTGTCATAAGGCAGAAGCAGCTTATGTTACAGATGCAAAATCAAATCTACAATCCCAAGAAATGGGGGGAAAAGGAAGGGATAAAACTGATCTCTGAGCAATGCTTTTCCCTCTATATTGCACACTTCCCAACCATGATAATTTATGCAATTCCTGATAGTACAAGAGCTTCACGTAGGTTTACGTATAGTTTCATAATCAACTCCTCATACGCCTAAATTAAGACTGATTGACACAACCTAGAGGTGGACACACAGTAAGAAAAGAGCAAAGAAACTCTACAGTACAGAATGAATGTCAAGCACTTTTATCTTTTCCCACTTCTGATGATGATGAAAACTTGAACCAAGGCACCCACACTGAAGTAGTCTTCTGGTAAAGCCTGTATGCTTCAGCCCTGCGATCATCCTCCATCATCCTCTCCTCCACAAGCCTAGTCACATATGCCAAACACATACTGTTGATCACTGTTCCCACAGCGGTCCATCCTTGTCCCAGGTTCCATGCAACCATTGCAAGTCCCCACCACCATAGCTGTTCGCCAAAGTAGTTTGGGTGTCGGGAGAACCGCCACAACCCCTTGTCAAGAGTGGGCACTGTTGGCTCCCCTAGCTCCTTCAGTTTGCTGTTTCTGCTGACGAAGTTGTGGAGTTGGGTGTCGGCATGGTAAGCGAGGGCAATGCCAGAACAACATATGGCCACAGCGATGAAATCCCATATATTCAACGGCTTCTCGACAGAGTGGATAGCATAGAGGGGTAGGCATGCACCAATGAGAAGCACCTGCAGGGCAGTTTTCATGATATTAGAAGGGAAATCACTCGCTTGTTGGGGAAACCAGACATGCGTGATGCATGAGTGCGCATGACAAGATAATCCAAAATTCAGACCAAGGATATTTGGTCTAATGACATCTCCTTCCCTCAGGAGTACATGGACCTGTCGAATAGAGCAAAATAAATTCAGGTTGAACAAAACCCATCAATCTACACCGACGGATAAGGCGTGATTTCCACTTGATTCGAAGTGATTAAACGTGGGTCATGGATGATACTAATTAGCTCAACATCTACTTTGATGCAAGCTCATTCAGGCAATTCATCAAACAGCTATCCCGCCATAAAAAATTCATACATTCACTTCACCCAATTAAGGCCAGTTAAAAGGGGTTGCCAAGTCAAGTAGACGGGATATTTTACCTGCTGGGAGGCATAGACAGCGAAGAAGGAAACCCACCACCAGTGCTTTCCATACTGCCGCCGCATGTCGGCGAATCTCCAATCCTCCCGGGCTCCCCACTGCCAGTTTTCCCTCCTGAAATAGTTGTGGCTGAGCCTGATGCTCCACACCCATGTCAGCAATATCACGGCCCTCGACCTCCACACTTCGTAGCGCGCAGACGGGTGAGTCGCATAGTAGTGAACCAGCATGACCGGTATGATTGTCCAGTACATATCTATCATCTGGCCAAACCCAACAAGTTAATTACATGAACTTCGTCACACAAAAATTGAATTTGTAAGAGCATAATTTGTTATCTCACCAAGACCAAAGCAATTGTAAATATTAAGAAGAAGTAGTAAATGTGAATGACATACCCAGTGGCTAGATTGGAGAAGGGCGATGAGCCAGAAGAGGAGATCCACGTTAAGGAAGAAGAGAGCATTGGCCAAGAGAAGAGGATGATGAAGGCACCATGTCCGCATCAGCGAGGAGGAGGAGGGATCATTGTAGTGATGGCGGAGGAATGAGATGTAGAAGAGTACGGACGGAAGAGGGATCAGAATCGCCGTCACGGCCTTCCTCATGCTGCCGCCACCGCCGTGAACCATCTTGTCTTGTGTTGACTGATGCTTCGATTGGGTTCTTTCTTTATACGCATAGCCACGTATCGCATCATTGCACGGCGCGCATGCACCGAATTCACTTTATTTATCCATTTGGTAATATTAAGCCGTGATTGCAACATTGTACAAAACGAAATGATTAATATTCTTCGTCTTGAAATGATTAACATTCCCTCCGAGTCATTTTTTTTTTCCTCCTTATTTTCTTATTTTTGTAAAAACAATAAAGGGTTATCTTAAAAGTAATATGTTGAGTGCCTTGTGACGCTAATATATACATATATGGTGATTTAATAATGAGGATTTGATGATTCTTTTATCCTGCATGACACCAAGGATTCATTGTATGGGTCCGTGCCATTTGACCAAACAGCGCATTGTAATGATAGAGATGATTAAAAGCTAAGGTGATGTTGGACCAATGTAAAGAAACAAGGATTTGACTCTTTTATTGTGTTATGGGCCTTTTCACCCCAAGTCGGATGGTCAGTTGGTCTAAGCACTAAGTGGGTCATTTTGGAAATTTTAGGGATTAAATTATTTATTTTCAAACATAAAAATTTAAATCGGTATTAATCTAAAATTTAAGGGACCAAAAATATAATTTTTTAATTATTAATTAAAATTATTTTGCCCCATTGGTTACCCCCACCCTCCAAAGTGGATTCTATCACAAAAATAAATAAATAAATAAATATTTAAATTTTAAAAATTAAAAACCTCTAAAGTGGGGAAAAAAAGGGTAAAAAACCAAAAAATAGAGAGGCTTCTTTGGGGTCTAATGAAACAAGGCATGATTGATGATGATGTACGTCCCTTTTTGAAACCCCAACGCCGCGATGGTTATAATTAGATTTTAATACGATGAGATCAACAACTATAATTGGTGGGCAAACGTGTAAATCTGACAAATAATTATGAAAGATTACATATATAATAGATGATGATGACGAGGGGGCGACTTGTTAAAGCAAAGGATTTAAACCACACTAACAAACTAATGATGCATGAGTGGGCATGGGGGTAATGTAATTATGTCCGCCTAATCATCTTCCCGAATCTCATCATCACCTTCTCACGCGCTTGTCGTCCCCAATCCCCCCCGCCGCTCCACGGTTAAAATAATTGTCTAGAGCGTCCAAAGAGTTCTTAGACCAGGTGTGGTTTGAAAACCTTCTTGTCATTTTGATCTCTTAGGGGGTCATCGATCATAGGATCATCGTTCAATCGAACCGCTACAAGATCACACGGTGCAAACCGCATGTGTTCGTACCAAAGGATGCGTCACATTCAAATAATGCAGTTAGTAGTTGCGTTACTCTAAGCGGTGCGATCATAACAGTATTATTTGAACAAGAGCGATGCGAAAGCTCTTTTTAAATTGTGAGATAATATATTTATTCATTCCAAAGAGGTAACTTGAACCTCCGTAAATAACTCATGAATTCTCAAAATTTTACTAACTTCTAAACTCGTAGATTTTGTATTAGTCTTTATGTTGAATTATCTTCATAATATATTTCGAATGAGAATATTCATTAGGTAGTTCTTCTGATTTTTACTATAAGCATGCTTCACACGAGACTCATCATAGAGGACATTTTGAAGCACAATCGTTAGTGGACCTTGGGTTTCGAAAACCCATCTTTAATTGAAGACGGGTTTTCAAAAACCAAGTTCCACTTTTTCATAAAGTTTTACGAATCAAATTAGACATTGTTTATAAAAAAGAGAATTAGCATTCTTTATTGTGAGGATAAGATTCTTCTTCTATGTTTAGTTACGATAAAAAGGATAATGAAATGATGAATCAAACGAAAAGTCATTTCATTCTTTAAAATCCAATGAATCCCATTCAACCTCTCAAACATAACTTTTGTTCTTTTTAGACTTCCAAAAGTTTTCTAATCCTCAAAGTCTATTTTCAAATAATAGGATTTTAAAACATGTTGGATGTGTGTGCTTTAGATTTAAAAATACCTTAATTTAAAAAATCCTAGGTATTTGCAATGTCTATCCAAACGAAACCTATGTCAAATTATGCCATTGGACCTCATATTTTCTAAGAAATGATGGACACGTTAAAAGGGAAAAACTTTTATATTTTCACGAAATAGGTATTTCATTCCATTATGCGAAATAAACATTAGGTTAGCGTCCATAGAATGTGATAGATGATTAATAAACTAACGTACATACATTGCACCGAAAATTTCCTTCTCATCAACTAATCATTATTTATGAGTAATACTACTTGTATATCCTTTACACCAAAAGTGACCACGTGACAGAATATGTGTGATTTTATATTATTATTTGACTAAAATACCAATAAAAAAATCATACATATTTTACCCAGTCACCATTTCAATGGGAAAGTTGCAAACAGATGAATAAGTAGTATTATGCTTACATCAGGCTGAGCTTGGGCTTGGGCTCTGCATATCGGCTAGTATTTTATTGTATTTTATTATCAGGAGAGTTCGAGGCCCATATTACATGGGGCCATGGCCCACATGGGATTGGCACATTGGGTGTGCCCATGACCCTCGGGGGTCCTTCCTTGGGCTGCGAAACCAGTTACCTCATATATGAAGGGTAAGAGCCATATCTCTCCGAGTCTCACATTCCCGAGAACAAGGTGTCTTGACAAATGAGCACCCTGTGCTTTGTTCGACACCAATTTTCTTTTAAAATAAAATGTTTTATCCAATCTGGTGCTAGAATAGGGAAGCCATGTCAAGGCTGCAACTATTTGACAGAGAATAAGTGCTCTATACCATTAGTCATAGTACAAGGGACCCTCTACTTCTTGTGTCTGTCCTATCAATGTTTCTTCGGATCATCCATGACTCACTAGTTGAACTGAGCTTGGAAAGGGACTGATACATCGACGAAGTGGCCAAGTGGGAAAGCCCAACAACTTGGAAGAGGGAACGAACATAAACAAGAATCAAAGAAAAGAATCAGTAGAGAAGTTGGGGTTCAAACTCAGCAAAGTCAACAGAGCCAGAGTCAACTGCTGGCATGAGATATGCAGCCAGGATTTCAGAAGCCAAAGCTGCAATGAGAGGGATCCTCTTCAAGTTCTTCACCAAGGGAATGTCCTGACCCTCTCCAACCGCCAATAGCTTCTCATTTATCTCCACCATCCTGTCCAACTTCCTCTTGAACTCCGGGTTCTCCACGTCCAACACTGCCGGGAAAATCCGCGCTGTTGTGCGATTTGTCTGCAGAAAAAAACACAACCCATAATAGAGTCCACCAACTTACCATAAAAGCCCCCAAGCAAAGAAAATGAGAAAACAAAATACAATCTTGTCGTGGCATGGAGAAATCGTATATAAAGTTGGGACTACACAAATGCTACAAACAAGTGAAAGGCAGTTCACAAATTTTCAGTCAGCACTTTCTTTTTTTTTCTTTTTCTTTTTTTTTTTTTTGTCTCCATCCCCATCCTGAGTAATCGTCTGCCAGGAATGAGATTCAATCATGGATTAGATTTGGTATTTGGTGATAGAATCTTCAGACTCATTTTGTATGCACAAGCAAACACTTGAATTTAAGATTACAGGGAAATCCGCAACATCACATGCCTGCACTTTACATTCCCACAATATCAGGTTTCTAGGATGTGACACAAAGGGTAAAGTAGCATTCTATAAACTAAAAAAATAGAACACATTTCTCATGCAGGAAAGCTTACCTCGATGAGGACATGCATGTCGAATTGTTTGGTGTCAAGCCCAATCCCCTCGTAGAACGCAGAGCGCTGACAATCGTTGAGGTACATTGTCACATACACCTGCAGAACACATTCGCTGAGACACAACCCTTAAAAGAAACAGCAAGAACCCATTTCCTGAAAGCATAGCACATGCCATCGATGAAGATGGATTACCGATAGGCAGAAGAATCTGGCCCAGAGCTTGGCCTTCCAATCATTGAGGAACTGGGGCTGGGCCCTCATCAAGGCAGAGAAGAAATCACCATGCCTGTTCTCATCCTGGCACCAGTTCTCGAAGTACTTGAAAATGGGATAAACCTGGTACTCTGGGTTGGCCTTGAGGTGCCTGTAAATGGTAATGTATCTCCAGTACCCAATTTTCTCAGACAAGTATGTCGCATAAAATATGAACTTTGGCTTGAAGAATGTGTACTTCCTGGCCTTAGTCAGGAACCCCAAATCCAACGCCAGATTGAAATCAGACAACCCCTTGTTCAAGAACCTGATTTTCAAGGGGAAAAAAACATTCATTCCTATAAGTAAGATTTGCATATGGATTATTGTTGCAAAGTGTAGCGCGTGTTCATACATATGTAACATACTATATGTTATTATGAGCAAAATATATAGCACTTAGATAAAAGTTTCTACACGTAGGCCACTAGCCGGGAAAAATTTGCAACTCATCTGATTATGGATGTGCAAGGGAATTTCCTACAGGTTTGCATACTTACCCAGCATGCCTGGCTTCGTCCCTTGACATGAGAGAGAAAATTTCAGCAACCACTGGATTGGTTTTCTGGACAATCATCCCCCAAAGAGAGAGAACAATTAGAAATGAAGAAGAAATCAGATCAATCCCAACCACAGAATCAAACATGATTTATACATAGAATTTTTCACTCTTAACAGATGTTTCTTAGTAACCCGTGAAAAGTAACAGAAAAATATCGTAACAGAAAAATATCTGCAGGATATGAATGATATTTGGAACTACCGAGAGTTTCAGTATTTGTAATCTTTTGAGTGCTCTCATCAATCTAAAGGCTATTTCCAGAACTTTAAGACATGAACTCACTGGCATGGCCTTCCACTGAAATTCAAGTTTAACTTCAAAGGAGATAATCTTTGAGTAAAATTAGGAAGACAGGGGAGGGAGGGATATACCTTGAGCCTCCTCCCGAGCTCTTTGTAGAGGAGGAAGCCGGAGAACTCAGCTGTACAAGACCTCTCCAAGAACTCGACGAAGATTTGACGGAGAGGGCCCTGCATCTGATCCGCGGCCTCCTTGAACTCCTTGCTCCGCACGAAGTGCGTCTGGTTGTAATCCGTCTTGAACTCCTGTAGCAGCGCCTCGAACTCCTCCTGATTCAGCTTCTTGTTGATCTCCGTGTTGAACAGCATCTCCATCTCGTCGAAATCCGTCGTGTAGAACCTCGGCGTCAGTAGGGTCTCTTTGATCCCCGCTTTCTTCTTCGACGACGACGACGACGACGATGCTTTGACGGCGCAGGGAAGCCTCCGGGCGCCGCGCCGTGGGGCGGCGGCGATGCTGAATTTGGGAACAGGTTTCACTAACGCCATTTCCAGTGCCGCCATTTCTTCTTCTTTTTTAATTATTTTTATTTTTGGTTCTGCGCGAGTGTGTGTTTGTGTGTGTGTTGTGAGGATGAGTTTGTGAGGTCACATCATATGTATATATATAAAAGTGGTGCACTGATGGGGATCAGATCTCTCATCTAATGAAATCAGCGACCTGTAATCGGAATTTGACACGTGGCGATCATCTTCCTTCGTCGATTGGGCGTGTTCACGCCACGTAGATCACGTTGTTGTTTCTCGGCCACTCCTGCACGAATAGAAAAGCTCATTTAAAAAAAAGAAAAATGAAAGTCCATGCCAAACCCGTGAATTTGTTAAAAAAAATAAAACTATTACAAATATAACATTTTAATTATAAAATCTTTAAATACCTATTTTTGGCGTTGCATAAAAAGAAAGTTTATATTCGAATTTATGTATACATGCTAAAAATAAAAAACTAAAAGGGAAAGACCCATACTTGAATCCGCGGATATATGCTAAAAATAAAAATATTGAAAATGTAATATTTCAATATCAAGATTTTTAACCATAGTATGTGAAAAGCGCTCGAATGAAACCTCGAATCTTGTTTAAATAAATTATACCATATTGAAAAATCTAAGGTTTCATTCGAGCGCTTTTCATACACTATGGTTGGAGATTTTAAAATTGAAACATTACATTTTCAATATTTTTATTTTTAGCATATATAGGCGGATTCAAATATGGGTCTTTTCCTTTTAGTTTTATTTTTTTAGCATATTTACAGATTTGAAATGAGCCTTCCTTTTTCTTTTTCTTAAATGGGCTTTTTTTATACGTGCAAATGTATTTTTAAGCAAAATTATTTTTAAAAAATGAATTGACCTTTTAATTAGAGCAGAGAAGGAGAGGTGGGGCCCAGGCATTTTGTTAAAATTTGTCATTAACTCGAGGAGAGAAAGGGTCCAGTCATTTAATTAAAAAATGAATTCATCTTTGGAAGGGGGTGATGTGCGGCTGGGTGCATTGGGGTGTGTAATACCCCGAATTTTTATTTAATTTTAATTTATAAATATGATAAAATTAGGACTAAAAATATATAATTTGGTAGGTCATTTGAGTTAAATAAAGAATTGAAGTAATAAAGTGTTATAGACCAAACTCAATAATAATTAAGGATGAAAAACATGGAGAAAAGTGGGATAGGTATATGCACGACACGAAATTACCAATATGTGTTGGTAGATATATACGGTGTATTGGAGTTTTAGATTTGTGATTTCTAGCGCTCCCAGACTCGTTTAGGTTTGAGGAGCGGGAGTGTTATAGGGTGGGCCTATCTTCTGGTCACATAATTTATTAGTTACATGACTTAAAAAAAAAGCTTACACTTGAAAATTTTCTATTCGTACACCTAAGTTGGGAAAATTATTTTCAAAGCATATTATTTGGACATTTTTTTCCCGGCTGACAGTCCCATGAAATTATGAAATTAAAATACATCCATTTGGGGGAAAAATATAAAAAGTTATTCAGTTTAATTTTATGTAAGTACCAAACTGACACTGGTTTTTTCTGGAAAATACTTAGAAAGTATATTTTGTTTTTTATCTTTGAGTTTCAAGTTTTTTCAATAATTTTCCGTTTTAAAATCTGAAAAATATCATAATATTTTTATAACTAACCATTGCGCTAATTTTCTTTTTTCTATTTGTCAAAAATGTGACAAGAATTTAGAACTGGAAGTACGGGATGCTTGGGCTTGGCTTAATTCGAAGATTTTTTAGTTCAAGTTCAAGCTCAGACAACTCAAGTAATGTTTCGAGTTGAGTTCAAGTGTCATCAAACTCAGCTCAATAATTGGAAAACTATTTAACTATACATATACTTGAAATACTTATGTTGATATAAATGTTATATTTTATTGTATAACAGTATTATATATTTGTCAAAAAATTCTTGCCCTTATACCCATGAGTTTAAGTCAAGTTCGAGTCAAATTATTTTATATCATGTTCGGGTGTTAAGCAACTCAGACTCGAAAAATACACTCCTATCTCAAGAAATAAAATTTTTATTGCCCTACAAAGGACAAAAATAAATTTTACGTCGGTCATACAACTACTAAAAACCAAATAACCTAGTGGTCTCTTTAATGTCCCCTAAAATTTAGTTGATTTTAGTCATTTATTATTAAAAAAATTGGTAAAGAGAAATTAAAGGTGGAGGAGAATTTAGTTGTTAGTGGACCTTGCGTCTCGGAAACCTGTCTTTAATTGAAGACAGGTTTTCAAAAACCGACCTCCACTTTTTCATAATGTTTTACAAATCAAATTAGACATTGTTACTTAATATAGTGGCAGCTTGAATTACAAGAGAATCGTGTAATCTTGAGAGGGAAAAAAATTTTGGTTAAAAAAGAGAATTAGCATTCTTTGTTGTGAGGATAAGATTCTTCTTCCATGTTTAGCTACCATAAAAAGGATCATGGAATCACGAATCGAATGAAAAGTGATTTCATTCTTTAAAATTCAATGAATCCCATTCAAACCTCTCAAACATAACTTCAGTTCTTTTTAGAGTTCCAAAAGTTTTCAAATCCTCGAAGTCTATTTTCAAATAGCAGGATTTCTAAAAATATTGGATGTGCGTCTTAGATTTAAAAATACCTTGATTTTAAAAATCCTAGATACTTGCAATCTCTATCCAAACGAATCCTATGTCAAATTATGCCATTGGACCTCATATTTTCTAAGAAATGATGGACATGCTAAGAAGGAAAAACTTTTAGGTGCTTGAGAAGAAAATATGTGACTCTCTAGCCATGATCATCTTCCTTCATATGGTGTTAAGTAAGAAAAAGAAATCATTTACATTACGTTTAGTTCGCAAAGTAAAATGGAATACCCATTCCATAAAAATAAAACATATAACAAGAAATAATATTTTCATGAAACTCGAGAGAAATAGCTACTCTCATAGAATATAAGAGGAATAGACAAAAAATAGCTATTACACCTTTAACAATTGATAATACATATTCCTTATCTATTCTCCTTGTGATAGTCCATGAGAGCAACCATTTTACTCATGCACCATTATATATTCTCATGAAATAGGTATTTCATTCTATTCTACGAACCAAAACGTGGCTTTAGTGTCCGTAGAATGTGATAGACAATTAATAAAGTGACACGCGTACATTGCACCCAAAATTTCATTCTCATCAACTAAACATTCATGCTTCTGCCAGGTTGAGCTTGGATCTGGGCTCCACATCGGTTAATATTTTATTATCAGGAGGGTCCGAGGCTTAATTATTAGGAGGGTCCGAGGCTTCCATTATATGGGGCCGTGGCCTACATGGGATTGGCTCATTTGGTGTGCTCACGACCTCAAAGGTCCTTCTTTGGGCTACAAAACCAGTTACCTCGTATTTGAAGGGCAAGAGCCACATCTCTTTGAGTCTCACAATCCCTAAAACAGGGTGTGTGACAATTGAGTACCCTATACATTGTTCAACACCAGTTCTCAATATAGTAGTTGGTGCCTCCTAGCATTTTTGTTTTACCTTGTATTATTAGTGTTGGAGTTGTATTTTCTTTTAATAGCCAAATTCAATTGATATTATTTGAAAAACCAACGTATGGCTTTATGCCATAAACGAATTCTTTCAAACTTCAATTGATGGTATTTCAAAAAAAAAAAGAAAAGAAAACCCAAACGTATGGCTTAATGCCATCCCTTTTGCATTCTTTTTAATTTTTTATTTTATTGCTATTAATTAGAATACTTAGTGTGAGGAGCCTCCCTAGCCCTATAAAAGGGTAACCTAGAGAAGGGAAAATCACACCTCTCATTCCCTCTTTTCCCCTCCTTTCATTTGCTCTCGCTCACTTGTAAAGAATCTCTTTTGTGTTTTTGGTGTTCTTGAGTTTCTTAGGCATAGTGTGCATGTGTAGTGACTTCGGTTTGATTCTATGTTGAGTAATCAAAGAATCGTTCAAACTTTTAGCCATTGTATCATAGGTTGACGCGTTGAAGATACTGTCACTCCAGTTTCCCCATAGTAAGATCGAATCGTCTACAAAGAGCGACCTGGTCCACACCTAGACTGTTCGATTATTTTATTAGTTTTATGTTTTATCTCTTAATTATAGAATCTACACAAAGAGTGATCATTCATCGATTCTAAAAAGAAAGAAAGACTGTTTGTGATAATCATTGCTGATTCCATCGAAGATTTGAAGATCGACCACAACAATTTTAGACGATCCCTTAATATCTCATTCTCAAATAATCGATGGAGTTTGCCGCCGTCACCACCGCCGTTCCTCCAAGCGACTAAAACAAATCGTTTCAAATCGCTAGTGTCCATTTCAAGAGATGGAGACAAAAGATGCAATTCTACCTCAACATGATGAAGGTAGTTATTGGCCTCATCATCAAACAACCTAAAGTCAACACAGAGGCTGTCGATGAGAGCTTAAAAGCACATGCTGAATGGGATCAAACCGGATACATGTGTCGCAACCACATCCTCAACGGACTTAGCGACGAACTCTACGACTACTACAGGTAATGATTCAACACTATTAAAGAACTTTGGGAAGGACTTCAACAAAAATAAGATACCAAATAAGCTGGGTCCAAGAAATATGTAGTTTCCAAGTATTTTAAATTTAAAATGGTTGATAACAAACCTATAGTGGTCTAAACCCATAATCTTCAATTGATCACGCATGAGATCATATCTGAAGGAATGAGATTAGATGAACAATTTCAAGTGGCTGTCATAATTGACAAGTTACCATCATCATGGAAGGAATTCAAGAATTCATTGCGTCATAAGACCAAAGAATTTTTCCTAGAGAGTTTAATTACTCAATCGAGAATAGAGGAAGAGGCAAGGGTCCTTGATAACAAGGACGACTCTGAGGAGGATGTGAAAGTGAACTTGACTTCCAAGGCAAAAACCCAAAAGAAGTCATGTAAATACCTTCCAAACAACAACCCATGAAAACCCAATATAGAAATAGGGGTAGAAATTGGAATCAACCCAAAATGGAAAATCCTTCAAACTATCAATTCAAACCTAGTGGAGCATGCTATGTGTGCGATAAACCTGGGCACTTAGCATGAGACTGTATACACCGTCAGCGTGGTACTCCTCAAGTAAATGTGACTGAGGAACCCCTTATAGCTATGATCATCGAATACGGCAAAGAATGGTTCAAGACTTACTCTCTTGTGGAGAAAATTGTCCTACTTAGTGATTCCCACACTACCCAAGTTGTTGGTCGTGGTGAAGTTGAGCTCCACTTTACTTCTGAAAAAGTGGTGATACTCAAAAATGTCCTTCAGGTCCCAAACCTTAGAAAAAATCTAGTTTCAGGTTATTTGCTAAACAAAGCTGGTTTTAGACAAGTGTTTGAATTTAATCACTATGTTATCACTAAAAGTGGGACATTTGTGGGCAAGGGCTATACATGTAATAGGATGTTCAAAATGAACATTTAAATGAATAATATTGAATCTTCTGCTTACATGTTGTCTTATGTTAATTTTTGGCATGCTAGACTTTGCCATATAAATAGTATGTATATTGTAAACACCCATTTTTGTCTGGACAATTTTGGAGCCGAAAATGTTAGAAAATATTACTTCGTTTGTTACAATAGGTCTTAAAAAGAAAGGAAAAATAGAATAAAAATAAATGAAACTAATACAGAAAAATATAACTTACATATACCCAATTTTGGCTACCATCCACTTTTCCTACACTCATTAGGATTACAACTACCACCCATCTCCCACCACTCAAAACATCTATAAAAGTGAGCATAAAAAGAGAAAAAAAAAGGTGGGGATGGGGGGAAGGGGAGAAAAGGGAGAGTTTTTTTTTTCATTTTAGCTAGAGAATGGGATTATGTCCCCTAAATTCGATATCAAAAAGCGCATGAGTTTATTTCTCAAAAGCCCACCCTAACCATAAGTACATAATGTTTTTCCTCCTAAATCCATCCTTCACTACCTTCATCCGTAGATTCCATCGGTCACTATAGTTCGCGAAAGTCTCCTGATTAAAGAAGGCAAGAGAAGTCATCAAATCTCCTATCATATTGTCGCCGGCCATCTTGTGTTGTCTTCAAAATTGAGGTATGTTCACATTGTCAAGTTTAATTTGAGTATGAAAACTATAAAAGAATACAATATACATATAAAAAATTTTACTAATGATGTAATGAATATTCGCGTACCAAATCCTAATTTCTATATTATCATGTTCAAATTTCTTCATTTTTACCAAAAAAGGGGGTATTAGAAATTAACAATTTACTATGTTAACCACTCAAATTCCTCCCTTTTTTTTCTTAGTAAATGAAACCCAATTAATATTTAGAGCAAAAAAACAAAATACTTACTTTTGTTTAGATGAAAAGCCATTTGAAGTGTGCCCTACCACGGTTTAGGAACTTAGCTAAAAAAGAAAGGGAGCCAATTACCGATTTTCTTCTCAGCAAGTGGAAGACAGTTGACACAAAAAGAGCAAGGATGGGAACACTAAATGCTCTAAAATCTGAAGACTTACTGTGGTTGACACCTTAGATGGACCGCGAACCGTTGATATACAGTTGTGGCGAATACCCTTGGGTACCTCTTCTTGGGCTCTACGGGGATATCAGCTACGCTCTTGCGCTTGCTCAACGATAAGTAGGGTCAATTCAATTTGTTCCCATGACACATGCCTTAGGTGATATGAAATTCAAGCACGGCGAGGACAAGGTGAAAGAAAAGATTCAAGAAGTATTAAACACTTAGAAGAAGTGCCATGCGATTGGAAGAGGAAATCCTAACATGAGCACAACCACAGAATACTCAAAGTAGTTTGAAGAACGAAAGAGATGCTGTCCAAAGGTTTTAGATTACAAACTCGTCGAGGAGCCTCAAGACATCATCAAAGAATTAAGCTCTCAAAGAGATGTTCTCTTTGAAGATAATGGTAAACTAAAACAATGGAAAGGATGTTGGAGGAAGAGAATGATGAAGTGAAGAAACAAGTATGTAAGCTTACAAGACTTTTAAAATTTCGGGCGAGTTATCAATTTATGATAGCTATTTTAAATAGCATTTATGCGCGAGCACTAGAATAGCGGCGCTAAGAAACATGATTACAATAGCGCAAATAAATACCAACAAAACAATGTAATCTAAATTTGGGAGAGGAGGACCTCGCCTTTGATCCACAAGGTCGCCTTCGAAGAGAGAACCTGGGGCAGTCCACACCAACACTAGTTGTCTTTTTCGACTCTACTTGGATTCACCCTCTGGAGCTGATCCGATCTGTCACTTCCTCGGCCCAGCCTCTAGATCTGTCCCTTTAGATATGATCAATGGAACTAAATCAATGAAGATCCACTTCAATCAGACAAAATAAATCGAGATCTAATCAGATCGGGATAAATCTAATCAAATCGGGATAGATCTAATCAAATCGTGATGGATTAAAGCAAGTTTGAGCAGATCTGGCCAAATTAATGGCAAATCCGAGTAGATTTTACCTAATCAGAACAAATATGAGTAGATCTCACCTTATTAGAATGAACTTGAGTAGATCTTACCTTATCAAAGTAGATCTGAGTGAGTCGAAGTAGGCCCAGGTAGATCAGAACAGATCGACGGTAGCATCGGTGCCAGTGTTTACGCAATAAGGATGGCAAAAGGAAATAAGAAGAACAAAAGAAGAAAGAAAGGGGGAAATAAAGGCAGAAAAGCGAGAAAAGCGAGAAAGAAGGAGAGAAGAGCGATACAAAGAAAGAGATAGTGATACAGGGAAGAAAAAGTGAGAAAGAATGAGAGAGAGCGGAAAGAAAGAGAGAGTGATATAAGGAGGAAAAAGTGAGAAAGAATGAGAGAAAGCGAGGAAAAGAGAGAGAAAATGAGCAAAAGAAACAGAGTAAAGAGGAGATAGGTGAAGCTATCTCCTATATAAAAAGCCCTTTATTGTGCTCGCGTAACTTCTTAAAGTTATTCCAGCCTGCATGGTGCTGGTACTTTCATTCTCCGCAAACATTGATATTGTAGTGGCTCGTATTAATCTCCACTTATAAAACATACGATCTCACTCGTACCTCAAGAATTGATTCTCACCCTATAACATATCGAGGACAAAACTCAGTGCCGCCATCTCTGTCCGGAAGCCTCGCCATCTCATCTTCTGGCATAGGAGAAGTTGCGAGAGGTGCCTCTGTCATAATGAATGATAGCTACTACCACTACAGATTTTTTGTTTCTTTCTCAAAATTGCGGTAAAAGATTAAATTGAAAATATATGCATATCGGGCCAGAATCTACTGTGCCAGCGAGCAGTCCTATTCCAACAACTAGTTTCTGCATCTAACAGTATCTACATTCAATGATGCTAGAACTCAAACACATATTTCATACTTCTTAGCTTTTAACAGTCTAGTATTAAACTCCACTGTTGATCTCACAACTGAATACTTGGTCCCATTTTCTCAAACAATATAACATCGGCTCACGCGCCAAACTTCTCAGCTTTGGTCCACGTGCCAAACAACTCAACATCGGCCCATGCGCCAAACCGCTTAATGTTGGTCCACGCACCAAACTTCTCAGCATCGGCCCACGCGGCAAACAGCTGAACATTGGTCCACGCACCAAACAACTCAACATTAGTCCACTCACCGAACTTCTCAACATCGACCCAGGCACCAAACAGCTTAATCTCAGCCTACGCGCCAAACGAATCAATCTTGGCCCTCGCGCCAAACAACTCAACATCGGTCTACGTACTGAACTTCTCAACATTGGCCCATGCGCCAAACAGTTTAATCTCAGCCCACGTTCCAAACAACTCATTGACGGTCCACGCACCAGACATCCCATTATTAACCTTTGCTCCAAATAGCTCAGCATTAGTCCATGCACCAAATATTCCAACATCTACCCATGCTCTGAGCAGTCCATCATCGGCCTGCACACGAGTCTATTTGATCCAGCCCTTGCGCCAAACATCTATCTCCATGTTAATCCCCTTATTGTCAGGCTAGGAGCCAAAAACTGTGGTTACCTTTCGACCATGCTCCAGATAATTTTAACTTCGCATCTCAGTTTAGTCGAGTAGAATTCCACTTCAAGTGCTCCCAAATGGCCCAATGGACGAAACTACACGTCTCCATCTTTACACGCTCACTTGCAAGAGTTTGTAAGTAGGAATGCCCACCTACATCCTCAAAACATCTATAAAAGGGAACATGAAAAGAGAAAAAAAAGGGGGGGGGGGAGGGAAGGGGAGAAAAGGGAGAGCTCTTTCTTCATTTCGTCTAGAGAATGGGATTATGTCTCCCCAATTCGATATCAAAAAAGCATAATTCTATCTCTCAAAAGCCCACCCTAACCATAAGTACTTAGTGTTTTTCATCCCGGAAATGTTAGAAAACATTACTTTATTTGTTACAATAGGTCTTAAAAGGAAAGGAAAAATAAAATAAAAATAAATGAAACTAATATAGAAAAATATAACTTAGATATACCCAATTTTGGCTACCACTTATCTCTCTCCATTCCACTTTTCCTACACTCATTAGGATTCCAACTACCGCTCATCTCCCACCACTCAAAACATCTATAAAAGGGAGTATGAAAAGAGAAAAAAAGGTGGGAGGGGAGAGGGGAAGGGGAGAAAAGGGAGAGCTCTTTTTCATTTTGTCTATAGAATGGGATTATGTCCCCCAAATTCGATATCAAAAAAGCAGTAAGTCTATCCCTCAAAAGCCCACCCTAACCATAAGTACTTAGTGTTTTTCATCCTAAATCCATCCTTCACTACCTTCATCCGTAGATTCCATCGATCACCATAGTTCGCGGAAGTCTCCCGATTAAAGAAGGAAAGAGAAGTCGTCATCAAATCTCCTGTCACCTTGTCGCCTGGCCATCTTGTGTTGTCATCGAAATTGAGGTATGTTCATATCGTCAAGTTTAATCTGAGTATGAAACTATAAAAGAATACAATATACATATAAATAATTTTACTAATGATGTAATGAGTATTCGCGTACCCAATCCTAATTTCAATATTATCATGTTCAAATTTCTTCATTTTTCACCAAAAAAGAGGGCTTTAGAAATTAACAATTTACTATGCTAACCACTCAAATTCATCCCCTTTTTTTTTGGTGAAGGAAACCCCATTAATATTTAGAGCAAGAAAACAAAATACTTTCTTTTTTTTAATACGTACATATTATTTCATATTCTCTCTTCATCATAGTTTAAAGGAAAATTTCAGTTAAAATAATATTTTGATTTTAATCAAGTACACAATAGTTCATAATTTATTTATATCTTTGTGCTTTATTAGATAGTATAAAAAGTGTAAATTAAAAAATATATTAATTAATCCGACGATGGATTTCGCGAGTACCACAAGGGTGGTTCTTGTGATCCTTCCTAAGGTATTGGACCGTTCGCTACTTGGCCAAAAGGGTTGGGATGGTAGCAAGCGTAACCCAATAATTAAATATTGGTAAATAATAAATTTTATAAAGAGTATCATAGGGACCATCTTTATTAAGGACAATGTCATAATCCAAGGTCAATTTGTACCATTTTGAGAAAATGGGCGTTGTGAGGGTGCTGATTCACCTTTCCCACACGTAATTGTACTCCCGAACCCATTTCATGGCTAAAAGACCATTATATTTATAAAATTTATGTTTTTTTTCCTTATTTTTTACCTAAAAAGAGTAGAGAGGCGACTCCGTTATTTTTAAATTTCGCCCATCGGATGTGAGAGTGTCCTGACATATATGAAAAATATAAGTAAATTAGGATTAATACGTAAACTCGATAATTTTGAATTTGAAAAATGTGAATCATTTAGCATGACTAAAATAAGTAAGAAGCCTCATAAATCAGTAGGAAGAAATTCTTGCATACTAGATTTAATACATACTGATATCTGTGAAATGGAAGGAATATTAACTAGAAATGGGGGAAGGTACTTTATCACTTTTATTTATGATTTTTCTAAATACACTTATGTATATCTGCTAACCCATAAAAGTGATGCTTTTGAAATGTTTAAAACTTTTCTCAATAAGGTTCAAAATCAATTTGGTAGGAATATTAAAAGGTTGAGGAATGACAGAGAAATGGAAGTATGGTTCATCTAGCTTTAACACCTACCTTGAGTCTCATGGGATAATCCATGAAGTGACTCCACCATACTCACGTGCTTCCAACGGGATAACGAAAAGAAAGAACTTAACCTTAGTGGGACTAGTAAATGCAATGTTGGTTAGCACTAGCGTTGCTTACCATCTGCTATGTATTAAATAGGATACCTCACAAAGTAAGTCAGACTACTTCATATGAGTTATGGAAAGATAGAAAACCAAACTTGGCTTATCTGAAGGTATGAAGTTGTTTAGCTCATGTAAGGTTACTAGACCTTAAGATTCACAAGTTAGGTGCGAGAGCCACTGAGTGTAATTTTGTGGGATATTCTCTTGTATCTAAAGCATATAGATTTCTAGACTTAACTCACAACACCTTTGTTGTTCCCATTGGAATGTTATGGTGTTGTCATTATTGGCAAACCTAAATGGGTGTCCGCATCACTGGAACATCATGCCTATTGTCTATATATGACTTCACAATGTCGGAAAAGCATGCAAATGAAGAAGAAGCGGTGATGGAGTGAAATATCCATATACGGCATAAACAAGTGATTCTAAGCTTGTTTGAGCGCATTTTGGAGCTATTGATGAGTTGAGCATCTTCGGGCGATCCGATAACCATGGGAAGACACCAGCAACCATATTATATCATGATAGAGTGTTACGGATGCTTACGGCACAGCAAAAATCGTTTTGGCTATATAGGTCTCAAACAAGCGATTCTAAGCTTGTTTTAACCTAGTTTGGAACGGTTATTGATTTGAGGCACTCCGGGTGATCCGATTATCATGGGGAGACACCAGCAGCCATAATATACCATAATAGAGTGGTATGGACACAAACGGCACAACGAAAATTTGTTTTGCTCAGGACGTCATATTAGTGCTCGGTTTTGCGTAATTGGACCATATACACCGTTTTGGGCTTACAACAGCTACTTTGAGGTTTGTGGGCTTCAATGAAGTTAATATGGACCTAATGGGCTACAATGAGCCCCAAAATAAGCAATGGGCTTATGAAATTCGTGGTGGGCATTTGGGGACATCACTTTGGACCTAATTGTGCAATGTGAAGGATTTGGGCCAACTAATGGGCTTGGCACACAAGTGCAACAACTAATCAAGCCCAATGATACTTGGAGGAGCCCAACCACACTTGGACCAAGTCAAATTCGTGGGAAGATGCCATTCCACTATTTGGTCCACCATTGGTGACAAAATGCCTTAATTTGTGGTATGTTGTTGGAGCATCCAAGGACATCTATGTTAGATGCCTTCTTTTGGCTAGTGGAGACATCATAATGAGCCTCCCACCCCCAATACATGGAGCATGTTTGGTGGAGGAATCAATTCAACCACTATGCCATGTCTTGGAGACTTTGGAGGGCTATATAAAGAGGGCCTCTCCCTTGGACGAAAATCACACCTTCCTTGAGCATTGAGAGAGCATTTGAGTGAGAGAATTGAGAGAAATTCTCCTAAGGTGGTTGAAGAGTGCCTTGTTTGTTCTTGAGCACTCTTAGGGTTTCAAAGGGTTGAGTTTGTGTGAGCTTGGGAAACACTTGTGAGAATTGTGTGTAGAGTTCCCAAGATACATTTCCGGTGACCCGAGTAGTGTTTCCGTGGCTGGAGAAGGTGGCAGCCTTGGTGCATATTCCGGAGCTTCTTCGAGTACTTTGCGCTCTTCGTGCGACAATAAAGCGTTTGGTTTCGTGAGTTGCTCTCATAATTCTGAATTTATTATTGTTGAAGCATTGTAAGTTTGTCAACCCTAGTGAAGGGACGACAACATTTTTATTGGTCAGTGAGACCATTGTATCGCTCTAGTGAAGGGCTTATACAATTTTAGTGAATTCGTTGGTGACGGTAGTGAACCCGAACCAGCCGTGGACGTAGGTTGCACACATTGTGTAGCTGAACCACGTAAATATTGTGTTTGCGATTGGTTGTCTTGTTTACTTGTTTTATACTAGCCGTAACAAGTAAATTTTGAAAAGACATACGAATTGTTAAAGTGCACTGATTCACCCCCCCTCTCAGTGCTTATATTGGGACTAACAACCTTAATAGAATCTTTAGATGCAGAATTTTTTGAAAATAAATTTCCTTCTAAATTAAGGAATAGTGGGGGCGCTTCTACAAGTGGATCTGGTGATTATACGCAAGCGACCTTGAGCCAATATGATGAACATTTGAGGAGAAGCAAAAAACTGAAAGTTGAAAAGGATTTTGGGCCAGATTATTATGTGTACCTCGTCTTAGGCAATTTACTATGGTAGATGAAGCCCTATCCTCTTCTAACTTTGACTTTTGGAGAGAAGCCATCAATAATGAGATAGATTCTCTAATTTCCAACAAGACATGGAAATTAACAAATTTACCTCATGGTTATAAGGCTATGGGGTGTAAGTGGGTTTTGAAAAAGAAACTTAAACCTGGTGGGTTTGTGGATAAATACAAAGCGAGACTAGTGGCCAAAGGTTTCAAACAAAAAGAAAATATTGATATTTTTGATACATACTCTCTTGTCATACAAATTACATCCATTCACACTTTGATTGCTATATCAACAATTCATAAATAGGCTATACACTAGATGGATATAAAGACGGTCTTCCTTAATGGAGATCTAGATGAGGAGATCTACAAGGAATAACTAGAGGGTTTTGTAATCCCTGGTCAGGAACAAAGGGTATGTAAGTTGATCAAATCTATCTAATGGTTTGAAACAAGCACCAAAACAGTGGTATGAAAAATTTGATGATTTTATGATTTCAAGTGATTTCAAAATAAATGAAAGTGACAAATGTATCCATTACAAAACTATAAATGGTTTACATGTTTTGTCATGCTTGTATGTTGATGATTTGCATTGCGGTTCTAACTTGTCTATTGTGTTAGAAATTAATAAACTTCTTAGGGGACATTTTGACGTGAAGGACATGGGTGAAGTAAACATCATACTTAGCGTTGAGATCACTAACACTGAGAATGGATATTCCTTGAACCAAGCCCTATTACATTGAGAAAGTACTTGGCAAGTATAGTTACCAATACCATACACTGGTTTGTACTCCATTTAAGCCTAGCCTTTGGTTGTTTCCAACAGAGGATTATTATGATATTATTGATTAAAAGTGATATACAAGTGTCGTAGGGAGTCTGTAGTATCCTTCAAATTGTACAAGATCTCACATTGCATATGTCGTTAGAGTATTGGGCAGGTTTATAAGTAAACCAAATTGTAGTCACTGGGATGTCGAGAGTAGGATAATGAGATACTTGAAACTGGACTACACATTATGGCTTACACTATTAAAGCTATCCTGCTATACTTGAAGGGTATAGTGATGCTGATTGGAACACCTTATCAAGTGATTCAATGTCCACGACAAGGTCTGTTTTTACTCTTGAAGGTGGAGCTATTTCTTGGAAATCCAAGAAATAGCAAGTTATCGCACAATTCACTATGGAAGCTGAGCTTATAGCTTTGGCTTATGCTAGTCAAGAAGCAAGCTAGTTGAGAGACCTCGTGTCTGAGATGCTCGTGTGGGAAACTTGAATGTCAGCTGTGCTTATACACTGCGACTGGATTGCAACTATGGGTAGAGTGTGTAGTAAATTTTATAACAGAAAATCCAAATCTATCAGAAGAAAACATAGTACTGTGAGATCTCATATAAATAATGGTACCATGAATTTTGATCATGTAAGGACAAACGATAATATCGCGAATACTTTTACAAAGGCTCTAGCTAAAGAAAAAATCTAGAAAGCATCGAAGGGGATGGAACTGTTGCCCATAAAAAAATAAAAACTACCTATGAGGATACTAACCTAGGCACTAGAGATCCCAAGAACTAGGTTCAATGGGAATAATGAATCATAGACTAGTTTGTGAGACTATGTACAATAAAGTTAATAACTCAGTGTGTCCCTGCCTATAGTGCAATGCATAGAATCCTATAACGAATGACAAGGATGAGATTTATCTCTTAATGGGTACTATAGCTCTTATAAGTGGGATGTTACTGTTATGGGAGGATCCTTGAAAGACCCACCTATATGCATGTTAGAAGTGGGCCCGCTTTGATGAGAATTTGGCAAATTCTCTAAAACACTCATGAAATTGGGAGAAAGCGCAAGGTCGTAATGTGCTTGGGTAAGAAAACTAGATTTTAAACACTTTGAATTTTGTGTGTGTTAAGTGATTGCTATGCCCTTAAGATGTATTGTTTCAAGGCTTTGCTATCTTGACACTAGTGTAGTGTTTACTTATATGCTAAACAATGGTTCAAGCCACTAGCACCTTTGTTAAGCATAGTGTTCCTCTATGCCCAAAGTATTATTTGCATGTGTTGTTATACTTGCTTGTTTAACGAGATTATTGGAAAAAAAAATATTAGTAGGGGATTGTTGGAGTTATATTTTCTTTTAGTGGCCAAATTCGATTGATATTATTTGAAAAAACCAATATATGGCTTTATGCCATAAATGGATTCTTTCAAACTTCAATTGATGGTGCTTCAAAAAAAAAAAAAAAAAGACCCAAACGTATGGCTTGATGCCATCCGTTTTGCATTCTTTTTAATTTTTAATTTTATTGCTATTAGTTAGAATACTTGGTGTGAGGAGCCTCCCTAGCCCTATAAAAGGGTAACCTTAAGAAAGGAAAAATCACACCTCTCATTCCACTCTTCCTCTCCTTTCATTTGCTCGCTCCCACTTATAGAGAATCTCTTTCGTGATCATGGTATTCTTGAGTTTCTTGGACATGGTATGCTTGTATAGCGAGTTTGATTCGATTTTTTGTTGAGTAATCAAAGAATTGTTCAAACTTTCAACCATTGTATCTTGACACGACATGTCAGAGATACAGTTGCTCCGATTTCCCTACAATAGGCGTGAATCGTCTAAAGAAAACAACCTGATTCTCGCCTAGGCTATCTGATTATTTTTTAATTTTTTATTTTATCTTTCAATTATAGAATCTGTACAAAGAGTGATCATTCAACGATTCCGACAAGAAAGAAAGACTATTCGTAACAATTATTCCTGATTCCATCGAAAATTTGAAGATCAACCCCAACAATTAGACTATACTAAAAGGCACATGGGTTATCAAATTGACAAAAACTAGAAGCGTCAGGGAAATTTCTAACAGGCTGCTATCAAAATCTAAACAATTTTTTTTTTTTAAAAGTTTTATCCAATCTAGTGCTAGAATAGGGGAGATTTGACAGAGAATAAGTGCTCTATAGCATTAGTTATGGTACAAGGGACCCTCGACTTGTTACAAACGTTACTTCGGTTCATCCATGACTCATTAGTTGGGCTGCGCTTGGAAGGGACTGATACATTGACGAAGTGGCTAAGTGGGAAAGCCCAACAACTTGGAACAGAGAACGAACAAAAACAAGAATTAAAGAAAAGGCTCAGTAGAGAAGTTGGGGTTCAAACTCAGCAAAGTCAACAGAGCCAGAGTCAACTGCTGGCATGAGATATGCAGCCAGGATTTCAGAAGCCAAAGCTGCAATGAGAGGGATCCTCTTCAAGTTCTTCACCAAGGGAATGTCCCGACCCTCTCCCACTGCCAATAGCTTCTCGTTTATCTCCACCATCCTGTCCAACTTCCTCTTGAACTCCGGGTTCTCCACGTCCAACACTGCTGGAAAAATCCACGCTGCCGTGCGATTTGCCTGCAGAAAAAAACACAACCCATAATAGCATTCATCAACTTACCGTAAAAACCGCCAAGCAAAGAAAATGAGAGAACAAAATACAATCTCATCGTGGCATGGAGAAATCGTATATAAAGTTAGGACTACACAAATGCTACAAACAAGTGAAAGGCAGTTCACAAATTTTCAATCTTCATTTTCTTTTCTTTTTTTCCTTTTTTTTTTTTTGTCTCCATCCCCATTCTGAGTAATTGTCTTGAACGATTCGACATGAGAAACAAAGCCAGGAATGAGATTCAATCATGGATTAGATTGGGTATTTGGTGATGGAATCTTCAGACTCATTTTGTATGTACAAGAAAACACTTGAATTTAAGACTACAGGGCAATCCCGCAACATCACATGCCTGCGCTTTACATTCCTAAAATATCAGGTTTCTAGGATGTGACACAAAGGGTAAAGTAGCATTCTATAAACTAAAAAAATAGAACACATTTCTCATGCAGGAAAGCTTACCTCGATGAGGACATGCATGTCGAATTGTTTGGTGTCAAGGCCAATCCCCTCGTGGAACGCAGAGTGCTGACAATCGTTGAGGTACATAGTCACATACACCTGCAGAACACATTCGCTGAGACACAACCCTCAAAAGGAAACAGCAAGAACCCATTTCCTGAAAGCATAGCACATGCCATCCACGAAGATGGATTACCGATAGGCAGAAGAATCTGGCCCAGAGCTTGGCCTTCCAATCATTGAGGAACTGGGGCTAGGCCCTCATCAAGGCAGAGAAGAAATCACCATGCCTGTTCTCATCCTGGCACCAGTTCCCAAAGTAGTTGAAAATGGGATAAACCTGGTACTCTGGGTTGGCCTTGAGGTGCCTGTAAATGGTAATGTATCTCCAGTACCCAATTTTCTCAGACAAGTAAGTCACATAAAATATGAACTTTGGCTTGAAGAATGTGTATTTCCTGGCCTTAGTCAGGAACCCCAAATCCAACACCAGATTGAAATCAGACAACCCCTTGTTCAAGAACCTGATTTTCAAGGGGAAAAAACCATTCATTCCTATAAGTAAGATTTGAAAATTGATTATTGTTGCAAAGTGTAGCTCGTGTGCTCATACATATGTAACATACAATATGTTATTATGGGCAAAATATGTAGCACTTAGACTAAAAGTTTCTAGACGCAGGCCACTAGCCGGGAAAAATTTGCAACTCATCTGATTATGGATGTGCAAGGGAAATTCCTACGAGTTTGCATACTTACCCGGCATGCCTGGCTTCGTCCCTTGACACGAGAGAGAAAATTTCAGCAACCGCTGGATTGGTTTTCTGTATCATCATCCCCCAAAGATAGAGAACAATTAGAAATGAAGAAGAAATCAGATCAATCCCAACCATAGAATCAAACATGATTTATACATAGAATTTTTCACTCTTAACAGATGTTTCTTAGTAGCCCGTGAAAAGTAACAGAAAAATATCTGTAGAGTATGAATGATATTTGGAACTACCGAGAGTTTCAGCATTTGTAATCTTTTGAGTGCTCTCATCAATCTAACGGCTATTTTCAGTACTTTGAGACATGAACTCACTGACATGGCCTCCACTGAAATTCAAGTTTGACTTCAAAGGCGATAATCTTTGAGTAAAATTAGGAAGAGAGTGGAGGAAGGGATATACCTTGAGCCTCCTCCCGAGCTCTTTGTAGAGGAGGAAGCCGGAGAACTCGGCTGCACAAGACCTCTCCAAGAACTCGACGAAGATTTGGCGGAGAGGGCCCTGCATCTGATCCGCGGCCTCCTTGAACTCCTTGCTCCGCACGAAGTGCGTCTGGTTGTAATCCGTCTTGAACTCCTGTAGCAGCACCTCGAACTCCTCCTGATTCAGCGTCTTGTTGATCTCCGTGTTGAACAGCATCTCCATCTCGTCGAAATCCGTCGTGTAGAACCTCGGCGTCAGTAGGGTCTCTTTGATCCCCGCTTTCTTCTTCGACGACGACGATGACGACAAGGATGCTTTGACGGCGCAGGGCAGCTTCCGCGCGCCTCGCCGTGGGGCGGCGGCGATGCTGAATTTGGGAACAGGTTTCACTAAGGCCATTTCCAGTGCCGCCATTTTCTTCTTTTTTAATTATTTTTACCTTTGGTTCTGCGCGAGTGTGTGTGTGTCTTGGGGTAAATGGGTGAAGATGACTTTGTGATGTCACATCTTATATATATATATTTTCTAATAAAATATCTGGGTCCCACCCCCCAATTTTCACGCAGCACCTCGCCTTTTCTTTTCTAATTAAAAGATAAATTTATTTTTTGATAAAATAATTTTGTTTTAAAGTGCATTTGTACGAATAAAAAAATCTATTTAAAAAAAAGAAGGAAAAGTCCATTTCAAATATGTGAATATGCTAAAAAAAAAAAACTATTGATAATATAATATTTCAATTATAAAATCTTAAAGTACGTATTTATCATTTTACATAAGGAAAAAAGCTCATATTCGAAGTCTACGTATACATGCTAAAAAAATATTAAAAATATAATATTTCAATTTCAAAATCTTCGACCATAGAAGTGGAAGCAGTGCGAGATGCTTGGGCTTGGCTCAATTCGAAGATTTTCTAGTTCAAGGTCAAGCTCAGGCAACTCAAGCAATGTGTTGAGTTGAGTTCGAGTGTCGTCAAACTCGGACTCGATAATTAGAAAACTATTCAACTATACATGTACTTGTTTTTTACATACTTATTTTCATATAAATGTTATATATCATTGTATAGTAGTATTATATATTTGTCAAAAAATTCTTGCCCTTACCCCCGTGAGTTTAAGTCGAGCTCGAGCCGAAGTTATTTCATATCGCGTCAGGTATTAAGCAATTCAATACTCAAATACGCTCCTATGCGAAGAAATAAAAATTTTAAAATGGTAACTTGCCCCTACAAAGGGCAAAAATAAATTTTGTGTGCCCTACAACTACTAAAAACTAAATAACCTATTGGTCTCTCCACTCTCCCCTACACTGTTAGGAACTTATGACCACTCTCCCCTACACTGTTAGGAACTTATTATTGTAAAATACATATTAGTTTATCTTCAAAACCCATTCCTAAAATTTAGCTTAAATTATATTTTATTATTTTCTTTTAAGATTTCAGCCTTTATATACTGAATGGTTATTTATTTAGTTCATCTCTTTTCTTTTATTGTTATGTGAACAGCTGTTACCGTTCTTTACTTACCAACTTCCAATTCGTACCAAGGAATCTCACTTAAATTTCTTTCCTGATATATCTTCAAATAATAATAAATAGAAAAACCCAAGAAATGAACATATATATATATATATATATACTATTTGTTCTCAATACTACTCCTACTAATTTTCTCTCCGATGCGGAATATATGACGGATTTGTTTTTTCAATCTCCTCGTCCTCTTGTTTCCTAAAGGTGGTCTCGTGGGATCCAGATCCACTGAATTTGCAAAGCGATGAAATTAGAAATTTAGTTGATTTTAGGCATTTATTATTAAAAAAATGGATAAAGAAAAATTAAAGGTGGAGAAATCAAAGAGTTTGTATCGTCCAAATTCATAAATTCATGATTCGACAAATTCTGTAAATTCATTATCAGTGTTGTGACGGCCACCAGACGAGTCTTACGTAACCTTCTCTCTCGTTAACAATAACAGCTTCACCTTGCTGGCAAAAGAAGGAAAAAAACTCTGTATGCCAAGTCAGAGTCTCCTTACAACCAACCAAATGAAAAGGAAAAAAAAAATTCTCCGCTCTCAGTCTCAATTTAGTCAATTTTAGCCATTTATTAAGAAAAGGTAGAGAAAATTAAAGGTGGAGAAAGTGAAGGATTAGAATTGTCTAAATTTATAAAATCATGATTTTATAAATTCAGTGGATTCATATCCGTTGTTGTGACGGTCACCGGAGGAGATTTACGTAACCTTTTTTCTTGTTAACAATAATAGCTTCACCTTGCTGGTAAAGAAGGAAAAAAACTCTGTATGCCAAGTCAGAGTCTTCTTACAACCAACCAAATGAACAAAAATTCTCCATTCTCAGTCTCTGCGAAAAAGAAAAAAAATTGTGGAGGAGAGAGGAGAGGGGGGAAGGGGGAAAATATAGCAACAAAAGTAAAAGGGCAAACGCTACAACACAATATGTCAACACAATTTACCCTTGCAGACAGCCCCAAGAATTTGGTACTATTCCATTTTTTCCCCAGCATGTATGAACAGAAACTGAACCGGCGACTCATAGGCAGGCGAAGCGGATAAGCAGGTAAACATTCGGGCAAGAGGAGGGTACTTACTGTAAATTTGAATCTGAGCTTCACGATGACAGGTGAGAGGGATCGATCCCTCCACTCCCCATGGAAACCAACTTAAGACAGCAATCTCATGCAACCAATATTTTGAAGTTCTGAGAGATGCTCTGCAGTAAAACCTGTTACAAGGATAAATTAGTAGCTCACGTCAATTGAATGCATTGATTTAGCGTAGAAAGAAATGAAGCCAACTCGAAAGGAAGACTGATTATAGATGTATATCGGATGAAACACCAAGGCGAGTCTCCATGTGCATTACAAATGTCTTTCGAAAACCACAGCAACACGACAATTCTTTGAAGCTTTTAATGGGGTTGATACAAGTTCATTCCAATTTTTGGTGTCATTTATGTGAGTTCACAAGAACTCCATCAATTCAGTCTGTCATCATGCAGGCCAAGCCCAAAGAGCATTTGCAAATTCAATAGAACTGCATTATTCATGAATCATGACTTCCTTCAAATATGAAACACGCAACTCCATGACAGTATTTCAACACCATGCTGTAAAAGAGCCTGATGCGACAAAAGTAAAATAAAGATGGAGATGGATATTAATAATGACTAAGAACTAATGTAGTGGTTTGGTAATTAAACAAGCTTGAAAAAATAATGTTTCAATGAAGATTATTAAATAGGGGAGAACATGAATAATATACCTCATCAACCGCTTTGGTGATATATATGGGAGCTCCTCTCCTCGCTGGTTCTCATGCCTTCACTGTTTCTGCCTTCAGCAGGAGAATGTAGCTCACATTCTTCTAATCGTCCAGTAGCGGGAAATGGGGAAATTTCTCCTGTCCTTACCTTTCAAATCCCCCAGGTCATCATAATCCAAGTTCCGCAATAGTTCAGGAAGGTCAAAACCACCATCTTCCACGAGTTTTGTTCCCATTTCAATGTCTATTTTTTCAGTTGAGCCACCCATGATGCCTCTCTCCAGTCTTTTAGAAGCCTCCGCTATTTGCTCATCTTCATGCACCAATGCTCTGAAATCATTCATTGAAGATGGGATAGTGGAGGTAAAAATTTCTTTAAGATTCCCTATCATCCCCTTGGTATACGGGTTTTCCTTCACATCGTACCGATACCGAAAGTTCTCGTAAGTTGTCTGCAAAACAGTAAAAGAAACCAAACAGTACATAAACTAGAAATGAGTAATAGTGAGACCAATCATACAATTAAGTAGAAAATTAATAAATAAACAGTATGAGCAATGTCCCTCCTCACCCTTTCTTTCCTTGTTTTCTTGCCATGCTCACCCTTTGTGCGTGCATGCATGTGTGAGCGTGCACTAAAACACTAACAGGAGGGAGTTATTAAATGTGCCTGGACCATAGATTTATGGATAGTTTGTGAAATACATGAGTATAACCTGGTTTGTGCAAATCAGATAAGAATGGAAAGCAGCTAGGCCACCCACGAACCAAACTACGATGAAGGAATACACTATGAGAACATCTGAAACGATGTCATTTGACATTGCCTTCAAGATGTTTCTTCTTGGATGAAGGATGTTGATCCAAGAAACCGCAAAGACAAAAAGGCACAAGATGGTTGATGTTGATATGAACATGAAGAAAAATCGATAGTTCCGCTGTAATGACAAAAAAAGGGAAAGAAGTTAGTTTATGGAAAGAGAACACGATTACAGATTCTAGAAAAACTGTCAAAGAAAATCCACTACAGCATTTGAAATGATTCATGTTGCTAATAGAATCCTGTATTCCTGCGTATATTTAATTGCAGTAGTTTTATTATTTCAATAAGAAACCTCATTACTATTACTGCATTTCTTTACACAATGAGGCTCACTGCAAAACTATTAACAAACAAAAGAAGTGTTAGTAAAAAATACTAGTACTCATGTCCAGTGGAACCACGATCACTTTTAAAACATAAAACTACATGCAATATTATTGGTTCCTGTCCAAACAAGCATGTTAGCTATCTTGATTCAAGTACAGTCAAACAGAATCCGGAGGCTGGCAATGCAAGCTGGATGTGACGGCTAAGGTTTGAAGTGTAGGCTGCATCTCATGTGTTAGCTCAATAGGGTTTCTTTGTATTTTAATGGAATGTAATTATCATAAATAGATAACCAACTAAACCTAAAGGTATAAGGTGGCAACAAATTCCCCGACTCTCCCTCTCCCAACGTTTCTTCTTTTTCCTACAAAGCACTTAATTATCTAATTCTGCCAACATAATTTTTTAACTAACATATTTAGGACCCATATGTGCTGGAGGATAAGAATTACATTTTATTTTCCTATTTTCAAAACTGAGGGCCTGACAATGATGTTGGAAAGCGCTATTTGTATTGTAAGTGAGGCTTGTATATGATTAGGTTCAAACTGTATACTATACCTTGACCTTGCTTTTAGGCCTTGTTGTTGGGCCTTGCAGCCAACCCAGTTGAGCTTTACTCACTTGTTAAGTCACCTGTGCATGTAAAAGCATCATAAATAGACAGCTCACCTGATTCAGGATCATAGTTGTTAGGTTCACCCCTAAAAGGATTCGCATCATAAGAGTGAATCCTTTATCATAAATTGTCCAATTCATTCATGATTTAAGATGATTCATCGTAAGATGATACTAATTCTCTCCCTCTCTACCTGTTCTCTCTCATCTGAAACTCTCCGTTCAACTTGGTATCAGAGCTCCAAGAGGAGCTTTCAGATGATGTGAGCTTGACAATTCTATAGGATCATTCTCTATCAAGGATCTCACTGTGACATAACTTCATTGTTTTCTACTCCTCTTTCTCCCGCAACACTGAAATTCTCATTTTTCTATGGCTGCTCTAGGGGAGTTCTTTTTCCCGTGGTTCTTCTCAGAGCTGTGATAGAGATTTTCTCTTCCATTAGTCTTTTTCTAGAATGCCATCCAAGGCAGCACCTTTTTTCTCGTAAAGATCTCACCTTCTCCAACTATATGGAAGTCACCACTTTGAAAACTTCCACTGGTTTTCAGTTGGGTGATCAGCAGTTTCCTGTTTTCTGTGCAGAGAATAAGCTGGATGAAACAAAATTCCTTGAATGGCCTCGGTCAGCCCAATTGATCCTTAAGCAGAAGATGGGGAATTCAGATGGCAGGGTTTCCATTCCCAATGTGAGTGACGAAGCCTAGGACACTTGGGAATCCAAGATTGCCAAGAAGGGGCAGAGATTCCTTAACACTGAGGAGGAGGTCTGGGAGTTACTTCTTCAGTCTCAACTCCCAACAACAGAATAATGCTGTGCCCCACAAGCATTATGAGGATGTTAGCAAACCAGGAAAACTTTTTTTCCAGAGTTAAAGGACTGACTTATGGGAGACCACTGATCACTATGATACAAGAGTGGAAAGGTAAGGATGATATGACTCAAACACTTGAAGCTTGTTGAAGAATGAAGGCTGTTTCAGTTTCTCACTGGTCTCGATCCAAGTTTTGACAAAAGGGCAAATTCTTGGACAAGCTGAGTTGCCAACTCTAAATGGGACCTATGCTCAATTTCTAAGTGAGGAGACTCAAATGCAAGTGATGAATCCTACTCCTGAAGCTTCATTTGGAGATAGTAAGGTTCCACTTCAAAACCAATCGCAATGAGGGGGACAACAGATACTTTAAGTCCCAAAATAATAGGTCCCAAACCGATTTGGGATTCTCAACAAGAGACAACCCAGCTTTGGCTTCTACTTACAGTACGATAAAGGACATTGGAGTGCCCGAAGAAGAGGAAAATCATTCGTGAACATAGGGGCAGGGAAAAACATGTCAAAAAGAGACTTCCTTTAATCCCACACTGCTGCATGATCCATCCTAGCCTGCAAAGATGAACTTGACTGTATGAGTGCCTTACTTTCTCAACTCAGTTCGCAAGGTCGGAACTCTTCCACAGGAAACATGCCATGGATATTTGACTCAGGTGCCACAGTTCATAATAATACAGGCACCTCTCCCTTCTTCAATACTTCAAACTTAAATCCATCATAGGGTAAACCATGGCCTCTCCTATATCCGACTGATTCTACCATAGAGGCAAATGATAGATGGTAACTCCTCCTGAACATGCCATTCTTATAACTTGACCAACCATTAGGAGAAGCAAATACAGTGGGTACACTAATCAATAATTGATGAAGCAGCTTGAAGAATTTTCAACAAGGAAATTAAGGTAAGTTGTAGTCCCACAACTCAAATCAGTCCCAAAGGGCATTGTTATTCAAGATGTTTCCGATTATCAAAATTATTCTTTTGCTTCCAATTGAGACTCCAAAGTTTGATGTCACGTATTTCTTCACAGCTGATGATTGACTGTGACACCATGTCCTCAAAAAATGAAGCTCCTCAGTTAAATCCATTTTAAAATTCGTGATTGAATTTTCACCAACCAGAGGAGAATGACGAGAGATGCCTATTCAAGCAGCAAGGGTAAATTTAGGAAATTAGGATTTAACATGTAATTTTGGATTCTAAGGAATTATTGTAATTCTATTTTTTTAGAGAGAATATTTAGGGCGTTATTAGGATCCTTTATAAATGGTATAAGCATAATAGATTTCTGTAGGGTCCAAGTTATATATCCCTATTTTTAAATCTTCTGTTTTCGTGTTTTGGGACTGGGCTTATTGAATTATAAATTGATATCGAGATTTATCTCTATTTCTCTCCTCTTTTTCTCTCTTTCCCCCACATTCATCTCCTCCCTCCTAGGTTTCTTCACTTCTCTCTCTCTCTTCTCCCCTTTCTTCTTTGCTACCCTACATCAACTTGCCTACACACGACAGGGAGGATGTTTGGATCTGGAACCTTAATAATTCTCATCTGCTTAGTTCTATATCATTTTTCCAGCAATTATCCTCGTCACCTGGCATTCTATCTCCAATGCTTACAAAGATGATTTGGAAATCTAAAATCCCACACAAAATCAAAAGCTTTGCATGGACTGACAGGTCAGGAAGCCTCATAAGGCCCTTTCTCCAAATGCATGTGTGCTGTATTTTCAAGATGCTGAGACTAATGATCATCTGTTCATGCACCGGTTTTTTTGTCCTAGCCTTTAGAGCAATCTCTTCCGATTTTTCAGGAGGCTTGCGTAGCCCCAAAATTCTGTTCTTGGTGACAAAATTCTAGGGCTTTGGGCGTTGCAAGACAAATAAGTCACTCTGGATTGATCCCTCTTTGCTGTCTTCTGATGCATTTGGCTCGAAAGGAATAGTAGGATCTTCATGGGAAATGATGCCGGAAGACTTTCCAGCACTCAGTATAAAAGTCAGAAATTCTAGAAAACAATGGAATATAAAACAGAATTCCATTCTCGAGTCTAGAGATCTAAAGATAGGAAATTAGGATTTAATTTGTTATTTGAGATTCTGAGAATTATTAGGATATTACTAAGATCTTTTATATTTGGCATTTATAGATCTCATGCATTACGGTCATGATGAGATTATTATCGATTATTGTATTTTCAGGTTTCTAAAGGTTTTCTTAACACTTAAACTAAAATAAATCATTCCAACAGCAAGCTGCTGATTTTCAATCTCTTCTTCCTCTCTTTATTTGCTTTGAACCTTGTTTTTCCTGCATCAAAAGAGCATGTCCATGTCCTTGCATAATGTTTGGGCTAAAGCTTCCTTATTGGCTGTAGCTTGGGGTTTTCCAAAAGGAGTCAATCTTAGGGATATTCACAGAGATTGGAAAGCTTACCTATTCTTTTCCTTTTTTTTTCCCTTCAGTTTGTTGTTGTCGTTGTTTGGGCTTTTGCCCAATAGAAGATTCCCCATCCTGGCTGCCTGTACTCTTCTTTCATTTTCTATATATTGTTTGCTTATTGAAAAAAAAAAAAAAAAACCAGCAGATACCCCCCACGACTCTAACCACAGACTCAGCATTAAACCCTCCGATTATGATAGATGTGCCTAAGCAAGCTGAATGTGGCTGCTAAGTTTTAAGTGTGAACTGTAGCTCATGTGTTGGTCCAATAGAGTTTCTCAGTATTTAACCTACCGTATGTAACTATCATAAATAGAGAGCCCACTTAAGGTGAGAACATTCTCTCTCTCCTCTCCCCCACGTTTGTTCTTTTCCTACAAAACCCTCTCTCTCTCTCTCTCTCTCTCTCTCTCTCTCTCTCTCTCTCTCTCTCTCTCTCTCTCCCTCTCTCTCTCTCTCTCTCCTACATTTCTTCTTCTCCCACAAAACCCTCAATTATCTAATTCAAACAACTCAATTTTTTAACAAATTCAGGGAAGCATATTTTGAAGCCCCATGTGCACTTGAGAATAAGAAATATTAATTGCATCTTGGTTTTGTTTCAAAACTGAGGCCCTGACAATAGCACACTGGCCCAATGAAAAATCCTCTCCACGCTCCTGTTGCTCTGAGCCATTTCATCAAACAAGTATTGTGCTTATATAAAAGGGTGGAAGTTTATTTTTCTTCATTAGCTGCATAGTATGGAAGCAGAAACCCCCAATTTCAAATTTTCAATCAATCCATGACACTGAAAGGCTTGAAATACTGGATAATATAGCTTAGAAATTTTAATATCAAAGGGATCTCACCCCCATCCAATTTTAATATCTAGATTCTTTCTACCATTCTAAAACCAAGAATTATGCATATCACCACAAGAAACTAATCGGAAAATAACTTGAAAGATCTAAAAAACATTAATTTTGCACTTCTTGCACCTAACCATAATCTGTTTAAGACATGAAATTCATCACTTCCAAAAGAAAAAGCAGGTCCTACATACGAATTGAAATTTGTAGTTCAAAATTTTCTGAAATTCCTCACTGCCAAATAAATAAATATAGAACATGACAAAAGATTTGTTGTAAAAAAGCTCCTATACGTCAAGTATGATTCGTAATTTGACAATTTGATAGGCTAGCATTACTTAAGCCCTAGAGGAAGGGATTATGTTGATAACTTACTATTCCAATGCACTGACCAACCCATGGGCAGTGATGATCAAATCTTTGAACACAATTGTTGCAGATAGAGCAATGAGAAGCACGGGGAGGACGATAAAGCAAGCATGTCTCACAATACTTCACTTTTACTGTGTGGCCATTCACAACAGCATCCTTTGTCCGTGGTAGTTTAAAAAATGGGGTCCTGCCTGCGACCCACTCCATCGAAGGCGTAAGCTGATCAACTGCTTCATCAGATACAGGAGGCGTTGTGTTTCGAGGCAATATTCCTGGATCTCTACTGGATGTCAAGAACAGCAAGAATAAATCCTACATCAAAAAATGGTCGAGATACTAGATTATAATCTTCAACCATCAAAAAGGCTACACCAGTTCTATCGTAGTTGTGGAGACATGCTTGTATTAGCCATTGTTCATCAATAAATTAAATTATTAAAAAAATCATGGCCCTGGGATCATAACAGATATGGACACATAATTATTGTAGTTCAAAAGAAAGAGCACATAGAAGTAATGTAATGAAATTAACATTCTTCAATTCAGAAGCTGACCTCTTGTTGCCTTTCTAAATGTTGTCAGAAAGTGGAAAAAAGGAAGGGAAGAATTTAATTTCTCATGTATTAGTGCATCCGGCTCACATATTCCATGTTATAGCCTTTAAAAGAAAATCTCCCCACAGAAACAACAAGTTATAATGTGAAATTTGTGCAGAAATATGAAACTAATATGCATAACCCATTGAAAATCTCAAATCATCTTAGTGAGGGCCCAAAAGATTGGAAAGGACTGCAGATACAGAGGTTCTGTGATACAGCTTTATGAGGGTTAGTGTTTTCCCCCTCTTTGATAGGCAGGCATGATCCAACAGACACTTTGGTTAATGCTGTAAAACAGACAAAACAATGATTTACTTACTAAAATGGTGAGGACTGACGCAATGACCAAGACAGGATACCAATAAGCCTCATTTACAGTCTTGTCCTTTTTAATCTTGAGGTAAATATTTGTACAAAATGCTATTGCAGGACCAGCAATCAGAAGGATTGACAAAAGCAGAGATGCAGCATCAGGACCAAAGATCAATCTTCCACCACAGAGAAAAGTCTGAAAACAAGTGATAAAATAGAAAAAATGTAAAAAAGACTTCATCAGCTGTAACAAATGCAAACTAAGCAGCTTATATAATCAACCAAACGACAATATAATCATGCTAAACAAAAAAATTAATAAACACTAAAAGTTCACTAGCAAGCAATCTATTACTGGAAAGTCACAACAGCGAGATATCATTACATCCACAACCTTATAAGACAGATTTCACAATAATCTTAAAGTATGCATCGCCCTATTGAATTATATGAAAATAATTTAGTACATATAAAGAAAACCAAGTTTGTAAAAGGCACTAATCAGTTTCCCATATATATTTAGCATATACAAATATCAGGACTATTAAGGTCGGAGGGAAAAAAAAGTGACAAATAAGCACTCTGTGCAGAATAAACATGGCATGACTAATCTGCAATAGTTGTTTTATGGTTAGTAAACTTGATGAGTGACAAGGCTCAAAGGGAAACAGTAAGTCTTGAATGACTCGTGATAGTTTAATGGTGAGCAAGAAAGATAAGAAATTGAGCATTGAAAAAGGATCTGCCTAGCCAACTACAAGCAGCTGAGATTTGCAGATTATTTCTATTGATTAGTTTCCAACAATGTTGGGTAGTTCTTATTTGCCAAAAAAAATATACATACATACATATATATATATTCTGGAAAGCTTTTTTTTTTTTTTTTAGGCACTACACGATTTGGTTAACTTTACATAGAATAAATAAAGGTAACATAAAGCTCTACAAGGGCCAAGATCTTCTTAAAACTTCAGCAAAATCTTAATTGAAGGCAAATATTCTGTTCCTCCATCTAATGTTGATATTACATAAAATTTATCCTCTCCTATCTTGTCTGGTCAGAACAATTACATTAATAGAATTTGAGTTTCAATTCAATTAAACAAGCTAAGATAGAGCTGGAGTTGGAGTAAGCTATGATGAAACAAAAATTACAAAGATGACCAGAACATGATTACCATCCATGATAATAGCCTAACAATTTGCTTAGAATATAGGGCCAATCCTTCCATGATAAAACGAAAATTTTCCCATTACTAGCAATTAGAAATCAATCAAGATAAAAATAAGCATGAATGGAATCCAAAAAAATTTTCCTTCCACTGGAAACACCCCGATGGATCAAAATAATAGATATGCATCCACACATACACACATTTATAGAACATTCAAATTTGAAGCCTAGCGATCACAAATTAAATGCAAAGAAAAAAAAAATACACAAATCATATCATCCAAAACTCAAGCATTATTCAATGAATGACATAAATCACCAGGGATAGAGGGAGAGAGAGGCATACATTGTTTCCCTGCCAAACTTGATAGAGCCTCAAGGGTTTGTTGTCGGCGGCCATGAGAATCACGAACAAGTGCAATTCTGTATCGTAACACTATTCACCCACAAATCCACAAAAGGTTTTCTATCCATACGGCGAAAAAAATTTCCCTTCAAACCCCATCCGCCGATGATCCGCCAATGCCGATCCCCGTGAAACAGCGGGAAAATTTAGGGATTTAAAGTTTGGATGCCTGAGAAAAAGGTCGAAGCGAATCCGAGTCCGCTCCTCCCCTCTTCTCAGAGGGATCAAAATGAACAATGAAAGCCAAACCCAACTCTCCCTCCCTCTCTCTCTCTCTCTGTGTTGTTCTTCGTCTTCCCGTCTTTCAACGCGCTCCGTCATTTTCACGGGTAAATCTATTAATTAAAAGAAGAAACGTGCTGTCAAGTCCATAATTGCGACTGCCATCTAAAGCCATTAATTCCTTGCAAAATAAATAATTAGACTTAAAATTATGGATCCAAATTTGATGGGATAGCTTCTCATCATTCGTCTCGATGTTATTTTTTTTCCCCTCCTTTCCCTAAACTTCTCTTTTAAGTAAAAATCTTTTTCTACTTTAATAAGAAATAGCAAGATTCTCTAAATTTATGAATCCGAATAATTTTGATCATTAATTATAAAAAAATAGAAGAAAAATTAACGATGAAAGAAAAGAATAACTAAGACTGTCCAAATCAATAAATTCATTATTTTTTAAAATTTAAGTGATTCATATCCTCGTTAAATTTATAAATTCATCACTTTCTTAAATTTAAGTGATTCAAATCTTTGTCTTTCTTGGTCCAGGATAAACCTATGTTAAGGTTAAATTTAGACCCCTTCTAATATACATTTCGTCCAATACTCCTCAATGCATCTTTTTTTTTAAAAAAAGATGGAAAGAAAATGTAAACATATATATATATATAGATAAATTTATTTCCATAATGCGTTAGTTTCATATTTTAGTACTTAAAATTTTAAAAAATTAAAACCTTTAACAACCGTATAAAAGTCTCGATGCTTAATAATTTTTTTTGATGCAATTTCCCAAAACAGCTACTTGACTTGCATTAAATTTCCATTAGCCTTTACACGCTACAGTTCCTAAAAACTACAAAGGAAAATTACAAATTTAGTCCCATAGAAAAGAGCCAAGTAAAGAAGATTATGAAACAACACAATCCAAATCTTTGCCTTTCTTCAAATAATTTTTCCCGGGATACAGACAGCCCAGCATGAATGCAAGCACAAGCCTTCGTTTTCCCCGCTTCGTTTCATCTTCAGCACCAAGTGTTTAGGCTTGCAACGCATCACATTTTGCCTTCAATGAGTTGAACAGCAGCTTCAATATACAGTACACCCGTGCTGCGTACTGGCGCGACAAATAAATCTCAGCTTCAATCATTCCTGGAAGTTTATAATCCTCATTAGTTTACTCAGCATTGCCATATAAACGTAGAAGAAATTTGATCTCGTGTATCAATATTAAATGTAAGAAAAACATGTCAGAAATTTAAATTCTAGAATTTGCAGCTATATATATATATAAACATAGGGCAAGAGAGAGGAATCTTTATATGAGCGCATTCAGTGAGGCTCAAAACTCTCCTTGAATCATGCCAGCTGATAAAGTTTGAGCCTCGTCTAATTATGAATGAGGTCTCATCAAAATCTAATATTAGTATAAATAGAATATAGAGAGACATGAAGAGAGGTAAAGAGTCGCTCAAACTACTGCAGCTAGGAACTACAACAGCCTAAATCTCTCTCTTCTAGTCTTATGTGGACCCGGAATAGGTTTGGTTCAAATAAGAAAAGTTCACTCGCTTATTCGATAATCCCACACATAAAATGTGTACAAAGTGAAGTGGCAGGAATGTGTAAGACCACAATAAGGGTGTTCTAGGAATCTTCTTGTACTTCTTCATACTCTTGCCAGCTCAACAATTCTTGTAAAAGTTTAGCGTGCGTAGTATTGTCCCTTGCTCTTATTAGCATTTCAAATATGCGTGTATGGAGAGAAAGCAAGAGGTGGAAACACACTAAATTATCTGCTTGTTTTAGCACATCAAGTTCTATGCGGCTGCTGAAGAAGTGAATCTGTGCACACTTGCTCAAAGGAACTAACTTCACAATTTTAAAATATACCTCTGCCTTTATCCCAGAAGGAATGGAGAGGAAGTGTGATGAGAACTACCATCTTTACTACTCCCAGCAGTTTGTGTACCATCCCCAACGGTTGAGCTCCTTTGTGAATATCTCATATCGTGGTCAACTGGAAACACAAAGGGATCAAATGCTACCTCTCCAACTCCCTTCCTCTTGAGTTTATCATCGATTCCACTGTAATCCAAACTCTGCAGAATACTTGGGAGTGGCATGTTGCTATCCTTTCGAGGTGTTTTACCCACTTCAACATCGAATTTCTGATTGAAACCCAAAGTAAGCCCACGAAGACTGGGGGCAGATTGCAGGGCTAAATCATCTTCAGTCACCGGTCTTCGAAAATTTACCAAAGAAGGTGGTATTTTTGTGAACAGGAATTCCTTAAGATTGCTTAGAACCCCCCTGTTGTATGGGTTCGGCCGCTTGTCATATCGGTACCGGAAATTTTCATAGGTTGTCTGTGAAAAAGGAAAACTTTCAGTGTCAAAACAAATAAATACCCAGAATAAAACCTGTGATGACATTCATACCCAGGGTCTAGACATATAATGTTGCCAAGAGTGAATTTCTTATAATTTAGTTTTGGGTATTGATTAAAGAAAGAAGGGATCAGAAGCCCAAAAAAGGGGATGCATGGAGTGTGTGAAAGAGGTGTCAGTTGACACTAGAAGGTTCTTAGTGCAAACATATTTTGAGAGAAAAGGAAAACAGAAATTTATGCAAACAATTGGGAGGTCAGCTAAAGGGTGGTCTTTAAGCAATATCATTACCTGTTGTTAATAGTATACTGGGCTCTTGAATCTTTTAAGGATACATACATAATACAAAAACAGAAGCAAACATATATAGTGGTATATGGTATATTGCTTAGACGTAGGTGTTACAATGGCCAAAATGATGATGTTTGGATCTTGTTTTTAAAACAGAAAAGGAGAAAGAAAAATGAGAGAGGCATGGGTTGTTAAAGGCAGGGAAGGAAGAGGGGCATGATGGAAATGTTTCTTCCATCAAAATGATGTTGTTTTGAGCTGCATGCCTATGTCTGTATGTGTACATGTTTGCTTACCAATATTAAGGAAGAAGACCAAAATGGTACAGATAACATTCTGATGGCTAAGAACATCACCTGGTTTGTGCAGATCAGGTAAAAATGGAAAACCGTAAGCCCGCCGACAAACCACACAGCTATAAAGCAGTATACTATTAGAATAACAGAAAGGATATCCTGTTCCATTATAATCCAAATGCCTCCTTTTTGCTGAAGGAGGTTGATCCAAGAAAACACAAAGATATATATGCACAAGCACGTTGTCAGTGATACAAACGAGATGAAATACCAATAGTTGCGCTGCACCAAGAAAAACAACAGCATTCTTAGTTTCGTGAAATGAGATAAAATACTAAAAATCAAAATTACAATTAATTAGTCTGATTTCCTTGTCTAAATTCAATGAAATAACAGATAAAAAGCATATCAAATTGTTAGAAGAATTAGGCTAGCCATTGCCAAGTTTATGACTTCCTTAAAAGAAGCGTTCAATTTTTTTAGGGAAGCTTACATTATGTTTAAATGCTGGGAATCAAATTATAAAGGAATAGGAATAGGAATAGAATGATTATTCCCTCATATGAGGGAATGGCCATGCAAAGGGAATGGCCATGCAAAGGGAATGGCCATAACATTCCCTTCTATGTATGAATATGAACATTCTCATTCTTATTCTCATTTTCATTCTTGCCATTTAAACGAGTCTTTAAAGTTTATGGTTTGAGTTAACCTTTAATAAATGAATCCTAACATTCATATTCCTTTTATCAAATATCTTGAAAGAAAAACTTACAATAACTTAGTCGATTATCATATACATAATAATGTAGTTGATGAGAATATTTTGAAGTTCAAGCCAAGTTCATGTGCCAATAAATGTATATCTATGAAGCACGATACTAATCCGGTACGAAGATTCAATAACTTTTCGAAAACTAGGACACGGATAAGATAAGAGACAATATATTAAAAAAAATAAAAAATAAAAAATTATATATGTGTGTGTGTGTGCACGCACGCACTAAATTTAAAAGAAATATCATAAACAAGGAGTTAGCATGTATATTAAGTATATTTTTAGTGTTCAACCTCGAACTAAAATCAAGCTACGTCTAGATTAAAGTACGCTTGTAGCTAATTAACAAAATAGTCACTTACAATATATATAAAACAAAAATAAAAAATAATAATAGTGTGTCCCACAATTTCATACCCCCTTAGTCTAATTTCGTATCCTGATAGTATTTTTTCGTATCCCAAGTCGTATCTTTTATTTAATTTAATTTTAATTATTTCAACACATTCCCAACACATATTTTTAACGTATCTAGAAAATGATTTTTTAGATTTCTTGATAGTTCAATGTTTTAAATATACAACCCAATATGTTTATTTATTTTGATTTTACCTACACATCTTCTTAACTTATTTTATTCGGGTTGCTAACTCAGAGGTAGAATACTCGGCTTTTAAGTGCGGCTAAAATATTTTACACATTTGTATGAAGCAAGGGATTCGTCCATACCATCGGTAGAGTTTGGATTTCGGATTTCCCTCCATAATGCATTTTAGTATAGTTTCGTGGCTGATTAAGGGGATCAAATGGTATAGCTCATTTGTTGGTAGCTTGGAGGATTAGAAGTATGACTATTGATGTTCCAATATCTTCTTGTCATTTCTCCCCACATTTTCTTTACAAGATACAAATACGATGGTCTTCCTACGATATTGGTGCTTCATAGATGTATATGAATGCATTTAATCGACAATATGCAAAATAATTTTCCAGGTAGTTCTGTAAATTGATGCTGGAAATATATATATAAAATCAGAGACTTACCAAAATGTTCTGCCCCCAAGAGTTGTTGAATGTCTGTGCATTTCTATGTTTGTGTGCTCTAAAAAAACTTTGTGCAAATAAATTCATCGTAATAGAACTAAAGAAACAGAACATAGAAAACAAGTTGCTTTGAATTTTTGTTGGAAAGCTATACAATGGGTAGTTATCATAACCCACCTAGGCCAAGGACACACACCGTGGAGCCATCAAACGGTAATGCAAAGTAACATTGGAATGAATCAATTTTCACAAGAATGAAAGTCTATAGGATAACTTACTGCTCCAATGCACTGACCGACCCATGGGCAGTGGTGATCAAACTTCTGCACACAGTTGTTGCATATTGAGCAATGTGAACCACGTGGAGGACGATATAGGAAGCAAGTTTCACAATATTTTACTCTAATTGAGTGACCATTGACCTGTCAGATCTTTTGTTTTAGGTACTTTCAAACTAGGGGTTTTGCCACCAATCCATTCCATAGACAAGGAAGTTTTATCAAAGAAGTCATCCGATTCTGGTGGCCTAGAATTCCTAGGGACTACTCCTGGATCACTAGTAGATGTCAAGAGGAGGAAAATAAAAACCTGCAAGAGAAATCATCAAAAGAAAATTAGTTTAAAAACCAAGCTGGAACTATCACCAAGGAAAGCTTCATTCACTAACCGAAACAGTGAGGATAGCTCCTACAATAAGAACAGGGTAGTCAAAGGTATCATTTTCGCTGATCCGTATAGCCATCCTAACACAAAAGGCTGTTGCCGGACCCCCAATCAGCAATGCCGTTAAACACAGTGATGCTGCATCAGGACCAAAGATCATCCTACCACTGCAGCAGAATTTCTGAGATGATGCAAGGAAAAAAATTATTATTCAGTGCCATCAGGAATAAAGTAGAAAGGTTCTCCACATTGCCAAGGCTGGGGGAGGATCGTTCATCAAACACAGCCTTTTCTTGCTTTGTCAAACCTGTGACACTCTGGTTACAAAGAGCAACCTTGCCAGTTGCTGGTGCATATAATTGTTATTTCATGTAATTGCAACTTTTTTTTCCCTGTTGCCATGGAATAATACTCAGCCATGTAACGTATGTTTTTGTTAACATAAATAAGAATCCAGGGTGATTTATATTTCCATATTCCATAATAAAACTAATCAAAGTCCACAATTTCAAAGGTAGTTGAGTAACAAAGCCACTAGCCAAATAAGTCATCCTATGAATTCGAGTATTCCAAGTCGTAGTGCATGCTACAAACCACTTAGAGAATGCTCTTGCTTTGTAACAAGAACTGTAGCATTATCAATATGTACTACTTTACTACATATTTTCGTGCATGCCAATGGGCCCCTCAAAAACGACCACGTGGTAGCTGAAAATCCTTGTTGTCCTACCAAAACCATCAAAATTTAGCCTAACAATCGCATGTATGAAGGTTTCCCGCTAATATGCTCGATCGACTTTTAAGTGTTTCTGTATATGACAACCCAAAAGTCAAGGATCAATATACTTTCAACTGATTAACATCTTTACAGAATCAATGTTTCCTCGGTATAATCTTGCTTGCTTTTAAGTTGAAGTGCCATTACTACCTCTTAGTCGCATCATGCCATTGTTAACTCAATTCCACCCATCCAAGACTAGACACACTAGTATTGGTGGTATCATTCCACAAGTTCAATTTCCTCCACTTGAACTTGGCATGTTTACTTCTTTTTCCTCCCGATTATCTCCCCACCCAGACTTCAACAACCTTCTACAAAGTGATAAGAAAAAATAAATACAGGCAGAGACACCCCCAGTTACACTTTCCAAAGGTTCAACATTCATATATGCAGCATCAGCAACGGAATCTCCTTACTGTTCCGTTACAGACCTATCAGTAATGCTAATGATAAACCATTCAAAAGAACCAGAATTTCTTCTTCCTGATACCATAGAAATTCAGATAACTTGTTGTTACAAAAACAATTCATCACATTGTTGGATGTATGATTTCAAACACATCAGACACACCTACCATATCTCCCCGAGGCATGACAAAATGCAATACATAGTGCCTGTCAAAGTCTCACTGCTGCATTATAAAGCTCAGATTTATCGCCAAAATAATAACAATAATAATAATAATAATGTTTAAAAAACAAAGTAAAACAAAGTAAAACAACAGCTGCAGCAAAAACAACAGAAGTCTAGGTTTCATCAAATTCTTGCATCGAGATAGAAGTACAATTTAAAAAAATGACGAACCTGAGCAAATTAAATGACAAACCACATCCTACAATCATAATGGGAAATCTGGGCCACAAGATATAATTCCAAAAAAAAGAAAAAATAAAAAGAAGAAAGGGATGTATGCTTACATTGTTTCCCATCCAAACTTGATAGAGCTTCTTGGGTTTGGGAGGAGGGGCCACGCCATGTGTGGAAGAAGCGCTGGCGGAATGCGAGTTTGTACCCATTATGCCCCCCCGCTCCTCCTCCTTCTTCTTCTTGTCGTCAATTCTCGCGTCACGAATGCGAAATAATTCTCATACGTGTTCTTGCCATTGGGATTGAAGAAAGGGAGAGAAGAAGAAGACAAAATGTACGTGCTGAAGGGGAGAATTAGGAAGGTCGAAATAGGGACCTAAATGGAAAACCGATTCTCTCTGTGTGTTTGTTTTTGCTTGCAGATGAATCCATTTGCATCCCCACCACCACCTCCCTTTGCTCTGTTCTTCTTCTCCTTCTCTCTCTCTCTCCTCGAAGAGCCCTTCCCTCTCTAAAAACTGTTCCCCGCTCTGGCTGATTCGTTCGGCGCTGCTGTAACCTTCGCGCCCTAAACCTCTCATATTTCACCGCCTTTCTCGCCAGCACCCAACTATTTATCCCTTTTTCCATTTTTGCATTTTATTCTGGGCTGGAATATATATATATATATATATATATATATATATACACACACATATAATATTTACCTTTTCTATTTTACTCTTTTACCCTGATGTGCCATTACTGGATTCCTGTACATTTGATCATTTTTTAGGGAAAAATTGTATTTAACCTCCATCTCTAGTTTGACCTCATTGTAAGAAACCTTTTCTATGACTTTGATAAAATTGCAAAAGTAAACTTTTCTATCAAATCTAACTGTTTGTCCTTTTATAAAATTTTTAGAATGTTGAATGGGAAGAAAATAGAATTTAATTTCCCAAATTACCCAAAATTAATTCATTACCTCAAAAATAATAGTTCTCAAATAAATAGTTGCTTCTGTAATTCTTAGGTTATGAAAAAGATCTATTTATTTCACTAAAAAAAAGAGGCATTTGTATGTGCTCCTATGCTTTTACCAAAAAAATTGCCCAGATGCTTATAATATTCATATACAAAATACATATATTTTTCAAGGTACAAGAAGTATAAAAGCGTCTATTTATTTGGGGACTACTACCATAGGAGTTTAAAAAATTAATTTATTGGTAATTTGGGAAATTAAAGTCTTTTTGTTTTCATATTAAACATTAAAAAAGTTGTGAAAGAATAAACCATTACATTTGATAGAAAAGTTAACTTTTGCAAGTCCATTGAAATCACAGGGAGCTTGTGTGTTGATTTTTAAACCAGAGGAAGGTTTCCTGCAACAACGTCAAACCACAAGGGGTTAAGTATAATTTTCCCATTTTTTAAAGCTCATCCATCGGATTCTTGAATAATTTATATATCGTCAGATTTATTTTTAAAAAAATTATATTCTATATTAGAACAAGTGCAAGATTAAATAGGATAAGATCATTCATATTTGCTTTTTGAAAATACCCTTCTGCCTTTCTTTAAAAGGAGGACATAAATTATTTTTTGCGTATCATATTATTAGAATAATTTATAATACAACAATCATGAAAATGGCAAATGATTGATGTGTTTTTTTTATATTCAATTTTGTTGTCCAATAATTCGAGCCTTAAGAAGGGTAGCATCCTGTACCTTCCATGAAATTAAGAATCCTACAAGGGAAGAGTCACCAATTAACCCTATAGCAATGGAATTAAAAGTCATGCATTATCTTGTCTTGTGTACATCACCGAACAGAGGACATGATTCCCAACCTATCCTTTAATTTAGCGCAATAAGCATGACCATATTGTCTTTGTTTTAATAGGACGGAATAGGAAGAATGATCTAGAGACTTAATTATTAGATGTGGACAATTTAGTCCCTGAATTTCTTCGAAGGTGGTCAATCATTTAGTCAGGTTTAATTTTCCCCACTCTTTTCTTTTTTCTTGAATATTCTTATTACCAATTTACTTTCTTATTAATGCAATAATATTATAATTAAACTACAAGTGATCAATTTCTTTATGCTTTTCCTTTAAAAATAAAACGTCCCCTTTGTTCCTGAATAACATTTTTCGAAAGGGCTTTAGCTCCCTCAGTAATGTCTTGATAGAAGACATGAATTTTTGGGAGCTGGGATTTATTTGTTTTTGAGGAAAGAGAGGGAGGTTTTTTTTGGAGAGGAGGGGGGGGGGGGGGGGGGGGGGGGGGTGTAAATAAAATATATTAGCATTTCTTTTGCCTTGGTGGAACATTTTGGAAATGTTTGTTGCACTCGATTAAAGGGAGGGATGGAATAAAATTCATCCCATCTCATGTTTGGTAGTGTATATGGAATAAGATAAAAATCATCCAACGAGATTTCTAGAACTTGCTTGGGGGAGTTTATTTTAAATGGTTTATAATTTATACCATTAACACTTTTTAAAATGGTTGAAATTAGTAATCTAGTGTTTGACTAAAAGCATATGAAAGTTAAACTATTTAGCAGAAAAAAGACTGAAATTAATTATTGAATATTAAATGATCAAAAAAGGTCATATAATAAACTAGTTCGATTGACTAACTAAGAGCCGTGTTTTTCTTTCTTTTTTTTAAAAAAATAACTAGAACATATGTAGATAAGATAAATTATGAAAATTACAAAAAAAAAATTCCAAATGGATTAATCAATAAAAATAATCTCAAATGAATAAGTTGGATGTGGGTGAGAATTGTATAGTTTTTAGGGACATGGTAGTCGTTTAATTTTTAAGAAGGTGTCTATCGAGAAAAGTTGATCAAGGACGTTATGGTTTAAAATTAAAATAGTTTTTTCTTATATAAAAAAAATAACTATGGCATGACTTGTCAAACATCTATATAGCTTATAATCACATAGAATAAAGGGTAAAAGACATTATCACCTCCTCACCTTTACGAAAAAGATACTAACACCCCATTTATTTTCAGAAAATACATTCACACCCGTTGAATATTTCAAAATGACTATTTTGCACATCATGAGTTAATAAATGATAGATAAAATCATGAAATAAATTTTTATTATCTATTGTACATTCTTTTTATGAAATAAAAATTGTTGAATAAGGTCCTTTTTCTACTTGATAAAAAAATGATTGGATAAGGATATGCTATTTTACAATTATAAAATACATGAAAATTTCATTTTTGATAGCTATCATTCTTTTATATATTTATGGGATAAAATGATAATGTAAATTTAATATCATCTTGTATGGAATAAAAAATATTAAATAGAGTCTTAAGTTTACTTAATAAAAAATAGATGATATTTTACAAATATAAACTGCATGGCCAATTTAGTACTAATAGTTATCATCTTTTAATGGGTATCACGTTTTAATGGACAAAATAGTCAATTTGAAAGCTTTAGGGGGTGTGAGTGTCTTATTTGAAAATAGAGGAGGTGTTGTTGTCTTTCTTCATAAAAGTGAGGGGTTGTCAATGTTTCTACCTTAAAATAAACTAGCTTGACAAAAATAAACACCTCAAACACCCATATTTGGGGAGCTTATTTTAAAAGATTTATAGTTTTAAATCATAAATACTTTTCTTTGAATGGTTAAATTAGCAATCTAATAAGTTGTTAATGTTTGGCTTGAAATAACTGAAATCTTTAAAAGAAGTGATTATATAGGCTAAACTTTCTGGCTAAAAAGAGTTAAAATTAATTATTGACTATTACATAACCGAAAAGAGCACTTAATAAACTAGTTCAATTGACTGCAATGTGAAGAGTTATTATATATATATATATAAAATAACTAGAAAATGTGTATATAGCATAAATTGTGAAAGTTAAACAAAATTCAAAAAAGTTGTCCAAATGGAGTTAACAGATAAGAATATTCTCAAATTAACAAGTTGGTATGAGTGTGAAATTATTTAGTTATTTCAGGGGCATGATGGTCTTTTACTTAGTCTAACAAGCTTTTTAAATGTGTTTATAAGGAAAAGTTATTAATGGGAGGTTCTCGTTTTAAATTAGAAGGTAGCTTAATTTTTTGTAAAAAGCATTGATCATGGCATGACTTATCAAATATCTCCGTGGGATCAGTAATATTTTTCCTCTCGTGGGATTATTAATTAGGATGAAAGGTATGCGATGATTAGATGACCTTTTTTTTGGAATTCATACTGGAGGAAAATGGGAAATCACAAATGGTTAGATGACCTTATTACCATTTTTAATGCTAGAACACCAAAAGTGTACAATATTCCTCTTTTCTGCTTTTGTGAATGTAGTATTATAAATAAACTTAATAATGTGACATATAAGAAAAGAGAGAGAAAAGCTAACCTATGTTATCCTTCAAAGAACAAAAATAAATTTTTAGAAAGTAAACACGAATGAGCTTCTATCTTATCCGGACTTATACTTATCAATTGGCTATGCAAAAAAAATAAATAATCGATTATGAACAGACTCAACTCAATTAAAAAATGTAAACTGATTTAGAAGAATTGAGTTTATTTTTTAAGTTTAGGTGGAGTTAGGTCAATCTTGCATTTGAGCAAAAATTTAAGGTGGTCAAAACTGACCCGACTGCCCTAATATGACGTTATTGTTTTGAATTTCTCTTTAAGCCTTTAAGTCAAATATTGCTTGTATGCCTTGACATAAAACTAGGATGGTAGTCAAATTTCGTAAGGAATTAATTTGTTAGTGAGTTTTAATTTCTTACAAATACAATTTTGTTGAATTTGTATCTTAAAATGGTGGCAAAATTATGTTCAAATCCCTTAGAGGCCTCAATGATTTGAATTACCATTACTAAAAAGTAGTAGTTGATTATGTCGGAATAACAACTGAATTTTTTTTAAGATTATACTAAAGTTAAATAGGGATTTAAAAATCGACTCAACCAATCCGACTGCTTCATCCAGGTGACAATTTCTCCCACGTGCCTTAATTCTTTATTTGAGTTTGACTTTTTCACTACAGGACTGGGGGTGGATTGCCAAGGTCTGATCAATCACTTGCATACCCTTGTTTGTTGATATATATGATAGGAATTTTTTTTTTCACTGAAAATTACTAGAAATAGGGTACTTTAGCCGTTTTTCCCCTTTAGTAGAACACATTGGAAAAGTCTTAAATATTAAGAGAAAATGGGCCTTTTAAGTTCAATCGAAGGAAAATATATCAAATTTCAAATCTTACCGTCTATATTTAATGGTTCTCTTCGTCTATGGATCAATTTAACCGGTTCAAATAAAACGAAAAAAAGAACTTCTTGCCACCTCTAAATATATATATATTTTTTCCTTTTACCTTTTGCAGGGACAAGTTGGCATAAAAATAGATTATTTAGGAGGATAAACTGACGGCTAATTTTTTAAAGTTCCTATGACATTAGATTATATATATATATATATATATATATATATATATATACACATAAAAAGAAGAAAACAAAACTTAAAATGATGTCGTTTTGAGTCTTATGTGTTTCTTTTAACAAATATTGCAAGACACAAATAAACCTAACTTATACGTTGCCGCTGCACGTTAGTTTTTCGCTTTATAATAACTAGTCGCATCGCACGTGCAATGCACGTGCTTAACTACTTTTTTATTAAAATATAAAAGATTAAATATAAAATTATAAAAAAAGAGTGAGTATGTATTTAAGAAAAGATAAAAGTAAAAGAAGTAAGAAGAAAAGTTGGGAGTGGTTAGTTAAGAGCATAACTTCCATAACTAAAAAAAATAAATAAATTTTGAATTTTGAATTTTAAATTAATTTTGGTTGATGGAACCAAAAGGTTCTTTGCTTTTATAATAGTATAAATATAGATATAGATAATATAGATATAGAAGTATGGATATAGATAAAAAAATTTAAATTTAAATTTTAAAATTAATTTTAGTTGATGGAATCAAAAAATTCCGTACCTTTATAATAGTATAGAGTATATATATATATGTGTGTGTGTGTGTGTGTATATGTATATGTAGTATTGGATTCGTTTCAACAAACTGCAGCCAAGCGAAAGGCCGTGTTTTCTTAGAAGCGGCTGTCGAATCATCGTTGTGGTGCGTAGGATCGAAAGGGTGCGAGTACATGCAGGATATCCTTCCCCCTTGTTGTTTTTGAAAGTTGAATTCCCGATCTCGAAGCCCCTCTTTGCCACACTCCCTCTCTCTCTCTCTCTCTCTCCGGCGTTCCTCCTTGGCCGGATCTGCAGGTTTCTCTGTCTCTCTCTCTCTCCCTCCCCTTCATCTCTCTGGTTTTTCTCTACCTGCAATAATCCCTTCCCCCTCTCCATTCCTCGTTCCTTCTCTTTTTGGGTCTGTACTTCTCTTTAATCTTCATCCGTTCTCCCTTCCTTTTCTTCGATCTGCAGTTCTGATGCGTTTTACACCGTTTTCATCTTTTTATTTCTTTACTTCTTAAGCTGTATGTGTCGATCTTCTTTCTTCTTTCTTATTTGCAGGCCTTTCTGCCAGTGTCCCATCGGAACTTTGAACTTGGATTAGTTCTTGCGGCAAACATCAACATTTTTGATATTTTATCAGCAAGGATACGGGGACAGGGTTCAAACTTTTTCTTCGTAAATGGTAAATCTCCTCTATTTCTACGTCGTTAATTCTTTTCCGGGGTCTCGTGAAAGATTGCTCCCAGGGAATCCTTCGGAATACTAGGTTATGTAATTTTCACAAAAATTTAGATTTTTTATCATTTGGTTTATTGATTAGGGTTCGGTACTGACTTTTTCTTTGACGTTGATTTAGAACTCGAGTAGTTTCTCACCTGGTGCATGCTTACACCTAGAATAGGTTTTATTTAGGGTTTGGTCAAATATCAAAACTCTGATTCAGATCTCAGTAGTCTGCGTATGGTTTTACAAGTCGCAGCATTATTTCGTACCCCTTAAAAGGCTTACAGTGCGTTGAATCTTTGGTCACATAAGCGCAGTCATTTTGATTGTACCTTGCTTCATTATTTTGGATTCAAACTAGCAGTATTTATGCTCAAAATTGAGAAGAATAATAATAATGGGTAGAGGAAGAAAGAGAACCACTAATAGGTTTTCTTTAGTCTTTATTCACTCAGATTTTAGTTCTTTTACTACCCAATCAGTTCACCCTACACTTCGGAACTTGATACACATGTTATATTTTTTCTTAAGTTTCACGGTTTCTTGCTTTAAGAAATCTAAGCCAATGTAACTTATAAAATTTATGCAATACCCTTAGGGAGAGTAACTTCATCTTCTCAGCCATTTTAGACTTTAGTATTTTGTCTTATTCTAAGTTCTTTCAACCATTTAAATGTTAGATTACTAGGAAAAAAGGTTTAGTAAAATGAGAAAGGTCATGGGTCTTCTAAATCTTGGAGGTGTCTGAAATACTGGCCACTTAAGAGGATTCAATGGTGATAGCATTTATAAAGACTTGAGAAGATTAAGTGAATAATGACCCTGGACAACCATGGGGATATGATCTTAGTCAGATATGTTCCCTTGATTGTACATGAAAAGTATTTTGACTTGTAGCAGTCCCATTAGGGTTTCTCTATATTATAAGCTAGTGTAAATATTATAGATAGAGTGGCCACCTGACCACATAGGTACAGAATACGGCCGTATTCTTCAAATCTTTCTATGATCTTTATCTCCTCTTCTCACGCATCCTTATTCTACAGCCTTCATCATCTTCATCTTCAATGTTACATACAAAAACCATTTTTCTTCTCCTTCCTTTCCTTTCATCCTCATCACAATCTTATGTTAATTCAAATTCTTCCTCAATTGCTTTATGTTTTTTTTTTTTCCCCTCACGTGTGTTTAAGCCCTCTTGGCTAACAAGGAAAAGTTATTACATAATTTAACTCTTATCCTCGCATACTGTCTCCATCTCCCTTTCTCCTCATTATATATCCCTACACAAAACAAACATGGAGAAGGCACTAAGAATAATTAGACATTCAACGATACTTTCTTTTATCTTTTTATTTCATATAATGCATGTGATTGGTTAAAAAATTGCTTAGATAACTGTGTAATAATAACGAAACGTAAATTACTTTATTTCAAGTCTACATAACTCATTGCTTATTCTTGCACATTTTATGGCGTTATTCATCACTTAAAACTTTAGGTCAAGCCCCCTCCAGCAACTGGAGAATGTTGAGCGGCAAGAAACAAGAAATTTATTGACTGTAGGAATGGGGTTTAACATGCTCTGCGTTTTTTGGAAGGAAATCATTTACTTAGGTACAAATGGTTATGAATGTACTTGACAGACTGCAATGAATTAAAGCCCCATCTTCCTAATCTCTCATGATCCCTATCATGCACACTGTCTCTCTTTTTTGCAGTTTAATATTTTCTTTCTTTATTTTCTGTACATTTCTTTCTTCTGTTTCTTTTCCTGCTAAGTTGTGGCTTCATAGGAAAGCCAAGGGATTAATAGACAATGTATTTGTCAGCTACTCGGGATTCTGTGCCTCCAAAATTTTAATCTGGGAATTAAATGCACTATTTGCATTCATATTCATCTCACTTCTTTTGCAGTCAGCAAAAAAGCAAAGTTGTCTTCATAACTTTTGGTTCGGGTGCCACAATGATCTTGTGTGATCAAAATTGGAGCAATCCATGTCATGTGTACCAAATCAAGGAAATTACTGCTTATAGTGTTTTCAATTCCCTAGATCCCAAGCGAGAGTAATTCTCTCATTTATAAAGCATTGCATCATTTGTCCTTTTTCTGGAGTGTCTCATGTTGTTTTTTTTTCTTATTGTTCCAGGCAACTAATGAAAATCTTCCCCCAAATGTGATAAAGCAACTTGCCAAGGAATTGAAGAATCTTGATGAAGCCCCTCCTGAGGGGATAAAAGTTAGTGTAAACGAGGATGACTTTTCAATCATATTCGGTGACATTGAAGGCCCAGGTATGTGTTTTTTTTCTTCTTACAGTTTTATCATCCTTTGAGACATTATACTAAGTTTTGATGCTAAATGAAGATCTGTCCTTGCAGCTGGGACTCCTTATGAAAATGGAGTTTTCCGCATGAAGCTAATATTGTCTCATGATTTCCCGCACTCCCCTCCCAAGGGTAGGTATCTGCTTGTCCAGGCATCCATGAGTTCATTTTTAAGACCTTGCATCAATTTGCATTTTCATTGTTATCTCCTGAAAATCTTTGCCATATCAATATACTTCTTGAATTTCTATGGTCATAATACAACATTATCAGCTGGCTTTTAGGTTTATATCGTATTCTGTCATTCTTTGTTGGACAATGATATCTGACAGACTGCAAGTACTGTTCTTTTTCTTTTTGATGTCCTGTTTCATGGGAAATTCCTCTGATTGGAATCACTTAAAATTTATCAGAGGCATGGCAAGGCTGGTTCCCGTCCCAAACTTAAATTTGGGGTTCATATCATGACTTAGGTTAATTTGGAGCCCTGATTGATTGATTTTTTTCAGTTCCTTTTTTAGGAACTTATAATTATGGCTCATTTCATTTTTTCTTAGTTGTTATAGCTTGTTTTCCTTTTAAGATACTTAGTTTCCTTTTTGATTTCCATTTGACACAGTTCCCTTGTTGAGTCAATTTCCTCTATATATATGAGGTCTTGTACCTTTTATTTACATTAGTGAGTGTGAGTGCCTTCTCTCATGGATGTTGTTCACTAACAAAAACCCAGGGTGTATTTTGCCTAATAAAAACTTAGGTGTGATTGCCTGTATGTCCCATCTACTGCTTATTTCTTGATTTATAATTTAATTTTTTTATCCTAGAAGTAAACCCTAACCTTAGTTTCCCACTCTCAATACCTAAATCCCATTCAAGCTCCAACCACAATGCTAATTATGGTGATCCTGTATCACCTTTGGGTCCAGGATGCTAACTGATCAGCGGGTTGGGCTTGTATTTGTTAGGATATGTAATCTGCCAGTCTTTTCTTTCTTCTTTTTTTGCGATTGAATAGATGACATTGTAGCTATTTCATCATAGTTTTAGATCAATACTTGATTTTTACTATGGCCAGAAAAAGTACCTTTCACATTCAGAGAAATGAGCTGATTCTGTTGACTTTTTGTGTTGCATATGTTTATTTATTCTTAATGCAGATATATATTTGAATCTTGGCAGTTCTACTACCTGTCTGTTTGTTATTAGTTATCCCAATTTCACACGTTTTTGATCTTTTTCTTATTGCTAGGTTATTTTCTAACTAAGATTTTTCATCCAAACATTGCAACTAATGGAGAGATTTGTGTGAACACATTGAAGAAAGATTGGAACCCCACTCTTGGGTTGCGTCATGTTCTTATTGTAAGCTCAGTTGGAATTTTTGAAACATAAGTACATCTAATTTGAGTTGATCTCTGTTTGGTAGATGAGAAATGTTTACAAACAGAATAAATTAGTCCTTTCCACGACGATCAATTTGCCTCAACGCGTCTGACTTTATTTCACCGGTGAAAATTTTCTTAACAGGTAGTCAGGTGTTTACTGATTGAACCATTTCCAGAATCTGCTTTGAATGAACAGGCTGGCAGGATGCTGCTTGAAAATTATGAGGAGTATGCTCGGCATGCCAGGTAATTCATTGCCATCTTGGTCACTCGTACTATGTTGTGCATTTTATTTTCCATAAATGCAGGAACATATATCTGTAAGTATGTTAGAACCATTTTTTTGTTTCATATATACCATAAAACATTAGCATGTTAAGTTCAACAGGTGGGTCAGGGGTGCTTATTTGTTTCTTTTTATCTGGAGAAGGTCACATACTGTTGGTGAACAGGCTGTAAATACTACCTCTTTTATGTTTATTAGGCTTATTTCCTTAAATATTTTCTTTGCTGGAGTTGTATGGTATTTCCACTAACAAGTGTTTGTGTTCAAGGATTTTTTTTGGCCTCGAGAGGCCCTTTTTTGGGGATTTTAAATTATATGGAGTAGAACATTCTGTTTTAATTGCTTTTGGAAGTGGGTTGGTAGGCTTTGATGAAGATAGTAGTTTCTCTCAAGTATATAAATGTAATTGAGGGCATGTATGAGAGAGAAATCACGAACATGACGTCATGAGGTGGAATGATTGCTAGTTTTCCTATAACCATAGCATTGGAGTATGATCAACATTAAGTTCTTTTTTTTTTGGTTGCGGTAGTGCCAGATCAGTAGCTATATTCATAATGGAGTGGGTCCACGTTATTCGTTAGTGCCATAATTTTGGTTGACAGCATTACATTATAGTTATAGAGACACTAAATCATAATTTCTGGTTAAGGAGATCTAAAACGGAATGTCATTGTTCAGATTTAGTGAGCATAGTTAAATAGATTCGATTCAGGTAAGTTAGTAAATTGGTACCTAAGAGTGATAATTTTCATTACCTTGGATAATGCTGAAGCATGCTAATTATAGGATTCAAGTGGATTGGATGAAGTGAATGCCATGAGTTTTTTGTGATTGTCATATGCAGTGGAGCTTGAAAAGTGTAGTTCTATAGGACCACTATAAGGCCTGCTCTGTAGTATGTAACTGAGTGTTGAATAATGAAGAAACAGCATGAGCAAAAAATGTATATATGAGATGCATGTGCTAAGATTGATATTTGGTAAGAATAGGAAGGATAGATTATATATGAGGAGTTCATTTAGAGCTTGGAGGCAACTGTAGCGAAGAACACGTGTGTTAGGAAGTTAGGTTAGGATATCGGATTAGATAGGATTGAGTGGCATATGAAAAAAATCCTTTTCAGTGGACTAACATGTAATTCCTTGTATTCGGACAATGTAACTGACCCCAAATTCTTGGGATTAACACTTGGTTTCTTGTTAATGATGCAAGCTGAATGCTTCTGTTGAAACGTTTGTAAATGTTTGATGAATATATGTTCTTATTATTTAATCATCACGAAAAGATTAATAGTGAATGTTTTTTACCTCGTGTCACCTTTATATAAATGATGAAATCACGCCCTTCAGATTTTATTATTGAATTCAATGTAGAAAGTATGTTATTTTGTATCCTGTCAGAATGTTGGCTAATTGATTGAGGAGGGCTACTCCACTAGACCTATAGATTTAGGTTTCTAGAAAAAGAAATTAAATGCAAATCCTGGCAGAAAATTGGGGAGCAGGGAGGTTGAGTGGAACCAAAACAAGAAGATACATTGGGACATTGACATGAATCTTCTGACATCACTCATTCTTAAGACTGCAGCAGTTTCATCTGCTGCGATGACTCGGGGGAGTTCTTATTGTCAGTCTGTTACGTAAACATGGGGTAGCATTATAAAGGGCTCATGAGATGTTCCTCACTTTTGTTGCATGAAGTTCCTTAAAAACCTCTGCTCTCTACAAAAGAGAGAAGGGAATATGCACCCAGGCGCACGCAATTTGTGTGTGACCACCCCCCAAAATGACTTCGTTCTGCTAAAAACCTTAAGTGCATAGTGAAATTTTTTAGCAAAACGACATTGTTTTGTTGCCGGACGTACGCAAATTGTGTGTATCTGGGTATGCACTCTCTTTTCTGCTCTACAAAATATAATGAACAGAGTCTGTCAAATCTTCTGCAGAATGTTTTTCTAATACTTTTGTACCCAAGTCTCGAGTTTTAGCTGTAATTTACTCTTTTGTAGTCTTGTCAATAGATTCATGGGAATTAGTGATTTTGAGAACATTTGACAGCTATGTTCAAGAAAGCTTGAAAGGTAACGTAGTTATGAAGCAAAAAGAGATGTACTTGTTCCTTTTAGAGAGTTTAAAAGGCCTGGACATCGTATCCCAATAGTAGGCCTAATGAGTGGTGGTTTTATTTCATGGTGTTCTAGTTCTACGTAGTTTGCTGCTTATGATCTTCCCAACGACCCGATAATCTCTTCTATAGATTATTTCATTTTGATAAATTACACTGCTGTGGCAATATAACTTGTGCTATTATTCACTTTGTGTGCTTGCAGGCTGTATACTGGAATCCACGCCCTTAAGCCGAAATCTAAGTTCAAAAGTGGAGCAATTTCTGAGTCGAACACTGCTCTGAATGTTGACCAATCTAACACCTCAGCTATGAATGTTGATCAGAAAATATCAGGTGCAGCGCTACCATTGTCAACCCCAGTGGCCACTTCTGTGACAGTTCCTAGAGTTGCAAATGGTCAGGATCATTCTGTAACTGTTGCAGTGGCGGCAACGGAGACTGGGGTCGGTGCTTCTGCAAGGCCAGTGCAGAAGAAGGAAGCAGGGTTGGCCAAGGCACAGGCGGATAAAAAGAAAATGGATGCAAGAAAGAAAAGTCTGAAGAGATTATGATGAGGTTGCAGGCATGAGGTAAGATTGAATTTGCATGATGAACTCTTGTGTCTACCTTTCACTGCCCTACTGATGGGAATGGACGTAAAAATGGCAGTGAAAAGAAAATGTGAAGTGCCGTTGTGTAATGGATAATTTTATCGAGGGAAGAATAATGGATTAAATCCCGTGCACTTTCATTCGACTCTCTTTCTCTCTCTCACACACACGTTCACACACAGGCACATTCCTTGCAGCTTTAAGTTTGATTATGAATCAGTGAAGCCCTTTTCGCTTTGGATATTCATACACTGTTATGAGAACTCTCATGTGTAGAGAACTTCCCGTGCCAAACTTCTTTCAAGTAAACCCACAGTGACTAGTATATATAAATCTTTATTCGGACTTTTTACTGGTTATTTAAAGGCTTTATGGACACTGAATCCTGGCTCCCCCTTCCTACCCAATCCATATTACAACCTCAAATTTCTGTCAAAGCCAAAGAGTCCGTCCTTCGTGACCTGGGTGTGATGATGTTGGATTTACAGACACAAATCACAATTGTACATGCAGCTACAATCCAATACAGTTCAAGAGTAATTATAATTAATGAGTGTAAATTCTGTCATTAGTCGTAATGTGTGTCTATATATATATATATATATATATAAATATTTTCCACATACCATGCTGTCATATGTGGTAAAGTCTTACATTTCTCAAAAGCAACTTATATAACATGGTATTTGTACTTTACTAATATGTGTACCTTTAATCATTATAATGTTGTAAATTAATGAATGATTGGAGTAGTTGTAGTGGTTGTAGAAATGTTGTAAATTAATGAATGATCGGAGTAATTGGAATGGTTGTAGAAATGTTAAAAATGGGTTTCCATTAATTTATCTTCACACCCTCCATATGCCTATAAAAGAGAGATGAAAAAGAAAAGGAGTAGTGAAGAAGAAGAGAAAAGAGAAGAGGAAAGAATTTAGAGTGAGGATTTATTGTTTTCATTGTTCTTGGTTCATATTTTTAACAATTTATAATACGTTATCAGTACAAATTTGCTCAAGTTTTGTTCGAGAAGCTAGATCAATTATAATGGAACCATGCAAATTTGCCATACTTGAAGTATTTGGAGCAAATTACCTGTCATGGATGGTCAATGTAATATTCCATTTAAAGGCCATGAGCCTTGGGCATACTATGGATGAAGGGAGCTTAACTACTCTCGAACAATGTTTTAAAGCTCTATATTTTATTAGACATCATATTCATGAGAGCTTGCAAGATTAATATTTGATGGTGGATGATCCTTTAGAATTGTGGAACAATCTGAAAGAAAGATATGATTATCTAAGGGTAGTAATATACCCCAAAGCACAGACTGCATAGGCACAGTTGAGACTGCAAGATTTCAAGAGTGTATCAGATTACAATTCCACTCTTTTCAAAATTGTCTCTGTATTGAAATTATATGGAGACAACATCACATAAAATATGATGCTTGAAAAGATATATAGTACATTCCATGTTTCCAACATGCTCTTAATGCAACAGTATTGGACCTAAAAATTTACCAAAGTATTCCTAACTGATAACTTGCATGCCAGTGGCAGAGCAACATAATGAGCTCCTTCTAGTAAACCATCAAGCTCACCTTACTGGTTCAACCCCACTACCAGACGCTAACGCAGTATTATTCCTCACCGAAAACTCTGTTTCATTTCCATAAACAAATACTGTATCGGCCTTACTGGAGGCTATGCCCCATTATAAGAAGAAAATGCTGTATCGTTCTCTATTAAAGGACGAGGCCGAGGCCGTGGGAGAGGATGAGGCCGAGGCTGTGGGTGAGGGCGAGGCTTGAATTGTGGTAGAGGACAAGGCTATAACCGTGGCCAAAATTTCGGTGGACATCATAATAATAGAAATTTTCCGTACAATTTGGGTTCCGAAATAATAACAGGAATTTTATACCCCATCAAAACTGGCATAATAATCTTCCAAGAAATAAGAGGAGGGGCACACGTGATCGATGTTGAAGAGAAAGCCATTGGGCCCGTACTTATCGTACACCCAAAAATTGGGTTAATCTCTACCAAGAATTTTAAAAGGGCAAAGAGAAGCAAGTCGAGACAAATTTTGTGGGTCCTAACAATTCCCTTGATATAACTCACTTAGATGTTTCGGATTTTCTTAAAGATCCGAATGAACATACAAATTTTATGAGTGATGGAAATACCCATCTTGATTGATGTTGTAATCTCTCTATTTTATATATTTTTCTAGTTAAATAAAGTATTATTATTTTTCTATCATTTGTTTTTATTTATAGATTCAAATAAAATGAATGGAGGAAAGGAATGCATTGCTGATAGTGCAACCACACACACAATTCTCCGACACAGAAAATATTTCTCTCGTATGACATTGGAGGGAGCAATACTTAGTGCAATATCAGGTACAACAATCCTAATTGAAGGTTCTGGAAAAGCCGAGTTGACATTACCAAATGGAACTAAAATTTATATTAAAGATGCATTATATTCTTCTAAATCCCGAAGAAATTTGCTTAGCTTCAAAGATATTCGTCTCAATAGTTATCACATTAAAACCATAAACAAACATAATAATGAATATCTTTATATTACGACTATTATGTCCGTTGGAAGCAAGTCCTAAAAAAACTAATTGTTTTACCTTCTGGATTATATTATACGATCATAAAAGTTATAGAGTCGCATATACTGATGAATAAAAAATGCACTGATCCAAAGACTGTTGTCTTTGAGCATGAGCGACTTGGGCATCGGAGAATAATAATGATGCGTCGGATGATAATTAAGAATTCAAATGGTCATCCCTTGAGGAATTAGAAGTTCCTGTCAAGCAATGATTATGCATGCACGACATGCTCAGTGAGGAAATTAATAGTGAAACCTTTACCTACAAAAATTGCTTTTAAATCTCCATCTTTTCTGGAGAGAATTCAAGAGGATATATGTGGGCCAATCCACTCACCATTATAACCATTTTGTTACTCCATGGTCTTAATAAATGCATCTACAAGATGGTCTCATATCTATTTACTTTCAACTCTGAATGTTGCTTTTGCAAGGCTTCTTGCTCGAATAGTAAAGCTCTAAAATCAGTTTTCCAGGTTATCTTATTAAGTAGATTCGACTTGATAATATTAGTGAGTTCAAATCTAAAGCATTTGATGATTACTATATGACAATTGATATTACAGTCGAGCATCCTGTTGCCCATGATCACACTCAAAATGGGTTAGCTGAATCTCTGATCAAAAGGCTTTAGCTAATTGCTCGACCATTACTATCGAAATATAAATTGTCTACTTCTGCCTGGGAGCATGCAATATTACATGCTGTTGCTTTTATTCGCATAAGACTAACTGCTTATCATAAATACTCACCAATGCAACTCGTAATTGGTCGAGAATCGAATATTTCGCATTTACGAGTTTTTGGGTGTGTTGTATATGTTCCAATAATACCCCTAATGCAGGGAAAATTGTTTCATCAAAATGGCAATCTGCAAATCGTGCAGTAAACACATCACCTGTTAAAGGTTCAAAATATCTAATAATAGATGGAGAATCAAATCCAATGTAAATGCTAAGTCTGCATTGCGGACCCATTTTGGTGCGTTGTGGTGGGAGAAAAGATTTTAGCAAAAGAAAAATGTGAGCTGACTTGGAAAGCATCTGATTTAAATGCTTTTGATTCTCGTACTAGCAAATGTGAACTTGAAGTTCAAAGAATCATTCATTTGCAAAATATGGCACATCAATTGCTAGGTGCATTTGTCGATGCAAAGAAAGTGGTAAAATTACATACACCTGCTATAAATGCTCCTGCAAGGATTGATTTACCTAATGAGCATATTCCTGAAACAATAGAAGGAGCAAAGCAACACTTAAAGCGAGGTAGACCTATTGGTGTCAAAGACACTGTACCACGAAATAGGAAAGGCCAAGAAAAGGCACATAAAAATGTTATGCTCCAACAAGAAAAAGGAGAAGACACCAATACAGTAAGCGTGGATATGACCTCTGAGAAGACTATATATGAAAACAAAGAAATTTCAATCAACTATATGCATAATGAAGAATTGGATCGATCCGAAATCGTGGTTGATGATATGTTTGCGTATAATGTAGCTTTGGATGTTGAAACAAATCCTGATGAAGATCTTGAACCATAATCATTTGATGAGTGTCGACATCGAAAAGATTGGCCAAAATAGAAAGATGCAATTCAGGCAGAGCTAAATTCATTAGAAAAGCGCGAGGTATTTGGACCCATCATTACAACACTAGTAACTATAAAACCTGTAGGACACAAATGGGTATTCATTCTCAAACGAAATGAGAAGAGAGAAAAACACAATTAGTTGCTCAAGGATTCTCACAAATGCCTAATGTTGATTACAAAAAGACATATTCTCCTGTAATGAATGGAATTACTTTTAGGTTTTTAATTGTCTTGGCTGCTAGCAAAGGCTTACATATGCGTCTTATGGATGTTGTCACAGCACACTTATATGGATCACTTGATAGTGACATATACATGAGAATTCCTGAAGGATTCACCATGCCTGAACAATATAATTCAAAACCTCGAGGTCTATTTTAAATCAAATTGCAACGATCGCTGTATGGTCTGAAACAATCAGGAAGAATGTGGTATAATCACCTAAGTGGATACTTGTTAAAGGAAGCATATACGAACAATATAATATATCAATGTATATTTATTAAGAAATCTAATACTGAATTTATTATTTATTGCTGTATATGTAGATGATTTGAATCTTGTAGGATTCTAAAAGACATTACAGGTACAACTGATTATCTAAAGAAAGAATTCGAAATGAAAGACCTGGGCAAAACCAAATATTGTCTCGATATTCAGGTATAACATTTATCCACGGGAATATTTCTTCACCAGTCAACTTATGCAAAGAAGGTCCTTAAGCATTTTTATATGGACAAAGCTCATCCATTAAGCACACCAATGGTGGTACGATCTCTTGATGTCAAAAAGGATCTGTTTTGTCCTCAAGAAAAAGGTGAGGAACTTCTCGGGCCAGAAACACCATACCTCAGTGCAATCGGTGCTCTTATGTATATTGCAAGTTATATGAGCTCGGATATTGCTTTTTCAATTAATTGCTTAGCACAATATAGTTCTGCACCAACCAAAAGACATTGGAATGCAGTCAAGCACATCCTACGTTACATTCGTGGAACCACTAAAATGGATTTGTTCTACCCAAAAGAATCAATACTGAAATTAAGTGGTTTTCCAGATGTAGGGCATTTATCTAATCCTCATAAAGCTTGGTCACAGACTGGTTATGTGTTTACTTATCATGGCACGACTATCTTATGGCATTCGATGAAACAAACTCTGACTATAACTTCTTCAAACCATTCAGAAATACTAGCAATTCATGAGGCAAGTCATGAATATATTTAGTTGCGACAGATGATTCAACACATCTAGGAGTCTTGTGGTTTATGTTCGATATGAGGTAACCCGACTACAATTTATGAGAACAATGCTGCATGTATCACTAAACTTAAAGGAGGTTATATAAAGGGCGATAGAACGAAGCATGTTTCACCCAAATTCTTTTACACGCACCAGCTTCAAAAGAATGGTGAAATAGATGTTCAACCAATATGCTCCACGAAGGATTTAGCTGATTTATTTACTAAGGCACTCCCTAAGGCTATTTTTCGAGAACTCGTTTACAAGATTGGAATGCGGCAACTTAAAGATGTCCCTACTAAATACATCCCAAGGAGTTTGTTTTAAGGTTAAGACTGTACTCTTTTTCCTTCGCCATGATTTTATCCCATTGGATTTTTCCTGGCAAGATTTTAACAAGACAGTCTAATTAGGACTTACATGATGATTGCCCAAGGGGGAGTATTGTAAATTAATGAATAATTGGAATAGTTGGAGTGGCTGTACAAATGTTGTAAATTAATGAATGACTGGAGTAGCTGGAATGGTTGTAGAAATGTTAGAAATGAGCTCCCATTCATTTGTCCTTACACCCTATATATGCCTATAAAAGAGAGATAGGAAAGAAAGGAGAAGTAGAGAAAAGAGAGGAGAGAAAATCTAGAGTGAGAATTTATTATTTTCATTGTTTTTAATTCATATTTCCAACCATTTATAACAAATAAAACAATTTTGTCATCAATTCTTAATCTTTAGTGCCAATAATAGATGCATACATTTTACATTGTGTTCCAAAAATATGATCAAAGATCTTATTAAAACTTGGTGAACAAACGAAACTTATTCACATTTATATGGCATGCAAAAAGGTTTGATGACTATGCACAACAGCTGAGTAGACCCGACAAATGAGCACTCATGAGGACCCACAGGTACAGATCTTAATTGGTGGTAATGGGTACCCATTGGGGCACCTATTTTTCCCCCACAGAAAAATTTATGCTCTGGAAAAACAATTCATCAAACTTTTGCTGTTTTGCTCGTTCAATGAAATTTCAATTTAAGGTGTGTGCTCACAATTCTAGAAATATGTTGTCTCAATTCTGAACGAATGTTCTTAGGGTACGCTTGGATATGGTATTGATAAAAGTTCACGACTAAACTAAAAATCTCTAGAAGTCAAGATCCAAACTAAATTTTTTTTTTTACAAGTTCAAGGATCAAATAAATTTTGTTGGGAACATATTTTCTAAAATTTTGAGGACAAAACTTAAAATTATTTAAAATTTAAGGGCCGAGTAACAATTTCTAAATACATCTACGAGTCTAAATACAAATTTTAGAAAATCATTCCATTTTAAACGAGTACCCATGGCCATGGCCATCTGCAAGTAAACTTACTCCTTTATACCTTCTACTTAATTTTTTACCCATTAGGTACCTGTGAATACCCAAGAGTACTCACGACTTTTTCTAGATCTACAATTGCATGGCCTTTCCTCTCTTTTACCAAACTTCCCTCAAATGCATGATTCATGGAATCCTTTTGAAATGAGACCCACTTTTTAGATAACTCAATTAAGTTTGTTTTTAGTTGCAAATTATTGTTAGAACAATACTATATATACATCTTTCACACAACCTTCACACTAAAAGAGTGATGTGACAAAATATGTGTAATCCTTTTTTAATGATATTTTAGTCAAATAACAATATAAAATCATACGTATTCTATCACGTAACTACTTTCAGTATTAAGGTTGTAAGAAGTCTGTACATATAATATTGCTCTTATTGTACATGTGTGGTTGCCACTTCTGGAATCTTAACTCTGCTTTTTGGATTTGCCAATAATAAGGGTTTTTCTAACTGATCCCAAGGGCCACATGTTAAAAACGTAATTATGAAAATATACATTATTCTAACACATCAAAATTCACAAAAGTTGTTAAATCAATACATCGAAAATGTAAACATTCAAAAAAAGGATTATTAACGTGTGTCCAAGGTTAGAAAAACCCATAATAATAAACTAGCGTTTAAGGTCTAGCAAAGTTTCTTCTCCTAAAAGCAACCATACTCCCAGCAAAAATGGATTTAACAATGGGTTAAATTCAAAGGACACGGTGCATTCATATCGAAGATTGCAATTTGGTCTCGCATTTCAAAACTTCAGCCCAGGGGGGAAAAAAAAAATGTTTTAGGAAACATCAAATGGGTCAAAGATAGCATGATGTTGATGGCCAACCAACTCCTAAAAGCAACCACATATGCATTATAATCGGAACCAACTCTTGTTTACTCTTTAAAATGAATCTCCCCATGCAATCTAAATACTAAATACCCAGCAAGACAATGTAAATTTCTCTAATGAAGTTCCCCAATAGCCCCAAAGAATAAAAACTAAAGAGAAATTGGAAATCATTCAGGATAATCTACTCTGCATTATCAAAGTCAATACCAGTGGAACAAGGAAACAGCACCAACAATACCTTCTTATACTATGTATTATAAATAACTTTCAGGAGTCCAGAGAGCATAGACAATACCTTTAGATTTGGAGTAAGCAAATGATGCATCAGCAAAACAGTAATACTGCAATAACTTCATACCAGAAGACCAGCACATCTTGCTCAACTTCCATCCTGAATCCTATCCCAAAATAGCACTACCATGATAGCATAACATAAAGCTTGACCATAGAACTGCAAAAACACATCCTCGCTTTGTAACTTAAATCCCCAGCTCAAAACAAGAATGCCTAAGAACAGATCTCCTTAGAAGTCCCTTCTCCTCCAATAATGCTGGACATGATGTATTTGGCCAAATAACAAAAGCCACAACACCGAACACATGCAGTTGGGAGGAAGAATACTCAGCTGGGGTATAATGTAGCAAAAGCCATACTATATTAGAGGAGAAATGAATCATAATTGAAGAGGTATCTGGACAGAATCTATCCAACAATAAGTTAGATGCACCCTCAGAGGCTAATGCAACAAAACTAATTGGCACTTTTCTTGCTTCTGAAGCTTTCTTTTAGCAATGCAAATTTCTTCTTGCACTGATTGACAGTCTTTCCAGGGACAGCAGTAGCAACTCGTTCCCAGCGCTGATTGGTTTCCTTTGGGAAGGTTTTAAGAGCTTGGACCAGTGCTCGTTCTTGAACGGCAGACCATGTATCTTGCTCTGTACCTGAAGACAACCCATCTGATATAGCCACGTCATCAGAGTTTCGAGGGCTTGTACTTTTGCTTGAAGACTCCTTGATATTGTTCATGTTAGCCATATATTTCTCAGGCCCATCCAGTTTCGAAACTCCCTCTGTTTCCTCTCGTGTAGAAAGTGGAGATGCAATGGCTTTAGCAGGTTTCCTCTTCTCAATAAATGAGTCAAAAGCTTTGGCAGAATCAGGCTTCTGCAGAAGAACCGTCTTTGTTGCCTTCAGAATCTCTTCCACAGATCTTCCTGTGCCAATGTACTCTGACACAACCTCCCACCTTCGGGAGGTTCCTTTTGGATACTTCTGTACCCCTTTTCTCAACAGTTCAATCTCTTCTTTGCCCCAAGGTTTCTCCTTTCTCTCATAGCTGCTTAGCGGGACACTTCCATTAACATCCACTGAACCATTTTGCTGTAAATTCTTCTCCTCTTTTTTCCCATTCATCAATTTATCATTAGGTCCCAGTGCATCTCTGAGAATTTTAGCTTGCTCTAGTCCATCCTTACCCTCAATCTTGTTGCAAAGTTCCTTCAGAGGCTCAAATTCAAGTGATGTACAGAGATCTTGCACATCATCCTCAGAAAGATCAAGCAGTCGGTTCGACATAACATGAGAAGAAAGGGTTCGAAGGCGACTACGCTCTTTCCGCAAGAGCTTCTTCTCTTTCTCCTTTAACTTCTTCTGCCGTAAAGCAGCTTCCGTAGCTCTTTTCTCTTCTTCCTCTTTCTGGCGTCTCTCCTCCTCAGCGATCCTGGCTGCTTCTTCCTCCTGCAACCTCTTTGCCAAGAACTTGGCCTCCTTCTTCTTTTGCTTCTCAGCTTTCAACTCTTCCTTTCTTCTTGCTATTCTTGGATCCCTTTTATATGCACCGTCAACAAGAGCACGTATCCGAGCATATTCTTCCTTCCTAGCCTTTTCTGAAAGTTTAGCATTCTGTCTCTCCATCCATCTTTTATGATCACGAGACTCAGCTTGCTCAAGATCAAATTCATCAGCATGAGGAAACTCTCTCCAGCTTTTAAAAGTGTACCAAAAATCATAAAATCTATCCACATCTTTGAATGGACTGCTATCATCACCTAAGGAAGGGACAGGTTGGCTAACTGACCACCGCCCATTCCTCATAAAAGCAGGACCAAATACCTTGAAGAAATCCTGTGGTGAACAGTCTGAAGGAATTTCATCATCGAACTCATCCGTGGAGTCGTAAATTCTTCTTTTCACAGGATCGGTTAACACCTCATATGCTTCCTGGATGGACTTGAAATGGGTTTCGATTTCATCCTTCTTTGCTTGTTTTGCAGCTTCAGTTGCCTCACCGAGAAGTAGAGCAGCCTGCTTGTCCGGATGATACTTCAAGGCAGTCTCACGATAGCTTTTCTTAATCTGTTCCTCAGTGGCAAGGTACCTTAAATTGGCCAAACCCAATAATGCATAATGATCTTGTTGCATACCTTCACCGCCAGATTTCTTTTTACCTTTAGATTTATAAGAATCATATGACGGTGTATGCATATGTTCCTTATCCTTGGGCACATTTTCAGTATCAACATCCGCACCTTCTTCCTTACAACAACCAAGAAGCCTGAGCACAGCCGAGTGGAAGGCATGCCCAGCAGGTTCAAAATTCAAGGCCTTGATGGGGAGTCCATTCGATGAAACAAGGATTGGTTCTCCATCTACAGCCTCTTCTGAGTACGAAATGAGCCGAATGCTAGCAGGGACTCCCATAGTGTTTCAGTTACACAACAGCAGAAAACCAACCAACCCAAATTTGATCCAAGAATCCAAGAACACAAGCAAAAACGATCACCAAACAGCAACAATCCAATGAGATTTACCTATAAAAATTTAAGAACATGAAATAATCACCAAAAGCATTGTGGGTCAATCAAGTATGCAGAAATTAGAGGTGAACATCAATTTCAAAAGGCAAGAAAACAAAAATGGAACATTGCAATACTGGCAGCACAGAGCAACGATTGAAAGTAACCACGCATAAACAGATTCATGGATGACATTTAAAATCTTTAAAGCGACAACGAAGCAAAAATGCAAAGACACGGAGAGAAAAATCGAAGTCACAAACCACAAAACGATGCATTACATGATTATTTTCTCGTAGCATATGAAGGAACTTGCTAGAATATGGTTCGAACCTCAAAGAGTGAAGCCGCGGCGCTAGGTTCTGGTTGAGAGAGCTCCGATCGACGGCCGCAGGAATCCGCAGGTGGTGGTAAGCTTCACAACGAACGAGGATCCACAGAAACCCTAGGCGGCGACCACCAGCTACTTAAAGGGCTTCGTGTCCCATGGACTTCCTTATTAAGAAGCCAATTTTGTAAACAAAATAATGAGAAAATAGAAAATGAGCGGGTGAGTCCACCTCGGCTATTTAATTTTGTTTAAAATAATTTTTATTTATTTATAATTTTTTGAAAAAATATACTATTTTGAGAATAGATTCACGTAAATTACGGGAGGCCAAACTCATATTACCTTTTCACATAAATAATAAAGTTCAGATAGAAAGAAAAAAAAATGTAAACCAAAAAATAAAGAAAAAAGAAGAGCAATTTGCTTTTTATCCGCTTCGAATTTAAAATTACTATCAATTTAGTCCCTAATATTTAAATTTTGTTAATTAGGGCTGTAAAATTTTTGAAAAAACGAGCCATTCGGTTCCAAGGCAAACAGAGGAATTATGTTTGAATGAAGCCTTCCATAAGGGTTGATTAGAAACTTGATGTTTCCCTTCCATTTAAGCTCGTAAAGTACAATTTTACTAAAAATTTAGTAATTTTTCAAAAGGGGAAGAACTCAAATCAAATTCGGGTATTCTTTTGAAAGTTTTAGTAGAAAAATATAAGCCAACAAATAAAAGTAACCAAATTTTATTTTATATTTGATTTTTCCTAGTGATAGAAACCATCAAATTTAAATTCTACTCGTCTTTTCCAATCCAAATCTAATAATTTTGTGTTACTTTAAAAATCAAATTGGTCATTTTTTAGAACCTCAAGGAACCAAATTTGTTACTAATTCAGACTTGAGGAATCAAAAAGATAAAAACATATTAGCTAGAAAGTGAAATAAAAAGTCACCCCAGCATTTGTTTTAGCACAAGCTGCTGGCGGAATCGATGTTCTGGACATTTTAGATAAAACAAACAATTATTATCAAAATTTTAAAATAGAATTGGAAAATTTATTTTTTGATCATTTAAGTTGGGAGTCAGTGTCAATTTATTTTTACATATTTGAAAGTGGTGGAATTTCAGTCCTACCATTTTATGAAAGTGGTTGAATTGGTCCGAGAATAATAGAACCATCATATTTAGAGGGAAAAGAAAGGAGTACCTTAAAGTGGTGGGAAAAACATCAAAGTCCAAATTTATTTGCGCAAAGCTCCATGTGATGCTCTTCCATCCAAATATGATGATTTCATTAATCAATAACTAAATTTGTCGCTTAGAAGCTTAAGGATCAAATTAGTCACTTTTAAATATGATAGACTAAACTGGCACAAATCACAGGTGACAAAAAAAGATAATTTTTTCTATTTAATTTCATGTAATGAAAAATATATGTTTGATTTTAAAAGTTATTAATAATTATAAAATTGAAAGATTGGGCATAAGAAATTTCCTAGACATCTTAGCTACGAAAGAGGAAAATTTTCACTTAAAAAATAACCTTTTTTTTTTAGCTTTTTTATTATTTGCCTCTCCCATTAGGGTTCTTCCCCTTATTCTCTTCACTCAAAACTTCATTGCTTATTGCATAATAAAAATAATATTAGAATGCAGTAAAGTAAAGTTAACTAATGGATTCTTAGGATCATAGCTCTCCCCCCTCTTCCTCCAACAGAATCAATGATATCAGATTTAACCCGACTCTCTCCTTTTCCCGCTTAGCCTATCCTGGCATTCATTAGCTTATGCATATATACTATTTTTTGGAAATTGAGGCATTTGAATCCATGAATGTTTCAATTAATTCTCGGGCGAAAAGCTCCTAACCCAAACTGGCAAATAAATTGTAGGATATTATTATAAGGCGAGAGTAGCAAAACTCGAGTGCAGGCATGACTCATCCCAAGTCCAACTTTTTACCACTCAACTGGTTCGGAGAAGAATCTACTTCGAAGTTCGAGGTTGCGAAAGGAGTTGCTGACTGCAGAGGCAAAAAGGACAGTAGTCTTGCAATTTAGGATGTTTGGTTGCTGGTGGCAGCATTGTTTCCTCCCTCTCCTTTTTGATTATGGGTCTAAGACCAAAAATTCAAAGTACAATCTCAGCATTCAATATTTAATCATGAGTCATTTAATTTTTCGATTATTCAATTATTTCATTTTGCCAAGTTTAATGTTAAGCCTTTACACACTAACACTTATGCCCCAAGTTAGACCAAATTTAGTGCACATGTGGGTTTGGTATGTATTCAAAACATTATACAGTGGGATATATAGCAATGTATACGTAATTACAATATTTTCTCATAACTAGTTTCTCTACTTCTATAGCTCTACAAGTAGTTTTAATCTTTGTTAGATGTCTGTGAGCATTCTCAATCTGCATTATTTTGTGCAGCAAGGATTCCAAATGATCGAAGACGTAAAGGAAGCTTTGCCAAATAAATCGATATGCTCGTTTAATTCTTCATATGTAAAATATGCATACCCTGCCTCGCATAATGTCATCATTTTCCTCTTTTCAGGAAAAAAGGTTCGTTTACTGGATAAAATGAACTTACAAGTGCTGAATGAGTTACATGCATCTAATTCTATCTAAATTGATGATGAAAAATCATTAGAGAGGGATAGAGAGAATATAATCCAAAAATTAAGAAAGAAAGAGAAAATTAAATTATTATAATTTAAAAATTAAGATGAAAGGGGCGATTGCTATTGGATCAAACAAGAGAGATTTTAAGGAATGAATTTTTCTATATTAATTATAAAATATCTGTTTTTATCTACAATATTTAATTTATTTTTTATTTCCTTGAATTTTTGTACTTTATTCTGTTTTTAATAACTTTTCATTATCAATTTGGATGGAACAGGATGGCGGGGACCAGTTGAATTATTTTCTTAAGTACAAGGGGTATGACAAAAATTTACAATTATTTGGAATTTCTTCAATAATCGCCCAAGTTACAAGGGTTGTTTTCAATATTTTTCCCTAAATTCAATTTATATTCTATCAAATGTCTAATTGTTATATTATAATATCAAAACCCTATGAGGGATGAGTAAGCCTTGTCTTAAACCCTAATCGAAGGGTATGAGCAACCTTAAACCTTAACCAATGGATAAGACTAAAAGTTCTGGCAGAGGTGAAAATGTATAGATGGTCAGCGCCTTATTAGGTTCAAACATAATTCTATTAATTAATGATTTTAATTCAATTAACTTAATTTTTCTAGAAAACGTCTATCAATTTTTTAGATTTTTAAATTACAACTTAACGGGGTGCATCTTATATACATTATTCTCATAAGTATTTTACAAAATGTGAGATGCCATTACTTTACAACATTGTAACTAAAAATACAAAATTGAATCCCAACTAATTTTATCTAAAATTGAAATACATAAATTTTAAAAGGAAGAATTCCATAGACACAAATAACCTTTTTTAACTTTTTAACTGTGCAAAAGCATTCTTCCTCCCTGCTTTGATTAGCACTTTGAATTGTCAGCCTTCTAGGTGAGATTAATGTCTACCCCTGCTTTAGTAATAATATTGTAGTAAACTGGGTACTTCATCATCTTTTGCCCCTGCAGCAGGAACCCAAAAGTACATGGGACGAAGACAAATGCTCTTTATACTCATCTAGATTTTCTGAATTATTACCAAGTGAATTACATTTAGTAATTTGTTGCCAAATTTTCTTGGATTAATTATTGGTTCCTCCTTAGGTTCTCAGCTAGGAGAAAGGACATTAACTTTGTTTCCCAGAGCCAAACTATAGGCTTCTGGAGTTGAATTTTAAGGCCCTTTTTTTTCTTGTTCCCATTTTCTTGGTATATCCAGATAAGAGGTAGGAGCATGAACCGAAACATTCTGGAGCTACAAAGATAGTTATTAAATCGTCAGCATTTCCATGTTCTTGTTTTTAAGTTTTGTTCCCATTTGTCATTGTTGTTGTTTACACGTTCTCCTTTCTCTTTGACAATAAGGAACATGTTTGGTTGGTACGCATTGTTTCCATTTTTCACCCAGTAGGATCTGATGGCGATGATCGGAATTTGGCAAGACTCTGGCCAAAATCTGTCAAAAATGGTTGGAATCCGGCCAAAATTTGGCTTTGGTGACCAGAATTTGGTCTGATTCTGGCAACAATGACCTGAATTCGGCCAATTTTTTTTCCAGAATTCCGCAGCAACGGTAGGTCAGAGTTAAGACGGTTCTTGATGATGGGTGGACTTGAGTGAGGATGGGAGGTAAATATCATTCCCAAATTTTTGATAATTTTTGGGAGTGGCATTTCTTATTCCCAAAGTTGTTAAGGAGTTCCCAAAGATTTTGGGAATGTTTTCAGAATTTATGAAACGAAAATATAGACCCAAACGTGGTTTCTGTTTTTATTTCCTAAAAACTTGGAAATGGGAACCAGAAACAGAATAAGGGGACAACACCAACCGGGACCTAAGTTTCGAGGTTTAGCATGTCATCTGTTTTTATAATTGCCAATGCTGCAGTATCAAACTCACACTAATCTATGTAGAGGAAAAACTTCTTAAAATGCACACTGAGAAGTTTCTGTTAGTAGTGTGTACAAAGCTACAAAAATGTCATTTTGAATTGAGGCTTGCCTTCTGTAGATATTTATCTTTGAATGCTGGGCCGCAATAGGTTTTCTGCATGGATATTGAATTTGTTGTTGTTGCTGGTTTTTTTTTTTTTTTTTTTGCTTTTTCCCTGCTGCAGCTAATGCCCAGATTCCAACCTGAAAATCTTGAGCACAATTAGACTATATTTGAGCGGGTTAATCAATGGCAGCGAGGAAGGGATGCACACGATCACAGCCTGCTTTGGCCTGGGTCCATCATCAAGGGAGCGATGTGTGTCCTATACCTGGCACCACTAAAATTGATAACCTCAACCAAAATATTGTAGCTCTATCTGTCGTGCTGACGCCAGCGGAATTGAGTGAACTCGAGTCAATAGCCTCTGCGGGTGTAGTAAAGGGTGACTGATGTGCAGCTGGCACGGCTATGTGGGAATGCTCTGATACTCAGGCTCTGTCTTTGTGGAAAACTGAGCGAGGACATGTCTTCCTGCTTGCTACGGCTCTCGTTCCTCTTTTTATTTTTTATTTTTTATTTTGGGCTAATATTCCCTAAAAAGAAATAAAAACCACTCATCTATGTATCGTGGTGTATTCCTACGGAATGCAGTTTCTGTATGGTTATTCTGAAATTGTGTTGAGCTGCAGATATCTGGATTATTGAATTTTTGGTTTTGGTTTCAAATTTTATGTGAATATTATCAGTGTTTAATATATTATATGATGATCTTTATTTGCATGATTTGGCTTCAGGTTCATTTCCTTGTGTTTAATTTTTGGATTACAATGAAGTACGGCCTCATTTGTTATGGATGCATAAAATTGTGGTATATTCTGGATTCTTCAGCTTCATTGTTGTCGGCTGTCACTTCGTATACCGCAACAGCAGCATTACATAAGTTATCAGAACTTTGTTGTTCATGCAATTACCAACTTCGCTATTTCCATTAGTCCATCCAAGTGCATCTATCTCCCCGTCACGCCCAAAACCACTGTTCTTGTGTCTGACTCTATTTTTGTTGTCAACAAAACAAGCTCATCGACAAAATTCTGATGTTAGCTGTTTACTGTTGCGTCTACTTTGAGGCTACAACTATTTGGGTATCAAAAGCAACTAACGAGTTATGTGATACTGTTGTTACTAACCTTAAAAAAAGAAAAAACATCACTAAAACAGAAATGGTATAGCTGTTTTCCTTTCACCATCGCCACCTAAGAAGCAATGGTACCGGTGCGGGTATCCGGTATGAAACGGCGGTGGGAAATTTTTTCGAAGATTATGGTACTGGTATGGCACAGGTATGTTAAATTAAAAATAGTTAAATATATATATGTGTGTATACCTGAAATTAAATTAAATTACTACTGATAAACACCATAATTACATTCTAAACACATAAACTCGAAGTTCTCACTCTTCTTGACAAGGAAGGGAATTTCTGTACATAAACACCAAATCTTTGGTCCTTTTAGATGAATCTTGTTTATTTTCGTTAAGTAGATAAAGGAGCAGGAAGTGACGGCCTGCCAACCATTGCATGTTTGAATGCACGGCCATATTACCTCGGGCATATCCAGAAATTGTATAAAAAATTACTAAGTTCAGTAAGTACCTAAGGAGTATCCAGGCTGTACCAGCACCCGGTATGTGCTCTATACGGGTACGGGGGTATGGCCCTAGTTTTAAGTACCCTTGCTGCTCCTAAATCATTTCATCTACACTTATTGTGTGGTGCTATTTTAACGGTATTTCAACCAATGGAAATTCCTGTTTTATTGTGCTTCCATTGTCATAATGTTTGCTTTGTTGTCATTTTCATCACAAAAACTTCCATCGTGGTCTCCAAAATTATGGCATCAACTAATCTTTTGACTTCATTGTTCTGCTCATCTGGTGCTTAGTGCTGGCGGCTAGCAGCCGCTGTGCCTGCCATTTTGTTCTTCAATAACTTGCCTATCCGTAAGTTTCACTGCAATCATCGTCTTTGTGCAAACCTGTGACATCCTATTCTGACGTTTTCTAATAGATAAGTGTTCAAGTCATGGAAGCAATTTTCATGCAATAATTAGTTAAATAAATAAGAAAAAGTTATATAAAATGAATGAAACAACACAGCACCACTCTCCACCCCCACCCAAAACACACATGGGAGCCTTGTGGCCTGTGTTTGCACATGAAGTGTCTCCTACCTGATCATATATGATGGACTGTTGTCAAATGTTTCTTAGGGCCAGCTCGTCTGTTTATTTTGGGCTGCTTTTTAGCCCAGAAGCATCATTGGCTCTTGTGGATGTGTTCGGGCAAGACTGAAGCTAGTTTTATTGCTTTTCGGAGAAGCATCCTCCTGGCTGCACCGCACGGGCTTCTCTAATAGAAGACCATTTTGCCGTTGCATGGCCAACTCAGGCCTTTCTGCATAGTCTAATGAGAAAATGAGTACTCATAATCCTTTGAATTGCATAATTCTTGTAATATAATCATTTCTATTATTCCGTTATTCTTTTATGTGCAATCTATGAGCTAATGCTTTGGTAAGGATCTTGTCATCCTCTTCTAGTTTCAACAACCTGGTTTCCTCAGAAGCACCAAACCCGCCAAGAAACTTTGTTAATTATGTGTCTGCTTTCTTAACTAGAAGATGAAATAAGCTTGCAAGTATTTCAAGGTAATATCTAGATTCTAGAGCGTGGATTCTTCTTGCAATAAAAAGGTTTCAGGAGACAAGACTTGAAGGATTGCATTGAAACGAGTAGCAATGGTAAGCTTTTGCACCAAAACTTGAAGCTGTCATCTGCAGAGCATATAGATATGACGTCATCCAAAAATTCAGGGATGCCAATATTTAATTAGAGGATTTTGTGAACCATCATGCCTATGAGTAGGAGGGAGACTTGCACTCTGTTAATATCACCTGTCCTCTTATCATTCAATTATATTTGTATTGTAATATATAGTTTTTACTTTGACTTCAAGTCATCCACAATGGAGAGGCAAAATGTTTTAGTTTGATGAATCATGCTTAAAAATAATATTGATGGATGATGGATAGTGAATGAAAATGGGTCATTGACCCCGAAAATGGAAAATGGGTGATGGGGAGGATGATAAATAGTGGACAAACGGATCATAGACCCATTAAAATGGAGGAAGGACGATGAGGAAGATGATGAACAGTGCGTCTTGAACCCAAAGAATGAGGATGATAATGAACAATAAATGAGATGACCATTTTGGCTTGATAAGGGTTGAACCCATAGAGTTTCCTACATATCTCCTTATTTTTCTTTTCTCTTCTTCCTTTCTTTGGTTCTACGGCTGGAATTCCCTTCCCCCCCTCCCCCCCCCCTTCTCACAGAGTCCTATAATTTTGCCTATAAAGGGGAGGGCCCAACATTCCTTTCTTCTACAAGGAAGGAATAAGAAAACCGTAAAAAGGTAAGAACCCTTAGACCATGGGCCCAAAAAGGCTTCCCAGCAAAGGAAATGAACCATGGGCTCAGAAATAATTATCAAGCCTGGGGCTCGGGAAATGTGTCAATTTTTCGTTAACTCAATCAATGAGAGTTTGAAAGTGAATTTATTTTGTTAAAAGTTATATTTCCTTCCCAGGGTAACGAAAAGCGACGTCAACACCCATCTATAATGATTGAGCATTTATCAACTAATTCTTATTTTTTTAACCAAAATATTAATAATAATAAATAACCAACTGAATTAGATTTGTTATTTTGGATGCATGGAAATATCTGCTTCTAGGAAGTGCTGTTACATGGATGAGGTTTTTCATCGTTTGGTTAACTCTTGAAGTGGTGTCAAATGAGTGGGCGTCAGTCATAGTCATGGGATTAAATGGACAAGTATGTATTCGCATCGAAAGCGGTGACAAGCAAAAATTTTAAAAGAAATGTAAAAAAGAACAAGGAATGGTGCGTGGGAAGCAGATTATGAAGGAAGGAAGAAAGAAAATAGAAAAAGAAAACAATTTGAAAGCTCTTAACCTCCTCTACAACTTTTCCTTCTGCCACCAAGCCAAATTCCAACTCAAATCATGGAGGAGTTGACCTCATACTGCCAATTGGTTGATTGTAGCTCAAGTTACATCCAAAACACTCCAACAACTATTGCATACCTCGAACCTGACCCTATGCTGGCAAAGCACTTCAAAATGGTGAATGGCGCAACTACGTTTCCGTATACCTTAAAATGGCCTGGAACAAATACCGATCCATGTGCATGAGGTTCTAACGATAACAACCTCACTTGTACTTTCAAGATTTTCTGTATACCTTAAAATGACTCGAAACAAATACTGATGCATGTGCGTGAGGTTCTAAGAATAACAACCTTGCTTGCACTGTACGCGACTCAACGGTAGAAGGGTGTCAATCTTGCATGGAGCTCCCAAACTTGAGTGGAGCATCTAGTGAGGAAGCTTCTTGGTGGAGCATTACTTTTACAGAAGCATAGGGATTTAGAATCAATACTTTTACTGAGCAAAAGCATATTGCTTTAGGACTATTATTTTTACAGAAGGAATTTACTTTACTTTTATAAAGGCTACTTCTACAAAAGCTTCCACTTATTTTTGTAATAGCATCTGGCTGAAGGGATCCATTAATGCTGAAGGAGTCCATCTGGTAATCTATTTACCTTTTTTTTTTCCATTAATATTGACTTTTATAGGGCTATCTTTATACCCTTTTAATGACTCTTACGCCGGAATGCTTTTTACTAGTTCTTTCGCCTCTTTTAATTTTTTCTAAATATTAAATTATTTTTTTGAAAATGGATCCATGAAACCATGAATTAATATATCTGCCATCTTTCTATCACTATTGCCTTTTAATTGACATTTTCTTGATAAATCCTAAAATTTAATATTCAGAATAATCATCTAAATTCTATTCGCAAATACCAGATCCATCATTTTATGATTGAATTTGAATAAATGTGTCTGCAAATTATATATTTGGACGTATTGGCTTCCTGTTGTAGGCTCTCGAGGTGTATTTAGAATAATGGTTTCCTTTTAATTTATTGATTTCTAATTTTTCATCGTCTTGATTATTTTCATCGGAGATCATAGCTATTGATTTGCCTTTATTTAAATCTGAATTTTCTAATTTTTCTATTATTTTGTCTACTAATTCATTATTATTTTATTTCTTAAAAAAAGTAAAATCAGAAGGAATTACAAAAGAATTTTTGGCCTTTTATTAATTTTGATGATGTGTATATTCATGAGAAAATAATTTAATTGAATTAAATTAGCTAATTTCGTGATATTTAATTATGAAATATTAATATATACTTGGGAAATTAATATTATTTTAAATTATTTTTATATTCTAAATACTTTGAAATTAATTTTTTGGGGGGAGATTGTTGGAATATTCAATTGGAAAACATTAAATTCAAAATAATTAATGGGTTTTTATTTTTCAGTTTGTCCGCTATTTTCCACTTAACGGGACTCTATTTAACCCATTAAAGTCCCATAAGAGTTACACAACCAACCCAATATATAAGAGTGTCAGGCAAGACTATGGGATATATACTGGCAATGATATAACGTTAAAAACCTTTCTTTCTTATATAGACTGAGTATTCCTTACTCCAATCATGTTTGCGAAGGGGGATCCTAATATGATGATTGTTATACCAACAAGTGATTGACACCAAGAACCTACACGAAGGTTGGCAGCTATTTCCTTCGGGTAGTGAGTGTCCGCACCTCCACTCCAAGGCTAGGATATATATTCTTACTTTTTCTCATTATTATATTCATCTATATTTAATTTATACTCTTATCGCATTAACCAATTTGTAATATGTAATATGAATTTTGTATAAATTTTATATTATTTTTATAATATATTTTTGCGTAGATAAAGTTATGGAAGTCCAGAGTCTTTTCCAGCAACGCAAGGGCACCAATGGGGTAAAATCAAAACACCAATACAAGCATTATAAAACCAAAGTACATCAAAAGCCAAACATTACACAACAGAAAAGTCAAAACACCGGTGAGGGTTGCTAGTCCTGTGAGAAGCCAACTCCTGGTTCATTCACCTCCAAGAGGGTAGCCTGCCCGATGAAGAGCCTCCCCAAGGATCAATTCACCTCACCCACAGCAAGCAAACAAGCCTACTGTGCTGAATTTCCTGCAAAAGCCAAGCTCTCCCCCACTCATAGCTAATCTTCTTGCACATGATCGTTTGTCGGCGACGACCCCAAAAATGGTGATGTACTAGTAGACCTTGCCCCCAATTCAGAGACAAAAAAAAAAAAAAAAAAAGCAAGCAAACAAGTCTATCAAGGAGGAAACAAATTTATTAATTAAAGAACTATGATTAAATGATAACTATAGATACTAATTTGAATTACCGAATTAATTACAAAAGAGTCGACCATGGTTCAATAATAACTACAGGAGACTAATTTGTCTGATCAAAATAATTGGAGATGGCTACAGTTAAATAATATGGTAAATTGTACTTAAGCCCTATAATTTAGATTCCCTTATGGTTTCAGCTATTTAAAAGGAGGGTTAAATTAAAATCCTTCCCCTCGTTTGGTTTAATTTTCAAAAGAGGGAAGGAGAATGATCCGACCCTTGATTGGTTTAAGAGGGGAAGGAAGAGGAAGGAAAGTTTGATCATCATTAAATATCAATTATGCCCTTAGCATGTTGTCTAATAACATTTTTTATAAAAAATGAAAAAGTCTCGGATTGCATATTTTTTGAATGAAAGAAAAGAGTCGATTTGCAAATGTAAAAATAAATAAGTTTATTCAAAATAAATAATGAAATAAGTTTATTAGTAACACAATCCTACTCAAGTATAAATTCCTATAACTTATTATAAAATACTCCTAATATTAAACTTATTAATGACTCCTACTTAATATACAATTTATCGGTGTGTCTAAATTAGAACTTTAAAAAATAAAGAGTGAAAATCATCAACGCCCCTTCACCTATCTAAAAAGAGGTTGATGCTCCCCATATTTTTTAAAAAGACATCCACATCCCTTGAATCTTTAAAATTAACTTTTTTCCCATATGAAAGCAATAAATATTTTTTTAGAGAAATCAATTAACATGTATGCTATGATCATAAAATTACTTTACTCTCATCTAACCCTTTTTTTGTTATTAAACAATAAGGTCTTTATTTCACAATTTTGTTCCATAAAGAAAAGATGTGAAGGATGATAAATTGCATTTAAAAGTAAAAATAGCATAATAATAATAATTATTATTTACCCACTTGTGAAGGATGAGGAGAATTAATTTAAAAGATTAAGGAGGTATGAAACCCTTTTTTTAGCATCAGCATCTTTGTCCAATGAGGATTGCTTTTTCCAAAAAGTAATTCCTAGGATCAAACTACCCCTACAATCATTTTGGATTACTTTTATTTAAAATAATAGTAAATGTGTGATAAAAATAATTAAAAAATTTTAATTTCAATTGTAGAAAATCATAGAATAAAAAAATGAAAGTAAAATACCTAATTATGGAGTTAATTAGTTCATAGGACCAAATTACCCCTATGCCGAGAGCAAATAAGAGAGACCATTGAATAACATTATTCTCCTTACGAACGTTGGTTCTCCCCTGCCCTATAAAACCAGAAGACAAGAGACCCGGATAAAACAGAGTACCTCTATTCCACGAAATGGAGAGTGCCCCAGATTTGAACAGGAACTCATCAGTCTATGGTAGTGAACTATGTAGCGCCTAGTGTGTGTGCGTGTGTGAATTGAAGATCACAAAAATGGCGGCGGCTCCTAGTAGGGTGGGGAGGATGAAGCTGGGCTCTCAAGGCCTCGAGGTATCGGCACAGGGGCTCGGGTGCATGCGAATGTCTGCGCCCTTCGGCCCTCCCAAGCCTGAGCCGGACATGATCGCTCTCATCCACCATGCCATCAATATCGGCATCACCTTCCTCGACACCTCTGACATGTACGGTCCTTTCACCAATGAGCTCCTCATCGCAAAGGTCCTCTTCTCTTGCTCCAATCCATGCATTACTTGTTTATGCATTCCCTGCTTTTCTTTTCTTTTTTTAATAAATTAGTGAGTCTTTCAGGCCTTGAAGGGTGGCGTCAGGGAGAAGGTTGAATTGGCCACCAAGTTTGGCGTCAGCTATGGTGAAGGCAAGCTGGAGTTGCGGGGTGACCCCGCGTATGTTAGGGCGGCCTGTGATGCTAGCTTGAAGCGGCTTGAGGTTGACAGCATCGATCTTTATTACCAGCATCGGGTCGACACCCGGGTTCCCATCGAAATCACGGTTCGTTTCCTACAATACCTGTGCTTTTTGTTGGCTGTTGTCAACAGAAAAAACAAGCTGAAGGCTTTAATGATGTGCTACTACTCTTATGGCTATATTGCAATTGCCACAATTTCTGCTATTTTTGTAACGAAAGCAACTCCAGCCTGATTCTACATCCCGCAGCTCTGGTTTTGTTTTCTTTAGACCGACGAACACAGCGGCGATGCTACTGTTATTTTCACTAACACCCTCACCACATACTTTTCCACCACTGCCCCTAATGCCAGTTTCGCGAAAACTCTTTGCAATTCAACAATTCCTCACCTTAGCCACTGCCAGTAGCACCCCTTCACCCAATGCCAACCCCAGTTGAATTTGTGCTTCCACCATCATAATATTCACTTTGCTGTTATTATTATCTCCACTGTCAATATGCCCTCATCTGGGAGTCAGTGTCTCGATGCCGAAGTCACGGGATCTGAACTGCATCATCAAGTTCTCATTTTCTTCTAATCTGTAACCGTCTATAGACCAGAAAGATTGCAAACTCACTAAGCACTTTGATCATGTTTTGCGCATGTCAAGCATTTTTCTCTTCCATCATTACTCACATCCAGATGATCTGCAGTATTTTAATGCGCAGTAATTTGAAAAGATCTCAATGAAGATGATGGTTGTTGCCACCTCTATCTGCCTTAAGGATAGGATTGATAAGAGTATCGTGCATTAATCCCACGTAATCTCGAATACTATTTAAACTAGAGATTGTCTTGAACCATCCTGCTTATGAGGAGAGGGTTGTACTTTGCTAACATTACAACCTCACATCCTTCAATTAATTCGCGCAGTCGCACATTGACTTCTAATCATCTGCAAGGGAGGAGGCACAATATTTTAATGTGCTGTAGAAGGTGAACATAGTAGCAACCTGGCTATGAATGCTTACCATGATTGTTGTTGCGTTTTCTTTTTCCTTTTTCCTTTTTCCCCTCCTGAGTTTGCTCTTTCCCAAGATTTCAAAAAATTTCAATATTCTTAAACTATTTTATCTGATTTCTCATCAAAGATGGGCGAACTCAAGAAGTTAGTTGAGGAGGGAAAAATAAAATACATAGGTCTATCTGAAGCCTGTGCTTCAACAATTAGAAGGGCACATGCAGTTCATCCAATAACAGCTATACAGTTAGAGTGGTCCTTGTGGACAAGAGATGCAGAAAAAGAAATAATTCCTACATGCAGGTGATATATTCATTGTTCTAGCCGTAGATTTTTGTCTAATTTGTAATTCCAAATGCTAAGTTCATCCTCCTATTACTTTACTGCAGAGAACTCGGGATTGGCATTGTTGCATATAGTCCTTTAGGACGGGGATTCTTTTCTGCCGGCGCAAAGTTAGTTGAGAACTTACCGTATGACGACTTTCGGAAGGTAATTCTGTAATACTGTTACATTGTATCTGACAATACAAATCATAGATTGTTGCAAATGTATTAACAAAAATTTTACTTATCAAGGCGAGTTACCTTATATCTGACAATACAAAGCATTGGTTGTTGCAAATACCCAACATTTTGTTTGTGTACACATTCTCAAGACTGTTAACTTTTTTAACTTTGCAAAGCTTTCCTACTCCCTGCTTTGAATTGTTGACATTCTAGTAAAAACTTCCCTGATTTAGTAACAATGTAATAAGTGGGGTACTTCATCATTTTTTGCCTCTGCCAGTGGGAACCCCGCCTATTCTAGCAAAACCACCCATCAGAGCCATCGTTAACCATTGGTCATTAAGGCATATTCTCAAAATGCCCATATCTATAGCTGTGGCAATAGAGGCATGGTTTGGTAATATGCCAATTAAAGATACACAGCACCAACCTATGTAGAGGGAAAACTTCTTAAAACATACACCAGAGAATTCCAGTTAGCAGGGTGAGCTACAAAAACATACCATTTTGACTTAGGGGTTGCCTTTGTTGAATAGGCTGCCACAGGTTTTGTGTATGGACGTTGAATTTGTTGTTTTCTTTGCTGTAGCTAATGCCTAGATTTCAACCTGAAAATCTTGAGCACAACAAGACAATATTTGAGCGCGTTAGTGAAGTGGCAGCAAGGAAAGGATGCACACCATCACAGCTTGCACTGGCCTGGGTCCGTCACCAGGGGAGCGATGTGTGTCCTATACCCGGCACCACTAAAGTTGATAACCTCAACCAGAACATTGGAGCTCTATCTGTTGTGCTAACACCGGAGGAATTGGTTGAGCTGGAATCAATAGCTGCTGCAGATGCAGTAATGGGTGACCGCTATGCACCCGGTATGCCTACGTGGGAATGCTCTGATACTCCGTCTCTCTCATCCTGGAAACCAGGGTGAGGACATGTCTTCCCACTTACTATGCTCGCATTCCTGTTTTTTGTTGTTGTTGTTGTTGTTGTTGTTGTTGTGTGTGTGTGTGTGTGTGTGTGCGCACACTAATATTCCCTACAAAAAGAGACCCTTCCCCAGTGGACTAAATGGAACAATCCCAGTTCCAAGTTCTCTAATGTATAAGGTAATGAATAAATTAGAAGTTTGTGATGCTGGTTAATGAGAAATTAGCAGACAGAGAATTGAATTCCATACCTGCAAGTAGGAACAATTTCTTCTTCTATTTCTCTTGTCCATAAAGACCACTCCAACTGCACAACCAACAGTTATCGGCTGAACCACAAGTGCTCTTCTAATTGTTGAAGCACATGCCTCCCAAAGAAGCCTATGCACTTTATTTTACCCTCTATTGAACAAGTTTCTTCAGCTCTCCCATCTTGAATGAGAAATATGTAAAAAAAGGGAATTGGACAATGTTTGTTCATGCGTTAACTTACAATCAAAACCCTAATAATTTTAAATTTCAACCTTAAAGGAGTGTGGATTTAACTTAAGTTCATCACAACGTTTCTGGCCTTGCTTGAATTAAAACCCAGCGATTCTTTCAGCTCTCATAGAAAGATCAGCCTAATTAGGAACTACTTCAATCTCCAATCTTAGTTCCATCAAAGTTTATAGATCTCAAATACTAGTGATTCGGCATAGGAATGGAGCATATTAACCTCATAACAGAGATCGACGCAATAGGATGCCAAGTCGCTTCAAACCGGCCTCACATGCCGCCCTCAGTAAGCCGGATTGCCTGGCACTAGATGTCATCAGAACTTGGTGGCCAGCTGAGGTCTCTCCTCAGGCCCTCCATTCAAGGCCTAACCTATAAACACATCCATAAATAACTTTCAAGCCAAGTTAATAACTTTCAAATCAAGTTTTCCAAATGACTCGTTTATATATCAACATCACAAAATCAACCAGATGTGAAGCAAATTTGAAACCTTTGCAATGAGGAATCCATTGGATTGGGGGCCATAGACGTCGGAGGGGTTGAGGAAGGTGACGCCAGAGCTGACAGCGTGGTGGATGACCGCAAGTTCAGGCTCGGGAGGACCGCAGAGATGGGACATTAATTCCCATGCACCCAAGTCCCCGTGGTGATACTTGTAGGCCTTGAGAACCCCAGCTTGATTTTTAGTACTCCTCCTCCTCCTGTTTCTTGGATTCCCATTGTTGTTTGGGTTGGACCTTTTCACAAACACCTAATGATGTGCACAAACAGGAAAGACTCTGTTTTGCTTTCATTAACTGTTGCTTCACTGCAAATTTACGTGCTACGTACCTAATTTATAGTGTAGGAGAGCGGAAAGAAGGGAAGAAAGCGTGCAATTCGTAGGCCTTATGACTTCTAAATCGCACAATTTCCCATCAACATTTTCCGACTAACCGGTTTTTAATATCAACATCTGACAAATCCTCACATAAGGAGGGGAAAAAAGGTTTTGACTGAGGGGTGACATAGTTGCACCTAAGATTTTAATAAATAATATTTTTATCGTTATAAAAGATGTCATATGGGATGTTACACCAATAATTATAATAGAAGGATAATCATTTTTAGAATAAGTGGAGAGAAATTCACAGGATAAATTACTTAATTTTAAAGTTTAAGGACTAAATTGTTATTTTAGCCACAGTTTAAGTCACCGTTTAAGGGAAATTATGGTGTTTTGGCAATCTAATTACGTATCATTAGATTCTTTTCTTTTTTTTTTTTTGTGCACTTCGATTTAAGACTTATATTGAATATTTTTTATTATCGTTTAGATTTCAGATTTTTATTCCAAAATTTAAGCATTGATAAGGTGACACATGTCATATTTCTAATTTTGTGAATATTTTTATTTATAAACATGACAACAAATACTAATAAATTACTTTACTTTTATATTATGCGTCACCCTATTTAAAACATTTTAATGGTAATGCTTAATCTTCTTATCACCATGGACACGAAATTTTACTACTTTTCACTACATAGGTTAAATTTTAGAAGTAAGAGGGAATGCTGTGCATAATTGGGGAAAACACTAGGCTAGGTAGAATGGTAATGCCATAAGAGGAAAAATGGCCTTGCGGCACCCCCCCCCCCCCCCCCCCCCCCCCCAAAAAAAAAAAACACTAAAAAAAAAATAAAAAAACCAACGAAAAAAGGGGAGAAAGCGCTGCGGTTTCCCCGCGAGCATCGGCATCGATCTGGAGAGACAGAGAAGGTGCGCTACTGAATCGTACAAGCTGCTGCAAATTTGTTTAGTTCTTCAATTTAAACTCGCTGCTTGTTCCTTAGGGTTCTTGATTTGTTGTTTACAGTTAAGTTTCAGAAGTGCCCCCAACCAACAACTGCTGCTGTTGTCCCATTCCTATCAGAAGAAGGATCACCGTTACGTTTCTTCTCAAGGGACGACGAGTCCCCACCCACCACCCAATTCTTGTTTGCCCAAAAACCCCCCTAAATTTGCTCGCCGCCCCCTTCTCATGTATCAGTCTTCAATACAATCTTAGATTAGACGAAGCCATAGAAAGCGAATCTGATAATCCAGAAGCTCCCAAACAGAAGATGATCCTAGCTGTTGGGGGCTCCTTTTGTCTTCCTTGCGCTTTTTAGGGGTTTCGGGTTGCATCAGATTCAGATGTTATTTTGAACCCCCAATGTTAGGCGGTGTGCAGCTGGGTGTGATGGCAGCATGCATAGTGCTGTTTGTGCCCATGGGAATGGCCGGATGGCATCTCAGTCGTAACAAGATGCTCTTCTTCAGCGGGGCCCTCTTCATCACTCTCGCCGTAGGCGTCCACCTAACTCCTTATTTTCCATCCATATCGGATTTGGTATCATCTGTTTCCTCTGATGCTGTCACCGGAAATCGCGAGTCGTGCATATCTTTGCTTCACCATATTGTTTATGATGTGAGACCCATTAGTGTTATTGGGCGTTTGAATTATAATACCAGTCGTGGTTCTTTGGGTTATAACAATTCCTGGGAATGGGCAAAGTTGGAGTCTGTAACTGCCTGCGAGTTTCAGAAATTGGGCCATTCTGATGCCTCAGATTTGCTAAATGGCTCATGGGTTGTTGTCGCCGGGGACTCCCAAGCACGACTGTTTGCCCTTGCGCTTTTGAATTTGGTCTTGGATTCCGAAGAAATGGAGTCGGCTCGTAGTGACTTGTTTAAGCGGCACAGCGATTATCAGATTATGATTGATGAAATTGGGATGAAACTGGATTTTTTTTGGGCCCCATATGTGACAAACATAACGGATTTGATGGTGGAATACAGGCGGACCAAGAATTACCCAGATGTTTTGGTAATGGGGTCAGGATTATGGCATATGCTTCATGTAACAAATGCATCCGATTATGGTGCTGCTTTAGGATTGTTGAGGAAGGCATCACAGCTTCCAATTTCATCAAGAGTCGGTACAGATGGTGCTTTGATGGGATCTGTCTCAATTCGATTGCCGCACTTGTTCTGGATTGGCATGCCAACATTGATAAATAAGATTGTTGAATACGGAGGAAAAGCGGGAGAAGATGAGCAGCTCAGTGCAAAATGCATATAATAGAGAGCTTTACAGAAGTAAGCTTTTACGTGGGTTCAACGGTCCCCTTCTTTTGTTGGATGTTCGTCTGTTGAGTCAGAAATGTGGAATTCTGTGTACCATAGATGGAATGCATTATGATGGAGCTGTTTATGAAGCTGCTGTCCATATTATGCTAAATGCTCTGCTTATTGAATCTAATCAGATGCTTTGAGGGTTATAGTTTTCAATCTCTCTTCTTCCTCAACAGTTATGAGGTGGTGAAAGACTGATGTCAGCCAAAATGTCCATCCACATCTGAAAAGATTTTGGTCCATTTGAGAGGTTAAATGCTTCCCCCCTGGCATTGCAGCTCTAATTCTTTCAAGGTTTTTTTTTTTTTTTTTTCACCCAACACCAAATTAACACGACCAAATTATATTCAAAAGTATAGTTGCAGTACTTCTTGTTATATGACTAAGTCTGCCCCTTTCCAATTTTGTTAACAGACCTATTTTAGAGACTGTATGAATGAATTCATAACTTCCAAAACAGATGTTTTAAGATTATTTTGGTGGCTGATTTTATTGCTATGTCATTTGTTGGGTTTGGATGATGGAGGAAAGCTAAGAACTTATGGACATCAACTCTGTTTGCAATTCTGTGGGAATATATGGTTGGAGAGAAATGATATAATATTTATGGAAAAGTAGCTTGAATCCGATCAGCTGCGGGATCGGGTTATCATTCTCATGCCCTTATGGTTATATGCTTTGGGAGGGTTTGCAGGCTGCCTTTCACAGATTTCCTTAAGGATTGGTGACTGCTTAGCTTCGAGTGTTTTTGTTCATTTTCTTTTATTAATTTCATCTTACTTTTAGTTGTTTGAGGAGGATTCCATGACCTTGACGTTAGACTTGTTATCATTAATAAAATTTCTCTTTTAACCAGAAATTAAAAATAATGTTGTTTCACTTTGGTACGTTTTGATAGTTGTTTGAGGAGGATTCCTTGTCCTCCACGTTGGACTTATTCTTGTTAATGAAATTTCGCTTCGAACCAAAAATTTAAAATAATGTTGTTTCGCTCTGCTATGTTTTGATAGTACATATTACTCTGGAACTAAGTTATTGGTTTTTAAAGGGACCAGGTTTAAAAGCCAGGTCATTTAATGTGACTCAGCTGATTTTAGGAATCATAGGAAGAATAAAGCACTTTGGCTTGGTACGCTCTTTTCCATTATCCGGTTCTTCTGGTTGGAAAGGAATAGCAGGATCTTTAAAGGCGGATGCGTGTCTGCCTGTAGAAGGGGGTGTGGATAGAGCTTCTTTCCTTTCCACTCTTTGGGTTGTGGCTTGGGGCCTCCCTCAGGGGGTTAGTCTTAGCAACATTCAGGGGGATCGAAAGGCAATTTTATTGCAATACTGCACCTTGTATTTGCTTTCTCTTTTTGTTTGTTTGGTCTTTGAAGGATTTCTAACCCTCCCATTATGTATGTACTTTCCCCTTCTCTCTTAATAAAATCTCCTTTTGTGCATTAAAAAGAAAAAAAAGTGGCTTGGGCTGATTTGGTGTACTTCCTCAGCACCAAATTAACACATTAGTGTTTTAGTTTTATATTGAGATTACATTCTTCCTTTCTTCTGATACGCATGCAAAAGAATAGTTATATTAGCAAGTAGCCAGGAAAGAACAATGTATTCCTATCTACAACCTTGATGACAGACCTAAAAGCTCTGTAGTGTGTCTGCATGATGACTTTTACATCAGCTGTTAAAATTTTGCTTTTGCAGTCTAGTTCCTTGTTGTAGTATTGATTAAGTTGTTGATTTCAGAGCATAGAGTTTACTTGCTGATCTGGTATGTGTACTATTTATATCTTCTTGTCATTTGCCCATACCTCTTCCCTGCTCCCTGCTCCCTGCTCCCTCCTCCCTCGAGCATGAAAAGTAAGAGCAATCTGGCTTGTACTGCATTGTCATGTGCTTTGCGAGTAGCAAAGTAGCCTTTTACTCATTCTTGCAGTCTCTTGGTCTCTGTGAGGCCTCCCTACAGATCTCATCCTCTAGATTTTTGGAAGGACAACAGAGGGCCTAGAGACGAGTATCCGCAGTTTTTGCCATTTTGTTTGACTGGAAGAAATGCTCGTACCAGTTGAAGCATCAATCCCCACCACCTCTATATCTCAGCTAGTGTGGGAGAAATCAATCTTCATTGGCTCCTTTAGAGGACTTAGCTTTGCAGATTTCACTGGAGAGAGATGTTAAGTCGATGCACTATTTTGTAAGAACAATGCTATGGACATAAATAATTTTACAGTAAAATTACAGAAGATCTATGTGTTACAAATTCATGAGAGTACACGTTGTCATTTACTTAAAAACTCTTAAATAAATTTGTGCCATACAAGTCTTTTGTGATTTTATTGTGAAATTCTCTATGCCCATAGAATTATTTATTTTATAACTAGCTGCTTTAACCTAAAGGTGCTTGCTCTTCTTCTCTCTAGATTTATTTCTTCTTGTATAATTTATTAGGGTAATATTACGTGAAAAACAACCATCTTTCGTCATCACCACAAGCTACATCAGTTTTTTGTCAAACCTAACCTACTGCATCCTTCGACTAACATTGTTACACGCACAAGAAAAACTTGTATGGTAGGTCACTCCTAAGAGATTTGCGGTGATGCCTTGCGAAAAGAAGCTACCTATAAAGATAATAGGGGGTCGTAATAGGGGGTCGTGTGACCATTGTTCTGAGATTCACTCTTAGCTTATCGGTCATGTCTCGTTTGTGCATATTTTCCATTTTATTTTTATCTTTTACTACTCCTTTACCATTAATTTCGCTCTTCCTCTCCCTCCATCCATCCAACTCTCTCTCAATTTATTTTTTTTTATTTTTCTTCTCAACATTCCTTCATCTTTTCTTCCTCTTTTTATTTCTCCTCCCTCGAGCGGTTCCCTTATTCTCTGTCTATATTTTTTCTTTTCCTCCCTATCTCTCAAATTTTAAAATTTCCTTTTTTTTCTCCTCTTTTCCTTTTTTTTTTTCCTCTCAGCTTTCTAATTCTAAATTTTGTCACTTTTATTACATTTCTATCTCAAAAAGAAATCTACTCATCGTGCATTGTTAATCCAGATCCCAGTAACAGAATGTGTTTTGTGGGGAAGGATTGATTGGGAGAAAAAGAAAATAAAAAATAGGATGAGAAAAAAATAATAAAAAATAAAAGAAAATTAGAAGAGAGGAGAAGAAATAATTTCGTATGAATATTAATGTACTAATTAATTTCATACGTGACCTTTTATAATCAGTCGTCACCATAAATTTTAAATTTCATGGTCTCCTCGTAGTTTATTCTATGGATGATTTTGCGGTAGATGGTTAAACTGTGCCGGGTCGGGTCTTAGCCCGTTTTGTTGTTTTTCGGTTTTCAGACCACCCCGGATTGCATGCGCGCAGAGAGGGGTGCGAGAGAGCAAGGGAGTTGAAATGGTGTTCGAGGGTTTCGTTGTGGCCGTCCTTGCATAGATCAATGCTCACTGGCCAGGAAAGTTTGATCCGATTGATCGGAAAACGTCGGCGATTTCTCCCGAACCGTGCTTCTCTTTTATCCACACCACTCCAGGCACACATCTTCTCTCTGTCTCTCTCTCTCTCGTCGCGCATACCATATATATATACTTATCTGTTTTTTTTGTTCTTCATTTGATTTTCTTTGTTTGCAGAGCACCTTAAATTTTTCCGAAGATAAGAATGGTGTAATCGTCTCGGGCAAGGGTTTGGGTGGATCGTCATCACTAGGGCATGGGGTAGATATCTGTGAAAATTTGCTTGAGGAAACTGGAGTCGAAGGGTCAACTTCTGATTGGGTCACTTGCCCTGTTTGTGGAAACACAGTTCGCGGTGGTGATTTGTTGATAAATTCTCATCTGGGTATGCGATTCTGTCATTGTCCAAGTGACTTTTTTCATTTTTTTTTTTTATGATTTTCAATTAATTCTCGCCCTGTGTATGAATGATGAACAATGTTGTTTGCAAGTCAATATATATATATTCAGGTGAAATGTGAAAGATTATTATAAAGAATGCCACACAGTTGCCTACCCCTGGAATTCCCCAAGAACACTTTCACATAAAAGGGGCTTTTAGATATCATGAAATTTTTTACATCGACTCATTCTCCTTAACAAAAAAAAAAAAAAAAGGAAAAAAAGAAGAAGAAGCATCGACTCATTTTTTAAAAGTTGTAATTTGACATTTCCATTACAGAAGACGGTAGCCCCCAATAAAGGCAACCCAAAAAAAAAAAAACAAAACAGTGGGCTTAAGAATAGGAAATTCTTTTCTTATAAATCTCTCTTTCCTTCTCCCTTCATTAAAGCATGTAAACTCCCCCTATTAGGGCCTTCTACATAAACTGGAAATAATGCAAGCACACAGTAGCCTGTCTCGCAAACCCGAAGCATTCTTTTACACTAAAAATATGCTAGAGGGGATTTTTTAGGCCTCATGTGCAATTTTTAATATTGACTCATTTTTAGCGGGAGATGCATTTAAAAAAAATAAAAATAATGATAAGAGGAGCATAATTAATATTGGTCATTCCACCCATTCCTAGTCTGTGTTCCTTAATGAGTGCATCTGAGTGTTTGCACGACTCAGGACTCACCCAACTAATCATAATTCATACTTCATCTTAGCTAGATTAATTTTTCATTATTATTTAGGGAATTTAAGTGGTATATTGATGTAAAAAATCTTTATTCAACACTGCATAAATAGGGGCATTCTTGTGCATGCATTTCATTTAACATATTTGCAAAATCCTAGCCTCTACCGTGTGCATAAGCTTTTTGAGAGCCAAGGTTGCCAGCAAGGTCAAAGCTTTTGTTTAGCTGCTTGTTTTAGCATTAATAAATAGTTGCAATTCAGGCCCCACACTGCCTGCAGTTAAAAAGAAATCCCCATTTCTTTTTGCACTGTCCCCAATTAGAAGTTTGTTCGCTCTTTGTTTCCTTTGAGCAGGGAGTGTGGGGCTTTTCCATATGAAGTGTAGACTTTTCCACTTGTTTTAGGAGGGATAAGAGCACAGCTACAGGGATCGGCGGTGTTTAGTATCTACAAAGTATTTGGCAAGAGATGGAATGTCCTTCTTTGGGAGAATTGCCTTTTCTGCTTCTGTGGGTTTTCTCTTCTGGAAATTTCATAGGATATGTGATGTAGGGGCAACATTCAAACCAAAACAATTCCATTCATATACTGAGAAACCCTAATACATAGACGTCTTTTATAGGCTTAAACTAGTTGGAGAACAAGTAAAATAGCCTTAGGACTCTAGATAGACTCAAATCCTAGTTTCCTAATATAAAAAATATCCTAATAATAAGGAAAATGACCCAAGACAATATTCCTTTAAATAATAAAATGAAAATATAAATAAAGATTACAACTATTCCCTCCTAAAATCCTAAATAACAAATAAATCACGTAAATCCTAAACTTAATATCTTCATTCTCCATTAATATGTCTTAGAGATCTGCAGAAGGTTTTGATAGCTACTGTTGTATGATGTCTTATTTTAGCTCTTTCTTCCTTTTTTTTTTTCTTCTTCTTTTTTCCCCACTTTGGAGGTTAGGTTAGTCTTGGCTCTGTTCTTATCTCTGATAGACACTTTATCAACGAAAAGAAAAACTTAAACTGAAGAAAGCCAAGCTTATTGGTCTGAGGACCTACTTCTCAATTTATGTTGACACCTAAAATATAATTTCATTTTCAAAATCATCAAAACCATAACCATACTTGCTGTTGTATTGGGATTTTACATTTAATGCTCTTGGTTATTATTGATTGTCTGCAGATGCCTGTCTATCCAGAGGAACCAAACGCAAATTGTCCCAGCGTACCCTTCTTCAACTAAACTTTTTTTCCAATTCAAAAGATAACATTCAGCGTGGTGAGTGGGACCATTCAGGGATCAGTGTGGTTCAGGATGGGCCAAAAAACAATCTTGTACAAAACATTGTCCATACCATGTCTGACAGTGATGCTATCAAAGAACATACACATGACCTTGATAGGTCATGCTTGGTGTTGAATGGGCAAACTCATGACTATAGCTCCATATGTTCTGATGGTTATAACAACCTCAAGGTTGACACACCTTCACTGACACGTGTGAATGAGAAGCCTATATTTAATATGGAAGAAACTACGAGTAACATATCTGCTGCTGTTCTCGAAACTTTTATTGTTGGTCGCAAATTTAGTGATGTAGAGGAAATTAGTTCTGGGGCTACGGTTGCCCTTCTCAGAGATCCTAACAATATAAAGGATCCAAATGCTATAAAGGTTGTATTTTTTCCCCCTTTCATGCTCCTTTTGGTTTAATCCTTCCTTTCCTTTTCCTGCTTATTTGTGTTTTATTTTGAGGTTCCTTGTTTTGAAGGAACTGCATTGTCCCTTTGAGCCAGGTTATTTTTGCTGGTGCTGGGTGCTCTAAGATGTTTGGTTTTCTTCCACGAGAGTTGGCTCTACATTTATCTCCCTTGATGATTAACTATGGCCTGAGATTTGAGGTAATATACTTCTTTTGGTGGAAGTAGTTTTAGAAGGTAAATTGCCATATACTAACGCTTCATCTTATCCCTGCATTTGTGTCTCCCTTCCTCTGGCCCTCTAATGTGCTTGTTCTTCTTTCACTTTAATCAATACATTTGTTTATGTTTGTCAATTTAAGCGAAGGAAAGAGAGGAGGGAGAGGAGGAGAGAGAGGAGAGAGGAGGAGAGAGAGGAGAGAGGAGAAAGAAGAGAGAAGAGGAAGAGAAGTTGGTTATCAATTAGATGTCAGACTCCAACTGCCTTGTTATATATTGGCATGCAAAATAGTAGTCACATTGACAGAGTATCTCAAGATATAAGCACTAGACTATATATATATCATAAATGCCTGCCTCTTACAAACTGCACCAAATTCTCGCATTGCTTGACGGTATACCTGGCACTTTGGGCCCCAATGTTCCTGTCTTGTGAAGTTAATCAAGGACATATTTCCTTTGGGAAAGGATGATATTATCTTGGGATTGAGCAACTTCAGTATGCAGTATATTGGTGTGTAAGCTTTTAGAAAACAGAATGATCAAAACTAAAGCCTGTAGACGCAATTAAATGCAATCACAAATTTGGCCAAATCAAGCATGGGCAGGCTGTTTGGGTCCATACACAAACATTTTGACTCCCTTTAGCAACATAGCCTGGAGGTTGGTCCATATAAACTTCATCATTTAGATGTCCAAGCAAGAACACACTTTTAAGATCAAGTTGATACAAAGTCCAATGGAATGTAGTGCTTAGGAGATTAGTAGGCAAAATGAAGTAAGATTGGCCAATGGAGGGTAGGTATCACAGTAGTCCTGGCCATATACTTGTTTATATACTTCGGCTTATTCTGTTCAAGGAAGCTATCAGGATCACCCTTTTGGGAATCGTTTGGATGGCTAGAATGGAAATAGGAATGTTGATTCCCATCACATTGTATAGTAGCATTAAAGGCAATGGAATGGTCATTTCCTTGCAATAGTCATTCTCTCATATGAGGGAACATAGTTGTCAAGGCGTCGCCTAGGTGTCCAAGCATGAAAAAAAGGGCAAGGCGAGCGCTCGCCTTGCTTGGAGGAGGGATGCCCTGCCGAAGGGCATCTTGGCCATTTTTTTTAAAGAATAATGACACGAGCAAAACGACGCCATTTTGCTCCAAGTTGTGAAAATACATAATCTAAAATTTAAAAATACATAATCCTTCTCAAAACCATCAAATAACAACAAGAAAGAGATTACATTGCTTGAAAGTTGAACATCTATAACTTCCATTCCTATTCTCATTCCCTTCTCACTCCCATTCAAACGTATTACTATGTAAACCCAATGACTCCAGTTGCTATCAGAAGATGGAGAAAAGAGAGGGAGAGAAGTGATGGCAAAGAAAAGCGAAGAGAATGGAGAGAATACCACGCCCCTAGGGTTAGGAGAGCACTTTATTTGTAATAATCTCTCCATTCAAGGAAGCTTAAATTGCATTTTCAGCAATACTGCTGAAGTGCACAAGTATCGAGGCCAAAAAACTTAAAATACAAAAACTGCATTTGATTGATTTGCATGATAAATCTCCGTTGAGCTTGGGTATTACAAACCTGAACTCTGAACATGTTAGAACCCATCAATGGAAGCCCATGTGCTCTCTTTCCGGCAAACAGATAACAAGTGCAATGGTCTAAAGTGATACCCGTCAAACATAAATCTGTTACCCCAAAATATATTCTTCTGTATACATGCAATGTTCTCTCTGGTTGATATGATCTTTTTTCCTTTCCCATTCTTTTCATTGTTGAGCTGGATCAAATCCCTATTCTAAGAGCCCATTTGAGGCAGTTTATTTTAAACGGTTTATAGTTTAAATCATAAACGCGTTTTTTAAATGGTTGAAATTATTAATCTAATAAGTTGTTTAGTGTTTGAATAAGAAACGCTAAAATCTTTAAAATAAATGATTATATGAACTAAACCGTTTGGTAAAAAAACAACTGAAATCAAATTTTGACTATTAAATGACCAAAAATGGCACATAATAAACTAGTTCTTTCAATACGAAGAGTATGTTTTTTTCTTTTTTTTTTGTTGCAAAATAACTAGAAAATATGTATATAAGTGAATTTTTGAAAATGTGAAAATTTAATTTTCAAAAGACTGTTCAAGTGGAGTTAATAAATAAGATATTCTCAAATTAATAGGCTGGACATGTGTGGGAATTATTTAGTTATTTTAGGGGTATGATGGTCTTTTAACTGATCAAACTAGTTTTTGAAGAAGTGTTTATGGGAAAAAGTTACTCAATGAAGCGTCTGGTTTTAAATAAAAAAACAGCTTAATTTTTTTTTTCAGAAAGTGATTATGGCATGATATCCAAAATAATTACTTAAAATAAGTTAATTTGACCAAAAAACTCCCCCAAACACCTTCTAAATGCCTCCTCGAAAAAAACTTGGGTATGATGCACCATGTAATAAAGTTGTTCACTTAATTTGAAGTACAAAAAGATAGAATAACTGCCAACTTAAGCTTAGCTTGCCTTCTAAGTTCTTGGGACTCAAACAGGTGCTTTTTGATATGTTTGTGCCCGAACCAAAATTGTGTCGTGTTGGGCACATAAGCATTAGATCTTGTGTACCCGTGCATTGTACTTTAAACATGGTTTTTAAAACATTTACAGTGTTGATGAACATCATTTCCTCTGCCTACCCTGGCCTGGCTCTAATACCATGAGAAATGAACTGAAGGGATAAAAGAGATAAAGGAGAGAGAAGAAGAAAAGAGATGGGGGGGGGGGGGGGGGGGGGGAAGTCTACCCTTGATTATGTGCTCCAGACTGAAATCCCTTTCTTATTATTTTTTTGGTAAATTAAATATATTAAAAAACCAAAGAGAACAACACACAGCTTCCTAATAGGAAGCTTACAAAGTTAGAAGCAAGGCAACAACAAGCCAATGCGGTCATACCCCTACCTCACACCACAATGTGTCACAGAATGTGCAAGGGAAGTAGGGGTAAGGCGCTACAAAACATTATCAAACAAATGCAAACCAAAACACCAGTTGAGCCTACAGCAGGCCCCATGCAGCTGTGACTGAGCACACATCACAGCCAAAATCAGCTAATCAAAGGCATGCAACCCCCATTCTCTTTGAAGCCAGACATTCACTTCATTTCTAGGGAAACAGCCCAAACTGTAAGCTACCTATTGCACCAACCTCAGAAGTCTCTTCTGCATAGCAATTAGGTTTGCCATCTTGCCTCAGAATGTGATATTATTGCGGTCCTGCCAAATAATATAAGGGCAGAAAACGAACATCTAATAATAATATGCAATAGGTGATTGCCCTTAAAAGCTTGAAGCCATTCAAGGAGTTGCTCCCATCTCCTTCCTTGTCAATTGATGTTGCACGATCTGGCCCAATAGTCAGCAAGCGCACCAGTGAAAATGCAATAATAAAAAAAAATCCTCCCTTGAGTCGGAGCAGTGACTACAGAACCTACATGTACCCTTGGTAATACAGGAAACATTGATGAGCCTTCGTTGTGTAGGTGATCTGTCCAGGCACAACAGCCATAGATGAAAGGAATGTCTAGGGACAATGCCCTTAGCCCATATGAATTCAGTCCAAGGTCTTCTATTAGTACGGTTGTGTGTAATCTCAAACACATTTGCCACCGAGAATGCATGCTTAGAATCCCATAACAGTTTGTCCTCACTGTTAGCGTTCAGAGCTGGAATTACTTCCACTTCCCCAAGGTGATCCCCCATAGACTCAGGTCAGTACCAATCAGTTTCATTAATCACCTCAGACAAGTATGCCTCCCGAGCTATGCCCGACCTATAGATGTCACGGTTAGTGAATTTGTAGTTGAGAGGTCCCATAGGAAGCCGAGAGTCAAACCAAAACTTCACTTTCCTACCATTTCCAACAAACCATGACAAATGCGGTCTCACAAAATTCCTGAGTTGCAGAAGCTTGCGCCAAGCCCATGAAGTAAAGACTAGAGCTTTAACTTCCCCAAAGCTCTTGCCTTTTAAGAAATTAGAATGGACCCATCTGCACCATAAGGACTCTTTGTCCATAAACAACAACCAGATATGCTTGACCATGAAGGCCCGATTGCTTTCCCCCACACGCCGTTGGGAAGGCAAGTATCAGCCCAAGACACCTTGACTCCTCCTTTAGCAAGACGCGGGCCTTTCCAAAGAAAGGATCTCATAATTTGTTCAATCTTGGAAGTGACAGCCTTGGGAAGGATGAAAGCACTGGTCCAGTATGTGTGAATAGCTGAAAGAACTGATCTCACAAGCTGGAGCCTGCCTGCAAAAGAAAGGAACCTGTGAGTCCAGGAATGTGCCCGAGCAGTAAGACTCTGCCCCAGTTTACCACAGTCCGAGGCCTTAAGTCTTTGGAAAATTATAGGCACCCCCAAGTATGTCACAGGCAAGGAGCCCTCAGTTAACCCAACCAGCTGCAGAAGATTAGTTTTGCTTTGAGAATCCACACCAGATAAGAAAACAAGGCTCTTAGCATGTTGCAGTTGCAGACCCGACCATGCAGAGAAAAGAGCAAGGCCATTCTTAACAAGAGTCAGTGTTTCAGGATTGGCTTCAGCAAAAACGAGCCCATCATCAGCAAAAAACAAGTGCATTAGGTTACACTAGATGCTGTTTAGTGTAAAATGACTAAAATATGCTCTAAGATTTGTGGAAATTAAAAAAGAGTTTAAAAAAGAAGAAATATATCAAAGAAATTATATTCTTTGATTGGGGTAGTAAATAAAGGAGGCCATGGCAATCGGGGAACCACATTTTTGGGGAAAAAGAAGATGAAGAGTAACACAATTCTTGAGGCCATTGGAAGTGCCTGTTTCTGTGATGTCCCTTGTAGCAATGGGTGGATCTGGCCCCAAAATCTTGAGGCCGTTGGAAGCTGGCCCCATCCTTTGCCTACTCTGGAACCAGGGACTTCTGATGATCTATGTTGAGCTGCTCATCCTTCCGGTATTTTCTCCATTGCTTCAGCTTGGAATTTGATTCACAGGAAGGAGCAGGCCAGAACTTGGGCTACTTTTGTTTGGAACAGGTTTATTATTCCCAGACATTAATTTTTCCTCTGGTTGGCTGCTTTAAACAAGGTTCAGACTCAGGACATTCTCATTGTTCATCAGCGTGTTCAGGGCGCCCTCTGCCTTCTGTGGTTTCTTCAACTTTTGCCCCGACTATTTGGACCATTCATTCTTTGATTATATTACTACTTCTCATCTAGTTTCCTTTTGGGCTGTGAAGTGTAATCTTGCTTGGTCAAATTCCTCCTGGAAGCTAATCTGGCTTGGCCTACTTCACTCCTGAAGGGGCACCAGCTTTCCCACATTATCTCAAGGATTTCCTTTGCTGCTTTATGCTATATCATTTGGAAGGAATGGAACAATGTTATCTTCCGAAGTAATATTTCAATTTTCTAGCAATGCAGAAACATCTTATAAAAACTGTTCGAGACAAAGCGTGTACAATCATGCATATGCAAAAGGCGGCAGAAAATATTTGGATCCACAGGAGTTGGGACCTTCCCCCTCTTAGTGTTTGACATACCTCTTCATGTGCTGGTTGAGGGTGGGGCGAATGATCCTTGGGGAGCCTCTCCTTTGGGCAGGCTACCCTCTTGGAGGTGAATGAACCAGGAGTTGGCTCCTCTCATTGGTGGTGGTTGTGGCTTCTGCTGTTTGATTTTTCAGTTATATCTAATTTTGTTTTCTGGTATACTCTGGATGCTTCTGCTGATGCTTGTTTTGGTTCTTTCGTTTGTTGCCCCTTTCCTGCCCTTTGCACTTTGTGCGACATGTCTGTGGTGTGTGGCTTTGGGACCTGTGTGTTGTTTTCCCTTCTATCTGTTGGTTATTTCGCTTCGGCTTTCCATTTTTGGTTAATAAATTTTATCTTACCCAAGAGAAAAAGAGTTAACACAATTCTTCCCATTTGATCTGAGATCTTGGAATTGAAATAAGTTCGGCAGCACGGATCATGATACGAGCCATGTGTCCCCACCAGCTTGAAAGTACTAGTTTTGGTCTGGTACCTAATTAAAGATATGAAGTTACGTATGTCTGATATTTATGTTGGTTTAATATTTCCTAATTCAAATTGAAACAGAGGCGTAGAGAAGATAGATTGAAACCTTTTTTTGTAGTCTTCTCTAAAGAAAAGCCAAAACAAGACACAAGTTTTGAACTTTTTCTATGTTAGATAATTTCTTAAGTTCAATATTTGTTCTTGTGTGTTTGTATGTGTGCCTATATATTAGATTGTTTGATTTTTCAGAAGTTTTCCTCAACAAAATATGTTTGTTCTTTGTTAATCTGAAATTTGCTTAGCCTAGACGTTTTGCTAGTAAACTTGTCCTAGTTGGTGTATTTTAGATGTATTTACATGTGTGATGGTATTTGTCCAGTCTTTTGACATATTCTTTCTTAACTTTAAAAATATTTAAAGTAGCATGTTGTTTAAAAAACCTTCCTCATATCCAAAGTCATGCACATGCTTTGCAGTGGTGTAATTATCCTGGCACTTTACTTATTCTTTGTAATAGAGTTGTTCCCTTGACAACATGTAGTTAGCAGCTAGAAATAAAATATATAATGTTGAAATTCTGAAGATTTTTAAGAATTTAATTACGCCTTATTTAGCTTTTTTGATGTTATGTACTTATACTACGGGACTATCTTGCAGGGAAATGTAACTTCCGTTCCGAAAGATTTTCTTGATGTTGTGCCAATTCGGATTTTCTGTCATAGTGCATCACTAATTGACGAAAATTTTGAATCACTATGGAAGAATGTTCTTCATGTTGCAAATTCTATGAAGTCTAATCCACCCAGTTCAACGAAATATCAGCATAACTTCTGTTTGCTAATAAAAGAGTGTCTGAGGAATAGTTCACATCTTTTAACAGATGCTGAAAGAGTATTCTTGGGTACCATTGTGGTTCCATGCTTTCATGCTTTTCCTATTTACTAGTCTCTTCACTGTGAATAATGTTGTACATTTTGTACAGAATCTTTCGCAGCACTCTCAGATGATAGTCAGAGGCTTTTTGTTCGACTGTACACCCGGAAAGGTTTTTATTTTTCCTTTTGTTTCTTCTTTTTTTCTGCATGTCATAGTGTATATTCATCCTCTATGGCTAATTTTAAATCCAAATTTTGTTGTACAAATTGGGAATCACCAGGAGGGAAATAGCTTCTGTTGCCAAGACATTGTATCAGAAGCAGCCATAATGGTATTCATTGTCTCCAACAGAGAGAATAGGAATTGTTAAAAAAGATCCAAAACAATGTCATTTTGGTTAAGTTGTGAAAAAACTGCAGGATCCAAATGGCATCATTTGGGTAAAGTTGAGAAAACAAAAAATAAAATTGCAGAAGGCATTGTTATCCTGCTTGTCTCCTGTTGGGCCCTGATTTACCAGTGGAATATCCGGGATGCAACCACTTAATTTTAAATGAAAAAATATTGCAGTGTGTACCCGGATGTACCCGCGTGTACTTGAGCCATACCAAAACCGAATTCTTATCTCTCTGTCCATTTCAGCCCAAAACAACCTATAATTTTATCCCCCTTTTGAGTGGGATGGATTTTGTCTTCAACTACTCTGCTCCATCAAGATTTCTTCATGGTCATTAAGGATAGAGATTCTCTTAGCACTGTCCTCTTCCCTCGAGGGACCATCAGATTCCGAAGCATCTAAATGTCCCCAACCTTCAAAATCCACTTCTTAAGATTGCTTTACTTTTTAAAAGATTCAGCTTGACCATAAATATGTAGCCCTCCCTACCTCCCACAGTAGTCCTCTTTCACCATCCTCACCATAGACAAAAGGGGATGAGTGAGTCACATATTTTCGAACCTAAAAGGGGTGGACTCCATTCAATTTTATTAGAATCTAAAGAGGGGGAAACAGTCTTTGAGAGGCCTACGAATGAGGTCCTGACTAATATTGGGTTAGAGATCTTCTCGATTGCTAGCGAGAGAAACCTATCAATGTGGGTGGAGACAATCTAAAAATAGACGCCCCTTCCATTAGTGAGATACATTATGTAGCTTTCAATACAATCAGAAGATCATCAGCCCTTTCCTATCACTTTTTCCACATGTGGACTTGACGATAGACAAGCGCTAGGTGCATTTTGTGAATAGGCTAGTGCTAGCTGCATTGGGAGAAGGATCATCAGAGGTCCTTGTATAAAGTTAGGTGTTCTACATTAAACCCATTATTGATGCTCCCTGTATACCGTACAGGTCTCTCTTGTCTGTAGCACTGGAATACAAAATTAAACACATTATTTATGCTCTCTTTATACCAAATAGGTTGCTTCCATTTGTCTCTAACATTGTGTGTTGTGTTTTTTCTTCATAATTTCTTATAAACTCCTATTTGGCAATCAACAATCACAAAAATGAAAAAAAAAAAATGATGATATCAATTAGACAGGAATGGTAAAAAGTTTTGAGATCTGTGATCTAGATTATAGGCGTGGCACTAGCATTTGCATCTTGATTTAAGGAGATGAATTGTATCATATATTGAATATAAATAGGGAGGAGTGTACAGACTTAAGAAGATAAAGGAAAGAAAAGCTTGGGTCATATTAATCTGTTGTCTTTTGGATACTTGTGCATAAACCCACTGGGCATATTTGAGTTCTGCAAATATGGAATGTTAATGACCTTAACATTCTAATTTGTAAATTTCATGTTAAAGAAATCATCAGTGAGGGAAGGGTGATCAAGGACATTATATAGTTTTGCAGAACATTTTATATAGACTGAGCAACCAATGGTTTAGTTGTGGTTAGTTTTATGGTATCAGAATTTCTTTTTGACCTTTTCGATAATCGAAGTGTATAAATGGAAAGAAGGAATGTATGAAGGATCATTAAGAACCCTTTGAATGCTGAAAAGACAAAAGTGGCAGGAAGACAAGCTGCAAATAGTAAACTTTAGGGGAACAAAAGAAACACAAGCACTTGGACTTCGGGGGCAGCTGGTGCTTTATTTTCATCTCAAAATGATTTGTGCAGCATTACCTTTTCAGGGACATCTTGATGGTTCCTGATCTTCTCTGTTCTTTTATGGTCACTATACTATGGTGGCAGTGCTAGGAAATTCTTCTTGTTGGGTCAGCTGGATTAAAAAAATGACTTCTGAAATTTCTTTTCCATTGCCATTACTGGACTCTATAATATTTGTTTTTGTGCTTCAGGTCCATGGTTTCGGATCTCTAATATTTCATATCCTGAAATCTCGGATTCTCGAGCTGCATTCAAAGAACTCTTGGGTAAGTGAAATTCTATTTGCTACTACAATACAGAGCACATTTCCTTTTAATTAATTGTTATGTACATGTGTGTATGTGCAGCGACTGGGTTTATGTCTTCCTTTGAATTAACTGGCGGATTGCATGATGATGACATGGCGGCGGTTCTGAATGTGCTCACAGTTTCTGAGCTACAAAACATTTCATATTTGCTTAAAAAGGTTTGAGTTCGCTCCACTGTGTTTCTTTGTGTGTCTGCATCCATGCTGTCATTCCTTTGAAAAGACTACTAGCTTGTTAACATGCTAGATGTTTTACAAATTGCGGCACTTGAATGGTTCATTTTAAGTTGTGATTTATGATAATTTTGAAGTTGTACATGGGAGTTACCTTTAGGTTCTCGAGAAAGAGAATAGATTCATGACAAGTCTGTGCTCAAGTGTAAAAATTATATACGCTTCGTTCTCTATCATGGGGGTGAGCAATGCGGCAAGTTGCTCCTTTGTGACCAGAAGGTCATAGCTGCCAGGTTAATGGACAAGATTTGTGATTTCAATTGAAATCTTCCCACTGTTGGGGGATTTAACAGGTTTGTCTTTGAATTTCATCTAAACTCTAAGAGCTTACAATTTTAAGTTAAATTGTATCTATCTCACACCATCGTCACTGCTGGCGCCGCTATCGATTATCACCATACGGCATCAACCGTCCATCTTGAGTCCAAAGTGACCTGAAAAAAAAAAAAATCTTGGTTGCTGCTGCCCAAATTGAGGATTATAAGAAAGGATAAAGATCCATATTTGTTGACTCAAGGCAACCAGCTTCCTTATAGAAGTTCTCTGCAGTGTATTCAGCCTTTCTCATGGTCAATTTGAATGTACGTTTAGGAGCTACTGTGCCGCCTTTCCTTTTCTGTCTCAAAAATAAAATTCCAGCAACCTACAGTGAGCGTTTTTGAAGGGATAAATTGGGGATTGAAGATCAGTTTGAGCAAGTTACCCAGCAAGTTAATGAATTATTTAATTGGGGAGCTCACACCAAGAACCAACGGTGACTTGACCACCAAGGTAATCGAGTTGAAAGTTACGATAGCCAACAAGTTTGAAGAGATTCTTTGGAGGCTCAATGCCAATGGAAAATGGTTATTGGTGTCCCACATGGCCCATCATCTATTGTGCCTCCAACTGAGATTTATATAGAAGAAATAGTTCTAGAAAATGAGTTTGTTGAGGAGCCAAGTTTAGACGTTGAAGCATTAACCAAGGAAGTCATGTAGGCGCCAATATTGTGTTTGTTATTTCAAATGGGTTTTGCACCACAAGTTCATATTTACATTGAAGGCTATTAAGTACATTTATATCTTTTACCTCTGCTGCCTTCACGTGCCTGTGATTCTTCGTTCCTTTAAAATTAGTGGCTGAATTTTTTTCAACTGGGGGAGAATGATAGATCCAACGAAGCTATTAATATTAGGAAATAGGAGTTTATCTATTATTTACAATTTTCGGGGGGGGGGGGGGGGGGGGGGGGGGATAGTTGTAATTTTTACATTTTATTTTGGTTTTATTATTTTAGGAATACTTTATTGGGTTATATTGGGTTATTATCTCTATTATTAGTATATCTTTTATATTAGGAAACTAGGATTTGAGTCTATCTAGAGTCCTAAGATTATTTTGATTGTTCCCTAAATAGTTTAAGCCTATAAAATGCCTAACATGTATTAGAGTTTCTCAGTTTATGAAATTGAATTGTTTTGATTTAGGCATTGGCCTACATCAGTATGCTTAAAAGAAAGTTTCTTGCAAGAGTAACTGCATTTGGTGTTGAGTAGTGTTCTTGCGGTAGTGCCATGATCTTGGGGCTAATCTGTCGACTTTTATCAAGGCCATCATAGTTAATTTCTCTGTAAAAGATGATAAATTTAGTTGACCAGATTATGTTCATGTATATCATCTTCTTAATCTCTTCTCTCCTATGCAATTGGAATTACTTATTTTTCACTCGTCAATTCTGAAAATTCTACTGTATATATGTGGCTCCATACAACAAGAATGACAATAAAGAAAAGTAGGGGAATTACTAAATTTTAATGTTTTTGGATTGCCTATGCGCTCACCAACAGTATAGCTTTTGGTCTCCGAACTAGAGAGAATACAAAGGTATTCGTCTGAGGCAGCAATCTGTACAAAACGACTACATAATGGAGCTCAACGGATGGTTCCTTCTTAATTTGGATGCTTCCATAGTTTATGCTCCTAAATTGACAATTGGCTTCTGATGACTGCACAGTAAGAGGCTTCCTGTGTGGACAGATACGGGTCAGACACCATTTTCGGCTAACTATATTTATTTATGTAGAAATGCGTATTGATCGGTCCCAGAGCCGTGATGCTTCCCACTTTCTAAACTCTTTGAACTATCGTAAAGGTCAGATGGCATTGCGCAATTTGTGTTAGCTTGCTGGCTGGTTGACTAGGCTAACTGACCAGCAGTTATCAAGAAACAATAGTGGGTCCCTGGTTGACTGGCTGGTTAACCAGCAACTGCCAAGTTACAGTAGAGTGTGCCTGGTTGAGTAACCCACTCAACCATCGAAGGCCGAATCTTTGTTATGTGACTGACTGATGTAAACCTAATGTGAATAAAAAGAGCTCCTACTCCCCTCTCTTTCTGTATGGAGCAAAACCTTAGCAGTGATCGGCCTTCATCTCTCCTCTCATTTCCTTTTCTTTCTTTCACTCTCTCATGTGTACAGTAAAATGTAGTCTAGGAAGCCACTCTGGCAAACATGAAATGCCTCCTAGAAGGAAAGCGCTCCCTTAAGCATTCAACGTCGTTAATTGGTCAAAGGTGACTGCTTAGGCATACTCATTTATTTATTTATTACAACAAAAACATGAGACCACTATTTTAAAAAGAAACAAAATTACAATTGCAGATCGGTTGTTGCATGGAGAGATACTTGGAAGGATATTATTTATGCCTAGGCGCTAGGTGGTAGGTAGACGCTAGGCGGTAGGTAAGGTGCTTAGGTCCACCTAGTTTTTTTAGAACACTAGATTTGTATGGATTGAGGTTGGCATCATGGCGCCAGTTTTATTGTAGAGCTAACCAAGGTTGTTGTCTTCTGCAAGGATTTGACTTAGGGTGTTGCCTGCTGCATTGATGGTGGAGGGGTTTGCACAAAGGGTGGTTTTTCTTTTTTTTTTTTTCAACCCCAAAGTTGCCCAACCGAGACTCTTTGTGACTGTTGTCGGAGGACACGTCCTACCACTTATTTGGTTCACGGAATGGAATGAAATAGGTATCCCATAAAAATATAACATTTAAGGAGTAATATATTCATGGAGTATGGGTGGAGTGATCACTCCCATGGACAAGGAGGGGAATAGAGAGAATTGACAAGGTGTAGGTATTACCAATAGCCAAAGGTGTAATAGTTATTACTTATCCATTCCATTCATGGGCCTTGAAAAGAAGCTACTTCCATAGCGGCCGGAAGGTTTCTAAGTGGTTAGTGTTTTTCTTCATCTAATGTGCTAATTCCTCAGGTTTTTGGTGGCAGCCTTCTCTCCTCTCACTACAAGGTTTGCAGCAGATGTTTAGTGCTGTTTTAGGATTTGTAACTTCTATCAAGAAGTCTCAACATGAAGCTGTTTGGAGTCAATTATGAGTGCGGGCTTTCATTTTCTGGAGGTTTCTAAGTGAGGAATTTATTTTCTTGACAAGAGAAATCAAGAGAATTTTTTTTATTTTTTATTTTGGGTGGGAAAAGTGTTTGAACATGCAAAATATAAAATAAAGTAATATAACAAACAAACAAACAAACCAACCCACTTTAGAGGCATAGTTATCAAGGCGCTGCCTAGACGTTGGGGCGTTGCAGGAGGGCCATGACGTTGAATGCCTTGGCCGGAAGCTTCTAAATCCTCCTTCCTTATTCGATTTTCCCTTTGATCGCTTTCTGTAGCAGATTCTCGGTGCTCGCTCTTCCTTTTCTCTTCATCTCCTTGTTGTTCTGAAAACAGTTGCAGCGGCTGAAGTTAATGATAGAAGCAAGGTTTCTCTAAAGTACATCTTTTACCCTTAGGGTTAATTGCTGGCTCTTTGGACAAATGGGTTTGGGCCCTGTCTATCTATAAAAAGGCCCAATGACTTTAGTCTTTCTTGTTAAGAGCCCAAGTAATGCAACTCTTTAAAAGAGGCCCAACAAGTTTCGATCCATTTCAGTTAGCATGTTAGCAAAAAATATTTTGCGGACAACTCTTTAAAAGAGGCCCAACAACAATGCGGAGGGAGCTGTGTTCATCGATCGCTTGCTACTTTAGTAAACTTTATATTAATCTTTGTGCTTACTACCTTGGTTTGAATGTATTATTGACTTAAGTTTGAAATTTGGATGATGGTTTGTTGCTTGAACTAATGTGAAATATTGTTCTTTTTTTATGCCTTATATATCCTAGATTAAATTCTTTATATTTCTTTTGTTCACGCCTTGAGCGCCTTGTTGGCGCCTAAGTGAGCGCCTTGTCGTCAAGGCGTCCAGGCTCACCCCACTTGGCTCGCCTTGGTGCCTTGACAACTATGTTTAGAAGTGAAGAGATCCTCTCGATTCGTGAGAAGTAAATTATAAATGTAAAGATAAAACAAAATTTCAAATAATATAATAAAAAAATAACCACAATAAAGGGATGCTAAAGGTGGGAAATTAAAAAAAAATTACCTAAAATGAGGGGCAAAGTCATAGGCTAGAGTTGTAATTACGGATTAAAGTAATGGTGTGAAATAAACAAGGGGGAAAAGGAATTGGCTAGAGTTGTAATTAGGATGGAGCACAAGAAAACTGAATTAAAAAGGGAGCAATTACACCCCTTATCTTCTTTGGACCTCCATCCCTGGGCTTAGGTTACCATATATCCTAACTGGGAGGTTTAAGACCTGGCCTATACTGAGCAATAGAGTTAACCAACACCTCGAAGCTCCTTGGTTTGACCGAGTTGAATGGAATCCCACATTTATAAAACCAATTAGCGAAGTATTTCATAACCTTCGCTCTCTCCTTGGGCGGTCTACAATGATTCTCCAAAGCGCATTGTGTAGGACTTTTCTCATGCCTCTCTTGCACTACTTGTTCAAGAGTTCGTCTCACGTGGTGATCCATAAGACCTCGAGACTGGGGCACATAGAAAGTTTTCTTCCTTTTCGCAACTGTCCTCGAGCTTAGTGTAAAACTAGAGCTACCGACTGATCGGGATCGGACACCCGGGGTCGAGGAGTTTACTTGTCCTTTAACTTCAGTTTCAATAGGCTGATCCACTTCTAGATCGTCATAATCATCATCAACCTTCAGAGTAGGGTTCTTTTTTATTCCTGATCAAAGCCAATCTCATCTCTTTAGAAATATCTATGGTGGTTTTATTATATTTTGCAACATCTCCATAACCACCAGCCAAGTGTTGCTTCAATCTTTTGATCCCACCGTTCAAGTGCTTGCCACAGAGCATATATTCAACCTTGTTTTTGTTCGTAGGATCCGGTCAAAAATCATGTTTTCACCTAGGATCATTTCTTTGCGAGTTGGATCCTTCTTCGGATCATATTCGTCGGTTGAAATTGCATCATGTGGCTGTGGAGGCAGCGGTGGTGGAAGATCCTCCATCACTATTTTCACAAAAAAAAAAAAAAACAAAGAAAACAGATAAACAAACAAATATTGAATATTGTGAACTGAAATAAGCCTATAATAGCCTCATCAAGTGTTCTAATAGTACAAACAATTTAATTGAACTGAACCCACTGTGAATTGAAATAGAACAAAGAAAACCAAAAGCAATTCTCACAGACCATGGCACAGTTATTGCTGTAGCAATTCATTCAATATTGCTAGAGACACATCATTGAATTTGTGTGTGGCATGTGTACCAAAATGCACTTAAACACCTTAGTAATGGATTTTCGGGCTGAGTTCCTTTTCTACATTTTATTTTATAAAATTGATTTCTAGAATATATTAGGGTTTTTTTTAAAGTAACAGTACCTAGAGAGGAATGGAGGGTGGCTGAGCATAATGGAGCTCACTCGGTTGGGATCGAAGTCACCGGGATCGAATACGCCTTGACAACTATGAGAGTCACTGGTGTAGTCAAGTAGATGGAGAGTGGCCGTCCAAAATGGAGTTCAGACAGAGCCGTCGCAGTCATCGGAGTGCCCGCCGTTGATCAAAGGTGCAGTTGCAAGGGATGGACTCGGGGTTCTGCTCCTGTTCGTCATCGAAGAAGAAGAAGAAGATAATGATGGCAACTTCTTATATATATATATATATTAACAATGCAAAACAACATTGTTTTGCTAGGTTTTCTTTTTCCAAAAAAAAACCCTAGGTGATGCCTTGGCCGCTAGGGAGCAAGGCGCTGCCCACCATGCTCCCCCAACCCCGCCCAGACGAAGGATTCTTTCAAATAGAAATAGAGAACGGAGTAACTATAAAGATTGTTATAAGCCCTTCTTATAGAGGGATCATCTAAAAAGCAAGTCTTGAGTGCATTCAGGCAAAAAGCTAACATAGATGTTGTGGGTCAAATTTTTTTTTTATAATTTCGTTCATGTCTTGGCGACGCCTAAGCGATGCCTTGACAACTATGCTTGATAAAGCAGCAAATTGCTAAGATGATGAGGGATAAAGGGTGCACTATCTCTCATATGGTGAGGACGCCCGAGAACCTCACTTGCCAGCGAATTTGGGAACTCCTGATGACTGTTTTTTATTAGCCGTGTGGCTGTTGTATTTATTTTCTTCTTTCCTTGCTGCCTTTGTGCTTCTGTGACACCTCGGTGGTGTGTGGCAAGGTGTGATCTTGTATTCGTTTTCCTTGGCCTGTGTTCTGGTTTATCAAAATTTTCATTTACCCAAAAGAAAAAAGAAAAAGAAAAAGAAAACTCCTGACCCGTGTTGCAAACTGCAGATAAATTATGTGATAATGTTGTTTTAACTTGGAAGATTATCTTGTTGACTTGACATGAAGCTGTGATCTACTATTTCTTGCTTAACTATTTTACTGATTGGCTATTTATGTGTTTTCTTTTTTTTTATTTTTTTTATGAGGCTTCAGAATCGCAGTCGTGGTACAAGAAAGCAGGATTTTATTGCTTCAATCCTTTCTTCATATCAAGGTGGATTAGGGTATGAGATGAGCAAACAGTTCCTGGTTGAGGCCTGGTTAACCATTTAGCTCCTCAGCCGGACTTTTTGTTTCCTGCTCATGATTTGAACTATTAATTATGCAGGTCAATCTTACGTAGCATGGTTCTACAAAGAGCAGGAGCTTGCATTCGAATTTCTTCAACAGCTGATTCACTTATCTGGCGTGCCCAGGTGATTTCTAGGAATTCTTCTGGTCAAACCTATAAATATCGTGCCCACCTGGGTTGCTCAAGTGGCCAAGTCACTTGGGCAGTGGGCGACGACGTCGAAGGTTTGAAATTCGTTGCTCGCAAAAATTACTCGTGATTTACTTGGCGGGTGGGGAGTAAGCCCTTGCGTAAGCTTGAAGTTTGTGGGTCCCCCCTGGGGGGGGGGGGGCCGTTTTCTCATCACTCAAAAAAAAAAAAATCCTATAAATATGGTTGTACGTCTAAAACATTGTTCATAACCCTTGTTGCTTTGCAGAGGCTTTTCTTTTTAAATGGTGAGCAAGATCTCTCGGCTTTTCTACTGGTTGATTTGGGGGTGATAAAGTATCCAGCTTACAACTGCATAATTACAAAGCAAATTTTTGCAGCTCGAAGTGACTTGATTGCTTTTGAAGAGGTCTTGTTCTGTATTCATTTGGGATCTTTACTCACCTCTGCTGGACTTATACAAATGTAAATTCTACCTTTTACAGGCCATTGAGGTGGCACAAATAACGGATGAATCACTTGATGGAGACAACAATGAATTGGTGTTAAGATGCATAGAGATATCTGACTCTCGTATATTCAGTTCATCTGCAAATGGAGGTCAATCTTCGGCTACATTTTTTTTATGCTTTTCAGCACAATGGGTTTACTCGAAAGTGGTCTTGTTAGGCATTTCTTTTCTCGAGCGGGAGCACAGGCATGTTTTACCTGTTTTGTGGGCTGGTCGTGAAAGTGTTGTGTTTTTCAATTTCTTGCAATCTATTATCTTCGCCGCCACCACCATCCTGCAAGTATTGTGTTCTTCCATTGGTTGTCATATTATTGACTACTCTTACAGGACTTCTCACCCGCAGGTTCAATGATGCAATCATCTATTTAAAGCGGCTTTTAGCTGCTTTTACTTCTGACAGAAGAAGGGGATATTGGATGCTGAGGCTATCCATTGATTTAGAGCATTTAAGTTGTCCAAATGAGAGTCTTAGAGTTGCTGAAGATGGGTTGTTAGATCCATGGATTCGTGCTGGTTCAAGGTTGGCGCTACAAAGACGGGTTCTGCGTTTGGGAAAGCCACCAAGGCGGTGGAAAATTCCTAGCTTCTCTGAAGCTTTCAAGAGGAAGATCACTGAGGTAAATGTTTGATTCCTGTAGAACCAAGATAAAATTGATGATTAAGCTTTAGTTATTTTATGTTCAACATTTGATGGAACTCTTTCACCTCCCCTGGCCACTAAGGTTCAAATTTGTGGGAGACCTTTAAACTGTAGTACAGGGACAAAGAGCAGGTTTTATGGCGAGGATGGGGAGCAATGCGGAGTGGAGCAGCTTGCTCTGCAGTACTATGCCAGAGAGGGCTGGCAGGGTGTACATACAGAAAGCGGCATATGGTTGACAATCTTTGCACTACTTATGTGGGATATTATTTTTGCCGATGTACCTGATGTCTTCCGCAATGGCTTTCAAGTATGATTAATTAGTGATTTAGTGCATTTTTAATATTTTATTCTTAAGTTTAATATACTTATTATGGAGCTAAAATGACACAACAAGATGAAAACTTTAAGAAAATTTAAGTACCTATGCAATGAAAACATTTTAAATCCTGAAATGAAACCAGCATAAGTTCCTAGGAAACAAATAAATTAGAGGTGTTGAGAACCCCTCCTGGGTTTTAGACTTGTTATTCTAGGGCTTGAAGTATCCATTAGGCTGCTCCTCTCATTGCCAATTGGTTTTGGAGGTGGAACCTTAACATGTTAGAGCCCGGTTTTGTTTGGTTCAAGAAGCCTAAATTTTGTTCGGCCCTGCAACAATCAATCCATGTTGCTCCCCCGTATGTGTCTGTGCAGTGCAAGTCCTAGTTGTGGGCACTTAAGGGGAACTATTGAGAATCTCACATCGGTTTGAGACTTATTAATCTAGGGTATAAAGTATCTTTTGGTCTACTCTTATTGACAATTGGTTTTGAAGTGTCACCTTAACAAAAGGGGGACATACCTTTTTGGTCCCCTCGAGTTTTGGGTCAGTGCTAATTTAGTCGCTTCTATTTGAAATTTGATCCCTAAAGTTTATTAGAAGTGGCCAACTTGGTTCCTATGCTAACGAAACCGTTGGATTTGGATGGAAAATATAGGTAACTTTGGAATTTGATAGCTAGTAGCAAGTTTCAGCCTTTGTATTAATTGAAAGAAAAAGGAAAGCCCAAATGCGAAGACAAGCAACAGCTGGACATGACCAGAAGCAGCACAATCAAAGAGTTAAAAACAAGGCCAGAAACCAGCAAATTACAAATGAAACCAACTAAATACATTTTATTTCAAGAAAATTACAGAAAAAATCATTAGGTCCTTCATTTAAAATTTTCATAGACCAAAAAACAAAAAAAGAAGAAAAAGAAAAAAAGAGGTACTACTAATCATAGGATAAGGTGTTTTATAAGCTCAATTGATGGGAAACGTATCAAATTCCAAATCCACTGCCACTTTTGTTAAACTAAGGGGACTGAATTGACCACTTCCAAAGATGAGGGACTAAATTGATACCAACCCCAACCTAAGGAAATCAAAAAGGCAGTTGTCTCGTGTTGGAAAAGGGGGTGGCGGTCGACTGCCCAATAGTAGCTATTGCATTGGTGCAGCGATGGGGCAGTCGGCTGACGCGGAACTTATAGTAAATAAGCCCCTATACCCTTTCTCTCTCTCTCACTCTCAATCCATCTCTTTGGTGTTTTACAAAATCCGTTTGCTTCTTTTCTTGTTCTCTTTTCTTTGATTATATTATAGTTGCTGGTCAGGTACCCCGTATATTTGGTTGTGTCAATCTGAGGTATTGACTCATCTTTTGGGTTTGATCTAAGTTATCAATCCATTGCTTATCTTGGTCCACTATGACTCAAGAATCTAAGGATTTGGAGACCGGTAACCCTAAATCCACCATGTCTGAGGTGGTTTCCTCTTCCTTTTCGACTTTCAAATTTCATTTGGAGGTGACAAATTATGCGTCATGGAACAAAATTGTTTGGTTTATTTGACATGGCCAAGATAAGGAACAAAGTGGATCCTGTTAGATCGAAAGCTTGGATATGAGAAGATGCCCGGATTTATGGGCTGATGATGAATTCTATGGATTGGAAAGTGGCTGCTTTGGTAATAAAATGAAGGAAGTTTCGGACTATCTAGCCATTGTATATTCAGGTAAACTTAATTCATCTTGATTGTACGATGCTTTCCGGGTTCTCTGCCGTATGGATCAGCAGGATCGGCTCATTGCAGACTATTTTACTGAGTTCGGGCAGTTTGAAGAGTTTATTACACTTCTTCCTGATGATGCCGATCCTGAAGCATGGCGTCTTAATTGTGAGCAGTTGGAAACAATTATGTTTTTGGCTGGACTGAAACCTGAGTATTTTGTTGCCCATTCACATGTTTTATCTAGTACTTTGGCAGACATGTTCTCTCGTGTTGTTCGTGTGGTTCAAGAGGAGTCGTCCCCTGTTCCAACTGGTGATTATACTGCCCTGATTGGTGACACTGCTTATAGTGGCCCTCGAGGTGGTCGTGGTAACTGTGGCGGTGGTCGTGGTGGTAGCTGTGGTTCTCTTGAGGCCCGCACATGTAACTATTGTGGTCGTCAAGGCCATCTTTAGAGTACGTGCTGGCAACTTCATAGAAAACCACCAACAGCCCCTTGTTATGCTTATGTTGTTGCTAGTGAATCACAACCATCTCAAGGTGTTCATTCTGAGACAAAAGTTGTGTCTATCTCTGCTGCTGAATACGATCATTGTCTTCATCTGCTGGTTCCCCAGCAGTCTGCCTCTACCGCTACTTTTGTGCGGACAGGTAATTCCTATTGTGTGTATTGCAACTCCTTCACCAGCCTGGGCGATTGATTCTGGTGCATCCAATCACACGAACGAAACCACAAGTATCTTATCCTTCTTTCAATCCAAAACTGACCTCCTTGGTGTCATAATGGCTGATGGTTCCTTTATTAGGGTTACCCCCATTCCTTCCTTGCCCCTTTCCTGAGTTCTGTTTATATCTGACTCTTTTTAATTTATTATCTGTTAGTCAGATTATTATATACCTTAATTGCAATGTCTCAATTTTCTCTTGTTGGATTGTGTAAGCCTTTTGGACTGTGTTTTATCTTTTTTATGCTTTGTATTTTAGGCCCATTAGGGTTTTGTATTCTAGAACCTTTATGTGTGTGCTTCCATTATGTTGCCTCGTTCAAGGAATTAGGGATTCCTAGTAACTCTAATATTGAGTATTATAAATAGATAGTCTTGGTGCCCGTATTAAGATATTTGACTTTTTTCCTTAAAATTCTCTCTTCTTTAAATAACTATATGATATCGAAGCTTTTTTAAAAGCTTGCGCTTCCAAATAAGGATAAACATGGTTGACTATATTGGCCATGACTCACCACCCACTTTTATACATTATGCGTTAGTTTCAAAAAATAAAAGGGAACAAATTTTGTGTCTTCTCTTATTCTTGATTTCTAGCAAAGAACCAAAAAAAGCGTGGACATAGAACCAAAATTTTAAGCCTAGGTATTTGGGTTTTTTCAGTCATAAGCTACCTCTGTTGTACCCTTTGTTTGGTTGCTACCACAAGCTGAAGACGTTGTTTGGTTGCTGTTCTTTGGACTCCTACAGTAATCAAAGACCTGTCCTAGTATTATTCTTGGTGGAGTAACTCCGCTCTGTTCCCATGCTTGAATTTGTTTGAATTTGTTATATATAACAAGTATCCAAGTTAGGCATGACAGACATCTATGCCTAACTCGAGGGGGAGTGTTGGATTATATAAACCTATTGAGCTATGTGTTTTATTTATTTCGGGCTTTGTGTTATGGGCCCATTAAGGTTTTGTATTCTGGGTCCTTTATGTGTGTGCTTCCATTATGTTGCCTTGTTCAAGGGGTTATGATTTCCTAGTAATCCTAGTATTGAGTATTATAAATAGATAGTCTTGGTGCCTGTATTAGGGTATTCGACTTTTCTCATTAAAATTCTCTCTTCTCTAAATAACTACGTCCCTAATCATTGGTTTTTCCAGGATCTTATGGCGTGGAGGACAATTAATGGGGGTCATCTCACAAATGATTTTTATCTCCACTATCCCTTCTATTGTTGCCTATGCTAGGGTGTCTTGTACTCCTCATAGTATTCATTGTCCTCTCGGTCATTCTTCCTTTTTTCATATAAAGAAGGTGTGTCTTAGTCTTAGGTATCTCACTCAACTAGATTGCGAGTCTTGTCAGTTTGCCAAGCACCATCAGGTGTCTTATTATTCTAGAGTTCAATAAAAGAGCTGATGCTCCCTCTTTTAGTTCACGGTGGTGTTTTGGGCCCATGTCTAGTTATCGCTAAATTGAATTTCGATTATTTTGTGACTTTTGTGGATGATTATTTTATTCAAGAATAGAGTGGATTTTTGAAAATTGTTACTGAGTATGCTATATTTTGTACTTTTTGTGTTGAAATTAAGAGTCTGTTTTTCCATTCCTATTCCGTTTCCATCTTTTATGGCTCAGTATGGTATCCTTCATCAATCCTCTTGTGTGTACTCTCGCCAATGGATTGGTGTGGTTGAACAAAAAATCGCCATCTGTAGGATGTTGCTTGGGCTCTTCTTTTTCACTTGGAAGGTTACCAAAGTGTTCTAAGGGGAAGCTGTCAAAACTGCTTGTTATCTTATTAATTCTATGCCTTCGTCTGTTTCATAGTTGTTAAGGCGTCGCCTAGGCGTCCGGGTGGGGGTGGGGGAGCATGGCGGGCAGCGCCTTGCTCCTTGGCGGCCAAGGCGTGCGCCTTGGCTGAAAAGGTGTCGCCTTGGGCGCTTTGTAGCGCCAAAAGCCCTAGGCGTCACCTAGGATTTTTGTTTTTTTTGAAAAAGAAAGCCTAGCAAAACGATGTCGTTTTACTAGGTTTTAAACTATATGCAAAACGACGTCATTTTGCATTGTAAAAATATATATATATATGTATATGAAGAAGTCATCGTCGTCACAGAAGACGACTATCTTCTTCTTCTTCTTCGATGACGAATAATAGAAGAGTCCCCGACTCCGGCGATTGCACTCGATCGGCGGCGGCGGCTCCAACGACTGACGGCGGGCACTCCGGCGACTGCGACGGCTCCTTTTGAACTCCATTTTGGACAGCCACTCTCCACCCACTCAACTACAGCAGCGACTCCCATAGTTGTCGAGGCGTCTTCAATCCCAGCGAGTTCAATCTCGACCAAGTGAGCTCCATTTTTGGACGACCACTCTCCATCCAATCTCCTCTCAATACTATTACTTTATTTTTTAAAACCCTAATATATTCTAGTGATCAATTTTATAAAATGAAACGTAGAAAAGGAACCCAACCCGAAAATGCATCACTAAGGTGTTTAACTGCATTTTGGTACACATGTACAGGTATGATATGGGGGTAAAATTATGGATTTCATTAGGGGGCGCCTTGGACCGCCTTGAGGTCGCCTAAACAAGCGCCTTGCCGCCTATGCATCCCAGCGGTCAACGGTCGATGCCGACCGCCTCGACGCCGTGACAACTATGGTCTGTCTTTAAGGGGGAAGATTCCTCCTCAGCTTCTCTACCCTTCTCAACCCTTTTATCCTATTCCTTTGCGTGTCTCCGGGTGTGTTTGCATTGTTTGATGCCAACTCTCTTCAGTGTATTTTTAACAGGTACTTTGCCCATAAAATGGTTATTGTTGTTTTTCCCCAAACTTGGGTCGCTTTGTGATCTATTTTCTCAAGTTTACTCAATGTCATGGCCAATCCTCCTCTTATGGGTGATGATCTTCTTGTCTATTATATTACCCATCCTTGCGTTGGTGATTCATCCTCTCCACCTCTACCACCTCCATCTCGGTATCCTTCTCCTTTTGAGAAGGTTTATGCTCGTCATCCTTAGAAACTCATTCTGCATGTTGAGGTTGGCCCTGCTGCTGCTCCTACTTTGCAGGCTTCTCCGTCACTTGATCTGCCACCTCCCACACCTCCCACACCTTCCACTGATCTTGATCTTCCCATTGCTGTCTGGAAAAAGGTACTCCAGCATCCCTTGCATTCCCACTTGTCTTATGCAGGGAAGGTCATTTTCCTCCTACCGAGCTTTTATTACTGCTTTGGATTCTGTTTTTTGTGCCTAACTCTATTTCTGAAGCAGTGGCCCATAGTGGTTGGTGGGGTGCTATGCAAGATGAGATGCTTGCTCTTGAGCATGATTGTACCTGGGAGCTCGTTTTGTTACCTCCTTAGAAGTAGGCTAATGGTTGTATATAGGTTTTCACAGTGAAAGTGAATCCAATGGCTCCTTGGTTCGTTTGAAGGCCCGTCTTATGGCAAACGGGTATGCTCAGACTTATGGAGTGGATTATTCTCATACTTTCTCTCCTGTTGCTAAGATGTCTTCAGTTCGTTTGCTGATTTCTTTGGCTGTTACTCATTCTTGGCCATCGCACCAACTTGATGTTAAGAATGCATTGTTGCACGGTGATCTTCACAAAGAGGTCTATATGGAGCAACCTCCTGGGTTTGTTGCTTAGGGGAAGTATGGCGTGTCGTTTGAAGAAGTCCTTATAGGGTTTGAAGCAGTCTCCTTGTGCTTGGTTTGGGCGCTTGATGAGGTGGTTCAACAGTTCGGGCTTTCCTGATGTTAGAGTGATCACTCCTAATTTTCAGACACTGCTGTCGGGAGTATTTTGCTGGTTATTAATGTGAATTTGTGATTATTGGTAGTGATCATACTGGTATTGCTGATTTGAAGTCCTTTCTCAAAAGTTAGTTTGATGAAAAAGATTTAGGGAATTCGATGTATTTTCTGGGCATTGAAGTAGCAAAATATAGGCGTGGGATATTTCTTTCTCAACGCAAGTATGTGTTGACCTTTAGTAGGATACAGGAATGCTTGGATCAAAACCCAGCAAGATGCCTAAGGATCCAAGTGTAAAGCTTGCACCCGGTGATGGAGAAGCTTGCTACGAGCCTAATGCTTTCGATCTCTCCATTACAGAACGGAATAGACTGCAATGAAGCTAATCACACGTAAAGAAGGGGAAATATCGGAGATTGGTTGCAAACTCAACTATCTTTGTATCACATGCCCTGACATTGCCTTTTCAATAGGTGTGGTTAGCCAGTTCATATCTTTCTCATGCACCACACACTGGGAAGCAGTGATGAGGATTTTGAGATATCTCAAGAAAGCTCCTGACAGAGGAGTATTCTATTAGTATCATGGCCAGAGTAGAGTTGAAGGTTTCTCTGATGCAGATTGGGTCGGTTCCTCCATGGTTGGTTAGTCTACCTCTGGATATTGCATTTTCATTGGAGGGAATCTAGTATCTTAGAAGAACAAGAAACAAGGTGTAGCGGCTCGCTCTAGTGCAGAATCTGAATATAGAGCTATGGCTCTGGCTATTCTGAGATTTTATGGTCGGGACTTCTCATAAGTGAGATAAATCTTTCGAATTCCACATCAGTACAATTATGGTGTGATAATCAGGCTGCTATCCATATTGCGTCCAACCTTGTGTTCTATGCGCGGTTAAAACATATTGAGATAGACTCACTTCATGTGTGAGAAGCGTCAACAATTACTCATCTGTTTAGGGCATGTGCGAACTAGTAATCGATTTGCAGATGTTTTCACCAAGTCTTTGAATGGGCTTTGGGTTGAGTGTCTTGCTTCAACTTGAGGGGGAGTGTTGGAGCAGGGGGTGGTGGTTGACTACCATATCAGGGCACTCGACTGACATGAGGCAGTCAACTATCCTATCGAGGCAGTTGACTGGCATGGAACTTATTGTAATGTTGCTCTAATTTCTATTATAAATACAAGCTTCTATACCCTTTTAGGGTACAAGGGAATTCTCCTACTCTCTTTCTCACGCTCAGTTTATCTCTTTCACCCTCCATATTCTACATCCTAAATTAAATAGAAGTGTGGACACTGAATGTATACATTTTTATGCTGGTTTGCTCTGAGTTATTGTATTTTATTAGTCTGGGTCTATTGGCCTCACCTCTTTTGATTGGTCTTTGATGTTTTGCTTCTGCTTCTGTTTAGTTAGTGCTCCTTTCTCTGCATTTGGGCTCTTGTTCTTTTCTTTCTTTTGTTAATACAAAGCTTAATTACCCAAAAAAAAAAATGTGTACATTTTGGCAAAAAACTGAAGCTAAAGCTCTGATGAATTTTCTATTGACAAACTTGAAGTAAATAGGCACACTTTAAAGAGAAACAAACACATGCTACAGGAGTTTCTTAGATTTCAAACCATAATGAGCCAAAATGAAGTTTGTTTGACCGAACAATGTTTAAGCAAAGATGTTGTCCTTTCTTGCAGACTGCTCCTTTGGATCTAGAGACTGATTGCTTCTATGCCATTAGAAGAAACATCATAGAATCTCAGCTACAAAAGATCCAAGATGGCATGGCTGAGATGATCATAATTACATCATGGGAGTCACATGTGGGGACCAATTGCAAGGGAGTGAAGTGGGATCGTCATTCATTGACTGAGCTGCGGGCAGCTGTCACATGTGTTGGAGGCCCTTGTCTAGCATCATTATGCCGACATCTGGCTCAAGATTACCAAAGCTGGTCCAGTGGAATGCCTGATTTGTTGCTATGGCGCTTCCATGGAGATTACAGAGGTGAAGCCAAGCTTGTTGAAGTTAAAGGCCCCAAAGATAAACTCTCTGAACAACAGCGAGCATGGCTTTTGTTTCTCATGGATTGTGGTTTCAATGCAGAAGTTTGCAAAGTTAGTGCTTTACTAAATTCGGAATGAATTCACTCTGCTTTGCTCCAATAGGTTTTGGAAGAAATTTCAGCAAATAAGAACTTCTATTGAGATGACAAATATTCCGTGGAGATTCATTTAACTATCCTAGGACTGCTAATTCCAGCCAATTGCTACTAGATCATTTCCTGAAGAAATTGAACGCGACTCTCTTTTTTCCTTGAGAGGTCTTACAAGGCTGCATTAGAAATTGGTGAGTGACATACTTAGCGCCGCCAGATTATCTGTGGTTAGTTTCTCCTAATCCTTGCCATTTGCCCAGCATGTCAAATGCACCACTGTTCCTCGGAGATAACCTGTCAAATTCCTGCGCGTTCATCACCCACGGCCAGGATATTATTGTGAGCTATCAGCTGTATTACTAACCTTGCATTCGCGGACTACCTTATACTCTTCTCTAGAGGAGATGTTGGATCTGTTAGATTCCTTATGGATTGTCTCCATAAGTTCTGCTCTGTCTCGGGCCTTTCTTTCAGTGTTCATAAATCTGCCATCTTCTTAGCTGGGGTAAATGACTATGATCGGGACTGCCTTCTTCAAGTCACGGGTTTCCCGATTGGCTCATTCCCCTTCAGATATCTTGGAGTCCCACTGCTGTCTTCTAGGCTTAATGTCTGTCACTACGCCCCCCTTTTTGATCAGATCCGCAATCTGATTCTGGGATGGAATCAGATATCTTTGTCTTATTTTGGCCGTTTGGAACTCATCCGTGCTGTCATTGGTGGTGTGGTTGGATTTTGGATGTCAATCTTCCCCTTGCCCAAATCAGTCATCGACCGAATTGAGGGCCTTTGTAGGAATTTTCTCTGGGGAAAGAAGTCCGAAGGAAAGATAAAGCCTCTTGTTGCTTGGAATTCTATTTGTTCTCCAAAATCAGAGGGCGGCCTCGGAATTCATGATCTCAAAACATCGAATAGTGCTCTTCTTTGTAAGGCCATTTGGAATCTCCATTCCGAGAAGATCTCCTTATGGATAAAATGGATCAACCACATCTATCTGTGAGGTACTTCGATTTGGGAGGTCAGCACTTCTAAAACTGACTCTGCTCTCTTCAAAAAGCTTCTCTCCATCCGTGATTTAATCCTTCAAAAATCTGGTGGTGTCACCAATGCCATTTCTCTTATGGCCTCTTGGGTGCATGGACGGTCTATTCAAGCAAGCCTGGCATACTCATTTTTATTGAATAACAAACCGAAATGTCATTGGAGCTCGGTCATCTGGAAATCTGACATTTTCCCGAGATGGGCATTTATCTCATGGCTTGCTATTCGTGATAAGTTTCGTACTCTTGATAAAGCGGATTTTCTCAACAGGGGTTCCACCTGTTCCCTTTGTAAGCGCAAAACTTAGACTATAAACCATTTGTTCTTCTCTTGCTCATTGACTTGCAAGATCTAGTTTGAAATCAGGAATTGGATGCATCTCTCGGAATTTTATGTTACTGAAGCGCTTTGTTCATTGGCTCTCCCAAGGCCGTAGGCACTCGGGAATCAGAGGCAAAGCTAGTTGCGTTGCCATTGCAGCGGTTATTTACTTCATTTGGAAGGCTCGTAATGTCTCCCTCTCTGAAGATGCTCATGTTTCTTATGCTCTGATTGTAGATAAGATTAAGTTTCAAATCTTGCGTGCTATCCATTTAGCTAGGTTGTTCTAAGCTCATTTGGCTCGCTCTGGCATGTAGAGTGTTGTCCGTTTTCGTTTGGCCGGGTATTCCCTGGTTTTGTTGTAATTTGCTTGAAAGTTAATATATATTTGCATTCTTCCAAAAAAAAAAAAAAAAAAGAGCTGCAATTCATCAAGTATTCCCTTTAAAGTTTATACAGTCAGTGATTCCATTTTTAGCACTGTAAAGCTGTTCCACTTATTGAGACTTAATTGAACTGCCGAAGGATTCCGGGAGTGCAAGTACGCTCAGAAACTAATGGTTTTGCTTGAACGAGTGTGCTGTCTGCTGTCTGCTACCAAAACGCTACCAGGGGTTCCAATCATCGCTGGTTTCAGCTAAACCAAGACCCAAAGCATGATTGTCATACTCACGCACCCTTTTTAATTTTGTTCTCTTTTTCTTTCTAGTTCTATCAGCTAGTCTCGACGCAGTTTATGTTACGGTACTCATGGTTTATTGCATTAATGGCTAGGTTCTTGTTATTGGAAGCTGCATTTTAGAAACTCATTGTTTTGCTCTTCATCACACGTGAGAAGCCATGGCTCGGAATTCTTCAAGGGTTTTTATTTTCATTTATTTATTTATTTATTTTGGGGGGTAGAGCTTGATGGTGTTGGGCCTGTCATTATGGGTCAATGCTTATTGTGGTTATAGTTGTTTTTGAGGACCCATATTTGTATGATGTTTCGTTCCTTGGTCTGCTATGCATTTGGGTATATGTCATTAATTAATATATTCCCTTTTGGTCCTTCCATTTTTTCCCCCTCAGATCTGGGGAAAGACAAAAGCAGCAATGGGGGAGATAGGAGGAAAGTACTGTGTAGACTAATATACAAATAGATCACTTGATATACGTTCTCTTACGGTACATGTGCTTGCTCATCCCTTAATCACGCGACGTGCTTGGAATTCTACCAATTTTAACTGCATAAATTAAAAAGCTAGAAAATCTAATTACATAAGGGGCTTGAACAGCTTTTTTTTTTTTTAAAAAATGACGGTGAATATTAAGAAAGCAGCAATATCTGTCCTTCTCAAAACACCCTCATGGGCTCACAATTATTTGCGGTGGTCGTATGAACAGGGAAGAGTGGGGGGGAGAGAGAGAGAGAGAGAGAGAGAGGTGGGGGGGTGGTGGTGTTGGCACCCGTGAAGGAGAGGCAGTTTTGGATGGTTGCTGCGGCGGAGCAAAACAACAAAAGGGCGCACCTCGTGGGTGACAACGACACGCCATCCTTTTTTCCCTCTCTGCAAGAAAAGGAAATAAACCCACGCGCATTCCACCAAAATTTGTGCTGGAGGATTTCTGTCTGCCGTGCGCGCGTGTGTTCAACAGCATTTCCATGACTAAATTTTCTTCTTCCTTCTTTTTTCTTTTTTTTCTTTACTGATAACCTATCTATACAAGTTCGAAATAGTCGGCCTCTACCTTATTTATTCCCTCAATCCAATCTCTGGGTGAATATTATAAAGCTACAAGTGACTGAAATTGAACCCGACTTACTTACCTTTTGATTTTGATATTATAAGATTAGGAATGATAGAAATTAAACCATATATATCTCTAATAATGCCTCGCTCAACAATCAATTCCGTGAGATTTCTTTTATCTTTTTTGTTGTTGTTGAAAACTACATGCTTAGTTGCCACTCGTCTCTTTTCTATTGATTCTTACAGATTGTGTCCAACAAAATTTTTAAAAAAATTCTTAAATTAAGCATTCAATCTGGGAGTAAATGGAGGGAAAAAAATCTTTATTGATTCCATTTTCTATCCTTTATAAAGAATCCTTTTATTAAGGGTTAAAAAAAAAAAAAATGGTCTAGTCGCACAATCTCTCTCTTGAAGAATCCAACATGGAGGGAACAAGAATGAGAATGTTCATTCACACTCTCTTGTTTGGTTTTGTATTCAAGTTTAAAATAGTCATTTCATGGGAATTACCATTTGGTCGTATAAGGGAATGAGATAAAATACTTGAAAATCTTCATTCTTACATTCAATTCTAGCACCACACTATGATGCCATGACACCGTATGACTCCCATAACATCAAGTGGCATCCTGGACATCTTGACGCAATGTTCCTATGAATTATTTATTTATTTTATATTTATAAAGTTATTCAAAGTGATACATCTTATACAAATGCGTTCCACCGTTGAGCAAGCCGGTTGAGCAAGCCGGATGTGTGACTGAAAATAAAGTAGAGATGACCATTCCATTTTCCTTTTCATTTCTTTCTCATTCTTATTCCATTTTCATTCTTCTCATCTCATTCTTATTCCATTTTCATTCTTCTCATCCAAAAGCAACTTAAGCGTCGACTGCTATTTAAACACGAGCATTAAAAATAAAAAGATATTTAAACACCCGCAGCCCAGAGAAGAAAACATACTTCTTTACATGGTGATGGTGTACCTCCTACAGTCTGCAGGGGGTGCAATCTTGTGCAGGTGCACTTGTATTCCGACATTGAGCACGTGACAAGGAGGTGCTCGCAGGTTCAAACTTCCAGTTTTTTAACTTGTATACATTGTTACCTCCTCGTAATTGGTAACGTACAAAGATTTTTTCATTTTGAAGGGCAAAAAGAATAATTGAATTAATGAGATAAAAAGTACAAACAAAAGATATATGTAAAAGTAGCCCCTAGAAAATGTTCGGGAACAGACCCCCGACCCCCGAGGGGCGAATAAAAGGAATGATATGCATTGTTAAAAACTTTTCAAGGAAAACCTTTTAGGAAAAAACCAGCAAAAGGGAAAAAGAGCACATATAAAAACTAAATATTTATAAGAAAGTCCCACACACCCAAGGCACAAGAAACAAAAAAGTAACAAATAAAATGCATGTGGCTCAAGTGCAAGAAAGACCCAACTCCAAAAACTCAACTTTCTGCAATTCTCAACAAGTTTAGTCTGAGACAGTTATGGTCAAAAAAGTCATCCAATAAAATACCAAGTACCCAACTTTGAGCCATGATGTCATAAAATTGGCCTTTTTCGGGAAATTTTATCTTGTTACTCGGGGGGCTAAGGGTTTTGATCCATGTGTAGGTCCCATGAACATTCAATTCAATTTCTTAAATAGAAACGAAAAAAAAAAATAAAAAAGGTTGTTGTGGATTTTGAATTTGAATTTTTTTTTTGAGTGACACCGAGATTTTATACAAGTGATATTGGGATGAGAGTCTGAACTTTTTGATAAACCTATACAAATTATTATGTCTATTTTCCCTCCTACCATTGCCTGGAGTGTTTGAACAGACTGGAACAAAAGGGTGTTCGACACTTTTTTATTCTTTTTTTTATTTGTAGAGAAAAAAAATTCCCCTGCATAACAAAGTAAATAAATAAAATAAAAAGATTGAAAGTTACATATTTAATGTAATTGTAAGGTCACATGCAACCAGCTCGAAGTAGGCACAGTGCTTCTCCCGTGACGCCCTGCCTGTGCCCACAAGAATGACTCGGGAAACACACCCACACAGACAGAGAGCCGGCCAGCTGCATAGAGACACACACTCTTCTCCTCCCATGAACCCACAGTGAACCCGCACAAACGTAATACAAATAACATAAAACTCTCCGATCCGATCCGATCCGATCCAATCCAATCCTCTTACAGAGAGAGAGGGGGAGGGAAGGGGGTAGTGACGATGATGATGATGATAAGGATGAGTGTACTACTTATCACATTCCCTATCTTCTTCATTGCAGACACCAGCTTGTGTGTGCAGCAGATAAACGACGAGGTTCTAGGCCTGATTGTATTCAAATCCCATCTCCACGACCCTTACTCCCACCTCTCCTCCTCCTGGAACGACGACGACGACGCGGTGGTTTCTCCATGCTCGTGGGACTTCATCCGGTGCGATCCCTCCACGTCCCGCGTCTCCCACATCTCCCTCGATGGCCTCGGCTTGTCCGGAGACCTCGCTGCCGCTTTTCGGTCCCTCCTCAGCCTCCCATTCCTTAACCTCCTCTCTCTCTCCAGCAACAACTTCACCGGACCCATCTCCCCAGAAATCTGCCTCCTCCCCCGTCTCCGCACCCTCAATCTCAGCCACAATTCGCTCACCGGCTCCATCCCCTCCTCTCTCCTACTCCCCAACGGCGTTCGATTCCTCGACCTTTCCCACAACTCCCTCTCCGGACCCCTGTTCCCGACGGACCCCGCCCTCCTCGACCTCAACTCCTCCTCCTCCTCCTCCTCCTCCTCCTCCTCTTTGAGGTTCCTCTCCCTCGCTGAGAACTCTCTTGACGGGACACTCCCCGCCAGGGAGCTGCGGAGGTGCGCGCCCTCGCTCAGCACCCTCAATCTCTCCGGGAACCGCTTTGCGGGCGACGTGGATTTCAGTGCGGGGATGTGGAACTTGACTCGGCTTCGCACTTTGGATCTCTCGCGCAACGTTCTCTCCGGCCTCGTGCCGCGTGGGGTCTCCGCTGTTCATTTCCTGAAGGAGGTTAAGCTGCAGGGGAATCGATTCTCCGGCCCGGTGCCCCCCGACATGGGGTTCTGCCCGCACTTGAATGCGGTCGATTTGGGCGACAACATGTTCGCTGGAGCGCTCCCCGGTTCGCTCCGCTTGCTGAGCTCCCTGGGGTTCTTGAGGATTTCAAATAACATGTTGAGTGGGGATTTTCCTGATTGGATCGGTAACATGAGCAGTCTCCGGCACCTCGATTTTTCTGGTAATGAGCTAATGGGGGATATTCCGGCGTCCCTGGCTCACTGCAACCAGCTGTCCGTGGTTCGTCTGGGAAGGAACAAGCTGAGCGGGAGCATACCTAGTGGCATCTTGGACTTGGGGTTGGAGGAACTGGACCTGTCGGAAAACCAACTGGAGGGACCCATCCCCCGCGGTTCCAGCCGGTTTTGGGAATCGGCGAGCAGACTGGATTTATCTGGGAACAGGCTCACAGGTGCCATTCCTGCTGCAGAAATGAGCAACTTGAGGTACCTGAACTTGTCGCGGAACAATCTGCGGTCCGAGTTGCCGCGGGAGATGGGAGCGTTGCGGAATCTGACGGGGGTGGATCTTCGGAACAGCGGGGTTCGCGGGTCGATTCCAGGGGATATATGCGGTTCCGGGAGCTTGGGCATCCTCCAATTGGATGAGAACTCCCTGACAGGCCCCATCCCGGAAGAGATGGGAAATTGCTCCTCTCTCTACTTGTTGTAAGTCTCTTCATCATCACCATCTCTCCTTTTCTGGGTTCCAGTTGTACGGTTTTTGAATGAAAGAATTTTTTTGGAACGGCTGATTGCAGGAGCTTGTCTCACAACTGCCTGAACGGCAGTATTCCGGAGTCGATTTCGCGGTTAAGCAAGCTGAGGATTCTGAGTCTGGAGTTCAACAAGTTAACCGGAGATATACCGCGAGAGCTTGGGAAACTGGAGAATCTTCTTGCCGTGAATGTATCCTATAACAGGCTCATAGGCAGGCTTCCTGTTGGGGGCATCTTCCAGAGCTTGGATCGATCTTCTTTACAGGGGAATTTGGGGATCTGTTCTCCACTGCTCCAGGGACCTTGCAAGATGGATGCCCAGAAGCCCTTAGTCCTTGACCCAGGTGTCCTTGGGGATCCCATAGGCAATCATAACAACAACAGCAACAGGAGGGGAGGAAACGAGCCTTCCAATAACAAGATCCCCGCGAAATTACGGCACCACCGGTTCCTGAGCGTTTCTGTGATTATTGTCATTTCCGCAGCCACTATAATCTCGCTCGGCGTGATGTTCGTGAGCCTCTTGAATGTTTCTGCTCATCGCATGCGGCCGGCGAGATTTATCGGCAACGCGTTGGAAGGCATGCGGTCCAGTTCTTCATCAGGATCGGGGACGACGACGGCATCAGGGAGACTCGTTCTCTTCGATTCTAAGCGAGATTGGATGAGTCCCCAGGCATCCCTGCTCAACAACATGGCCACAGAGATTGGCCGCGGAGTCTTCGGAACCGTTTACAAGGTTCTTCCATTAGGAGGAGGAGGAGAAAGTGTGGCAATCAAAAGGCTGTCTCTGGCTCCATCAAACGCAATTCAGAACCAAGGAGATTTTGAGAGAGAAGTCAGAATCCTGGGAAAGGCGAGGCACCCGAATCTGATAACACTGAGGGGTTACCAGTGGACTCCTCAAATGCAACTCCTCGTTTCAGATTATGCCCCTAACGGTAGTTTACAAGCCAAGCTTCACGAGAGGCCTCCTTCCACCCCACCGCTTTCATGGGTCGACCGATTCAAGATCCTCCACGGTATGGCCAAAGGCCTGGCCCATTTGCATCATTCCTTCATTCCTCCGATCATACATTGCAGCATAAAACCCACCAACATCTTGCTGGATGAGCAATGCGACACAAAGATATCCGATTTTGGACTTGCAAGGCTCGTGAGATGCGATGGACCTCTAGGCACGTTCGGTTATGCAGCACCCGAATTGGCGTGCCAGGGCTTAAGAATCAATGAGAAATGCGACGTGTACGGATTCGGTGTAATCCTTCTTGAGCTGGTGACGGGTCGAAGGGCGGTCGAATATGGAGAGGACAGCGTGGTGATACTTTGTGACAACGTGAGGGCCGTGCTAGAGCAAGGCAATGTTTTGGATTGTGTGGATTCGAGCATGGGAAATTACCCAGAAGAGGAGGTGCTGCCGATTCTGAAGTTGGGTTTGGTGTGCACGTCTCAGATACCCTCTAGCAGGCCTTCAATGGCGCAAGTGCTGCAAATATTGCAGGTCATCAAGGCACCAGTTCAACAAACAACCCACGCACCCCCCTCCCTCTCAGCATTTTCCTCTTAATTATCACGTCCCGTAGGAAACTCTGTAACATCCCGTATGAATATGTACCCAATATTCTGTGTTCCCCCATTTTTATAGGAATTTCAGCTCCCTCCTATGTTTTGGCTATCCGGCTAACAAAACAGAAATGAAGAACCAAAACCGGCAACAAGGCTGAAAAACAGAAATGAAGAAGATGAAAGGCGACCGAAGAAGAGTAAAACATTGCACAGCGTTGGGAGTCATTGTTTCCATAGAACTTTCAACAATTATTTGGATTTCTCAAAAAATGTTTACCAAGGAAACTATGAACTAGGCTTCCATATGAGCAAACTATGAACAGAGTTTAGAACATGAACTACAAATTAGATTGTGTGTAAGCATGATATCTTTATATCAATGGCAATCCATCGTGATGGGGAGGGGAGGGTAAAAAAAGAGGAGTTTCATCACATAAAGGATGCAGTGTCAGTCAAACGGTGACTCTGATCCCTCACGACAACAAACGGGCTTGCAGTAGAATCCATGTCGATGAAGAGAGTGTCTCCCGGTGTATAATTTCCAGAAAGGATTACTTCACTCAAAAGATCTTCAACCATTAGGCTTACTGCTTGCCTCAGAGGCCGAGCACCATTGATGGTGTCATAACCTTTTTGGCATATGAGATTCTTGACTGTTTCTGATACCTCTAGAAATATTTTCAGAGGGATGAGCCTCCTCTCAACTTCTTGCAGCATTGAATCCAAAATCTTGAGAACCTACAATACATGGATGATCAAAATTTAGAAGATGCAATCTGAATACAATCTGCATTTATGAAGGCGTGGAAAAAGTTAAAGCACTTCAATCCTTACTTTCTCGAGTATTACAATTTTCTTGTTAACCAATTCAGAATTTATTCTTCAAATTGATCATAGTAGTTTCAAAGCAGTGACCAAGGGACGAAAGATGACAAACCTGAGCCTTTCCAAGGGGATGAAACACAACTACTTCATCGATCCTGCTGAGAAACTCAGGGCGAAAATATGCCTCAAGTTCTCCCATAACGATTTCTTTCATTACGTTGTATGCAGAAGATTTATCATTTCTAGCCAAGAAACTGATGGGGTTCTGTCTACCCTTAGCAACGGCATCGGAACCTATATTTGAAGTCATCACTACCAATGCATTCTTAAATGACACTCGTCTTCCCTGTTAAATCCATTTTCAAGAGTTTCAGAGATGGCAAATACACACTTGGGCTATATAGTGAACAGAAAAAGATAAATTAAAAAAAAAAGAATGTTCGTTTGGAAAACAATGCATAGAGGACCTGAGAGTTAGTGAGGTGTCCATCTTCAAAGATTTGCAGGAGGATGTTGTAAACGTCTGGATGCGCTTTCTCAACTTCGTCAAGCACTAGCAATGTGAAAGGCTGTCTTCTAATAGCTTCTGCTAGTGTCCCTCCCTCTCCAAAGCCTACATAACCTGGAGCTGACCCTATTAATTTGCTCACAGAATGCTGCTCCATATATTCACTCATATCTAATCTAAGCATTGCCTCCTCCTGCAAATCTTAAGGAAATTACAGTTGAGGGCATGACTGTTAGCTGGTATGAGATACACAGATTTTATATCACCCTTCAATTCGAATTTGTAAAAGCAATGTTTCCTTGCATAATATGGATTCCAAATATTCATGATATGATGCCAAATAATAAGGTTACGCTGCCTTAGTTCTAAAAAGACTGTAAGATTACAGTCTGTATAGATAAACTAATCTTAAGTTAAGACACAGTTAGATGAAGCAAGGTAAAAAAAAATGAAGCCTCACCGATCCAAAATAGCATGCCGCCAAAGCTTTTGTTAGTTCAGTTTTACCAGTTCCTGTTGGACCACAAAATAGCACCACTGCCATGGGCCTGCAAGAATCATTAAGGCCCACCCGGAATCTCTTAATTGCTCGAGAAACACATGAAACAGCCTCCTCTTGACCAACAATTCGTTTCTTGAGTTGCTCATCAAGACGTACCAGAACCGATCTTTCTTCAGCAGTGAGCTGCTGAACTGGAATCCCTGACCAGAGTGAAGCAACTGTTGCAATATCAGCTGATCCCACCAATATCGGCCTGAGGAATTTAACTAGAAATTGCATTACATTATCAAACTCATGCCCAGGTGATTGTGAGCATAGTGTTCTCATATATATATAGGCCAAAAATCATACTCATTGTATTCTGATGCTAAAGGCAAACAAAAGTTTGAGACAACTTCACTAGCGTCATCCTCACTACAGCCACAATTGTGTTTTACTTTACTTGACAGAACCTGCTTACACATAATAGATGAAGTGAGTGAATGTGTTTTTGAACTCCAAGATTGAAGACATCGATTCCTGTTCAGACGATATCATTACCACATCATGCATGGCGTTAACAGTTCTAATTTCTTGCCAATATTCATGGGGTGACTTTAAAAGTATGCGTTTTTGCTGTTCCTTTCTCTCCTTGAAGAATTTGATACGAGCTCTACTCCCTGCCTCGTCAATGAGATCAATGGCTTTATCAGGAAGATGCCTACCAGGTATATATCTGGCCGAAAGATGCACAGCTGCATTTATGGCTGCCAATGTGAATCTGCAGTTGTGATGGGCCTCGTATTTCTCACGAACACCCAAAAGTATCCTAATGGCATCAGCCTGCAAGTTATTACCAGTATATACAAGAGTCATAAACCAATTCCACGCTTGAAACACACGACTTGAATGTATATAATATAACAACCTGACAAGGCTCATAAATCCACACGGGCTGGAACCTTCTTGCGAATGCTTCATCCTTCCCAAAATACATCCTGTATGCAGCTATAGTTGTGCATGCTATGCACTGCAAGCATGGAAATTTGCTGCCCTAACAATACAGCTAGAACTAATATGTCTAAATAGAGAACTCAGAAAATGAGAATAAATTGTATGCAAGAAGATGGATATATTGAACTGCATGGGCGCATAATTTTTTTATTTCCTAATTTTCCGTGATATGCTGTCATTGATTTATTTCTTAAAATTACAGAGTTACAGAGTTTTTTACCACTAGTGAAAGTCACAAGCATCAACAATGGCTTGGACTAGCTGCAATCCCGATATGGATGACTCAGACTACAGGATCGTTGGCAGAATACCTGTGTGCTTCTAAACCTACCTTGCTTGCTCACTTCTCGATTTCCACTGACTCCTTACAATCGCTTCACAATTGACAACCCAAATCTAACACCCATGAATGCGTTTTAACATTATCTTCAAGCTCCTTTATACAATTAACTTAAAAATTTTACAAACGATCCTATTTAGATCTAACTAAGCTGTTCATATAAGGCTTGGGCTTAGTGAATTTACTGTAACACAGTAGATATGTTATCTATGGTCTCACCCCAAATTGACTTTTTTATCTCCGTTTCTGAAATTTAAACCCATGAATTGAATGAACATAAAAATAAAAAAAAATAAAAAAAGATGCAATGTAAGCCTCTCATCCATCGAGCCTAAATGATTGAAATAATTAAATAGCTTAGATCTTTTGGTTGTTCGTAATATAAATGAATACCCAATATATAATGAAATTGTATGAAAATTAAGCATGGTATATTGGATTTTTCATGATCATTCAATCAATAAAGTTGAAATCTAAAACTAGATATCAAAAAGTTATTTGGGAGTGACACAGTAGATAACTTATCTACTGTGCCACAGTACAAAAACACTTTTCCCCCTAAAGGGCTTTTAACCCACAGACTGTCTATGCTTACATTTTATTAGAGATGCTTTAATCAGAAAAAGAAATCGTTTCCACAATTCACTTGAATAAATATAACATGACGAAAGAAACATTCATGCATGTCAGAACTAGTTTTTATTGTCACTTAGCTCAGCTTTTGTCCAGAAATTAATGTTCATTGAAAAACTAACATGACAAAAACTATTTACTGTATGAACTGTGGCAGAAGGATGGATTTGCCCAAATGCAAAGCTTACTTAAATGATAGTGAAACTTGATGGAATGTGATTAAAGTTTGTGAAAAAGGGCCAGCTTGGATCGAGTTGACTCATTTGCTACCCCTAGTGTCTGCTATTGCCATTAAGTACAGATGATTACATTCTATTTTTATCAGAGTTCAGCAATTACATGATTTAGGTCTTCAACTAAAGAAACAAGTTATAAGAAGAGCATATTTATAAGAATGTAGTCACCTGCAATTGGCCTCTACCAATCAATGGTTTCAATAGATTAGCAAAATTAAGACCTGAGACATAATTTCCTTGTCGAGCTGCTCCAGACTCAATGAGGAAATGAGCTTCATCAATAAGAAGGATGACATTACCTGCCTACGCATGCATATTAGAACTCTGGCAAACATGAAAGCACTTTTCTCCCAAGGGAATTCAGAAACTATATTCACCTGATTTTAGAATTTCCTTAATTAATGTAGTGACGCGTGCCTCTAATTCACCCCTCTCTTTTGCACCAGCAATTAGCAGTGCTATATCCAGGGACATCACACGTTTGGTCTACAAAAACATCAACAACCTATTCAAGTCTACACGATAAAAACATTTTTTCCTCAACTGAAATCTTAAGCAGCGAATCTAGATGAAACTAGAAGCAGAAATTTTTACTCTAAGACAGACTGATTACTTCTTGTGGAGAAACACACCAAGAGAAAATCAGGAGCATCTCCCTCCACAATACTAATTGCCAGCCCTTCGGCAATGGCTGTTTTTCCAACTCCACTCTCACCGAGAAGAATGGGGCTATTTTTGGTTCTACGGCAGAGTATCTGAATAATCCTCTGAACTTCATTATCTCGGCCAATAACAGGGTCTACGAGTCCTTTGCTAGCACGGGCTGTAAGATCAACGCAAAACTGTGCCAAAGCACTTTTTCCTGACAAAGCAGCTCTCATTTACAATCATGATCAATAAATATAAGAGAGATGAGAATGAAGAAATTGACTTGCTACCTCCTGTTCTTTCAGAGGATTGTATAACAGCAGATTTTCGAGCAAAGGGTTTTTCATGCATTCCCTGGGATGCCATAGATGGATTATTATTATCATATTTGGGGAGCTTTTTCTTGATTTTGGATACAGCTACAGTCATCAAGTGATTTATGTCCACACCCAATCTGAAATTATATCAAACTATTCAATACATAAATACACCAACTTAAAATTAAAATATATTAAAAGTAAATATACATTATCTATATATAAATGTAGCAGGAATCTTCAAACTAAAGCAAAGGAAGGATAAACTATATTGTTCTCCTATCAGGAAGTACTTGGTTCACTGATTTACAGATATAAACGCACGCAACAATCTTATGACGCTGGTAAGCTGGAAGCACATTCAAACCTATTCCTCTTTGCAAACAAATATAGAAGCTGTTTTTGTCTATAACAGAGAGGCATATTTGTAATTTAGCCAGCAACCTCGAGTTCTAAGACTCAAATCCTAACCACTTGCTTGGTTCGTGGAATGGAATGTAACAGCTATTCCACAAAAATATAACATATAAGAAGTAATATATCTATAAAGCATAAGTGAAATAGCTACTCTCATAGGCAATGAGGGGAATGGATAAGGAATGACTATTACCAGTGGCCAAGGATGTAATAGCTATTACTTACCTATTCCACATGGGCCTTGAAAAGAGTTATACTCTTTTGGTTCTTCATGTTATATTTTTATGGAATACCTATTTCATTCCATTCCGCAAACCAAACGAATGGTAAGTGGGAGGTCTCCACTTTTTCCGTAGACTAAAAAAGGTTCAAATGTAAGAGCTATTGGAGGTATAAGAAACAATAGAGGCCTAATTAATATTACAATCAACATGCATCTTCATGGAGCATATACTAGGGAAAGCAACTCTCATAACACATATAAGTCTTAAAAATTTCAATATGTGAAATGTAAACATTTCAAAATTGGCCTTGCCTGTTCAAAACGTTGGCAACGCTCCCCTCATTATCAAACATGAATAAGGCAATTGAGATATGCTCTGGTGAGATGAAGTGATGGGACATAGCCCTGGAGTATTCAGTGGCAACCTCGAGCACACCCTTTGTGCACTCTGAAAAGGGAAGGTATAAAGATGGATTACTCATAATAGCTGCTGTATTGCTATCATCACTTGGACGAGGATGATGTCGTTGGAAGGCACGAACGGCCTCGCGTGCAGTTTGAAGGGTGATGGGTGACCCAAGAAAGCCATCATGGGAAGAGCAAGGATGAAGGTCATTTTCCTCGGCAATTAGGCCCAGCAAGAGATGTTGGGGAAACACCATATCCTTGCTAAGTAATTTTGCTTCTCTTTGAGAGTAGGTTGCAACCTTGATGGATCGTTCCGTGAATCTTTCTAAGGATCCACGAGCTGAAACTACCGCGAAACCCTCTCCGCTAATTTTCCTTCTTTCACGCCTTATCCCCCTGGTGGCGGCGGGGGTGGTGATAACAGAGGAACAAAGCAAATTAAGCATCGACTTCCAGCTGGGGACATGTCCGAGGCAACTATGAGCATTCACATTACTAATACTACTCAACTCATAGTAACAGAGATGAACACATGGAAGTGGGGAGTGAAGGCGAAAGATTGACATCTTGGGAATACACACAAATGTCAATTAGAAGAATGACAAGATTATAGGAGTAGTTGTAGTTGGGGGACATCTCGAAATGTAGATTTCACTCAAGTGCTAAAGAAGACCCATCGTCAAGAAACGCACCTTTCTTCCTTCCTTTCTTCGTTTAGGGTTTCCTCTGGGTTTGTTTGGGAAGGAACAAACGACGGAGAAGGAAGGAATGGAGTAAGCCCAAAACCTCCGCATCCATATCCGGAATTTCTTCATTGCAAGCAGAGAACATCTCACTTTTCTTCCTTCCTTCCTTCCTGTATTCATTGAATTGTAAGAAAAAAGTAAGGACAAGACAGAAGCCTGAGAGAAAAATAGATTATTGAATTGAATCCATGTTTACATGAACATGACGGCAATAAAAGTTTATGCTCTTTCCTCCACCATGGGACAAATCAAAGCTTTTCTGAACCATTAGAGAACTGAAATTCAAGTGCGAGAAAACAGCATGCGCGGGAAATATGTATTTTTTTTACTTTTTTTTTTTTTTGTTAAACCATAAACAACTGTGAAAACAAAAATATCTAAAAATACGCTAAGGATCGTGGCCACGGCTATCCCATAGGTATATGAACTTTAAAAGCTTACCATATGTATGAAATATCAAGTTTGTTTAAAATACATTTTATTAGTAATTTTTCATTTTAATAAATTAATTTTAGTAACAATTACTGTTGTTATTATTAGTATTATTATTATTATTATTATTATTATTAAAGAAATACATAAGAAGGGATCGATAATACTAGTTCTAATTGCTCATTATTATATTATATTACTTATGTTTGATTTAAACTTTTTGTTCTTTCCAGATAAAAATTTAATATTCAATGCTTGTCTTCAAATAAATTTTTCATCGTTTAAATATATTGAAATGTGTTTTAAAATATGAATAAATATTTTTAGCAAGATGACATTAGGAGAAAAATTGTCGTGATAATGTGAAATCCAAAGCTAAATCAACTTTCTCCTTTTTCATATATTATAATTTGGCTAAGCCTATTAAACAGAAAACATCACATTTCATGCATCATATTTCCAGACGTTAAATTCTTAGGATATTATACCGAGTGAGAAATGTGAGATTTTTTGAATCACGCAGTTACCCAAAGACATATACTTTCAGTAGAGATAGAAAGGGTATTGTCCGCTATTATTATTTATTTTTATTGGAGAAATCATAATCTCCATGTAATTTGATTCAATAGAAGTGGATCACCACATGGTTCAAAAAAGATCTCGTTACACGTTCCTACGGTTCAACCATATGCATAAAAATCTTTGCAGGATCTACTTTAACACAAAAAACAAGTGTCTTATACGGGCCGTTGATCTGATTGTTGTTTGCTTGCATGGACAGTAATGAGAAGGGGTAGGCATGGGCCACAAAATTTGATTCTAACATTGTAATTCGGAATGAATATTTTGATCCCAAAGCTACATTAAAAGTAAAAGAAAATTATGGTTGGACTTGGCCTCCAACTCAAATTTTCTAACTTAATTCCTGTCCTAAACCCAGGACTAACGGCCCCCCTTCATCAAATTCATGGCTCCGCCGTTATTGGTATGTCATGTGATTTTTTAAGCTGAAACCGATAAATTCCACCCCCTATTTTATGTAGTAATGCTTGTTTTTCCTGCCAAAATTGATTAATTTATATGGTCAAATTAACCCAATATCCATTGGAGAAACAATCAATCTTTGTTTTTATCGTTTTTCTCATTAAAAAAAAAAGGTCACGAAGGTAAAATATTTTGACAAAATAATTTTTATTGCAGAAAACAAGTTCACTAGTAGAATATCATATTCTAATATGAGGGTACCATCTAATAATGACTTTAACTTTCCTCACGCGCGCGCTCGCTCACGCGCGCGCTCGCGCACACACATATATATATATATATAGATATATATGTAAATGTATATCTATATGTATATATGTAAATGTATATATATATATGTATATGTGTATATATGTATATATATATATGTATATGTATATGTATGTATATATGTGTATATGTATATGTGTATGTATACATGTATATGTATGTATATATATATATATATATGTATATGTATATATAAGAGAGAGAAGCTGAAGATTCCCACCGAAAAATAGAGAATGCCACTATATTATCCCTGAGGAAACCAATCAGATTGTTGTTCCTATTTCTACTATTTGTAAGTACACTGCAGGAGAAATCCTGGGAAGAAGAACTACATAGATGGAAGGAACCTTCACGGGTTAGAACGTGTATTTAGTTGTAGATGGTGTTCGGTAAAATTTAGAATTAAGGCATGAAATCTGAAAATCTACCTAAATTCTAGAGATTGATTTATGTAACTTCGGCCATTGAATTTAAACTTTTAAAACCGTTAAATTACAATATGAGTGAACATCAAAATGCATGTATTTTCCATGTTTACCCTTCTGTAACATTTAAAAAATATAATGTTTGGTAAAAATATATGCTAATTAAATTAATTAACATTCTTTTATATGAAATCGTGAACAAATTAGGAATTGGAACAAAAAAAGAAGTCCTCTTTCAGAAAATAAATAACGAATCTCTAGAATAATTGGTAGAATAAATTTAAAATAAAAATAAATTGTTTCCGCTTTTCATTTTCGGCCTAATAGTGAAAATAATGATGGATAGTCTTTTTTTTTATTTTTTATGAGGAATATTATTGAACAATGTATCAATAGTAAAACAATGCTCCTAATTTCAAGCTAGAAAATAATATGTCAAATTTCATGTTAGTATTTGTTTGGTGGCAAAATGGTGATTTACGCGAAAAAGAGTCTATTGTTTGATTTGGAGGGGTTAAGGTTCACATCATCTCAAAAGATGATGATAATTTATCCTTGGTGCCTTAGGCACAAGCTACCTTCAATTAAGAAGTCCTGGAGATGATGATCAACGGAGTTGGCGACTCCATTGATGAAAAGGGTTTTAGACCCAGATTTGACAAATGAAGAAGAAGATAACAAAGCAAAAACAAAGGGGCCATAGACCGAAGAGATAGAGGAAACAAGGACTATTATTTAGAGGAACATCGAAGAAAGATGATGGGGAGGCCTGGCCCATGGGATTTCCTGTATATCTCTTCTTTGAGGCTCATGGAGTTATGGAGACCACTGGTGCAATGCTCACCTTGCCATAGGCAGTGATTTGGTGAAACTGTGGGAGGAGGGAATGAAGTTGCCTTAACTTCTTTTTCTCTCTCTTCTTACGGCTGTTAGAGTGCCTCCCCTTTACAAAACCCTAAGTTTTGCTTATAATGGGGAGGAGAGGATTAGGTCCAACATTCTCTTTACCTATAAGAAGGGAATGGGAAAACCCTAAAAGGGTGAGAACCCTTAAGCAATGGACTCAAAAGGCTTCCTAAGAAGGGATTAAGCCGTAGGCTCCCAAAAAGTGGGCCAAATTCTCAAAGAAAATGATATCCCCTTAGGGAATGAGCCATGAGCTGAGAAATTAAACACTCCACATTGACTTGATCAATGAGAGCCGAAAAGTGTTATTCTCTTAGGAGTTAAGCCGTAAGTTCAGAAATGTGGGTCTATAGGCCCCATTTGATAACATATCCCATAGGGATTGAGTTATAGGCCTAGAAACAATTACTCCAAGTTGACCTAGTCAACAGGGCCTGAAAAAAAAAAGAAGAAGAAGAAGAATCAGAAAGAAAGAAAGAAAGAATAATTTTATTATACTTTTCCTTTCTTTTTCTCTACACGCATACACCCTCCCGTTGTCCTTAAATACCCTTCTCCGACCAGCACCACCACCAGTCCCGATCCCGACCAGCCATCAACACTACACCCGAACCAATGCCCAACGCCGCCAATCAGCCACCGTTGCACTCCGCCACCATCCTCCAATCAGCGCCCTCTTCACTGGGCACCGCACCAGTGTTGCATGTCGTCCCGATCTTCGTCATTAGCCACCGCTCCATCTTTTTTAAGCTCCAGTTGATCCAAATTATGGAGCTTCCCAACACCATAATGACACTTTAATTTCCGTCGATGATTTTTAATTTTGAAGTTTTTTGAATATGCTTGTAATTGATCAATCTATTATTTTATTTAGTAGGAATTATAGTCTCGGTGATTTTATAATTCTTTTCAAGTATTAGTGAGTTATTGTATGGGAATTTTTTCGACAATAATCTATAACTAACTAAATTAGGGTTCAACAAGATAGGTTGTACTTAGGATAATTCCGGCAATATTTTTGAATTGCATTAGGCTTGTAGATTTAATAAACTAATTATATACATATTCGAATCCATTGTTTTAAAGTGGATTCGAATCCATTGTTTTAAAGTGGATTCGAATCCAAAGCATGGATTTCTCGACCCATGACTTTTGCATTAAACTCTCAATACACTCTTCTAATCTCTTTTAAATTCTTCTTTATTAATTTCTCTAGGTTTGAAACAAATACAACTCGACCTTAGATTCTTAAAGAGAAGTTACTCTACTTGTCACTCTACTAGGTAATTAAGTAGTTCTATTTATTTGTTTTTGATTCAAAAACAAATGATCAAATTAATTTTGATGCCATCGCCGTGGAGTCCTTAGCACGATTCCTTTGTTTTTCTTAGCTATTTAATTTAGTTTATAATATGCATGTTTCCTTGCTTTTATTAATTTTTTTTCTATTTTATTTATTGTTATTGCTTTACTTTTTCTTTTTCTTTTTTTTTTTCTGTTATTGGTAGTTGTTTTGTGATTTTGCTAGTCTATGCTTGATCATCACCCGTGTCATCCCATTTTGTATACGTCAAAGAAAGATGGATGATCACAATAACATAGAGGTTCAAGGAAATCCGATCTTAGTTCAATTAAAAGACCATTTTATACCTCTAGCTCATACCTTCACTTATTGTATTAGAGTCCAATATAGTGAGCTTGATGGTTTATCAGAAGGAGTTCATTATGTTGTTCCACTACTAGCATGCAAGTTATCAACTAGGAATACGTGGTAAATTTTTGGGTCTAATACTATTGCATTAAAAGCATGTTGGAAGCATGGAATGTACTATATGTCTTTTCAAGCATTATATTTTCTATAATATTTCCTACACATAATTTCAGCACAGAGACAATTTTGAAGAGAGTGGAATTGTATTCTGATACACTCTTAAAATCTTGCGGTCTCAACTATGCCCATGCAATATGTGCTTTGGGGTACATTACTGCCCTTAGATGATCATATGTTTCTTTTAAATTGTTCCACAATTCTAAGGGATCATCCACTATCAAATATTCATCTTACAAACTTTCATGAATATGATGCCTAATAAAACATAAAGCTTTAAAACATTGCTCGGGAGTAGTTAGGCTCCCTTAATCAATTGTGTGCCCAAGGCTCATGGCCTTTAAACGGAACATCACATTGATTGTCCATGTTCAAGGATTGCAAATTTGGATGGTTCCATTGTAATTAATCCATTTGACAGTAAAAAAAAATAATTATTGAAAGATCAGTTACATGTGAATGGTAAAAATTAGTGATTAAAATAAAACCTCATAGATGGATACTCATCGGTTATAACCTCAATTTCCTCCGAATTAATTAGGGCATGAAATCACTTGGATATAATGGGAATCTTTTTAATTAAATTGATATGATTTATTATTTTTAGCAATTACATGGTAAAGATGGCATAGCGATGTATTTTTGGCAATTTCACGGAATAGCAGGATTAGAAAGCATATCAATGGAAGAAAATGAAAGAAATAGAAGATGAAATTACTTGGAGAAAAAGTAAACAAAGAAAAGGAAAGCAATTACTTGGAAAAGAAAGAAACAGGGAAAGAAGGAAAGAAGGAAAAAAGGAAAGAAGAAAAAGGAAAGATTTAAACAAATACTACTATTTTTATTTTTCTTTCATTTTATTTCCTCCTAATCCATACCCTTGGCTCACCTATAAAAGGAGGTCTCTCCTTTTCTCAAAGGACACACAGAGTATTCCCTTGCCTACCACAAAACTCGCTCTCTTTCTCTCTTTCTCACTCCTTTTGAACCACCACATTCTACTGTCCAACATTGCTGTCACACCAGTAATACACATCGCTACCCTCATTTCCATCTTTTTAAAGTCCATTCAATTCAAGGATGGCTTCCCCAATACCATGAGTAGCTAAGTTCCCTATTCACTTTTGGGTTATAAATGATACTTTAATTTCGATTGATAATATTTAATTGATAAATCTTTGAAATCTGTGTGTAATTGAATGCTTGATGTTGAGACTGGATTGATTGAGCTTTATTGTTATATTTAGTAAGGATTATAGTTTCTATGATTCTATTAATTCTTTTCAAGCATTGGTACTATATTGTGTGAGAATTCTTCTAATGATAATCTATAACTGACTGAACTAAGGTTTGGCAAAATAGGTTATACCTAAGTTATTTCACACAATCTTTCTGAATCTCATTATGCTTGTAGCTTTAATAAATTAATTACATACATATTCAAATTAATCGGTTTAAAGTGGATTCAAACCCCAAAAGTGGATTTCTCAACCCATACTTTTCTTCACCAAAATTTTAGTGGAATCTTTCAATCTCTTTTAAATTCTACTTTGATAATTTTTATAACTTATTCCTTGTGGGACGATACTCTACTTGTCACTTCAAGTCAGGTTCATTGCACTACTCAAAGTTTTTAAAAGTAAAATGACTTTAATCTTTGTGAGGTTAATTATTTTGGGCCTAGTAATAAAAGTAATCCTATTCTCTTACTGCCAGTTAATCTAGATCAAGTTTTAATTTTTCGGTTTCTCACTTGTACCTATACTAGAGAAGCAATCTTATTCCCAATCATAACTTCCACCAGGATGAAAGCTAATGAAAACTCATGCATTCATGTTGATATATTAAATAATAATAACAATAATAATAATAAAAACGATAACCACAACAATAACAATAAAAATAATAACACTAGTAGTAACAATGATAACAATAATAACAATAATAATAATAACAATAAAAAAAATTAAAAATAACAATAATAATAGCAATAATAATAAAAATAATAATAGTCATAATAAAAATAAAAATAATAATAACAATAATAATAGTAATTATATCAATAATAATAATAATAGTAAAAATGATGATAACACTAATAATAACAATAATAAAAACAATAACAATAACAATAAGAATAAAAATAATAATAATCACAATAATAGCAATAAGAATAATAAAATTAATAATAAAAATAATAATAACCATAATAACTATAACAATAATAATAATTATCATGACAACAATAATAATAATAATAAAAACAAAAACAATAACAATAACAACAATAATATAGTCATCTACTCTCATTCTAAGAATCAAGTACATTCATAATGTTGTGAGTTACAAGCCCCACTAGGAATTATAGTGTAGAAAAAAGTGGTAGAAAAAAGTGGTGGGGATATTCTTTCCTGAGACAAGCCAGGTTCATTGTATTACTCAAAGCTTTTAAAAGTAAAATGATTTTAATCTTTGCGAGGTTAATTAGTTTGGGCCTAGTAATAAAAGTAATCCTATTCTCTTACTACCAGTTGATCTAGATCAACTTTTAATTTTTCGGTTTCTAACTCGTACCTATACTGGTGAAGCAATTTTATTCCCAATCATAACTTCCAACCACTTTTATTAGGAAGAAAGCTAATGAAAATTCATGTATTCACGCTGACATATTAAATAATAATAACAATAATAATAAGAAGAAGAACAATAGTAATAATAACAATAATAATAATAATAATAAGAATAATAATAACAACAGCAATAACAATAGTAACAATAATAATACTAATAACATCAATAAGTAACAATAATGATATTTATAATAATGATAATAACAATAATAATCAAAGTAACTATAATATTATTAGTAGTGTTAGTTTTTCCACTTACAATAATGCTAATAGCAATACACATACTAATAATAATAGTAATATTAACAATAACAATACCAATAACAATAATAACAATAATAATAACAACAATAACAAAACAAATAAAAATAACAATAATAACAGCAATAATAATAAAAATAATAATAATCATGGTAATAATAGCAATAACAATAATAACAATAATAATAACATTAATAACAATAATCATAAAATGAATACTAAAAATAAAAATAAAATGAATAATACCAATAATAATAACAATAATAATAGTAATAATGATGATAATAGTAATAATAATAATAAAAAGAATAAGAATTGCAATAACAATAAAAATAACAATAACAATAATAACAATAATAAAAATATGAATGATAAAATTAATAATAAAAATAATAATAACCATAATAACTATAACAATAATAATAATAATAATGACAATAGTAATAATAATAATAAAAATAACAAAAATAATAACAACAAAAACAATAACAACAATAATATAGTCATCTACTCACATTTTAAGAATCAAGTCCATTCATGATGCTATGAGTTACAGCCCAACTACTAATTATAGTATAGAAAAAAGTGGTGAGGACATTCTTTCGTGAGACAAGCCAGGTTCATTGTACTACTCAAAGTTTTTAAAACTAAAATGACTTTAATCTTTGAGAGGTTAAATAGTTTGGGCCTAGTAAGAAAAGTAATCCTATTCTCTTAGTACCAGTTGATCTAGATCAACTTTTAATTTTTCGGTTTCTAACTTATACCTATACTGGTGAAGCAATTTTATTCCCAATTATAACTTCCATCCACTTTTATCAGGATGAAAGCTAATGAAAATTCATGCATTCATGCTAACATATTAAATATTAATAACAACAGTAATAATAATAAGAAGAACAATAGTAATAATAACAATAATAATAATAATAATAATAATAATAATAATAATAACGATAACAATAACAATAACAATAGTAACAATAATAATACTAATAACATCAATAAGTAATAATAATGATAATCATAATAATGATAATTGTAATTATGATAATGACAATTATAATCAACATAATAATAATATTATTAGTAGTGTTAGTATTTCCACTATTACAATAATACTAATAGTAATACACATACTAATACTAATAGTAATATTAACAATAACAATAATAACAATAATAATAATAACATCATGGTTTTGTTATTTCGATAAAAACCTTTCAACAAAAGTCTCATTCTGGTTTTTACACTAGTGGAAAAACTTTGGATTATTTACAGAGATTTTCTAGAATTATGTCAAGTCATCTTTTTAATTTTGGAAAGAAAATGTTAAAATTCTAGAGTCACGGTTGGAGGCAAAGGCAACAAAATTTTCTCATTCTCATATCTAATCTACAAAGATGTATTGCAGCCGCTAAGTCTATGGAAGAATTTGATAGTATTGTGCCTGATTATTCCTCTTCACTAGCTAGCGAAGTTGGCCCTAGTGGTCCCAATTTTAATCTTTTAGAGGATTCCCAAGATGAAGGCATCGCACCGGATAATGAAGATGATTACTATGGCATGCTTTCGCCAATTGATGCTCGTGGGTTCCTACGTTTATAAAAGAGCGGTTACCAACGCATGCGTCCAAATACAGAAAAGATGTTTGGCCGACATAGGCAGTAGGAAAAGTAAAAGTTGCTTTCTTTTCAAAAAGCAAAAGATTTCATCTTTCATCGACGGGTAAAGACAATGCATCTGAGTTGACTCTGAGTCAACATGAGTTGTAACTCTTTTTTTTTTGCTTGTATAAGTAGACTTCCCTTCCATAGAGAAGGCAAAGGCAATTTTATATCCGGAAATTTGTAAGAAAAACACTTGAAGATGTTCGTACCAAGTTCTGATGATGTATTTAGAGGTTGAAGTTTCCCCTAGAGGAATTCTACCTTAAGCATTCTATAAGTCTTATTCTATCAATAATATTCTCAGTTTCAGTTTTATTTCTTGCAATTTATCTCCAGTATTATAATCTCTTTGAATCTTAATTATCTTTTTACTTATTATTGCATAATTTCATGAAATATCTAAAGAATTAATATGCCTAGATTTCTATCCTCCATTTCTATTGCCAATTCATCATCTAGAAGTTTTGTTCGAGGTGGAAGCCCAAAGTAAGGCAGGCTTTAAGTCAGATCCCTCTCCTTCTTCAAGGGCTGAGACATTTGGAGGATTGAATTGGTAATCCTTTCTTTTTGGATACCATTCAAAAAATGGAATTTGTCGCTTTTCACGATGACAAACAGAATACTATTCATCTTTCTTTTTCTTTATATGTCTTTCTGAATGAGAAAGAACATCTAGAATCCATTTGTTAGAGTTTTCTTCTAACCAGAAATCTTGAAGAAGGAATTTTTTATCTAGCTTAAATGGTTCTAAGTCTAGATCTTGAACATTTATCTTGTTAAAAGGTTGTTCGGATAAGATTGACTTAGAAGGAGATTCTTCATATTGAGGGTGCGCGACTTGAGATTCAACTCTTAATCCTCTAGCTTTGGAGAGATTTGATGGGCGTTCGCCCCTAAATTGAAGGTGTAGACTACAAAAAACTTTCGGTTCTAGTAGTCCTATACCAGGTTATTGATCCTTGACGAGCCAATGGGACTTTGTCCAAATAGATTGATTCAATTTCAACACAGGAGGTAGGTTTAAACCTAATAGCCATATCACCATTATTGTAGGTGATAAAACTTTGTACGGCTTGACTACATGGCCTAATCTGTATAGGATTGACATGAGGACAAACCCACTCTTCTAGATAGTCAATTTCATCCCATTTGAAGAGTCTAGGGATCATCATTTCAACATTGGGAGATGCCTCAAAGCCAATTGCTTTCCTTGGGGGAAGATTTAGAGATACATACCATATTAGGCCTGAAGAGGTCATAATACAAAAAGGAACTCTATAAATTAACTTATAATCACAAGTTACATGAAGAAACTTGTAATTATGAGTTTGGATGTCGAGGGTGAGACACTTCTCCTTGTGTTCATCAATATCTATTCCGATAATGAAGTTAGGATAGGTATCAAAATAGGCTAGACCATTGGTCAATGAAGTTTGAGCATTTTCGATTATAGAATAACAATGACAATAATAATAATAATAATAACAATAACAATTATAATAACAATAATAATAGTAATAATAGTAATAATAATAATAATAATAATAATAATAGTAATAATGATGATAATAATAATAATAATAACAAAAATAAAAATAATTATAACCATAATAATTATAATAATAATAATAATAATAATAATAATAATAATAATAATAACAATAACAAAAACAATAAGAACAACAATTTAACGATTTACCCATATTTTGATAATCAAGTACATTCATGACGTTGTGAGTTGAAAGGCCCATGAAAAATTATAGTGTAGAAAAAGGTCGTAGAGACATTCTTGCGTGAGACAAGGCAGGTTCATTGTACTACTCAAGTTTTTTAAAGTAAAATGACTTTAATCTTTGTGAGGTTAATTAGTTTGGGCCTAGTAATAAAAATAGTCCTATACTCGTACTACCTGCTGATGATAATCAACTTTTACTTTTTTGGTTTCTAACTAGTACTTATACTAGTGAAACAATTTTGTTCCAAATCATAACTACCACCCACTTTTATCAGGATGAAAGCAAATGAAAATTTGTGTCAACATATTGAATAATAATACCAGTAATAATAATAATAATAATAATAATAATAACAATAATGATAACAGTAATAACAATAACAATAATAATGACAATTACAATAACAATAACAATAATAAAAATATTAACAACAATAACAAAAAGAACAATAATCATAATAATAATAATAATAATAATAATAGTAATAGTAATAATAAACAAAAAAGGAGGACTAGAAATTTTGGATTTTAATCCTAGTGCAGATTTCGGTGAGTTCATATCTAAGTGCTTATATGGTTCCTCATTACTCCAAACTTAAAAAGGACGGGAGCATTTGGATGACGCTAGACTTAATCACACAATGGGCTGCCTCTGCTATATGGACTCTGATACGACAAGTGGAGATATAAGCTGGGAGTATAAAATGGTCTTTTAATTGAAGTAAGATCGGATTTCCTTGAACCTCTATGTTATTGCGATCATCCATCTCTCTTTGACGTCTTGAGGTTCTTTCTAACTTGAGATCTAATGGATACAAAATGGGATGACGCAGGGGTGATGATCAAGCATTGACTAACAAAATCACAAAACAACTACCAATAACAGAAAAGAAAAGCAAAACAATAACAATAACAAAGACAGAATTTTTTTTTTTTTTTTTAAAGAAAAGCAAGGATATAAGCTAAAGCCCCCGACCATTCGAACAAACTACAAGAGGAGAGCACGCAGCGGCTGTGTTGTGCATGGGCGAGAGAGAAATTTAGGATTTGTTGATATTTCATGCTTTTATTTTAAAAGGCCCAATTAGTTTAGTATTATAGATGGAGGCCCAACTCATTTTAAAGCCCAATTCAAACCCAGGCCCAATTTTTTGTTTTGGTTTTGGGACTTTAAAAGAATTTAACCAATTCGGAGCATTTGACCATATGCCCCCTCTATTATTTGCTGGTAAGAAAAGGTGACATGTGCCGACAAACAATGGATCATTGCCCTTGTATATATATCGTCGACCTTAGATTTACTTTAGTCATCCCCACTTTGTTCCATCAGATCTCCCTTCTTCGACGGACCATCAGATCCTCCTTTCATTGCAGCACTGTCAATGGCACAAACAGTCGCAAGTCTTTCATCGATGGATTGTGGTCGTGACCCCAACCCTCATTTCAAGCCGTCGTAGTGCAATCTCTCTTTCTTTTTTCCCCCTATTTTGACTGTAACCCCTCCAAGGTATGTGCCTAACTTCAAAGGCAGCTCAATGCAGCCATCGCCCAGGATCTCCATGACTATGGCTAGAACACTTAGTAACTACAGAATACACTACAAAATTTAAGGCTCTGAGTAAAGCTTAACCATGGATATGAAATCTAACACTCGGGCAGCTTAACCAGAGGCCTTGGCACTCGACCGAGATAATGGCCCGTCAAATCAGAAGTTATTCACAGAATTTTCGGTTTGCAAGCCTTGAAAAGAATTAGTTACCCCGCTCTCTAAAAGTAAACTGAATGAGATAATAACAAAATAGCTACAGCCAAATACATTATGTGAAACAAAATCATCAATAAGCAACTCAACCTACAATACATGCCCAACCCAAAACCAAATGGCATACAACTTCAGAATTTGTTTCAAACATTCTATAAAATCCGCATAAATTTTAGAGTCGGAACAAATGGGGCATCAAAACCTAAAAAAAAACAGTAGAGCAAACATTCAAAGGATACGACTGCTCTATCCAAAAACCCCTCTTAGGGTATTGACTGGTGGGTTGTTACTGATTCAGATCAGCAAGGTGCAGCTCAATTCTCATGCAAAGCCTTCATCAAATACAATCTACTGAAACTCTGCCCCGCAACTCTGCAATATAGCCCACAATTTTAGACTTCACCAATAGCCAACCAGACAATTATATATTTGTCACTGCAGACACATGTAAAATATAAATAACAAGTCCGGATATCCTTAGTCCAGACATAATTTCAAATTTTTCTCAACTCAGTATCGTTTTGGGGTCTGGACTCAAGACATTGCCTGATTCCAAACAAAGATTCTCTTCTCATAAAATAAAAACAAACAAATAGTTCCACAAAATACAGAAAACAGAGCATGAAGACCCACTTTAAGAATTATAGCAATAACATCCCCATAAGTTGGATACCATCTCAAAGGTTTGCATCTATTAATTTGTTTTCATGTCCAGTGCATACACATCAGCAAATGATATCCTTCAGCAACATAATATTCATGGGTGTCTCTTATATCTAATTGTTCCATTGGAAAATTTTATAATATTGTTTTCTTTGCCGAAATGGCTTGATACAATGAAGTGCTGGTTTGAGAGTTCTCAAATGCCAACGTTGGATTTAGAACTGATTGCTAAAGGGGTCAAAAAATTATGCCATCAGAAACAAAAAAGTTATTATTTAGACAAATTTTAGTTCGTGCAGTCATGAATGAAGAACATAAACAACCATGACCTTGGGATGCGTGCATGCAGCCAATACCAAACCATTGGAATAAGGCTTATTCTGTCCGCGCACATGTGAGAATTCATTAGATGGGCTAGGATTTGTTTTGGTCTTAAAAAGTGGGAACTGCCAACAGAACCAACCTATAAATCCAATGGTTTTGTCTGGGCAATTGGTCAGCCTTGCTGGTTTAACGACCAGCTCCATTATAACTTACTAAATAGTCATGCGACAGTATATTATTGTTAACTGGCACCAATATCAATTTCATACCCATTAATTTGGTTGCAGTAGTTGCCTATTTGATTGGTTATGAGAAAGCTATCCAGTCGCGATGGTTCCGGTACTGGCTTGAAAATAGGGTTTAAAGGATCCTCTTCGGGCAAAGGCTCTTCTCCTGCAGCTTTGCGTGCCATGTTCTCTGCCCTATAAATGGAAAAACAAGATTCATGAAACAGATGAAAACAAAAAAGGTAAGCAATAACAAAACTTCTGTAAAAAAGTGCTTTCATATCCTGATTTGACAACCTATATCTGCTTTTATTTTGTATAGCTTGACCAATGAGCATCAACCCAGATCTATCTCATTAACCCTCCCATAGAAAAGGTCAGAGGTTCGAATCCCCACAAGGTTTTGTGGTGGGTAAAATTAGTAAATCCCCTTCCTATTTACAAGGCCTTGACCTTATTTGTACAAAGAGGAATCCCCTGTTCGCGACCCTTCCCCCTTTGTGAGGATTAGAGGGGTAAAAGTACGCAGCCTTTCCCTTACCGAAATGAGAAAGGAATGTAGAGTCGTGACACTGAACGGCATATTGACAGAAAACAGAGCACAGACGAAAGTGCTTCGCAATTAGAACTGGCTAAATGTCCTTTCTTCTCCACTAAAGATGGATTTCCACAAGTTAGCAGATCACAAGTGTATTTTGTTTTTAGCTGTGAAGCAATTGTATGGCTTTCAGGCGCTGCGTGACAGTAACAAATTAATGGAACTTGTAGCCTGCTGAATCTGTTCCAGAGTTACCTAATTCGGTGACCCCCTCTTTTCAGCATTTTATGCTACCCAAGATGAAAGAAAAAAGTGATAGGACAAGACAATCAATACAGGAAGCAGAAAATTTTAAAAACGAATCATTTAGCTGAATAAAACATAGAGAGATTTTTCCAGCAGAAGGAACAATGTTTTACAGAGTCGTAGGCACTAGGCAGGCAGTTGGGGCCCTTTTCTAGGGTAGTGCCGCATAGGTCTTTCATCTTTTTATCTCCACCTTATTTTATTTCGAAAGGTAAAGACGCCTTACCGATAAGGCCCCCACTTAAGCACCAACTAGATGCCCAAAGCGTGAACAGGAGCACTATCAAGGATTTAATCTAGGATATAAAAATAGCTTCGAAGTTGGATTAAAATGATTCAAGATGAGTGAATTGAGATAAAAAAAAAAATCGTCAGAAAGAACTATATTCCACATTAGTTCAAATAGCAAACTATTATCAAAATTCCAAACCATAAATATGTTAAAAATATTTAGTTAAATGGAAGAAGCAAAATGTTGGCAACATCAATAAATACTATCTTATTTTTTAGGTAAGAATTTCACTGTGAGATCTTCTTAGCTCTATCAATTTTCGAATTAAAGAAGGAAATTGCAGCATGGGGAATGCTCGCGTCTCGTCGCAAGGCTCATTTCTAGTTGTGGATCATAGGGCAGGCTTCAGGCGGGCAGCCTTATCTGATCAAAGGCCAGGGCACAAGGGTCCTAGTACTATTTTTTTTTTTCCTTTTTTTGCTTGGCAGAATTAAATGAAAATTTGACAAGAGCAGGTGAGATATTGCTTAATTAGTATGAGATATATTACAATTAAAGTTGATAAACATTTTTAAAAATTGAAGTTATGGCGTATTGCAAAGTTAAGTCATGAAACATATACTAATATTATCTAGATCTAAATAAAAATGCACACTAATGTGTGATGAATTTTAATTAAAGTGAGTTAAAAAAAAAAAAGTTAAAGTCCAAAGTTCAGATGAGGGTAGTGAAAGATTTTAAAAAAAATGAAAAGTACAAGGGAAGTTGGTGAAGCGGCAGTGGGTGGGGGAATAATTAATGGTGAAATTAAAAAATTTAATTAATAACTTCAAAGTCAAAAGGGAAAAGTGGGCAGGAAAAAGGAACAAAAATGAGTTAAACATAAAGATCACGTGGTTGGCAATCATTAGAGTTTGTGGGTCGTCTTTCCTCCATCTCCTTCTTCATCTTCTCATTTCCGAACTTGCAACAAAAAAATAGGGTTACACATAAAGGCCTATGGCGGCCGCCACTACAAGCCATTCGTCATTTGAACACGGTCGAGGTCTTCCACTTTCGGCATCACAGGTCTAGATGTTCATCCTCAGATCAGGAATTTTTATCCCCCCACCCCCCCTTTAAATGATCAGTGTTCTAAACAGTGCTAGGAGGACCTAGACGCCTTGAGCTACTGCTTAGCGCCTAGGAAGGGCCAAGGCAGCCTAAGCAGGCTCTTTATTTATTTTTATATAAAAACAGTAATTCTATACAACTATTTAGATAAATTCATAAAATATGTTACTGAAATAACATAATAAAATACAACAAAATTACATAAATAATATCCTTTCACAGCTTAAGATTTTCAAGTATGCCTTCTTGCAAAAATAGATTTATGATTGTAATTTTTATTTTTTAAAAATAATGGTCAGATGCTATTACTATAAAAATAAAATAAACTACGCTTAGGCGCCATATCCACCTAAGAATCCTCCTAAATGGCTACGCCTTTAACCAATTAACAGCATTGACTGCTTATGGGAGCAATTTCCTCCCAAGCAAGGTGTTCCATGGCCACCTAGGTGCTAGGCAACCATGTAGACCGCTTTTTAAAACACTACTGATGACTAGGCCTTTTTCCCTCCAAGGCATCCTTGGAGGGAAAAATTATGGCGGCCCTCACTTAGTTCCCCCAAAAGCCGCTCGAACGCCAAGGCACTGCCTACACAATGCCTTGACAAAAATGGGGGTTGCCCACCCAAGAGACAAAGAACCACTTCATTGCAGGCTGACCTCAATTATAAAGAAGACCCAGCTCAAATGAAATTATGGCTAAGCCATTATGTCATTCTGACAAAAGTGTTAGAACAAAATTATAAAATAAAACAAAATAAACAGAAGTGGAAAGGTAAGTGCTTCTGCACACCAGATATATTCATAGTGATGACGCCCGAGCGACCGTAGGAGGCAGTGTCATAGTGTGCATGGAGAAACTCATTGTCAGGGAGAAGGAAGGTAAGCCGCATTGCACCATTGATCTATATCAACACTAAAGAAGTTGCATCACACCACCACCCTCATTTTTATTGATCTATCTTGGCTCCACTGCTCTAAAAAGCAGCCCACGCGGCCGTCACAAAATGCCTAGGCGGCTACCTAGCGCCTAGGCGCCACGAAACACATCACCCAAAAGAAAACTGCTCTCGTAAGCAATCAACATTATTCATCGGTTAAAAGCGCAGCCACTTAAAAAGATTCCTAAGTGGACATGGTGCCTAGGCATACTTTATTTTTTATTTATTGTTTTTATAGCAATAACATCTAGTCATTATTTATTAAGGAAAATCGAAATTACAATCATAAATCTATTGCAACAAGAAGACAGAATTAAAATTATTTATGTAAACTATGAAAGGATATTATTTATGTAATTTTGTTGTATTTTATTATGTTAGTTCAATAGTATTTTATGAATTTATCTAGAATAGTTGTATAAAAATACGATTTTTTTTCAAAAAAAAAGATACAAGAACCCACCTACGCTGCCTAACCGCCTAAGCTACCTAGGTGCTAGGCACTAAGTTGGGTGCCTCAGTCCGCCTAATGCTTTTTAGAACACTGCTTGGCTCCAGATAAGAAAAGATTTCATAGTGAGAGATGGAGTGAGAGAGAGGAGTTCAACAAGTGAAATAACCCACAACGTGGAAAGAAGGGGGATGCAGTAGAAAGCAAAGAAAAAGAAGCATGGTGTGTAAAGATCTATAATCTATAACAGAAAAGGGAGTGTGCACCGGTACGCACACGTCCACCCCTAAAATGATGTCATTTTGCTAAGAACTGCAAGTACACCATAAATGTTTTTAGCAAAACGACGTTGTTTTGGGAGCGAATGCACGTAGATTGCATGTGCTTAGGTATATACTCTTTTTTCTCAATACATAAAAACTAAACCTTTGAAAAAGAAGGGCATGGGGGACAACTTGCCAACACCACTTCACTGGCAAAGAATAGTTGTTGGGGTGCAAGGACGCTCCCATCTTCAAATAATCAAATCATTTAAAAAATACATAAATATTTTTAAAACAAGTACTTAAATATTTGAAACATATTCCTACAGCATATTGTATAATTTTTAAACAAAAGATACTTTTTAATGAATGTACACCTGCATAAAATAATTTAAATAAAAATCATGTGTCACTCATGTCGTGCAGTGTTATGCATCCATGCTCCTTGGAGACGCCCCTAGGCATCAAAATGCCTATGCCAAAGGCATTTCACCAATGCCAACCACCTCGGCCATTTTTTAGAGTTTTGGCAGGAAATCAAATTAGCCACAAAAACAAGGCAAAGGATTTGCATGCCAGACAGTCTCCACACAGGTTGCTCCGTTTTTCTTCTATACGGTAGAGGAAAACAGGGTTCAATATATTTTATAAACTAATGCCTGTTTATGTTAGTGTGAAAAAGCTAATGAGCTTCAAAGCAAAAATCTACTAGACTTAGGGTCTGCTTGATAATAGTTAAAATTACTAAAGACATAATATCGTCAGAGGTTTTAACTGTTTAGTATGTTTGATAATTAGTCTATGGAATTTTAAAATTGATGAGCGACCTATGTGATTTTCCACAGAAATTTTCAGTGAGGCAACCGTTACTGAAGACAGAACATATAATGCAGAACATGATCACTTTGATTTAAAAAATTTAGTGCATGATTTTATGTTTTATCAAACAGGCCCTTAGTGAATTCCTGTATGACAAAAACCAATATTTTAACAAAAATAGGTATTAGACTATGCAGATGTGTTTGAAAAATAAACTATATGTTACCTCCTTTTCTGAAGCCATGCTTGCTGTTGAGATTGCTGACGAGACAAGTTCCGATAGTAGAATTGGAACTGCAGGGGAAAAAAAGGGGGGGTAATTCTAGCAAAACACAAAGAACCACTACTAATAGCAAGACACTATGAAAGATAATCACAAACCTTCTGCTGTTCCATTGACAAATCATCCATGCATTCACACAAAAACTCCACATTCCTTTCCATATATGGATTGGTTGATAATTGTAGACGATCATAGTCGCACTAATATAAAAATATAAAAGAGTAAAAGGCAATACTAAAATAAATTGTGTCCAACTAGGATGTCACGTGGACATGCAAATGCAACTGAATAAACACGGGAGGGAGGGGCTGAGGTTACTTGTGTGACTGCTGTATCAGCTTCTAGCTCCGTCATAAAAGCGCTGATAAGAGCAGAATTTGAAACTTTGATCTGTCACAGCAAAAACAGAGAGCTTAACAATTAGGTCATGTTAAAAGTTTAACGAAGTAAGACTTTTCATTGCCAAATTTCACGACCCCATACAAGATGGAAAAAAAAACTCAATATAAAATTTTATTGCATTCCACATCTTCAGAAAATTTGATTTCTTGAATTCAGGAGACTCTTAAACAACAAATCCTTCAGTTTATTAAGAGTTTATTGTTGCTACCATGAGTTGAAATTTTACAAAAAATAATTTTTTTATTTAGACAGCTTGTGGTAAATCAAATTTTCTTTTTTTTATGGGTAAAAGTGTAATAATATAACAGCCGCCAAGGGAGTGCCAACGCGACGACAAATTACAGGAAAGTTTTCAATCAAGTCCATACAATCCACAAATCAATTTTCTTTAGCGGATATAACCCCATCTCTAACATTACATAGCCCATAAAACACTAGTTGGAACCAACCTCAGCTGCTTCCTATTCCTTTTACTTCCTTTAATTACCTCCCACATCCTAAATTCTTTTTCCACATTTTCTGCCACAGCCCAGCACAATCCAATGGTAGCAAGAACAACAGTGCATAAATGCCTAGTCCACGAACAGTGCAAAAGAAGATGACTAACAGTTTCAACCTCAGCCTTGTGAAGATGACATCTATTAACAAATCACCATACCTCTCTCCTGAAGATTACCCATGGTGAAAATTTTGCCCTGAGTAGCTTCCCAAGCAAAGAAAGCTCCTTTTGGTCGGTCAGATTTCCAACTCTCTCTCTCCCACATGTTCTCTCTCCTTCACTTCTCTAAATTTATATTATAGCAAACCTTAATTCTCCACAAGAACCTACATGCTGATTGACCTCTCTTAATCTCTCTTCTTCACCAATGGTAAGGGAGTAAGTCCCCACATCTGACTGAGCTCTTGCAGAAAACCAAAATCTGATAGCGTATAGATTAAGATTCTATTTTTTTGCGCTGAATGGGTGCTCAGTTCATCCCACCTCTCTTAATCTCTCTTCTTCACCAATGGTAAGGGAGTAAGTCCCCACATCTGACTGAGCTCTTGCAGAAAACCAAAATCTGATAGCGTATAGATTAAGATTCTATTTGTTTGCGCTGAATGGGTGCTCAGTTCATCCCACCTCTGATTCAGTCAGAGGTGTAACCATTCAGAATGTTTGATAACAGTTCTGAATGGGTCTGAATTACCTCTGACCAAATCAGCACCAATTAAAACACAGATTCGGTCAGTGGTGCTCATTCATTGCCAATTTCACAAAAATATCCCAAAGAATTGGCATTATTCCCACTTATACCAAACCCTAAAGCCTTTCACTCCTCTTTGCATTTCTCACCAACACAGCACCACACAGTAGGTATCCTCTCGACCGCTACTTTTCCCTTCCCCTTCATCTCTCTCTTGGGGGGTTTCACCATTGTTAAAGAATTGAAACTTGCTTTTAATTGGCAAATAGAATGAAGGGCCCCTCTATCCACCCTCTACTCTCTTTGTGGGTCTTTAATTAGAGTGCTCTGTTAGGAAGAAACATCAGGCCCCCAGGACAGTGCTGACCTCCTATTCCTCTCTCTCTCTCTCTCTCTCTCTCTCTAGGCAGATCCAAAGTTGCTGGATTTTAAGTTTTTTATTTTTGACTTTTTTGCAGAAAATCAAATCCCCAACTAGACCGCTGGGTGGTTTTCCATAAACAGCCTTCTTCTTCCTCCGCTTTTCATTCCATTTTTTTTTCTTCTTTTTTTTTTTAATTTCCTTGCAATTTAGTCTTTTTCTTTGTTTTGTCTGCAGGACCTAATTTCAGTTTTGATTATAGAGAAACATGAAGAAGAGAAAGATATGGATTAATTGGGGCTTTGATTTGAATTAGGGTTTTTAAATTGGGATTTTATTAAATTAGTTTTTTGCAGATTTGGATTGAAAATTTGACATTTTGAAGTTGAAAATTCTAATTTTGGAATTGATTTGCTAGATATGAAAATTTCTTGAAATTAATTTTTCCATATTTGAATTGATATTTATTTGGGAAAGGATAAAGGGATAGCAATTAATTTTTGTACATTTGATATTTATTTTTATTTTTTGAATTTTTATAAAGAAATTAATAAAAAAATATAAGAAGCAAGAATATAATTCATTCAGCAATTGCTTTAGTAATGTAATCAAATATTGGCACTATTTAAGATTCATCATCTCTTGCTACACTTCCTAACTAGTCAAGACCAATTCAACACGCATTTAGAATCAGACGTTAATCACCTAAGAGCTAATAAGCAGACACACTCTTTTTGGGTCAAAGTCGTGTCTAACATGTTTGGTTTCAAGTGTCGTACACTTTTTACCCATCCCCAAGAATTTTTTTTTTCCTAATGGAACACCTTTTTTTTTAAACTATTTTTTCCCTTCATATTTCTCCTAATCTTCCAAGGTAAAGCAGGTCATTCTTAGAGTTATAAATTTATAGAATGTATAATTACTCATAATTTGGATATGCTATTTTATCATATATTTATATATTTAAAATATATATTATAACGTGTCGCAACATATTGAAATTTTAGTTTTTTAAGAATCAGTATGTCAGCAAGTTCACATCACGTGTTGGTGTCCATGCTACATAGACTAAGAGAATCCAAAAAGAGCCTATGGAAGAGAGAGAGATGGGGAATCCTTACCCAGTAGGGTTGGGAGCACTGAGAATCCTTGCCCAATTTGTGCTGACTACTAAAAAGGGAGACACTAGCAGCTTAAACCCTGAACGCAACTTCTAATGATCTAGTTGACTATGCTAATTGACTAGTGTGTAGGCCCTTTACCTGGATAATTATTGTTAGCCGGTTAAATCCTGAACCCAACTTCTGATGACCTAGTTGACTGTGCTAATCAACTAGGCTTGCAGTAGCTTATTGGACCAATCTAGTCAACCAAACCATTCCTCACCTCAATACTGCAAGCTAACACTAATCACACGTAAAGGACCTACAAATGTTGGAAGGCAAAAAATAAAAAAATAAAAGAAATTCAATGGAGAAAGAAAGGCACATTCACGCTTGCATAATCAGCTGTCTACCGATAACAGCTCAGAGGGTAGTAACCAAAAAAACAACAAAACACTTTCTCCTTTAAAAACTGGAACAGGAACGGAAGGGAACAACCCAACTGAACTCCAATGGTGAGCCTTGGGTATTATTTCTTTTTTTTTCTTCCTTCCGTTTTTTTCCCCCTTTGCAAATCAACCCTTTCCCCAAAAATACTAGCAACACATAAAATGATATCATTTAATCAGAAATGTTAATTTATTGTTAGTATTAGCAAAATAGAAAATAAGAAAGGAGAAATTACCAAAAATAATAAGAAGAAGAAAGGAGAAGAAAGTAAAGAGAGAGAGAGAGTCTCTCCAAGAGGTGCATGGTTATTACTTAGTCTGCATAAATTTGCTTCTGATTTTATCCAAATCCAAAAGAACTCTATATATACCACAATTTGTTTTACGTAATTCAGCTCCTTACATTGGCAAAAGAATAATTTTAATTTCCTCACTCTATCATGCTTCTCAAGCATTCTTTATCTGCTTGTGTATGCATGTAGAGAGATAAAAAAACACTGAGCCTAGTTGATTGAAGCCATTAAAAGAGAAAAGAAGGGTAGGATCAAACATCACAAAATGTTCTGTCAGGAATTTTAGTCATGCATTTTTCTTGACTAGTGTGTAGAATACTTTTTGAGTATTAATTCTAATGAAACAAGTTTACATTTAGCATTATATTATGCTGGTCCCACTAAGAAAATCTCGACTTCAGGAGATTTAATAAATGAAGTGGGCCTGAATTGGGCTATTATTGGTCCAGCCTAGTTAGCATCTATGAGTCTGAACTGTTATGCATTAATCCGAGAGCAAAATAAACAGATAAGAAAAATCAAAACAACATAACTTAACCTTAGGATTCATTCAAATCAAAAAATAAGCACAGCAATATCAATATTCTAGTCCAAAGAAGGTATAACAAAGCATCAGAACATACAGGTATTTCCTCAAAGATATCCACCCATGACAAATTTTTCTCCCTCAACCTGTCAGACAAAAAAAATCTGGAAGTGAGATATCACTACCAAATTTCATTTTACAATATTCTCTGCGGAAGGGGTAACCACATACTTTTCTCCGCTAAAATTGTTATTGCGATACAGATCCATGAAAGAGTCAGAAAGCTTCATAGCCTTCAGTGCTAAGACACCCTGATTAGACCTAGAAGGATCATAAATAATGCAGACACATCGCCTTATATTCTCCTGCAGCCATACGTAATTGGATAAATCAACCACCACAACATATAAAATCACAGCCAAAAGCTGGAGTTTTGAAGAAGGGGACGGGGGTGGAACCTTTAATTAGCAATGCAAAGGCCAAAGATTGTATCAACTTATCCAGGGTTACGATATAAATTGCAATGTAAATAAGGCTGATTCTGTAAGAAGTATATGTACTGAACTAAGTCATCTTGTTTTTGGACTTACTTCTAAGGTTCTAGAAACCTACTCCCCTTTCCTTGATTTGGGGTATGTCACCAGGTTCACAGAATGTGTCTGTTTGTGGTACGGGTAGGGATGCATTAGGCTAGCAATACACAATTCGTGGGGGTAGGCTTAGTCGTTACATTTTTAAGGTAGCAATTCACCAGTCTGCTTATCCAGATTGCCTCAGTATGATATGTATATATCTACTAATAATTATAAATTATTTGTAAACATATCAAAAGTTTAAAATTATGTTTGCAGTTACAGATAACTGCAATAACATTACTGATTATTACATGCAAATTGTGTAATTAATTAGATGGTTAGCCTTTAATATGATTATAAATCTTTTAAGACTAGTCACTGGAATTTTTTTTTTTTCCCTGTGAGAAAAATTTTGCTTTGCCGGATTTGGCATTCTAGTGAGCAAATGTATCGCATTCTGGATCGAGGTTCAAGGGAGGTTCTGCCAAATTAGGTAACTCTGCACTCAACCTGACCTTTAACTAAGTTTTCAGATCCATACTAGTAAGAAATTAAATTGAAAATTAAATCTAACAGGAATCTCATCTGTTATTTTAGTTTAACTTTAATGTCTACAACTAACAGTCTATGCAATGTGAGTGACAAATTCATACCATTGAACATACATATATTCACACAGGAACAGAATATGACCAAAACAATGGTTTAACCAATACCTGGTAATTCATAAAAGTCTCAATCAGCTCCACTGTCTGGAAAGAACCCAACAGCGTTGATTGGTACCTGATAGATATTAAACATAACTCTTAGCAAGCTAATATTTGATAAAGGAGAATATCATCACTGAACAGGGCAGACTACAAAAAGATGTATTGGAGAAATTCTTGGCACCAAATGCCATCATAAAATCAAATATGCAATAGATGCATCAAGAATTATTTTTAGAACTTTCTGAGTTAAGAAACTAGAGAACCCATTTTCCCAAAAATTATATTTAGAACAATTATTTAAAATTTAGACTAAATGAAACACAAAAACAAGGAATGTCCAGGGCCTGCTCATGCGCTTCTAATGCGAGTCCTCAGCACAACAGTGTTGCTCCATTTGTAATTTGATGGTAAACAATTTAGATTGTAAAAGGTACACAGAGTAAAACTGCAACCATTTAAGCCTTCCAAAATTTATATCGAGAGGAGTCAAAACACCAAGCTTGATTAGATTTAAATGTAAAAGCATATGAAAGATCAAATTCATTCCAAAACTATTTCATAAATCATGGAAATTCCAGTTAAGGAAATTTTATACTATCCACAAACCCAACTAAAGCTACAGATGCAAAGTCACAACATTTTTCTCTTCATTTACTTCAAAAAATGAAAGAATAGATTTAGTGTTTTAAAAAGTGCTAGATGGACCCAAACACCTGACCTACTGCCAAACGCCTAGGTGGCCTAGGCAATTAGGCGACATAGGCGGGTTGTTCTTTTTTTTATTTAAAAAAAAAAACAACAATTTTATACAACCATTGAGATAAATTTATAAAATATTATTGAATTAACATAATAAAATATAACAAAATTACATAAATAATATTATTTCAAATATGCCTTGTTGCCACTATAGATTTATGATTGTAATTTTTATTTTTTTATAAATAATGGCTAGGTGTTATTGCTATAAAAATAATAAAATAAAAAATAAAGTATGTTTAGACACCATATCCACCTAGGAATCCTCTTAATCGGTTGCGTGTTTAACCGATTAATAACATTAACTGCTTAGGAGAGCAGTTTCCTCCTACGTGACGTGTTTCATGGCCTCCTATGCACTAGGAGGCCACCACCTAGCGCCTAGGCATTTTGTGACCGCGTAGCGCCTAGGCAAAGCGTAGACGGCCACCTAGATGGCCACTTGGACTGCTTGTTAGAACACTAAGTAGATTACAATTGGAGTAGGCCAATCACAAGCTTTTCTTGGCCACTTAAATCCACATCTATGGTAAGCTCTAGGCGCAAGGGAACTCAAATCCAACAATTTGCAATGTAAAATAGGAAAAAGACACACCGCTAGATTTTCTGCCTAATTAAAACTAAGTATTTTAAATAAGTCAACAAGGTCACTCAGCTTCATCAGCATCCAGCTATTTTTCTTGATAAGCGCATTGAGTGGATTATGTATCAAAATCCTGGATTTTCTAGATAGTCTATTGATGTACTCATAGACATCCAATTATTTTTCTGATTGCTATAGCCGCTGGAGAACAAAAGGAACTGCGAAGAAAAAGAAGCATAAGGAAAAAAATAAGAAAGATAATTTGGGATTATCCTACAATTACAGACATCAAGTTGTCCCTCTTTCTCCCTCCAACCCTCACACAATCTTCCATACTCTCTTTCATGTCATTTCTCACTCATGTTCACCTAGCATTCTTAAAAAGAGTGCCATGAGTATACCCTTTCTCGTACATGCTTGTGTGATCAAATGTACAAGTTTTTATGTCAAAGAAAGACTTACCAGCCCACGGTGTTGTTGTCAACATTAACCTCTCTCAAACACCTCATCATCTCGAGTTGATAATTAGCACCATCTGCTTCAATCTCCTCATCTTCATCGCGGGTCTGTAGTTTCACAAAGCAGATTATAAATAACATAGGAAAGTGAACAGAAGCTACCTTATAACAAAAAATACCATGGATTCACATACCGGGAATGGAAAACAGTTGGTGACTTCCAAAACACTGCCAACATCTAACCCAAGAAGCTGCCCAGTGACAAGGGCTGGCGAAAAATCTTTGCAATGCTTGATTATTTTTAATATAGCCTGTTCCAAAGAAGTCAGAATGTGAATAACTTGCACTACTCTAATACACAGTAAACTATATATACGTTAGACCATTGTCCCTTCACACGTTCTTTCATATGTAACAGTATTACCTTGTGATTGGTACTTTGGATTGAGGAAGGTGAAGGGAAAGGAAGGGAAGGAAGGCAATAGGATGGGATCATCCTTTGGATAATAATTAGATGAGATGACATATGACAGCTTTCAAAAATGTATACATACAAATATATCATCCACAGTTCAAATTTATAAGCAATTGTTACAAAAAGTGGGATTCACTTCACCTCCAATCCCCTTCAATATCAAGGGGAATGGATGGGGATCAAATCCCACCATTCCTCTTCAACTCCAGACTGAAAAGATGATTGTTGGAAACAAAACTGATCTAAATGGATCCACACATTGCCTTAGGTCACGTACTTCTGTTGTAAGGTAGCAAATACAAAAGGTACTATTCTGGATAAGATCAAAAAGGGGTTAAGAGACAGAATCTATGAACCTAACGACATTCAACTGACTGCAAGACTGAGCATGACTTAATCTGAGACCATTACCAACAGAACCATGAAGTGGTACGATGGAATCGAATATAGAAAAAGCTCCAAATGATTCAAGGAACTAGTATTCCATGGGCGATGACAAGAAAAAGGACTGTATACTCCGGTAAACTGGGACCAACGGGGGAAAACAAGATCTCTCAGGAACTATTGTGCATCGAAACAAAAGGGGGAAATATGACAGAAATCAAGATATAAAAGCGAGGAATCATACCAGTCCTTCGATCTGAACAACTCGAAGAGGGGAAGCAACCTCCTCTGTTGATGCCACCTGAAGGAATGACCGAGCCACACCTGCACAATACGGAAACAGCGCGTCACAACTATTACGAGTTGTAGAAGAGGACACGAAGGACAGAGATAGAACGAACTGTTGTTCGCCATGACTGCAGAAATCTCGAGCCAGAAAAGATGTTTCAGGAGACAGAGAGAGAGGACAAGAAGCGTGAACCCTAGAGAAGTCCCTGGCACACAAATTGGCACGGTCAATTAAGCCTTCAACTTTAATTAATCTGTTTGCTGAGCTTGGGCCCCGGCGAAAAACGATGAACCCTAGTTAGCCTCCAACGCTATCGTCGACTCCCTCTCCCTCTCCCTCCCAAATTGAACAGCCAAGCCTACGTTTATTTTTAGGAATACTTCAAAAGACCTCCGGTACTTTGAGTCCTTTTTTTTTTTTTTATCTCTTATATTTTAAATTTTATTTAAAATTCTTTTATATTTTTATTTTATTTTTAATAGGTCTCTTGCATCTATTTATCTTCCTATTTCATTAAATAAAAGGACACATAATAAACGATTAAATTTCTATACCATTATTTCAACTTGCGAAACTGGCCTTAAATTTGATGGTAACATTATCATTATCGTAGGAGAGAAAGTCTTACACTGGCTTATTGGGAGGTCTAATTTGGACTAGATTAGCTCGTGGGATTGGATTAGCTCATGGTCTAAGCCATTCGGATGGAAAGTTAATCTCATCCCATTTAAGAGGCCTTAGGACCATCATTTCAGTATTAGGTGAAGCCTCATAACATATTGTTTAACCTATAGTACATCTAGAGCAGTAAGTATACTTTGGAGACATCCCTGTACTAAAACCACTATAATGAACCTTATAAAAAGGTTTATACAGACTTGACCCATAAAGGAACTTATAATTATGCATTTATATATTTAGAATTAGATATTTATATTTATGATCATTAGCATTTATCCCAACAATAAAGTTTAGATAAGTGTTGAAATAGACTGGTCCGTTGGTCAGGGATGTTTCACATACTTCTATAATGAACTCTTTATAGCTTGGAGTACGACCATCTTGTCGTACGACCAACATATAATTATTTAATCCTAATTTAGCAAAAGGTTTAAGACCAATCTGAACACTACCAATATGACAATCATTATATCCTATTCTATGATGATTTTTTAAAGACCTTTTAGACAACAAGTTCTTCAAGTAAGTTTTCCCTAAAAATTTGGCATTTATTTTCACCTTGGTCTGATGAGCGCTCTAAGGTTGTTCGAGAAGTTAAGAGTTACGTCAAAAGTTTACCTTGCACATATCCTCCGAATCTGCAATGTTTGAAGATTGTCAAAATGCCTCAAAAATAGGTTATGGTAGCATTCTTAACAGAAAAATAATGACAAAGAAAAATTAGTAAAATATACATGTAGAATCTATAATGATACACAGAGAAAACATTCCACAATCAAAAAAGAAATTTTAGCTTTTATATGTGCAATACTAAATTTAAAAGTGATCTATTAAATTAAAAGCTCACTATTAGAGCTGACCGTAAATCGGTTAAATATGTTTTGACAAAAGATGTTGATAACCTAGCTTCTAAGCATATTTTTGTAAGGTGGCAAGCTCCCTTATCTATATTTGATTTTGAAATTGAACATATAAAAGCAAAGTCAAATATTGTCAAGAGAATTTTTGTAAGGAAAATGACGAACCAGAGAAGCAGTGGAACTGGTGTCACATCACATCAAAATCTACCATTAGAATTATCTTGTCAAAATTCTTCATCTCCCATAGCTAGATTCAATTCATCCCCGATTATCCTAAGTAATAAGTTTGCTTCTATTGGCCTAGAGAATTTTTTGTCTCTACAATCAAAAAATTAACTTCTTTTATAGAAGTCACAAAATCTTCCCTTCAATTTAAAGCTTCTGGTGCCTAGACTTCTAGTCAAAATAATTCTAGTTATACTTATTCAAAAAAACCTCACTTCATAGAATTTTGTATTTCGGAGCCTCCCTTCATTAGGCTAGAATTCCTTGAAAACCCTCTTAAGTTAGCTAATAAGATTGTCAGTAAAAAAATTCATAGGATTGGCATTGATAGTCAAAAATCTCAAGAATCATACAAGTTCATTCTCTTGGACTTAGACTCAATTAACTTGTCAGAAATTCATGACAAGAATGATCCTAATAAAATCACTTTTGTAAAGTTAAAATTTAAGAAAATTATTTCGTTGCCCCAACGGGGCGATAATCCCTTAAAATATGTTCAATTTTCTCAAGCCTTCTCCCCCCATATTATAATTATTGGGATTACAAAAAGGCTTGGTATAAAATGTTATTTCGCCAAAATAAAAATGATTCTTTATCTTGGTTTTGTCATTTTAATAAAAATCTTTTTGCTTGAGTTCATTTCTAGTTTCTTGATTGGTGGGAAAAATTAAGCCCAACTGAAGATAATTTTCTAGAAGAAATCAAAAAGGTTTTCAATTTTTGGATAGAACATTTTCAAGTCCCAAATGTTTGGGTTGAGTTCCCCCTTGCTGTTCGTTTTTGCAAAATTCTTCAATTTGACGTGAATTTTGTTTTTTGAATATCAACTCAATAATCGACTGACCGACAATATTGAAGTTTCGATGTTTAGAAGGCAAATCAAAGTCAAAGGTGGAGCTCATTGAAAGTTGAACAGTTTTCCTCCGATAACCTTTCTTTATTTTTTTTTTCTCAAAACCCACATCTTAAAAAGAAGGGTTCATCAAAGGATCAATCAAGATTTTTGCTAGTTAAGTCTTAAATTCAGGCTCGTTTGGCAACCACTAAGTCTTAAGAAGAAGTTGAGCAAATTATGGCATAAGCACTTTCGCAAGGTTTTAGTAAAAAATCTAGCCAAGTCCATAGTGAAAATGAAGATATTCTCACCGATTATACCCGAGGCAATGAAGATGATTGTTCTAGCTTTATCCCTTTCAATCCATAAAGAAGCGGTGCTTGTTTAAAGATGAAAGAATCTATTAAGGCTGTGGATAATGTCAAAAAAAGTCACTTTTTCATGGAAAAAGAAACTTATTAGAAAGAGAATGGTTCTCGTCTAAAGTTAAAAAGTTGAAGTATTAATGATGCTTCCCACCAACACTTAACGACAAAGAAAAGGTGAAGTATGAATCATGTGAAGTCTCTTATTGCCCTATAAATAAGGGTTTATAGTTAAATTAGAGGGCATCACGAAAAATTCCTACTCCCACTCTTTCTCTATCTGTAATTAGGTTCTTTTGTAAAAATCTTGTGTTATAAGTTGAAAGATGTGCTCTTCTGGAGTTCAAGTACAAGACTTATAAAAACTTTCGAGTCCATTATAAGTGTTCTAAACTTCTATTAATACTGTTATTTCAATTTGTCATATCTATTATGTTTCTAGTTCTATTTATTTTATTTCCTAGATTCAGTTATGGGTTCAATTTTGGTATTAAAGTCACGTTAACCAAGTTTACAACACTCTTTTCTTTTCAATAATTCTCTTTGCTGATATTTGTTTATCCAGATTATATTTTTTCTATATTAGTAATAGATTTGACAATAATGATTAGTTGGACTTCGATGGATGTCCCGATTAGGCTGTTGATGAGATTTAAGGCCGTTTTTTAGGAATAAATCGCTGATCAGATCATCAGGCTGATTATTATTCAATGACATCTACCAATTCAAGATTTGAAAGATTTGGAGAAATCCAATCCAGGCAAACAATCACTAGCCAAGAAGCATGTTGGGAAGAAAGAAGCTTGCAAAATTGGAAGCTACCGGCTTTAGATACCAATAGTATCTATAGAAAAGAAAAACGTCTAAATTTCAAAATTGCCTTAGGTAAAAAAACTAAAGAAATAAATGTCAATCTTTTAGGGAAAACTTAGACGAAAAAATTATTGTCTAAAAAGTCTTTAAAAATTTATCTTAAAATAGGATATAAAGATTGTCATGATGGAATTAAAGTTTCATTTTGGAAAAAGTGCACAAAAATCCCCGTATCCTCCTTTCAAATTTTCAATTAAGACATAGATGTTAAGATCCATGACAATTGAAAATATAAGTTAGGGTTTTCTTATTTGGTTATTTATGTTTTCTTAATTTTTCCAATTTTTCATTTTTTTATTAACTTTAATAATTTACATGTGAAATAGTGATGGAAAAATTTAATAACTTGCCATCTCCGTCATCACTTAACGGAACTGGATAATAAATGGATGGAAGGGGTTCATTGAAAACAAAATGGAAATATGTTGACGTTGCCTTTCATTCCCTTGAAAAGGAAATTGGCCTTTTAATTGAATAAATTTACTTTTGAACTCTCGTTGACTAAGTTAACGGGAAATTTCCTCATTTCTTAAGCCCCCAACTTGATAACATTTCTCGAGCCCTGGCTCAATGACATTTTCTGAACCTCGACTCGATAACATTTCTAAGCCCATGGCTCAACCCCTAAGGGTTATAATATTTCCTTGAGCCCATGGCTTAATCCTTTTCTAGAAAGCCTTTTAGGCCCAATGCCCAAAGGCTCTCACGTTTTTAAAGGTTTTCTCATTCCTTCTTTGTATGAGGAGGGGATGTTGGGCGTAAAGCCAAAGGAGGGTATCCTCCCCTCCCTTTTATAAGCAAAACCCTAGGTTTTGCTTATAAAATGGAGGTGCTCCAGTCACAGAAAGAGAGAAAAAGAGAAAAGCCAAGGCAACTTCATCCCCTCCTCCCATAGTTTCACCAAATCATTGGCCATGGCAAGGTAAGCAAAACGAACTACAATGGTTTAATTCTCTTACGGAGATATGTAGGAAGCCCCATGGGTTTTGCCTCCCAATCATAGTTCCCTCCATTTTTTGGGTCTATGATCCACTTATTCACTGTTCATCTTTTTCTTTATAACACCCCCTAGTTCCCTCAATTTTTTGGGTTTATGGCCCACTTGTTCATTATTCATAATCTTTTTCATCTTCCTTTTGTTCTTTCGAATCTGGGTCCATGCCCCAATGTGAATGGAGTCACCCACTTCATTGACGTTCATCGTAACATCTTAATCGAAGGAATTCCTTGCCTATGGTAGTGGATGTAAACAATCATCTCCCAATGGGATGATGAACAACTAAACCCCCAAATCAAAAAAATTGATGAGTTTGTAATACTCACCCAAAAAACCCACTAACAGATCTAGTATGCCTCGTGGGATGAGGTTTACCTTCTATTTCTAATGTTGCGGTGCCTTTCTGGGGCTTTTATAGAGTTTGCCCTATTTGAACCACTGGTTCCATGGAAAACTCCTTTGACTCAAGCCTCCTACTTGAGTCACTGAAATAAAATTAAAAAAAATGGCGACTTAAGTCATTGTTCACTCGCAGAAGTCAAATTGAGTCACTGATCATCTAGCGACTTGACTCGAGTCATTGTTCACCCACGAAAGTCGACTCGAGCCACTGTTCATCTAGAAGCTTAAAAAAAAAAAAACAGAGTACAACATTTTAAAAAAATCCCCTTGCTTTAATATTTGGTCATTTCGGAATACCTACAATGTCTTGGAACAACCATTTATTTTAACATCACCTTGATTCAAATCACCTATTCGAATTAGAGAAAGCATTGTACTTAAACTCATGGTTCACTTCAAATATTTGCATGGACCTTCTAATTCAAACCTACGTTCTTGGTTATAAAAATATTGTAATCTCAACCTACGATTCACCTCTTACCCTTACGAGGTTTTTCTAGTCCAAACCTGTGGTTCACTTTCACCCTTATGGGGTCTTTCATAATTTGAATCCACGATTCACCTCTCACTCTTGTGGGGTCGCCCTAATCTGAACCTACGGTTCACCTTTCATCCCTATAGGGTTCCTTTGATTTGGACCTAAGGTTCACCTTTCACCCTTACGGGGTCCTCTTAATTCAAACCCCGTGTTCGTCCTAGACCCAAAGTCCACCTTTTTTTTTTAAGTCAAACCTCATCTTCTTATTTAATTCAGCATGATCAATATTTGGATTGATCAAATGGTCATGCACAACTAATAAACATCCTTTCCTTGTGTTATCAAAATGACAATCTTAAAGGCGACCTTGAAGGCCACCACGTGTCATGCTAGCCCAACAGGTTTAAAGACTATGGCTCGCAACCTGATGGGTCAATTACTAAAAAGCATACAGCAAGGCAAAAAGCCTACCGTGGCTGCTGCCCAGGCCACACTAACAGCAATGATGGGAAATCACTTCTCTCTAAGGGTGAGAATGATGACAAATGGAGTGGGTCACTCAGTGCCTACTTATAACTAGTTTTAGGTACTCGTGAGCTTAAAAAGAGTAAGGGTGGCCAAGCCATCTGCAACAGTTGCCATACGGATGATCGCTCATGTGTGCAGACTAAAGAGGACCCCCATAAGAAGGAATAGAAACGACAAGAAGGTAGGCACAATGGCGAAGCGCCTACTCGTTCTCACTCTAGCTAATGATGAAAGCCAACCTAAAGGGTGGCCTACCATTAAAGAGGAGAGGTCCATATATAACAACTTAGTATTGCCTATATGTAGCTTTACATTTGGGATATTTAAAGAGCTCCTCTCCAAATCTGAGCCAATAATGGAACCCTACTCTGGAGAAGTCACGACCAAGGCAGGGGGCAACCCTGGGGCAGTGGTTGCTAAGGTAACCCAACCCATTCTAAGAAATTATGGCAACTACCAACTACAAGTCTCACAACAAGAGCCTTTCAAAAGGTGCGCGGAAGTGAAAAATAGTGCTAGCCACCGGCCACGAGACAACCCTAGTGGCCAGTGCTGAGGGCAATCAAATGCGGCAACGATATTCGGCCCATAAAGTGATAAGGAAAACAAATGGGGAGGCTTGCTTGAGTCCCTGAAGGACCTCCACGCTTTCCCCAAACTACCATCAAAAGGGGAAGAACCTAAAAAAAGGCTCGAAGGACATTCCTTCAGCCTGACTCTAATTTGTTATCCCCAAATAAGAAGGGCAAGGAAGTAGTTGTCATTAAGGCTATGCTTACTCTAACTTGCAATATGACCTCAATGGTGGTAGTACTAGTTGAAGAGGTTGAAGAAGCGCTCACAAATTCGGTTAGGCATGAGGTTGAGGGCAACCCTAGCCCTCCCAGATCAATAATGGACAGCTTTTCAAACAAAGAACAAAAGAAGAGGTTTTCCAAGGACAACCCACTCAAAAGCTTAGAGCAATCTGATGAAATTCATCTGAACCCGCTAGCACTGAGGTCTACGTATAAAGGCAACGGCGAAAGGTTCCAGCCACAGTTATAGGGATAGTACTTCCTCGAACTTTAGAGTGGATAGTTCCTCAACTTAAGAGGAACTGCTGGGGGGCACAAACCAAAGGGACGCCAAGGAAAACCTTCATCGTGACATCTACGATAGAGGAACTAATCCCATATATGGCACAAGTATCACTTGAGGAGTCCAATCTAGATGAATTTCAGCGAAGGCTAAAAGCTTCACCCAATGAACTTGATCCCGATAAACTTCTTCGAAGGCTTGAAAAGCACATTATGTGGATGGGTCAAAGGTTAGAAGACTTGGTATGACACCCCCACCTTTCATACACTGAATAGGTATACAAGGGTGTACTCATCCAACATTCACTAAACGGTTCTCTATTATTAACATAGAAATAGAACCATATACAACACATTTAGTATTGTATACAGAATTTATTACAACCCAAGAGACTGCTTAAAGGGGCAGAACGCTTAAAATTTTAACTATTGGCGACCCCTTCTCCCTTGTCGCCGTCACCACTCACGTAGGGTTCGTCTTTTAAGAATTTACCTAGAAAAGGTTCAACCAATAAAGGTGAGAGTGAATGAATACACAGTAAGGGATAATCAATCAGGTGCATGTTCAAGAAAGATCAACATAGCAAATTCAACATAGTTTAGCTCAAACCATCAACCACTGAGAGACCCATAAGGTCATGAATGGTGTGTTTGTTCAAACCCACACATGAGATCCAACTTTCGTGCATTACCCAAGCACGGGATCTACTTAACGTATTAGGGCCCGTCAACCAGCCATTACAGCTCATGCGTGCATTAACCCAAGCACGGGATTTACTCATACCCGCTTTCGAGGTTGTTCATTTCAGTCAATGGGTTCAAATAGTTTTAACCATGTTCAAATCAACGTTTGGGATTTCAACCATTAAAATGACAATAATTGAGTTAGTGGGTTCAAATGGTTTTTCTCAAATGCAGCCAAATCAACAAATCAGGCATAAATAACAAGTGCAACCATAATCCAGATAAACAAATCAATATAGACATGCCAAATAATATCCGAAACAACAAATAGGACTCAAACACTAATAGTTTCAACTGAATTCACGAGCAATCAAGACGTTTCAACGAAAGAACTGAAATTCCTCGCAAAAGAATGGAATTTCTCTTCAAAAAAAAGATCACCCTTACCTAGATTGGTCGCGGAGTCAAAATTGACCTTGTCTTTTTTTCCACTTTGCTCCTCACGTCTTCTCTCCCTTTTCTTCTTTTTTTCCTTTCTTTTCTCGTTTTTTTCCCTTCTTTTCTTCCTTGCTATTGGCGCTTCGTCCCTTTTTTTTTTTCTCTTCACCACTTATATATATATATATATATTAATGTACAGCCATCAACTTGGTTGTTTCTATGATAAGCTCACAATTTGGTGGCTGATCTAGTGAGCTTAGTCACTAAGTTCGGCCGCCACCCCTCCCTACACGTGTACACACTAATTCAATACACACACACACACACACACACACATATATATATATATATATATCTTAATTCGATCATGTCATTTCATCATCGTAATTCTCCATTCAACATAATGACACCCCCATTTATCCGTTTTCAGTTCTATGTTTAACACTTATTCAAGTTCATATTAAATGGAAATTTAGGGGTGTTACACTTGGGATTTGACATGTAAAAGCTCATGTGATTGATGGAAGAGTCACAAACAAATGGAGTAGTTCGCCTAGAACTGAATGACCACCATTGGTAAACTAAGGGGATGGTTCCATGAGCCAACCATAACAAGCCCGATGGTGACTTTAAGAGCGGCAGCCAATGAGATATGTTTCCGTTGGGCCGCCCCAGGCACACAAAACCATAAACAAAGGGTAAGAGAGGGCATCATCTCCCCCGCGACAGCCCCTTTTCCAAGTTCTGGCTAGGCAATATGGGCAGCTACCTCGTTCAGTAACGCCGACCCAATTTCAATTAGAAACACTGACGATGTTGCCAAAGCTGCAGTCCACATTGCCATAATGGCAACCACTCGCTAGTTTGGAAATGCCTTATAGGCACGTAGCATGGTAAGCCATCGAGTTGACAAGGATAAAATAGCAACTGGACTCGCTGATGAATCCCAACACTCTTGTTAAGCCCAAACAGAATCCGTATTCGTCTTGGGTTGATAGAACACAACTCCCTTCCAAGTGCAGGTTGTCCATGCTTCTCTATGTTTGATGGTACCAACAACCCTAAATAGCATTTAACACGCTTCGTATCAAGGTACAATCCTGCCATTGGCACATTTAAACAGCAATAAGCCCTTAAACTAAGGACATTCGTCTAAACATTAAAAGGCAGGGCATTCGTATGGTATAATAACTTGAGATTTGGGTTGATTCATAGCCGGAATGACTTTTGCATTTAGTTTCTATATCAATTCAATAACATAAACCGCAAGGTCAGCATGGTAGATTTAATGACAATCCAACAAAGGGATGACAAGTCTGTAACCAAATTCATCGCAAGATGGAAAAGGGTGTCATACTCGTGCCAGTACCATCTGCCGTAAAAAGAGCTGCTAAAGATGTGTATCCAAAATCTTAAGCCTATCATCGTGATAACCTTTATACCATATGCCTTGCTTGGAGGCTTTCACGAGTTGAGCGAAAAGGCACACAACTTAGAGATATTGTTAAGGCAGGATGACTTCTGGTTTGTGCCATCTGACTCATCACCCATTTAATATGGGCCCATAGCCAGAGCCAGACTCAATCCAAGTGACATTTCCGATATCTGAGTATGTATTCACTCCAGTCTATGGCGCGAAGACACAGCAACCCTCTGCGAAGGTATACAGAAGCTCCGCTAAAAAGTCTCCTATGACTAGGGACATATCCATTATGGCCCATGGCTTACTAAATTTTGGCCTATGGCTTGATCCCATCCTAAGATGTCTCTTACAACTAGGGATATATCCACAAGGGCTTAGGGCCCACTTCAATTTCAGCTTGTGACCAACCCCGTCGAAGGGATATTGCCAATGTTTAAATATCGCTCCCCATGGCTTATGACCTACTCAAGCACGGCTAGGGGCCTACCTTTGTCTAAGTGACATTACCTATGTCTAGGGACTTATTTATGCTTTGTCCAAATGACATCTTTATTGTCTGAAAACTCACCTAATATGGCCAATGGCTGATCTCACTATGTTTTATAGCCTAACCTTATCTATTGGACGCCTCCTATGTCTAAGGATGAATTCACCCTGGTATATGGCACATTTAAACATGGCTTATAGCTTAACCTTGTCTAAGGGATGTTTCTAAAGACATTTTCGCTTTGGCCCACGGCCTATTTAATTATGGCCCATGGCCTATTCGATTCTAGCCTATAGCTATTTCCATCCAAGGGACATTTCCAATGTCTAAGGACGGGCTCACCACGGCCTATGGCCTTTTCTACCATGACTCATGGCCTAACTCAGTCGAACTGGCGTTCCCCTTGTCCAAGAACTGGCCTCTTCTATGTCTAAAGACTCACATAATACGGTCTATGGTCTACTTAGTACTCGGTTTATAGCCTAACTTTGTTTAAAGATATCTTTTATGTCTAAAGGGCTCCCTTAAGCTTTGTCTAAGGGCATTACCCATTGTGTCCCATGGCTCACTTCAATTTTGGCTTATCGCCTAACTCAGTTTAAGGGACATTTCTCACATCTAAGGAAAATTCACTTTGGCCTATGGCCTATTTAATATTTGGCTTATGGCCCAACCTTGTCCAAGTGACATCATCTATATCTAAGGACCCATCCAATATAGCCCATAGCCAATCTCATTACTGCTTATAGCCTAACTTTCGTTTAAGGATGTCATTTATGTCCAAAGGTATACCTTCACTTGTCTACGGTCCCTTTGCCTACAACATTTCGTCCAAGAACATCATTTATGCCTAAGGACATACCCTCACCTGTTTATAGCCTCATTGCCTATGACATTTCATCTAAGGACGTGATCTATGTATAAGGACATATGTTCACATGTTTGCGGCTCTGTGGCCTATGACATTCCGTCTGAGGACGTCATTTATGTCCAATGACATGTGTTCATATGTCTACTGCCCTGTCGCCTACAGTATTATGTCTAAAGATGTCATTTATGCAAAAGGGCATACCTTCACACGTTTATAGCTTCGTCGCCTATGACATTATACCTAAAGATGTCATATATATCCAAGGGTATAACTTCACTTATCTACACTCCCATTGGCCTACAACATCCCCACTAAAGGTTGCTTCTCAGCAGGAGCGTAAACTGCACGCTGCTCCTTTAGCATGAGCCTAAAGTGTACGCTGCTCCAGTACAACCCTAAACTGCCACCCGCTTTGAGAAGAGACGAAACTATAACTGCTCTTTAGCATGAGCCTAAATTGTACGTTGCTCCACTGGCATGCATTATGCATTCGTCTATGGCCCCTTAGCCTATGACATCCCATCCTAAGGAACCATCCCTTGTGTTTAAAAAGGAATGTCACATCAGCCTATAGTCCCTTAACCTCGACCTTTCTTTATTTCATTTTTCATTCACCTACAGTCCTTATCCCATGACATCTACCATTGGATACTCTAAGAAGTACCAAGTAATGTCCTGCCACTTCTAGGCATTAGTCTAAACTGCCCAACGCTCCTAGGCATGAACTTAAACTGCGCAATGCTCCCAAGCATGAGTTAAAACTGCTCATCGCTAGGAAATGAGCCTAAACTATCTTAGTAGAACTATGTCGGTTTGATTCCCTTCGATAGGATATGTAGGACATTCTTCATCGAACCCAACCACAAAATTTGCCTTATTCAACCTATAGGGTTCTCTTATTTTTGTTTTGAACCATAGGATTCTCTTCCTCCCATTTCGAATTGTAGGGTTCTACTTAACCTGACTCGAACTGTAGAGTTCTCCTCTTTTTGTTTCGAACTATCAGGTTTTCTTTAGTTGAATTGTAGGTTCTAAAGTTGAATTATAGGTTCTTTAGTTGAATTGTAGGGTTCTTCTCATCTCGAACTATAGGGTTCTACTCCTCCATCAAACCTTTCGCATCTCATTTCAAACCGTAGGATTCTCTTTCTCCTTTTCATTTTCCTTCGGATTGTAAGGTTTTCCTTTTCCTGATTCAAGACATTGGGTTCTCCTTATCCCAACCTTTCCATAAGATTCTCCTCTTAATGATCTAAGCCGTAGGATTCTCCTCATCTTGTCTCTAATCATAGGTCCTCCTCCCTTATCAAACCGTAGGGTTATTCTCATCTTATTTCGAACTGTCGGATTCTCTTTCTCCTCCTTTTCTTTTAGACCGTAGGGTTTTCCTTTTTTTGATTTGAGCCATAGGATTCTCCTTGTCCTAATTCAAACCTCTCGTTCTCATGGGTTCCCACTTACCTAACAATATGAATCGATCGTGGCGATAAGGGGCTTGTAAGTTGAACCATTGACTTAGTCAGTGCTTTGAGCTATGAACAGGCATTTGTTTACACTGTTTTTCGTTCTCCAAGAAAGGAAATTGGCCTTTTAATGAAATAATTTCAAACTCTCATTGAGCAAGTCAACAGAAAATTGCCCCATTTCCTAATCCCCTCACTCGATAATATTTCTCGAGCCCTGACTAGATAATATTTCCAAGCCCATGACTCAACCTTTACGGGGTATAACATTTTTTTGAGCCCATGGTTCAATTTTTTTTTAGAAAGCTTTTTGGGCCCAAGGCCCAAGGGTTCTTACCTTTTTAGAATTTTCTCATTTCCTTCTAAGGAGGAGGGGATGTTGGGCCTAAGGCTTAGGGAGGATGTGCAGTATCCTCCACTCCCCTTTACAAGCAAAACATAGGGTTTTGCAAAAGAGGAGACACTCCAACTGTAGGAAGAGAAAAAGAGAGAAAAGCCAAGGCAACTTCATTCCCTCCTCCCTCAATTTCACCAAATCATTGCCTATAGCAAGGTGAGCACTGCATCAGTGATTTCCATGGCTCCATAAACCGAAACAAATTATAGTGGCTTAATTATCTTGTGGAGATATATAGGAAGCCCCATGGGTCTGACCTCCCCATCACATTTCCTCCATTTTTTGGGTCTATGACTCATTTGTTCACTGTTTATCGTCTTCTGCCTAATAGCCCTCTGTTCCCCCCATTTTCTGGGTCTATGACCCACTTGTTCACTGTTCATCATCTTTTTCATCTTCCCCATGTTTTTACAAATCTGGGTCCATGACTTTATGTTAATGGAGTCGCCCACTCTATTGACATTCATCACAACATCCTAATCGAATGTATTTTTTGTCTGTAGAAGTGGATGTAAACAATCATCTCCTATTGGGATGATAAAGACCTGGACCTCCAAATCAAAAAATCAACGAGTTTGCAATGCTCACCCGAAAAACCTGTAAATAAAATTCAAAATGCTCGCCCGAAAAACCTGTAAATCAAATTCAAGGGATGTGATAAAACAATTTTAAACCTCATGAGGTCTCTTAAAAATTGACCCAATGCATGGGGGGTCATTTGGAATTTCTCTCTTTATTTTTTTATTGTCATCCATGCTCAGAGTGTTGCTAACCCGCCTTATTATTATGAAATCTTTAACTTGAGAAAGTTGTCCTATATATTTCAATTTTAGGTGATTCATGAATAATTTTATCCATTAGATAAATTAAAAAATAAATAAACACAAATAAACATTCACTAAAATAGGGATAAAGAGGACATGCCAAAATAGAAAATGAATAGAGATGATATAGTTTTGAAAATAACAAACTTGAGAAAAGAGGGACAATGATGCCACAAGCATATTTAGCAAACAATTGACGGATTTTGAATAGAATGAAAGGCCAATTAGGTTTAAATTTAATGTAGGTTGGTCAGGTTGGGAGAAATGTGGTAGTAGGAGAGCTTTCAAGAAAAAGTGAAGAACAACACTGTAAGAGAAAGAAAGATAAAAAGAAAGTGAGAGACGAGTGAGAGACTTTTTAGGAAACAAATTGAACAATATTGAAATGTGGAGATAAAAGAGGGAGGAAGAGTGTTTAGCGACAGAAATTAATTGAAGCTTCTTTTTAGGAGAAATTTAAGTGTACTAATTTGGAAAGAGATTTGGGGACTGATTTCAATCGTGAAAGCATGAAGGTTCAAAGAGATTGACATGTGGCATTTTCTTGCACACACACAATATATATTCCGTGGGGTGAGTATGTGGTGTATCGATACCTATATTAAGTGTGACTATGGATTAAAATATGCTATCTTGACCCCTTTTATGTAAAAAGAAAAAAAAACCTCATCCAGCACCCAATTCTTAATTTACCTCCAAAAACGAATAATGTTTCCTCTCACCATTGCCCTTGATAACAAAAGGGATAAGCCCAAAATTGGCTCTTATTTGTTTTGAGAAAAACAACAAAATCAGAGCCTAGTGCTGGAAGAATAAAAAGTTATTAAAGTCACTCTTGTTTTAGTAGAAACTTTTTATTAAAAAATCAAAAAACAGTATTTGGGAGGGAGTAGGCGAAGATGGAGATACGTCAAAATTGAATTTAGATTTCCTTTCTAAAGAGAAGGGGTCAAAACGAGGTAGTTTTACCCCATAACCACACCTAAGTTAGGTTTAAATATACCGCACATCCACTTCATCGATATAGATATATATATATATATATATTATAGATTAGAGCTTAATTGCCTTTATAATTTGGTTTCAATTTAGTGGGTTTTATTCAAATAATTATTATAGTTTTAATGAGTTTTCATTTAATGCATTATACATAAATGATAGTAATCCCTAGGAGTAATTGATTTTAGGTACCATTTTATTTGAATTTTAACGATGCTGTGAACTTATTGTGTGCATGTCTATTTTTGAAATAGGCGTTACATGATCATAAGGTAAAAATAAAATCTAAAATACGATATAATTTCAGATTTTAGATAGTATGTTTTTTCAGACATCATTTAATACATTATACATAAATGATAGTAATCCCTAGGAGTAATTGATTTTAGGTACCATTTTATTTGAATTTTAACGATATTGTGAACTTGTTATGTGCATGTCTATTTTTGAAATAGGCGTTACATGATTATAAGGTAAAAATAAAATCTAAAATACGATATAATTTCAGATTTTAGATAGTATGTTTTTTTAGACAAATAAATTGAATTAATCAATATATTTTCGAATATTTGTTTAACATACGCTTCTATAGTGCTAGAATTTTTTAATGCTAAAATTTATATTTTTGCTAAGTAAAGGTTAAGAGTTAATATTAACTAGTAATTAAATTGAAACGCAAAATAGGTTTAAATCTTACATTGTCCGCCAAACGAAAATGTTAAGGGTTTGGTTAAATTTAGTCAGATGGCGACAAACATATTTAGTGTTTCGAAATAAAAATCGGTTAAAGTAAATGCAAATGAGATATGCATCGCCTCAAATGAAATGGGGGACCCAGGAGCCGACCTAGGTGGGTCGTTTTTGGCCACATTGCTGGGCTCCACCCTTTGCAAAATTCTCCCATCCGCCTCGCGTTCCTCTCCTTCCCCTTCCCCCTCCTCGCTTGTAAATTGCAATTCTCTCTCTCTCTCTCTCTCTCTCTCTCTCTCTCTCTCATATGCTTTCATTCCTTACTCGTGCCATGTCAGTGGGCGCTTCCTTGTCCGCTGTATCAGTGTTTGTCGTAATCCTTTTGGTGACAAGTGCAACCCAAACTGGTAGCGTGAAGAATGGGTGCGGACATGGAGTAATCAACGTGAAGAACAAGTTCGGGGGACGTGGGCGATCCCTCGATGCCTTAAGAGCTCATGACAGCCGCCGCCAGCTTCGAATTATAGCGGGCGTTGATATCCCCTTGGGTGGCACTGGCCGTCCCGAGGCCGTCGGGTTCTTTCCCTTTTCCCCTGCTCCTTTCTTTCACTCTTTCGCTCTCTGATTCATTACTCCTACTATTTTGGCATAATTCTGTTGCTCCTAATCTGCAGTCACATCCATAGATAGACGCAGAAATATCTATATGTTCCCGCACCTGTAGTTCAAAGTAGGGTTTCTGTTGCTTGTTTACAATGAATCTAAGCCGGTTTTAGATTTCAAATTAAGAGAGAGAGAGAGAGAGAGAGGGGGGGGGGGGGTATTTAGCACTTCTTCAGACAACTGTTGCCCTATAAGATCAGCTATGTTTATGGATTAGCGTTATGTGTTGGGCAACTAAGGGACAAAGAGGTTGCTGCTGCTACTACAAGGAAAATGTTAAGATGGTTGAGCACGTGAGGGTCAACCATAAAGTAAGAATAACATCTTCCCGAGAAATTAGGATTAGGGGTTGCTTTAAAAGATGAGAGGGAAGTGGTGGAGATGGACAAGATACTTAGCATACAACCCAAATATTACACTATTGTGCATGAGTGACTTGATTAAAGTTCAAATAAATGTGACGGGTCGTTGACTTTAGGAAAAGTTGAGATCTTAAGGAAGGATTAGAGGCCAAAGTTAGATTGAGCAGTCTGTGTTCTTGGTTGATATATATATATATATATATATATATATATATATATATATATATGTATGTATGTATGTATGTATGTATGCTTGCAATGATTTCTTGCTCTGTAGAATCAACTCCCCACTTAAAATACACTACGCAGTACAAGCTTCCACGCATGGATTTTTATTTTTCATCTTGGTGAACAATTTATTACTAGAGAAGGAGAGACCTAAAACATAACTTCCAAGGAGCAATGAGGGGCAGGAGAAATATGAGTTAACAAGTCATGAAACCTAACAGAAATCTAGTTGAAGGAGACAGCTAAACTGACACATTTATGTTTCCAAAAAATAACTACCCAATAATTTTATAGTTCTTGATTCTTTGGAGAGCAAGCTGGTAGCCTTATTGAATTTTGATCTCAATTGAATTTAATTTTCTGCCAAATATAGCAGCGTATTATTGGTCAGAGCAATGGTACGAGGCTCCTCACCTTAGAAGGGTTGGGGTTGGGTCATTTATGATATGCAGCATTCCCTTGCTCTCTCTCTCTACTTTTTTTTTTTAGTTTTTGTTTTCAAATAAGCAGGAGCAGGCCATTATGGTGGTTCCAAAATCGAATTCAGTCCTAGGTATCTCTTGAAACTTTTCACGTTCTGCATATGTTGATGGCTATTCTAATCTGTCTATTATGTGTATGTTTATGTAATATATCTATTATGTGTATGTTTGTCGTACTTCCATTTGACTATATATCTGGTTGACGCTGTCATGTATAGTCTTTACTTCGCTAAAATTGGAATTGGAACACCTCCAAAGGACTACTATGTGCAAGTAGATACAGGAAGCGGCATTATTTGGGTTAACTGTATTGAATGCAGCGACTGTCCCAAAAAAGGATCCTTTGGCGTATGACTCCATTTAGCCTTTTCTTTTTATGATTCTATAAGCACTCCATTGAAATGAATCAAAACTGCTTAGTTTTTTCTCGCCCTGTATTTATTTTTATTAAAACCCCTTCTCTCCTAACAGATTGAACTTACACTCTACGATCTTAAGGAGTCACTCACTGGAAAATTGGTCTCTTGTGCTGAAGATTTGTGCTCTGAAGTAAATGGAGGTCCAGTATCTGGTTGCACAGCTAACATGACCTGTCCATATAGTGAAATATATGGAGATGGGAGCTTCACTGCTGGTTACCTTGTGCAGGATGTTGTGCAATATGACAGAGTGTCTGGAGATCTGCAAACTACATCGGGAAACGGAACTATTATGTTTGGGTAAGCAAAATTTCTGCTATGTTAATCAGACATTATGTGTACAATATTGGAACCTTGTGGAGCTTGGAGTAAAGCATCTCGAGTTTCACGTTGCATTGCACTTTGTGGTTCATTACTTTCAAAGCTTGTTAGTGATTTTTTCCCCGTATTTTTTTTCATTTTAAGTGGGTTGTAAGCCTAGGTCCTTTGCTTAAACGGGTAGTGCAAGATTGTGAGAAAGGTTTCAGGTTCAAAACCAGTTGTGTTTGTGTGTATAGGCTGAGTAAAAAGAGAAAGGTACTAAATATCTGAGAGTAGCACAATGCACTCATGCAATTTATTCCTACTCCTGCAGTTTATTCCTGGGAAATAAAACACTGAAAGATCAGATATTTCCATATAATAAATAAATGAATCCCCAAATTTGTGATACCAGCTTGCATGTGCAGCTTGTTCCCCCACTTCACATGAACTAATTTTGGCTTTGCTTCACACCAACTCAAGGACGTAATAGCACAATGCTAAATGCTATTCTCTACTTTCCTGTACCTATGACCTAAAATCAATATAAAGGCAGCACTCCACAGATGCCAACCAAACCAAACCTATTGCACATGGGAATGCTAAACAGCTTGCTCCCAAGTCTTTAAGGAATGGACTTTAGGAATGGAGCCAATGAGTTTCTGAACTCGATACAGCCCTCACATTTAATGTCAAAGCTTTATTTTAGTGTAACTGCGAAAATGAAGCTGTAACCTTTGAAAGCGCTACCTTGAGAATGAACAAGGTGCCGCAAAAACTGTCAAATTTCCATCCTGGAAATGATTGGAAATGGATCTCAGCAGGTAGATGATGCGAACCACAATCAAGTCCCAAATCAATGTGGAACAGCTTCAGCTTTCCCTCTCATGTGCAGGTTGAATCAACATGGGCTCTACTCATGGACAAGATAATGGGGGTGATGCATATAGCTGGCCTAGAGTATAACCAAATCTGTTTTGGATATCAAGTCACCCAGTTGAAAATGGTTGAGTGGCCCAATAGGTAAAGCGATAGATAAATACAAAAAGAGTCCAAACCAGTCTGGGATGACCTTAATAAAATTATCTATATTATTCAAGGTCCATGTACACTTGTTATCAAAGGATAGGAAAGGAGGATGGGGGAGCTGTAACAGGGCAGAGACGTTTTTCAGCTCCTTATTGTTAATGGTTCTTTTTGGGTAGAATTGAATCTACAACAATAATAAAAAGGATTTTAACCCTTGATCTTGCCCACACAAAGGATTTCACATACATGCTACTAACAAAGGCTCTCCTCATTGTTACTGTTGAGCATAAAATTGAAATCTAAACACCAAGCTTTGATCATGAATGTGAGATCATAAATCAAGAAAGTTGAAATAGAAACCATAGGAATGAGAGAAGCTTGAGAGAGTTGCTGGCTGAATCCTTAACCTTTTGGGTTAGGGCTGAATTATATTTATAATCCTTTACAAGAGATTTATAGGTTTACAATAAATGACTAATGAATGACAACCACTAGTGTATGGAAAATACACTATAATAAATTCCCCAAGTTAATGTAGATTCCCACAGTGTGGATTCTTACACTGATGCTGTCAACACAGTTGCTAGCAACATCTATCAATAGCTGTCAATGCTGCCCTTCAAGTGGGGCATCGATTTCATACATGCTGATGCCAAGCTTGCTTAATACTTCTTCAAACTTGGCCTTGGGAACCCCTTTGGTGAGGATATGGGCTAGCTGGTCTTCAGAGTTCTCAAAAGGAATATGGATGTCTCCATTGTCAAGTCTTTCCCTCACGAGATGTTTGTCAACTTCAACATGCTTCGTCCAATCATGTTGAACCAGGGTATGGGCAATCTTGATTGCTGCCTGGTTGTCACAGAATACATTCTTAAGACCAATTTTGATTCCTGATTTTGTCAAAAGGATTGTAGGGCATAAAAGTTTTGAAACACCATGAGCCATCGCTCGAAACTTAGCTTCCGTGCTTGAACAAGCAACAACAGGTTGCTCCTTACTCCTCCACATGGCTAGATTGCATCCCACAAAGGATCAATAACCGGAAGTGGACCTTCCATTATCTACTGACCCAGCCCACTCAGCATCAGTTTACGTGTCCACCCGAAACACTCCATAAGCAGTGGAGAGAAGGTCCCTTCCTATTGCTGTTTTAAAATACTGTAGGAACCTCTCTACTGCTCGTAAATGGTCTATACTTGGAGAGTCCGTGAACTGATTGGCGACGCTCACGGCGTAGGCAAGGTTGGGTCTAGTCAAAGCAAGATAGATCAATCTACCCAAATGTTTTTGAAAACAATGAACATTCTGGTGTGGCTCACCTGAAGATATTAGTACAATGAACAATTTCATATATATCTCTCCCTTTAGATCACCATGTAAGAAGGCATTCTTGACATCAAGTTGATAGAGGGGCGATAATCAATGTGCTGCTAAAGATATTAGTACTCTTATGGAGTTCATCTTTGCTACTGAGAAAATGATTCATTGTTGTGGATCCCATATGCTGGAGTATATCCCTTTTGCAACAAGTCTTTCCTTATACCTTTAGATGGAGCCATCAAATTTATATTTCATGGTATAAACCCATTTACAGCCAATTGGTTTCTTCCCCTTTGGTAGTTTCACAAGCTCCCAAGTGTCATTTATTATTATTTTTTTTTGTAGAGCTTGCAACTCCACCATCATAGCTTTCTTCCAAACAACCTGTTTTAGGGCCTCTGTAAAAAATAGAGGGAATACTAATGAAGGAAATAGAGGTGTTGAAAGCATATAAAGAGGGAGACAATGCGGAATGCTGAAAGTGTTTGGAAATAGGATGAGAGCAAGCCCTTATTCCCTTTCAAAGGGCAACGGGGACGCTTAAATCACTAACTGGAGGGATGAAACAATAGATATCACATTATTAACAGGAGAAGAAAGGGAGTTACTTGGAAATGAGGAATCCTTCTGTTGCTGTGACTTGGTCGTGATGTCTGCCTTCTCTTGCCTTTGGAAAACGCGTAATTCTGTTTTCTCTGTTGCGATTGACGGTTCTTTAGGAGGGGAAGAAGGTGAAGGTGAGAATGGTTCTTTAGGAGGTGAAGAGAATAAAGATGTGGCTGATTCTTTAGGAGGCGAAGAGGGTGAAGGTGGGGCTAAGGTGCAGCTGGCTTTTAAGGAGATTGCATGAAATTGGAGTAGTGAGAGTATGGGGTAAAGAGGTGTCATCAACCTCTTGATTTGTTTCCCCCTGTTGAGGATACCGGGTTGAGGGCGAGAAACAATAAGTTGTCTCAAAGAAACTGACATCAAGAGTAATATATTGCTTTTTTGTAGAAGGGTCGAAATACTTGTATCCCTTCTGAGTCGGTGAATAACCAAGGAAAACACATTTAATAGCCTTGGGATCAAGTTTGGTTCTTTGAGGAGCCAAGGTGTGAACAAAGCACGAAGAACCAAAAGCTTTTGGTTGGATGGTGAAAAGTGGTTTGTCGGGATGAAGGACTTGATAGGGGATCTGTAACTCAAGTATGCGGGACGGTGTGCGATTGATAATATATACTGCAGTAAGGACAGCATCACCCCAAAAACGCTTAGGCACGTGCACTTTATACAACAAACTTCATCCAACTTCAAGAATGTGCCGATGCGTTCTGCCACGCCATGCTTAGTGAGATAGGCCCTCAAACCACCCTCGAGATACTCCTTGGCATTATTAGTTGGGTAGACCCTAACAACTGTGCTGAATTGTATATGATGGAATTGATTTACAAGAGCAGGTACCTCATCTCGTGATTTCGTAAGGTAAATCCGACCTACTCAAATCATCCACAAATATAATGAAGTACCGGAAACCCCCCAGTAGCAGTAATAGGTGAATTGTCATAAACATCAGAATGCACAAGATCAAGCTTAGCAATGTTGTAGTACTTTAAGGAAAAGATTTTTTGCAATGTTCGCCAAGTTGGCATGCTTCACAATCCAAGCAAAACTTACATGATAGCACATTTTTAAAAAGGTGTGGGAGCAAACTCCTTGAAGGTGCAATAGATAAATGACCTAGCTGTTTATTCCATAATTGAATCTGAGTATGGCGAGACAAAAACTGTGGTGAGTGAGAGGTGTGCAGAGCAACGCAATTAGGGCTCAGAGATTTGAGATGATACAGACCAGCACCTTCACTCCCAGTTCCAAGAGTTTTCCCTGTCTTCAAGTCCTGAAAAACACTTTTATGAGGAAAAAAATGGTCACTGGACAGTTGAGTGTTTTCGTAATTTGGCTAATAGAAAGGAGATTTATACTCAAATCAGGGACATGAGAGACAGAAGATAAAGGTAGAGTGGGAAATGGGAACAACATCACCTGTTCCAAGGATAGATGATAAAGAACTGGAAGCAGCTTTGACTTTATCTTTACCCAGCAAGGGTGCATAAGTTCTAAACAGGGAAGACATGCCAGTAGCATGGGATGTAGCACTGGAATCAATTATCCAAGAAGTTTTACCAGAAGAGGAGTAAGGGCTGCATGAGGTCAGGCGGGAGAGTAAGGTCGTCATCTGGTCTAGTTCATCCTTCGGCACCAAAACAGATGTGGCGGCAGTATGAAGAGAAGACACCTCATTCCGAAATGACGTGGGAGAGGCAATCACCGTGGTTGTCTTGAAGAGTGCTGTGCTTGATTCCTCCTTTTTATTGTATTTAGGGCTTCCTATCCAGCACGTGTCCTTGGTATGGTTCTCCCTACCACAGTGGTCACAGACTGATTTCTTCTTCTCCTCATTCCAATGCCTTTACCTCCTTTGAAGGAAAATTCAAGGGCTTAGTTCTCTGCATCTGAGGAGTCCAGTGTAGGATTCATCCCTTGCTTCCTACTTTCCTCGTGCAAAATTCTTGCATAGACCTCATTCAGACTTGGTAACACTGCTTGGCCGAGGATCTGACCCTTAGTGACATCATAGCTAGTGCTCAACTCCATAAGGAATTGAAACAACCTTCGTTCTTCCTTGAACTTCAACTTCTGTCCTTGTTTTACTTCCATACCCTTTTGTCAGAATGATCCAGGGTTTCCCAAATGCCCCTCAATTTGAAAAAATAGCTTGTCAGGTACTAGCTTCTTGCCTGGGCTTACTAGTATCCTTGCAGAGCTTCTGGAGGATGGCATGATTTTGTTTTAGCGTATAGGACTAGATCAAGGAGTCCCAAATTTCTCTAGTCATGTTGAGAAATCTCAATCCCTTATTGGGATGCGGTTTGATGGAATCAAGTAACCAGAACATGATCATGACATTTTCGGCGGGCACAGGAACCCTGCCATCTAAGTAATTCATCTTCCTCTTCCCTTTGAGAAACAATTGGATTGATTGAGACCACTCAAGAAAGTTGATGTCATCCAATTTACTCTCAGTCGAGAACGCAGGGAAGTGTTGATCGCTCATCCGGAGGCTGGTAGGAGCTTTCGAAGAGTCAACTTTCTGATGAACTGGTAGTTAACATAGTCGGGGAAAAAAATAGGAATGCCGAGGGCAAATGATACCTGCGGTTGAGAAGGACACTGGTGATATACAAAATGTCCGCAAGAGGAAGATGTCCAGCTAAGTTGCTCTGATAACAGGTTGAAATGGAAAACAGAGGAATGAGAGAAGCTTGAGAGAGAGAGAGTTGCTGATTCCTTAACCTTTTAGGGTAGTGAATAATTCTAATTATAATCCTTTACAGGAGATTTACAGGTTTGTAATAGATGGCTAATAATAAATGAATGAGAACTGCCAATATATGGAAAATACACTATATTAAATTCCCCAAGACTGTAGATCCCCACAGTGCGGATTCCTACACTGTTGCTGTCAACACCCATCAGCGTTTGTCAGCAAAGACCATTATGAAGACAAGAAACATGGTGAAGTCTTAGAAATCTAGATGAAAAGAACAACCCTCCAAAAATTTCCCAAATTTGAACATGGGAGACATCTTTGCCGGGAGTGGGTGGAGTAGGATTTGCTATTGTTATCTATATGGGCGCATCACTTTATTTATTTTTTATTATTTTATTGATTGTAGGTTTTGGTTTTACTATTTATGTGGTGAATTTGATATCCTTTGTCAGGTGCGGTGCTAGACAATCTGGGAATTTGGACTCATCTGATGAAGCACTTGATGGGATACTGGGTTTTGGAAAATCAAATTCGTCCATGATTTCACAACTAGCTTCATCTGGAAAAGTTAAGAAGATATTTGCACACTGCCTAGACAGTATAAATGGAGGCGGTATATTTGCTATTGGCCATGTTGTGCTTCCAGAAGTCAATACAACTCCATTGATTCCGAACCAGTATGAGATAAATATTCTGTTGTTTCTTTTTTGTTCTGTTGTTTTCATTTGTTCTTTATTTAGTTAGTCAAATGAGCAAGGGAAAATAGGGAAATAATTCTCCACCTTGTACCTCTGGGGTTAGGTGGCTTCTTGAAAATCATTATGTTAACACAGAAATCCTCATGGGCTTAACACATAAACCGCAGCCCCAATTACACACCCTAGCCATCAAAGTTGAACCAGAAATTTTGGTGGTTGCATAGCTGGAAAACAGGAGAGAGGTGGGGGGGGGGGGGGGGGAGGGGGAAAGTAATAGAACAGCCAAGAACCTATCTCTGATGCAAATTAAATATTTTATGGGAAATCAAGAATAGGAGCGGAAAACTCTGTCCATTATATGAATACAGACGGTTTGTAATTGTTAAGAATAACTAGACTAACTGACAAATCTGAAAACATAGCAGTTAAAAATGGTGGGTGGAGAAGTATTAAAGTCTCAACAATCTTTTTAAAACTTTATTGTAGTTGAAGGTTTTAAAGCTCATAAGATACTAATTCCAAAATCACAGTCATAAAGTGGCTCTATCCATAAAAAAATCTAGATATATAGGTCCGGTCCAGTCCAGTCCAGTTTGTAGTGCCCCCTATTACCCTCACTCTGTGACCTGTACTTGAAGGAGCCAAACAACTAGGGGTGAGCCAAATGCTCAACAGGGACAGCAAAAACAGCAAGTACAACAATATGCCAAATGGGTAAGAATCAGCATCTAAATAGGATTTCAAACGAAAGGTCAAAGTCATGTCATATCGAATTCATATCTCAGATCAGCCCAAAACAACTAGGGGTGAGCCAAATTCTCAGTAGGGACAGCAAAAACAGCAAGTACAACAATATGCCAAATGGGTAAGAATCGGCATCTAAATAGGATTTCAAACGAAAGGTCAAAGTCATGTCATATCGAATTCATATCTCAGATCAGCCCACAAAAATATATATATCGAACATCGCATGGCGATCAAGCATGCATCAAAAACACATGTGTGCATAGTTGTATGCCAAAGTGCTCAAACAGGACCATAAGTGTCTATTACATGACGAAAACAAGTGCTAAACGCAATAGCGAAAGGAAAAAAAATCCTCTCCACCTAGTGGCGTTTAACCAATAACGCTTGAGATCTTAACATGCATACCTCCCATGTCAAACATTGGCCAAATATTGGTTCAAATTTATGTAAGGAACATGCTAAAATATAACAAACAAAGCAGCGCTACCAAAGGGTCGAAAACAGCAATATAGGCAACCGAAACATGCAAATAAGCCACTCTTTCAGGGGCAGATGTGCAAGGGCAGCCCCACATACTTCCCTCAACTATTATATGGCCAAAATGGAAAACATCCATACCTCAAAGTTCTTCCAAATTCAGAATGATTATATCCACCGACAAGTCGCACTACACCAAATTAACCTAAACGAATATGCAAGCATATAACATATCAAAACTCATTACCTATCATTCTGATCCTACTAAAACACACACATAAAACCACAGTGGTCTGTGACGACATATCTCATTTGTTTTCTATCATGCTCATATTAAAATTTGATGGTGTTTGAAGTTGAACCTGCTATGTTTGTTCTATAGTTATGTAATACCTTTCCGGGGTTGCGCTAAATGCTGATTCTGGATCAGTTTCTTTTTGGCACTTGTTGATTTCTTTTGAAGAGCATGTGAAATATTTACTTATCACAAGCTTTTGCAATTGGGAAAGTTTGTATGTTTCATTCATATTTTTCCCAAAAGAGAACCTTCAAGGTTTGGTTGTTTAAGAGAAACTACTATGTTACTTGAAAACACACCCACACACACAACAACAACAACGCAAAAAAAGAAAGAAGAAAAAAAGAAAGAAGAGAAAAAGAAGCAATAAAAACACTAAACCTTTGTCCCAAGATTTGGGGTTGGTTATATGGAACTAACAATAAGAAATCATGCTGAGTCATTAACATGATCTTCTGATGCGACTTGTCTCTTTGTGAGGCCGCACTCTTATCCGATCCTAAAACACTCATGTCATTTCTTATGACTTGCACCAAATTCTTGAGTGGGTTACCCCTATTCCTTTTAACTACTGTTGCATCAATCACCTCACTCCTAATTGGCACACTTATTTGCTTACATTGCACATTTCCAAACCACCTTAGACAACATTCTCATTTTGTCCTTAATTGGACTATCTTCATGTCTAATCTTGTCATTCCTGGTCTTCCCATATATCCACCTTAGCATGTGCATCTTTGCTACACTCATTTTGTGTTCATGTTCTCTTTTGATGGCCCAACGCTGACTACTGTATAACAAAGCAACTCTTACACTTGTTCTATAAAACGTCCCTTTTAACTTCAAAGGCATGTTACGATCAGGTAAGAACCCTGATGCGTTTCTCTACCATAGTTGTCAAGGCATTGCATAGGTATCTAGGCGTGGGAAAATGGCCAAGGTGAGCGCTCGCCTTGCCCTGAAAGAGACGCCTAGGCATTGAGCCAAGGTGAACGCCTTGGTCTTTTTCTTTTAAAAAAAAATATATATAGCAACACAAGCAAAACAACGTCATTTTGCTCCAAAAGTGAAATATAAAAGGGAAAAAAGCCCTAATTCCCCTCCTTAACCAAATCGAAAAATTCCCCTTCTTCCCCAAATCGACAAACTCTTCTTTGATCTTCATTCGAAACCCTCAGCTAGCGATCGGCATTCTGTTGGTTGGCGATCAGCGATTGGGGTTCCGTCATCCAGTGAGCTGCGATCCTCAGCAAAGGAATTTGTGGGCACTGATCCTAATGGACAATGATGGTTGGTAACTTCCTCCTGATGATTTGTTAGCATGATTTCATTCTTTTTGGGCAGTATTTTAAAAATCATTTGCTGGGTATGCTTGTTTTGGTGTGAATTTGTTTAAATAGTGAGGAATGAATTGGAACTAGTGATAGGTCTTCAGTTCAGTTTCATTCATTTGTTTTTTTAGTTTTTGATGGGAAAGCATGTAGTTTTTGCTGCCATACAGTCTTATTTTTGTTTCCCCCCTTACGCATTACCTTGATTAGATGCTACTCCCTTCTTGATTGGAGAAAACCAAATCTTGAAATAGTTATAGGTGATGCAGACCTTATAATTTTTGTGTGTGTGTATATATATATATATACATGGAATTATGTCTCTTATAAGCGGCTTGGATGCCTTGCGGATGCCTAGACATCCGCCTTGTCGCATAGGCATTTGCCTTGTCGCCTAGGCGTTTAGGCTCCCGGCCAACTCCTTGCCTTGACTTGGCGCCTTGACAACTGTGTTCTCCACTTCATCCAACCTGCTTAAATCCTATGATTTACATCCCCTTCTATTCCATTATTGAATTGTATAATCGATCCGACATTATGAAATTGCTCACTCTTTGCTAATGCGTGATTGTCTAGTTCTGCCGTACTGGGATCCATTTTGTTACTCTTGCTGAAGTTGCACTCCATATACTTCAGTTTTGACCTACTCAATTTAAAGTCTTGAGCCTTTAATGTGTTTCTACATAATTCTAATTTCGCATTAATGTGGGTATTAGCCTCGTCAACCAAAACTATATCATCTGCAAATAACATACACGAAGGCAGTTCACCTTGGATATGTCTAGTGAGCTAATCCATAACTATTGCAAACAGGAAAGACTTAAAGCTGATCCTTGATGCGATCCTATAGTGATGGGGAAACTATCAATTAGGCCGCCACAAGTCCTCACATTAGTGATTGCTCCCTCGTATATGTCTTTGATCACATTAATATACTTTAGTGGAGCTCTTTTCTTTTTTAGCTCTCACCAAAGTACTTCCTAGGGAATTTTATTGCTTTCTCCAAATAGATAAAAACCATATGTAAATCTCGCCTTCTTTCCCTACATTTCTCGATCAAGGTTCTAAGTGAATGAATTGCCTTTATATTTCGGCATAAACCCAAATTAAATCTCTGTTTCAATTACTCTCTCCCAAAGTTTCATAGGGTGACTCATACGTTTTATCTCCTGATAGTTTGAACAATTTTGTATATGACTCTAGTTCCTAAATAATGGCACTACTGTACTCTTCCTCCATTCATTGGGCATCTTCCCATGGTACCAAATCTTGTTAAAAAGATTTGTCAACCATTTTATTCCCACCTCATACATGCATTTCCAAACTTCAATAGAAATGCAATTAGGTCCCATGACTTTCTTTACTTATGTCTTCTTCAATGCTCCCTTATTCTCATACCTCCTAATTCTTTGCATAAAGTTACCCCTAAGGTTCTCAAGGAGCATGATAAAGTCGCCTAGTATCCTCATTCTTAACTAACACCTATCATCTTTACTCTTTATGCTTTTTGCACTATTCAAATCCCGCCTTTTCTTTTCTCCCATCTTTGCAATTTTGAATCTCTCTCTCCCCATCCATAAGTCTCTAGTCTTCTATACAAATCCTCACGAACCTTTGACTAGTTATTTTGAATGACATTTTTAGCTTTCCTCCTAGCTGCCTTATACTTATCAAAATGCTTGTCATCCCCTACACCTTTTGAAGTTTCTATAGAAATCTCGTTTAGCCCTAACCACTTCTTTCACTTCCTCATTCCACCACCACAATTCCTTACCTAATGGTAGGTCACCTCTAGATTCCCCAAGTGTATCTTTAGCTATCTTCTTAACACGACATGGCATTTTCACTCAAAGTGCGTCTATATCCTCATCGTTCTCCCAATAGGCCTCCTACGCTAATTTCTCCCTAAAGGTTTCCATCTCTACACCCTTTAAGCGCCATCACCTAATCCGGGACTCACGAACCTGACTTGCGGTCCATTGCCACCTATGAAGTCTTATACCTATGACTAGCAATCTATTTTGTGTGGCCATGCACCCATTTAGAACAACCTTACAATCCTTACAAGCGCTTCTATCGATCCTCCTAGTCAAGAAATAATCTATTTGGCTACCATTCGGCCCACTTTTGTATGTAATGTGTGATTCTCCCTTTTTGAACCAAGTATTTACTATGTTCAAGTCATAAGCCATAGAAAAATCTAAAGTAGTCTTGCGAGCATCATTCTTGTCACCAAAACAATTCTTATGTGCATTTTCGAACCCACTACGAACTTCGCCTACGCGTCCATTCAAGTCTCCTCAGATGACCCAACTTCTCTCCATTGGGTATACTTTATCCTACTCCCTTTAAGTCCTCCAAAAGTTTTTGTTACTAGTCTCATCTAAGCCTGTTTATGGTGCATAAACACTAATGACATTTGTAATTTCCTTGCACAAGCTTAACAAATATGGTCCTGTCTTCTTTCCTCCTAACCTTGGTGACATCATCTTGTAGGTTTTTAGCAACCATTATTCCTACTCAATTTTCTGTTTATACCTTTGCCCATATACCATAATTTATAGCCCCAAGGTCATATCTCTCTAGCTTTCTCTCCTACGCACTTAGTTTCTTGAAGACACATGTTGCTGATCCTCTTATTCGTAACCTGCTCTATCTCTACTAACTTACCGGTCAAAGATCTTATGTTCCGGCTTGCTAGACGTATTTTATCCTCACGTATTAACTTCTTTATCTGCACCTGTCCACTCAAGTGCAAGAACCATGGTCTTAAATCGTGGTCGCGGCCACCATCGCGAGTGTAATGGGACGCGGGCGTAACGGGAGTTTTATAACAACATGTGGGCGTAACAGACGTGAATTTTGAGGCACGGTGTGTGACTATTTTTTTTTTTTTTTATATTTTAAGTTTATAAAATTGATATAAAGGATTTTTATACTATTTTGACCTACCTTATTTATTAAGTAAGCATTGGTACATATGACATTTAGATTTTATATAAATTTAAGTGTGCTGTTAAATGTGTTGTTAAATGTGAAACTCGAATGTTGTGATTCTTTTCTTATCCATTGTAGATGAAACAAGCTGATACACTTTATTATTTGTTCTTTTACATTCAAATATGTGATTTTATATATTATATGTATGTGCTCTCATTCTTTAGTTGGTGAAAATTAGTCTTAAAAGATAGGTTACTGAAACAAGGTTACTAAAGCAGGGGTGTGGATGTTTGAATTTTGGAGAACTTCAATGGAAAAGATGGAAGACAACAACTAAAATTTCTTTTTACAGTGATATATACAATAATATATTATTATTTTCTTTCTAAAACATGTTACTTATGTTTAAATTTACTATCAATGGAATAGAGTGTAAATATTACTTTTTTTTTTTGCGAGTTCAATTTTAAAGGCTCAATTTTTATTTAAGTTTTCATCTCGATAATTATAATTTGAAGACGGTGAAAGAAAGGGAAATTAATATATATATATATATATATGTATATATATGTATATATATATACACATAGAGAGAGAGAGAGAGAGAGAGAGAGAGAGAGAGAGAGGTAAACACATATGTGGTTACAGGGAAAAAAGAAAAAAAAAAAACGGGGGAAAAAAAAAGAGGACACGTGAAAGGAGGTGGTGCTGCTTTAATAGTCTCAACCACTTTCACCTTTTCCCACCTTCTCCCACTTTCCCAAACTCAACTCTCTCTCTCTCTCCGTCCATTTCTGCTGCTGCCATTGGAATCCCAAGCCAGTTCCGACCATTTCTTTTGGTAAATTGGCTCCGACTATCATTTATTTGCAGTGTTCTTCATTTTCCAGATTCTTCTTCTGGAGGTACTGGTCTTGTTTCATATCTTCATAATTCTCCAATTCATCTTGCTACTACCTTCACTAATTATTCTGATGTTTCCTATCATACGGACTGATTTTGGACAAAGCAGTTCATTTCTCTTAAAAAGTGCACCCTATTTCTCATTATGCAGGTGTCACAGCCGCAATCGTGGCTGTAGCGGGCATTGTGACCGTGAATTTCAAACAAACCGCAAAAGCGGTTTGTAGTGGTATTGCATCACGGCGATACCGTTCTGTAGCAGCCGCTGCGGACCGCTTTTTAAAACCATAGCGAGAACCCTTGCCTATTTCACACCACATCTGGGTTCTGGTCAGCCCTTGCCAATTTCTTATTACACCTGGATCTGATGTAGCATGTTGCTGTGAAGGGTACACCCCAATGAAATTCTTATTTTGGTCCATATTCATGAGATGTGATGGGATTTTACGATGGCTGTCAACCTACTAGAACCCTCCTTTGTCTGCACTTGGGACAGACTATGGGTGCACGCAGGTGGAGTTTGAAAACACACATATATGGGGAAAATCTAATATGGGGTATACCATTTCCAAGTTAGGTGCTTCTATGGCTCAAAACGACTCCATATTGGGCTTTTCTTTTAAAAGTGTAAAATTCCCCTATGCCCCAACCCCCTTTATTATGGAGAAACACTAAAACGACGTCGTTTTGGGTCATAGCCGCACCTAACTTAGGTATTTATATAGACCATATCAAAATTTCCCTATATATCTATATAAAATAAGAACCTAATGAGTCTGACCAGGTTTCCTCCATGACACTGTTTCACCCTTTCTTTAAACTGGCTAGGGCTGAAACAGGCCTTGGATTAAAGAAAAACAGTGCGAGTGGCGGACAAACAAACTCGTCATGGCTCACCCACCCCCCTCATTTAACCCTCCCTCTTCTTTCTCTCTCATATATCTCAACCACTTCTCTCCCTCTCTCCCATGTGTCTCTCATCTGTTTTCCCTCTGCTTTTCTCCCCTCCCTTTTCCCCTCCCCAGTGGGTGGAGCATCTGCTCCTCTCTGTGAGGAGCAGATCTCTTCTCCTAGGTTTTTCTTTTTTCTTTTTTTCCCTCCCTTGCTTACAATGTTTATGGGTAGTTGCCAAAAGCAAAGTTGTTTAGGTGACTACTAAGGGTGGGAACCTGTTGGGTCCATTTCTCCATACATATGTACGTATGTGTGTACGTATACATATATATACCTGAAATTTTCCACTGATATGCCAAGAATTGGATATTTAGTGTCAGCATGTAACTTCTTTGATGACGATACATGGTAACTTTTAGCATTATTGAGTTGTCTTAAATATCTGTCAATTCATGACAAAGAAACCAGGATGCCCTTGTAATTGAGGCTTATCAAATTGACGTCACATGGGTTAAATTCCAGCCTAGAACCCATGTCCATGATAATGCTTTGGTTTGCAATCCAGATGTCAATGAACTGAAGCAGCAGTGGTTCAAGCAAATATCAAATCACTTTATCGACCATGCTGCAGGGAAGAGAAAATTGTAGTTATCCACGCATAGGGCTGCAAATGAGACCAGCATATGTAAATGGGCCTTCAAACATGCTCAGTAAGAGTATGTTTGAGTTTGTTCATTAAGGTAAATGAATGAGCTTGAGAAAATTTTCAAAGCTCATTTAGCAAACCAGCTGATGTTGAGCAAGGCACGCTAGGGTCATGTATGTTCATAGAAGGGCTTTTTTGTGAGCTCTTCTTGCCCACACACACACACACACACACACACACACACACACACACACACACATATATATATAGGCGCTTAAGTGGCGGTTGGTAAAATTCATTGTTTAGATAAGAACACTGAAAATCCATATGTATTTTGGAGATTGATTAAGATATGTAACTAAAACTACTGAATTTGAAGTTTAAGAACCATTTGATTATAAGCTTGTTGGAACCCTGAATAATGAATGTTTTCCAATTTAACCTTTCTACATAGCTTAAAATATAACCATTTCATAAATAAAATAAACTATTATAAAACTATTTGTAGTAGTTTTGTAACAAAAATGGGGTACCTTAAAAATTCCACTTATTTTTATGTATTCTTATAAAAGTTGTTATTATTTTTGTTGCTACTTATTATTATTTTCACTAATGGATTCTATCATTATTAAAAACATTAGAAATACTGAAACATTATTGGTGTTTTTAGACTTATATTATTGTGCTGGTAAGCATAAGCTCAGTGAGTAGTGATCTGCTTCCCTATTGTAGAGGTTAGGGTTTTGAGCTTTTACTATATTGAACTGTAAAGCAATTTCTCATTCCCTGTTCCTCAAACTTTAGCCTCCTTTGTAACCATAAAAAAAAGAAACAAAAAGAATTATATTATTGTGTTTTGCATTATATTGTTCTATTCTCTCATTATCACTTGTTTTAATCATAATTAATATTAGAAAAGGAGTCAAAAAACCCACCAAAAAAACGGAAAGAAAGGAAGTTGCAAAGAGAATGCAAGATGTCCTACCCTAGAAGAAATAATCTATAAATAAATAAATAAGAAACCAGAACAAGTATTGATGAAGAAATTGTAATAGATAAGGAAAAACAACTATTAAGAAGTGTGATAAAGAAGATATGGTGGCAGCGGAAGGAATAGATTATAGGTGATGGGAAGAGATGAGCGAAGGTGAAGCATGTCGAAGCTAATGATAAAATTGTAGAAGCAAGAAGTAAATTTGCTGGGGAAACAATCCGCAATGGCAATTACTCTTGCAAGAAATCAGCTGTAGTTCAAATGATAGATTGTGGAACAATGGTGAAGGAGAAGAATGAAAGGGGAGGTTGGGGTAGCAAATTGTGTGTGGTTATATGGTGTGAAAGGAAATATGAATTTTGTATAGGGGTATAGTTGTCAAATATGCTTTGAAAACCTGCACTGATCAAATTACTGAGTTTTTTGGCTAATTCTGGTAGCGTTTGGTAAAATTTAGTGTTCAAACCTGAATGTTGAAAATCAATTTGAATACTGTAGATTGGAACTTAAAATCTAGACCAATTGTTTCTATTTGATAATCAATTTGCCAAATCATCTGAATAAACTTTATTTTCCTACTTTGCCTGTTACGTAATATTATTTTATTTTTTCAATAATTTTTTCAAATAATTTTTTTTTTAATAAAATGAATAAATTGAATGATAAAAATGAATAATAAAAAATGCTATGCTATTTCGGGGAACCCCAAAAAAAAAAGTTGCTAGTTTTTAGTAAAATGAAAAAAAGCAATGAAATCATAAAAGGTGCAAAAGAAAAAACAAAAAAAAAAAATGGAGCAAAAGAAAAAAAAGAAAAGAGAAAAAACGAAACAAATTGCAAACTCTCTTCTTCTTTCTTCCTCTTTCTTATTCTTCTTCTTGCTCCTCCTTATTTCTTCTACTCCTTTTCTTCTTCTTCTTCTTCTTCTTCTTCTCACATCAAACCCAAAATCGTGGTTTAATTCGAAATGGAGCCCAAAATTGATGCTTGATTTTGTTTCAAATCCCAAATCGAGGTTTGATTTTATTTTTAGGGTCTGATTTCAAATCTAGGGTTTTGATTCAAAATCGAACCCAAAATTGATGGTGGCGGCTAGTGACTGGTGGCTGGTGGCAGTAGTAGTTGGTGGAGGTGGCGGTGGTGGTGGTAGCTGGGGTTGATGGTGGTGGAGATGGTGGTGATGATGGCCGATGGACGCGCGTAGGGAGCAGTGTGAGGAAAAATGGGAGGGGTAGGGTGGGAATAATGAGAATTTGGAAGGGATATTTTGTCCTACTGAATTGATGATTTGACCGATTCAGACACAAAATTGGGTCGAATTCGGTCAGACCCATTAAGAGCTTATTCGGATCCTTCACCAAACAATCTGACCGGGCTTAAATCTGAATGAATCAGATAGAGCTCATTAAGTGGCCTACTAAGACCAAACTAATGCCTCCTCAGTTAGAACCTTTTCAGACCAATTCAGCTGTGTAATAGTTGTTTATCACGAACCAAAAACACCAAGAAAATTACGAGAAGAGAGGTGAGAGAGAAGAGTAATTGATAGAATTGCAATACCCAATGGGTCATAGAAAACTCTTATTTATAATAGACGCATTAGGTTAATATACAAAGTAGATGATGGCTACTTAAAAACCTAGCAATATAACAAGTAAATTTGCCGTCTTGCCGATAATACTTTCCCTCAAATTAGCTATAGATGTTAAGCATGCCTAACTTGGATACAGGTAACTCAAAGACATCCATGCACTGCTGGTTAGTGAGTACAAATGACAAACACAGCTCTTGAACTTGCAGCTCAGCCAGCAATCTCCAAATTCAAAGCGCCTTGGAGACACCATTTGCCATGGATCTGAAGTCAGCCTCTGCACTAGAACAGGCAAGCACTGGCTGCTTCTTACTTCACGATGTCAAAGGATGTCCACCAATAAACACAATAGCTTGATGTGGATCATCTATTGTCTACTGAACCAGCCTAGTCAGCATTTGTATGTTTCAATCTTTATGTACTCATACCTCCCAAACAACAGTCCCTTTCCGTGACAAGATTTCAAGTATTGGATAACACAATCCACTGCATTGATGTGAGGGACATGCAGGGCATGCATGAATAGGCTCAAGAGACTAACTACATAGGTGATGTCTTGTCTCGTTAGAGATAAATACAACAATTTTCCAACTATCCTTCGATATCTAGCAATATCTTTGTATGGTTGTCCTGTGAGATTTATTTTTATATTGGGATCAATAGGAGTACCTGTTGGGTGACACCCTGTCTTCCCAACATCATGCTAGAGGTCAAGAACATGCTTACATTGGGAAACAAAGAGCCCCCCTTTAGATCTAGCAACCCCCACACTCAAAAAATATTTCAGTTTCTCCCGAGGGGCTACAGTACTCCTTGTGATGTAACCGGCTTTTCCCCTCCCACCAGTACACTTCCTTGCTGATTAAGACCATTCCAAGTTGTAGTGAAAGAGAAGAGAAATTTAGGGAGAAAAGTCGGATGCCCTAATACGGGCACCAAGATTATCTATTTATAATACTCAATATTAGGGTTACTAGGAAACCCTAGCCCGTTGAACGAGAAACATAATGGAAACCCTAATGGGCCCAGAATACAAAGCCCAATAAATAAATAAAACACAGCCCAAGAGACTTACACAATCCAACACAAGTAATTGATGCCGTCCGAAAGAACTGACGTGATGCTGATGTTTGGTTGGTCGTTGAAGCCGTAGGTTACACTGCAAAGGATGACTGCAGTGTGGAGAAGGATAGGAAGATTGCTAGTCAATCGATCCTTATCAACTTTGTCAGTAAAAGTGGTATAAGCCATGATGCCAGGAAAAACGCCATGATGCCAGGAAAAACATCATACCGGCAAGCCACCAAGTCGCCTAAGAGTTATGATGGAAAACTCAGAGAGCACTGGAAATCCGCAGACACAAGGGGGTCAATGAAACAAAATCTGCTGAGGAATATATCCAGGGTTCCTTGTTTTCTTTTCCCCTTTTTTTTTATTATTTATTTTTGTGGGATTGTTACAGCCGAACTGAGATTGCATCAGTCTTATGGCTGGAAAGGGGGGAAAAATGTGGAACTTTGGCTCTGACACCAAGTTGTTTATCAAAAACCAAAAAAGCAAGAGAAAGAAGAGGAGACATGAGACATAGGGAGGAGAAGAATAATTGATAGAATTGCAATACCCAATAGGGCATAGAGAGCTCTTATTTGCAATAGATGCATTAGGTTAATATATGCAGTAAACTATGGCTACTAAAAACAAAAAACCTAGCAACATAGTAGTCCATTGGGTCTTCTCGCCAACAACAGTAACCAAATACACTGGATGGGTCTATATTTGACTGAATTCACGTCAAACAAATGCCACATTAGAGAGACAAGTGGGTTAGCTTGTCCATTTGGTAAAAGTGTCGTCCCAATGCCCCACAAGCGCTTCATATTCCCCTGCCTTGCTTTGTAATTTGTTTTTATTATTTCCCTTACTCTATTTGTTCTCCAATCTCTACTGAATTCCACATAGAAAAATGATGTAAAAATTGCACCTGATGGGCTCTGCAGGGGCTTGCGTTTGAGAAGACTACGCAACCAATTGTTCAGAAAGGAGATGATTATTATTTGAGCTCAAAAATGAGCTTCTTAACAATCTTCTGAGGTCAAGCCTGATGGGGATTGGGGATTGGGGGGGTCAGGTCAGGTGCCACTGTTTCTCAGCAATAAGTAGGCACATTTATGTGTTTGTAAACAGGATGTTGTTTGTTAGTTCTAGAATGCTAAATGGATCTCTATTCTAAAACAAGGATATATAAAGAATTTGGAAAAGTATTCCTTGTTTATATAATAGTACTTTTGAAGGTGCTAGATGGTGTAATTTAATAGGTTAAATAAAATGGATAATTTGGTTCGTCATATTTTATACCAGTCCTATAAATATGATTCAGTTTTCCTTGTTTTTTGTATTTAATTTCAGTCCTTTATAAATATGATTGATTTTTTCTTTTTCTTTTTTTTTTGGGTAAATGATTTTTTCTTGGTATTTCACTGTGCATTTATAGCAAATTCACTATAAAATTTACAGGCCCAATTACAGCGTCAATATGACTGCAATTGAAGTTGGTGGTGATTTTCTACGTATTCCAACGGATATATTTGAGGTAGGAAATTACAAGGGGACCATAATTGACAGTGGTACAACCTTAGCTTATCTTCCTGAAGTAATATATAAGCCATTAGTGAAAGAGGTATGTGATCTAAGGGAATTCCTTTCTTTAGTTATTTGCATATTTCTTTGTATTCTTATATTTATTTATTTATTTGTTTTTAAGTGTTTAACAGTTTTCCATTTAAGCAGCACACTTATTGTGTTATGTTGTTTTGCACTTTCTAGATAATTTCTCAACAGTCTGATTTGAATGTGCAAACTGTTCATGATCGGTATATGTGCTTCCAATACTCCGAAAGGTAAGGTGCATGGTCTTGAGTCTCTTCAGCATATAGATATATCATTGATGGGGTTAGATATACTTTTTTCACATTGAGTTGAAAATATTTCTTTATATTCTTATCGTTGATGGCGTTTATCATTATTGATTCAACTTTAGAAAAATAAGCTAGTATTATTTTCTTAGGTTTATGTCTGAGATTTCTAAGATGGTCTGTTACAAAATATGTGTATAATTTACTAATTACTGCTTGTTTCAGGTTTTAAATGATATACTCACCACAAAGGTTAATTTCTTTGCTAATAAATCTCATTTGCTAATGAATATTGATTTTTGCTCTCATGATGTTAAGTTTAAGTTAAATCTCTAGAAATCTAAGATGGACAAGGAGGTATAGTAAACATATCGATAATGTTTTGGTGCATCTATTAACCATCTGTACATTATTATCCTCATGCTGTGATCTTTTTTTTTTTTTTTTAATTGACAATCATAGACTCGGTAGGCCATGTTTCAGAGGAAGCAAAATTGTTTGCTGTTCTGCATTAGGATAGTTGTACGTTCTTCTGATATCCTTAGCATCTGAGTACTTTTGTACCTATGGTGGCTTCATTGTGCATTATCCCCAATGGATGGTGAAAACGGCCAATAATTACTGCTTTAACTTAGTAAGAAACGCATTACAAGCAAACTGACTGAACTCACAATGCAACCAATGGATAACCCAAGCAGCAATGGGGCTCCATAGTGTCCGTGAAATAGTATTGGCACACGCAACAGCTGACAATAATGCCTATTGCCACAAGTAGAGGCCTCCTCCTTCAAATCCCTTGTGGATGAATTTCAAACTCATAGTAGTCGGGAAAGAGATCTGACAATTTAAAGCTTGAATGATCTTACTAGCATATGAGATTCAAGGGAACTTTTGGCAAATATAAAGCAGAGGACAAGGAGATTCAATCAAAGCAACAGTTGCAATCTTCTTCCATTTTAATTAATTGCTGCCATTTAACCTTTAATGAGTAATTCTTTAAGAAGAAGAAGAAGAAGAAACTACCTCTGGCACCACAGTCTTAGCGCCACTAGTTTCCTTAGCCTATACAATCTCTGATGTCTTTGTAGCTCAGCATGAATAGCAACCAGAAAGAAAGACAAGGAGGAAAAATAAGTTTATGGCATTTAACAAAATTTAAGTAATTTTAGATTTGGAGTATGTAAACACTCTAAGATATTTACTATTTTCATTTTCCTTTGGCAGCATCGATGATGGATTTCCGCTCGTCACATTCCATTTCGAAAATTCACTTTTTTTGAAGGTTTATCCACATGAGTATCTATTTCTCTTCGTAAGTAACTGAGATGCATTATTTTAGTAAATTGTTTCATCAAATATCTCCCTTACTGTGATTGTAGTTTTCCTCCATTTGACTCGAAAATATTCCAATCAATTGGAATATGCAAGAGTGCTGGGTGGGCTTGGCTCTTATGATATTTTTATGAGGCCCTTTACGACGTTTTTATTAGGGCTTGGTCTAATTTTGTATAGTTGCGTCATAAAGGTCACTCAACCATAAGGGGTGTAGAATTATCTCCTATCTTCTCACCATCACATCTTCCTTCTCTGGTGTCTAATAAACAACTTGGTACCAGAGCTATCCTTTGCTTTTTTGCTGCATGACTGATGTAACTTCATTTCAGCTCTACCTACCGTACAATAGCATAGAATATGTTGAGAATCCTATATCTGTTTGGGATTTGTTATTTCGGTGTTTAAAGTGTCTGTTGGGCTACTCCCCAAATTGATAGTTGTTTTTGAAGTGGAACCTTAGCATGGTCTCAGAGCCTAGTTTTGTTTGGTCCAAGAGTGGACCAAATTCTGTTCGGCTCAATAGTGGTCCATCTATGTTTGTCCCCATCTTTGTTGTGCATGTACAGGCCCAAAGTGTTGCTGCACATGAGGGGGACTGTAAGAATCTCACGTTGGTGTGGGCCTTGTTATTCTTGTGCTTAAAAGTATTTGTTGAGTTACTCCCCTCGTTGTCAATTGGAAACCCTATTATCAATTTTTTGGACTCTGCAGTGCTGCCGGCATCCTTTTCTCAATTTAAGCATATGAAACTCTGGTCTCCACAATGCCTGCGATCCTATCTGGGGATGTTGAAGACTGCGACATTGTCTTCGGGAACATGCGACGTCCTAGCAGCGACCATGCCCATCATAACTTCCACTATCCCCCATGAATCTGTTGTCTCGCCATAATGCGGTGAACGACCAAAATTAGGGTGATTGTCCAAGACTTGAATAGAAGGTTGTAATGGCTACTTGATTCAAGCTCAAGAGCCATTGAAATGGTGGCTGCAGTATTTTTAAAGGATGTTGAGGGCCTAATCTCAACCATTTATCAAGATTGATCTGTGACCAAGAGCAAATTACGAGGAGTAAGTTCTAGCCGCTAGTTTTTGAAGCTTGAAAAAAGGAAGCAAGACAACATAAGAGTGCAAAAGCTTTAGGACCTTCTTTCTTTCTCACTCTCTCTCCTCTCTCCTTTCAGCCATTGAATGACTCCTAGTCCAATTGGGAAAAGATGCATTTATAGCAGCCTCCCAATCCTATAAACCTAATGCTTCAAAGTGATTTCCCCATATTAAAAAAAGAAGAAGTAGAAAGACAATAAATAAATCAATAAATGAATAAATAAATAAATCAAAGGTTCCAAAGAATTAATTCAAAATAAATGGCTGTAATTTGCTGACAGAAAAGTTGATCAACTGAGATGAGACTAAAGGTTTTGGGGCTTTTAGCTATTGTGTATTTTCTTCATCTTTAATCATCTCTAAATCAATTTTTTATTTTTCAAATAGGGAAGGTAAAATTCAAATGAGATAAATGAGATAAAATCGGTAATAAAATCGGTGTATTCATCATTCGGGGTGAAGAGTTATTTGAAATTACATATCAACAAAGAATGATTGACCTTAATATAGGGGAAGGATTATTCAAAATACATATCCAATCCAATGTTTCATCAGCAAGGTGGTTGACCTCAGTGTCAGGGAAGATTGACATCATAGAAGATGTGGGTTTGGGTGTGTTGACAGAGGAGAGTACAATTCTTATTAATAATAGGAGAGAATAGAATCACGTATATAGGGATACACCGAAAAATCCTAGTAAATATAATAATAGTAGAATTACTATGCTGCCTTTATTTATAACACTTCCCCTTAAGTTAGAGCCCACACATCGAAACGTATCAACTTGTTACATAAGTTTATCTCTCTATTTCCTGGGGAAGATTTTCTATTGATATGAGCAAGTTGGTCTTCTGACATGTATGTTGGAGGACTATTTCATTGTTTTGAACCTTTCCACACAGAGTGGCTATCAAGTTCAATACGTTTGGTCTGCTTATAGAAGGCTGGATTGGATGTAATATGAATAGTTGTCGTACTGCAAAACTGGTCTTCTGAATGTGTATGTTGGTGGACTATTTCATACTTTCGAACCTTCTCATGCATAAAGTGGCGATCAACTTCAACACATTTGGTCCACTCATGTAACACTTGATTGGATGCAGTATGAATAGCTGCCACATTGCAAAACTGAAGGACCTGTCTCTAGCATGTGGAACTTTAAACCAAGTACTACAACATTAGGGGTCCATTTTGGTCCTCCTGTTTTGCTTGGGACTTTAAACCAAATGCTAATGCTTAAGATATATTCTCACGTTAGCTTCTATGTCTCTGGTAAACTACTATCGTTTTATATTGGCTGTTTTTCCTGAAACTATGAAATGTTTTATATCTAAGCAATATGCTCACCTCTAATTTAGATATTTACAGGATGACTTATGGTGTATTGGCTGGCAAAATAGTGGGATACAGTCCAGGAATAGAAAGGCCATGACCCTCTTGGGAGGTATTTAATACATTAGTACATATTTGTATGTGTCTGTGTGCGTATGTTTCCTTGACAAGTAAGCATAGAGATCTGATTTCTTGGGATTACAGGGGTGCAAAAATAATGTGCTGGGTTAAATTTGATAAGCCTTTGGAATGTACTACTGCATAATGTTTATTGCTCATTTTATTTTATAGAAGTCTGTCCCTCAGTGCATTTCGTTAATTTCTCTGCAGTATGTTCTACAAAGCTTTTAAGAAACAAAGGGATAAAAAAAAAAGGGAAAAAAAAAACTTTTTATCGCTTTTGAGGTTTATAAACCTCTTTAGTGTTCTTCTCTATGGTTGATCTTGAACTACTAAAACGGATATTATTTGTTTGTTTCACCTTGAATCCAATTACCTGTCAGCGGCTTTGTAGAGCTTGCCTATAAAAGAACTCCAGCTAAAAAAAGTCTGCAAAAATGCTACCTAAGCTTGTGTACTTCTTATAAATGATTTTATGTTCTTAGATTTTGATTTCATTTTGCATTCAATTTTTGAATTTTTGCTTTCCATTCTAGCTATTCACATGGACCATGAGGGGATTAGACAATGGATAGCTATTACTGATGGCCGAGGGTGGACTAGGTATTCCTTACCTATTTCGCTCATGGTCCTTGAAGGAAGTTATTCCTGACGTACTCCTCTCATGATTCATGTTATGTTTCTATGAAATAGGTATTCCATTCTGCGAACCAAACAAGTGGTTAGGGATTTTCAAATACTATCTTGTGTATTTGTGAGTTTTAATTTTTCTTAAACGTACATCTCTGTTTCTTGACTGAGTTTTTCATTTTTTATTATTGCAGATTTAGCACTTTCAAATAAGCTAGTCATATACGATCTTGAAAAGCAGGTCATTGGGTGGACTGAATATAACTGTGAGTTCCACTTAATAATTTTCATCATTCCCATGTATTTATGAATTCCATGTTACCATAATGAATTTTCTGTATCGTTATCTAGGACATATATTTGATGCACATTGTCTAAGATACACATTGAACATGGGTATTAGTACGACAACAAGAATGGCAATGACAAACTATACCCTATTCTGAGTTTGGGGATGGACACCTGAAACCAAAATGTAAACTACATTGGGTGGTTAGCCCATACACAGTCCTGGTAGCCTAATTACAAGACACATAAATAGACAGTCATTCAATGTGCTAACCATAAGGACTACACAATTAGAGAACAATTTTAGCGCTTTGCATATCTGGTGAAGCATCTCAGTCTCCAGTTGAACTAGAGTATTCATAATTACACCACATATGAAGAGGTGAATCAGTAGTTATACTACTTGCATTCATACCGTGGAGGAATTCTTCAGAAGACCGTTTGAGGATCATTCTTGGGTGGGAAATTTTTCTGATACAGGATTAACCTAGAAAATTTAATTTCCTTATTTATTTAGGTTCTCACTTCTTTGGAGCCGGACTGTTTTTAGAATATGAATTCTATTAACCTTTTTCAAAAAATGGTAAGAGAAATTATGGAAGGGGACCTCACAATGACAACTACAAGATCCTTGAAATGCCCTTGCAAAGAAGACCTGTTTGCTAATCTACCAGTAATTATGCAACGCAATGTAGCTGCCACTTTCGATAAACTAGGGTTTACATATCTACTTTTGTTTGTTTATTTGAAACAAGAGTGTTGAAATAGCTGAAAAGGACATAGGAAATTTGATTAAAGGAGAAAAAAGAGGGCATCATTTTCGATAATTTTGTTTTCTTCCAACCCCATTCAAGGATCTGCATATCGTACTATTTATGAGTTTTTGTTCTTATTGATTGAACTACATGAATATAGGAGAGAATCATGAAACTTCCCCCAACTAATTCCATGAAATTTTCATGTTTTAATGCCAATTTTGAGGGTCAAAATCAAATAGTTGTGAAGAAGTAATTATTGGCTAATAACGTGATTGTGCAATGGGTGATGTCAACAGGTTCAGCAAGCATTGAAGTGAAGGATGAGCAGACAGGAGCAGTTCATTTGGTAGGGTCTCACTATATTTCTTCAACTTGCTCTATTTTTACCCATCGCACCATCATCTTCTCCTTAACTACTGTATTGTACTACGTTTCAGTTTACTGAAACTTCTACAATTTATGCGGACTTTCTACATTTGAAACCGCAGAATAGGAAAACCCTAAAAAGAAAAGAAAAAAGAAAGTGTTATTGTATGAATTCAGTAACTGTATATATGTGTTTCTTCTCCTAATTGCAGAAGTGCGATGAGTTTATATGCAATAAAACCATTCCATTTTTCATGTTTCTCGTTATTTTGTTGTAGCTTACGATCCCTGTGCTCTTTTTGATTATGGAGTGTGTGGCTTGGTTTAGTGGGGGATGTGTGTGCATGGACCTAATGGGCCGTGTGGCTCATGGCCCAAGTTGTGGCTGTTCAATATTTCTTGTACGAGGGACTAGGGTTTTATAAAGTAGTCCTAATTCTAATATTATTAATATGTGGTTCCGCTACCTGTTTTGGGTATTAGGGTGTGTATCCTCTCTCTCTCTAAACATGGTGATCAATTTCTTTTCTTGCTGTGCAAGTTGTGCTATACCACTTCTAGGGTTCTTGAAGAATATGGCTGACCCTACCGATACGTCTGTGCTGCCTGAGCTTCCTGGGAAACCTGTCACCACCATCACCTTACCATTTCACCATTCTAATAAGCAACCAAACATTCATCGCTTCGGTCCTTCTGGATGGTCTGATTTATTTGGAATGTTCTCAATCGACATGGATGTATATTGGTAGGTGAGAAAAAATTGGTTATGTCAATCGGAAGATTGTCCCTCCCTCTTCTATAGAGGATGGATATGGCCAATGGAGAACTTCCTTTATTTTCTCAAAACAACAAAGGCAGTTTGGGATAAACTGGCTCTGATTTTATCCCTACGGCTTAATATTGTGCATATTTACCAGATTCAAGAAGAAATTTCCCTTCAGCAGCTGGGAGATGAAACCTTGTCCTTGTACTTTACGACACTAAAAAGGATTTTGGGAAGAACTTGACTACCATTAGTTGACTAAATGGGAAACGGATGGCGACCAAAGCTTTGTATCAAGATCAAGTTGAGGAAGATCGGATCTTTTAATCCTTTGCCGGTCTTAACCCAGAATTTGATGTTACTGTTAGTGTGAGAATCACATGAGCATAAATCGTAAAGTTCCAATGACTCGATGAGATATATTTATAATGAAAATAGAGTACACAAAAGACTCGATGAGATATATTTATAATGAAAATAGAGTACACAAAATAATAGGGTAGGCTTGCCCACACAATAACATAATAGTGATAATGCACTACACTAGCACTCCTCACCTTAAGCTGGAGCATATATATCAATTATGCCCAACTTATTGCAAATAAATCTAACTTGTGTATGCACTAGAGGTTTTGTGAGAATATTTGCTAGCTGATCACCCGTGTAAACATGAATGAGAGACAACACCACGCGAAACTTCATTATGAACAAAGTGACAATCAATTTCAATGTGTTTTGTTCGCTTATGGAAAACAGGATTAGAAGCAATATGAATAGTAGATTTATTGTCACACTATAATCGTGACGGTTGAGTGAAGGTGAAGCCTAACTCAGTCATGAACTGTCGAAGCTACAGTGTTTTAGCATTAACCATGGCTATAGCCTAATACTTTGTCTCGGCACTACTATGAGCAATAACATCATGTTTCTTACTTTTCCAAGAAACAAGATTTCCTCCAACGAACATAGGATGTCTTGGGCCAATCTGCATCAAAATAAACATCAATACAAGCTAAATTATGACTTGTGAATTTCAAACCCTTTACTGAGTTTTGTTAGTCCCAATATAAGCACTAAGAGGGGGGGGGGGGGGGGGTGAATCAATGCACTTTAAAAATTCTTTTGTCTTTTCAAATTTACTTGCTATGGCAAGTATAAGACAAGTAAACAAGACAACCAATCGCAAACACAATATTTACGTGGTTCAGCTACACAATGCGTACAACCTACGTCCACGGCTGGTTCGAGTTCACTACCCTCACCAACTAATTCACTATAATTGTATGGGCCCTTCACTAGAGCGATACAACGGTCTCACTGACCAATTATGATGTTGTCGTGCCTTCACTAGGGTTGACAAACTTACAATAACTTCAACAATGATAAATTTAGAATAATAAGAGCAACTCACGAAACCAAACGCTTTGTCGTCGTACGAAAGTACTCGAAGAAGCTCCGGAAGACGAACCAAGGCTGCCACCTTCTCCAGCAACGGAAACGCTACTCCGGGTCGCCGAAAATATATCTTGGAAACTCTACACACAATTCTCACAAGTGTTTCCCAAGCTCACACAAACTCGACCCTTTGAAACCCTAAGAGTGCTCAAGAACAAACAAGGCACTCTTCAACCACCTTAGGAGAATTTTTCTCAATTCTCTCACTCAAATGCTCTCTCAATGCTCAAGGAAGGTGTGTTTTTCGTCCAAGGGAGAGGCCCTCCTTATATAGCTTTCCGAGGTCTCCAAGACATGGCATAGTGGTTAAATTTATTACTCCTTCAATCATGGTCCATGATTTAGGGGATTTTGTCAACAATGGTGGTGTCTCCACTAGCCAAAATCATGCCATTGATTCCTCCTCCAATCATGGTCCATGATGTAGGGGATTTTGTCAACAATGGTGGTGTCACCACTAGCCAAAATCATGCCATTGATTCCTCCTCCAATCATGGTCCATGATTTAGGGGAATTTGTCAACAATGGTGGACCAAATAGTAGAATGGCATCTTCCCACGAATTTTGACTTGGTCCAAGAGTATTTGGACTCCTTCAAGTGTCATTGGGCTTGATTAGTTGCTGCCCTTGTGTGCCAAGCCCATTAGTTGGCCCAAGTCCTTCACATTGCACAATTAGGCCCTAAATGATCTCCCCAAAGGCCCACAACGAATTTCATAAGCACATTGCTGATTCTTGGGCTCATTGCAACCCATTTAGCCCAACTTTACCTCAATGTAGCCCAACAACTCAAAACAAGCTCCCTTTAGGCTCAACACGGTGCATATGCTCCAATTAGGCCGAACCGGGCTCAATTATGATGCTTCGAGCAAAAACGATTTCCTTTGCGCCGTTTGCATCCATACCACTCTATTATGGTATATTATAGCTGCTGGTGTCTCCCCATGGTAATCAGATCGCCTGGAGTGCCTTAAATCAATAACCGCTCCAAACTAGGTCCAAACGAGCTTAGAATCGTTCGTTTGAGACCTATATGGATATTTCATTCCGTCACCGCTTCTTCTTCATTTCCATGCTATTCTGACATCATGAAGTCGTCTATACACAATGACAACACCCAATTAGGCTTGCCAACAATGACAACACCATAACATTCAAACGGGAACAACTGGTTTCCCTACAAGTGTCAAAGTATGTGAACAATGGCCTCCCAATGAGGCTTACGTGGTTGGACCATGAACTGACTCACCACGTTAATGACAAAGGCAATATCCAGACGTGTCATCGTTGTCAAGTAATTCAACTTGCCAACTAACCTTCTATACCATGGTTTTAAAAAGCGGCCACTAAAGAAAATAATAAGGAGCAGCAGAAGAAGGGAACTAAAGATGTTAAGCTAAAAATTATTTGCTGCAACAAAATGATCTATCTTTATACAAGTATAACATGGATATTAAGATACACGATAGTTTGGGAAGACATCACTCTTCTCTTCTCATAATTCTTTGTCTGTAAAAATTGAACTTAGTTTCATTCTCATGCAAACAATACTTTTCGTGAGAGTTTACTTAACGCATCGTAGTTGGGAGTCTTCCAAAGTTTGAATGCTACCTCATGCAGAAATCTATCAGTTGGTATCATCAAATTTCCATTGTACAGCACAGAAATGGAAGAGAAATCACAAGGGAGATGACAATAAGTAACCATTTGTATCTTGTGTTTTTTTTTTTTTACTAAATTGTTTTCGTTCATAATTAAGAGTCAAAACAATGTGTGAGACTTTTGACAAGTACCTTTTTAAAGTCTTTGAAAGAAAACATATCTGCCATATCCTTGCGCGTTATTGCATCTTGCCATTGCCCCATTAGCATAATTATTTTTATTTTTTATTAACAAAATAAGATCATGTATAGTGGAGGAGAGACATTATTACAGGTGGGTTTTGGAGAATTTTTTTTTATTAACAAACTAAGATGATGTCCTTGCGCGTTATTGCATCCTGCCATTGCCCCATTAGCATAACCATTTTTATTTTTTATTAACAAAATAAGATCATGTATAGTGGAGGAGAGACATTATTACAAATGGGTTTTGGAGAATTTTTTTTTATTAACAAAATAAGATGATGTATAGTGGATGAGAGATATTTGTACATGTGGTTTTTGGAGAATTTTTTTTTTATTAACAAAATAAGATGATGTATAGTGGATGAGAGATATTTGTATATGTTGTTTTTTGAGATTTTTTTAATTAACAAAATAAGATGATGTATAGTGGATGAGAAATATTTGTACATGTGGTTTTTGGAGAAGTTCGTTTTTTTATTAACAAAATAAGATGATGTATAGTGGGGAGAGACATTATTACTTGTGAGTTTTGGAGAATTTCATTTTTTTTATTAACAAAATAAGATGATGTATAGTGGATGAGAGATATTTGTACATATAGTTTGATTATTTTATTTTTTATTTTTTATTATTAAAAAAATGTGATGTAAAGTGCGGGGAGGGAGAGGGGTAATATATTCCTCTGGCTACCCCAGTTCAAGGCTGGAACTTATAGTCCCCTTTACCTTTTTTTTTATATACTCTTTTCAAAAGCATAATGATAAAGGGGGGATTTTAGGGGGGGGGGGGGGGGGTTTAAGGAACCCGTGGGGAGAGAGAATGTTGTGCCATTTTCTACCACTCTTTCTCACTCATTCAGCCAAGTCTCTCATTTTCCTACTCTTTCGTCTCTCCGATTCTCTCAAATTCCTACTCTTCCCATTTCCATCTCTTCGACTTTCTCATTTTTCTTGTGGATCATTGGATCAAGGTACATATTTTGACTTACAAATTGAATTCTTTGCATCTCATTTTGTTAAGTTCACAATTTTTTTATAATTAAATTTCAAACTTTACCTAATAGATTTTGTGAGTAGTATTTTTTTTAAAAAAAATGTAATACATGTAAGTGTTAATTGCACTTTTATTTTACAAATTTAAAAATATGTGTTTCCAGTAAAGATGATCTATTAGCTTTGGCATAAATGTAATGCAATCCCAATAGCCTAGTTGGTAAGATGTGTTTCCAATGTTTTGTCGAAGCAACATTTGGTTCCCACTTGTAGTCATCTCGTGATTTTAATCTTTAATTTTCATACATTATGTATTTAATTTTGCAATATAATCACGTGATTTTGGCAGCCTGGTTGGTAAGATGGACTTGTGGTTTTTTGTTAAATAAAGGTTCTAATCTCACTTGTAGCACTCAGTTGGTTTTAATTTTAATTTTTTGTTTTTATACATTAATTATTTAATTTCACAATATAATTATGCTATTCTGATAGCCTGGTTGGTAAGATGGACTTGCAGTCTTCTGTTGAATCAAGGTTCAAATCTCACTTGTAGCATGCTTTTAATTTTAAAATTTTTATTTCTATACACTAATTATTAATTTCACAATATAATCATGCAATTTTGGTAGTTCGGTTGGTATAATAGACTTGTAGCTTTTTGTTGAACCAAGGTTCCAACCTCACTTGTAGCACTCAGTTGCTATTAATTTTTAATTTTTCATTTCTATACATTAATTATTTAGTTTCATAATAATAGCATGTAATTTTGGTAGCCCGGTTGGTAAGATGTAGTTTCGATTTTTTGTTAAACCAAGGTTTGTCTTTTTCATTTTAATGTTAGTTGCAATAAAGGCATGCAAAGAATTATTGTCTGAACTAGTTTATCATATAGCATCTTTAACATCAACTTTTTAAATTTATCTCATAAGGAAATGCCACATGAAAAGAGGCCTATTATCGAATCCAATCCGTAGGAGTCGAGGCCGTTGATAGAATCTCATCCATGAAGCATGAGTTCGTTAACTGAATCCCACCTAAGCGAAGATTTAGGATAGAGATTTGGAACTTCGGTTGATAATACCCGATATAATGTACAATGTAAACTTTACAGGAAAGTAGTCACAGGCAGCATTACTTATTTAAAACAACATTTGGCACACTTGTGAGGGAATGTTGCGGGATGCCTAAATGTAAGTAAGGACCTTAGAGTTGAAGTAATAAACCACTTATTAGAGGCAAAACAAAAGAAAAAGGAGAAGACGAAACGATAACTAGGATTGGAGGTGGATATAAGAGGAGACTATGATGACCAAGATGTTGAGGAAATGGACGCCGCCCTGATAAGGCAAGCTCAAAAAGATAGTAGGTGATCTCAGTGAGAATAAGAAGATAGAGAAGAATTCAAGGCAAGAACAGGTGGATCAATAAATATTTATAAAGAAGATGTTGGCTTTAGCTCTTGCAATAGACATGCTCTTACTAATCATGATGATGTCGGTGGCAGTGACAGAAAATGGATTAATCCAGAAGGTTCCAATGCTAGACTATGTGCAATGGACCTAATAATCGAACATAGTAAAAGTTCTAAACAACCAAAGATGAACACCTGCATAATGGAAGGCCTACGGAAGAAGTTAGGAGCAGCAGTGAGTAAGTTTTTCATATATAACTGTATTCCTATACATGTTGCTACTTCTCCATTCATGCAACCAATGCTTGATGTTGCTGTAGAAGTAGTAAGAGGGGTGAGGGGTCTTACTCTGTATGATATTTCTGAAATATATTTGAATGAGGAATACAATGACATTAAGAATTACATAGCCTCCTTGTCCAAAGTATGGGATGAAAGAGGTATGACCATAATGTGTGATGGATGGACAGACCCAACAAGGAAGCACATAATAAATTTTCTTATATATTGCAAACGAGGAACTGTGTTTCACGAATCTGTTGAAGCTTCTAATGTCCCATCATGTATAGGAGAATATTATTTCAGATTGATGGACCAAGTTGTCCAAAATATTGGTGAACAATTTGTTGTTCAGATTGTTATAGACAATGAAGGCAGAAGGAAAATTATTCATAAAGAAAAAGCCACATTTGCATTGGACGGCTTGTGCAACTCATTGTGTTGACTTGACTTTAGAAGATATCGGCAATAAGAGCAATGTTGCAAATGTTTTTGATGACGTGAAGAAGATTACATCATTCATTTATAATCATACATGGATGATCTCATATATGAAGAGATTTAAAAACAACAGTGAATTAATGCTCCAGCCATTACTCGATTTGCCACAAATTTTCTTGCACTAGAGTCAATTTTGAGACATAAACAAGCTTTGCAGAACATGTTTTTTTTCTGAGACATGGAAGACATCAAAGTTTGGGAAGGCAAAGTTAGGCTCGTCCTATAATGCGAAGAAAATTATATTGGAAAATGAGTTTTGGAAAACAGCTACTGAAATTTGCAAGGTACAAGAGCCTTTAGTTAAGGTATTGAGATTAGTTAATGGAGATGAGAAACCGACCTTGGGGTATACATATGAGGCACTTGATAGAGCCAAGCTGGCAATTTAGGTGAATTGTCGGTATTACAAGGAATATTGGGCAATAATCGACAAACAACGGAACTTTCAATTGCATCACGAGTTGTATGCAGCAGGTTATTTTCTGAATCCACATTTTGCCTACAGTTCATCATTTGCGGGAGTTATAAATGAGGTGATGAGTGGCACAAGAAATGTTATTGCTCGAATGGAGCCTAATGTGGATACTCAAATTCGAGCAATAAATGAAGTAAGTAGTTATTGTAATTTTTTTAAACTGTGCCCATTGTTTTAATGTGAACATACGCACTAAAAATTACATCCCATACATGTCATAGATGCTCATATATCAGGATAAACAAGAGACATTTGGTACTACATTAGCTCAAAGAGCAATACGGGTATTGAATCCAAGTAAGAATAACCTTTACTTAATACACTACATTCTTAGAATATATGCAATATTCAATTTGGAGTAGTGTAACTAAAGACATGGATTTTTCTTATTATAGTGGAGTGGTGGGTCAACTTTGGTGAATGTACTCCAAACCTACAGCGAATAACAACTTGAGTTCTAAGCTAAACAACATCTGCATCAAATTACGAACATAATTGGAGTACGTTCAGCCTCATTCACACAAAAACAAGAAATAGGCTCAAATATATGAAGTTGCAGAAACCTGATTTTGTTCATTATAACATGAAGCTGAGGTTGAGAAACACAATTCGAAGAAGCCAAGAGGAAATTGAACGAAGTTCTTATTCAATCAATTTGGATTATATCTTTGAAGAAAATGATCCTTTAAGTCCATGGTTAGAAGAAAGAGAAGCATCGGAACTTGACGGGCAAGATAACTCAAATTGGCTGAATTTATATGAAGAGCAGGATGATGATGAAACTGAACCACCTAATTAACCGATCAGGACAATTAGGGGTCCAATTTCGAATGCAGAGCCAACTCAAAGTGGTGAAGATAATGATTCTAGTCCCCTTAGTGATAACCATAATACTGGTAATCACCCTAATGCTTGATTAGATATCCAAAATTATGGGTTAGACACTATCGGATACTCATTCATTCTAGAGACCTATAATGGTGATCAAGGGTTGGGTGCAGTTTCTGGCGATTATGAGATTGATACTTTTATATTGACCTCTAGGAGGGCGAATGAAGTAAGTGATGAATGGGAAAAGGAATTACAAAATACATATGGATATTGAATGTCCCACAGACTCCTTCCAATACCTGTATTTAAACCCAAGAACTATTCTTAGGAAGAATGGTCAAGTGAACCGAATGTCGACTTCTTTGATTTTATTATGCCAATGAGATGGACAGATGATACTTATGTTTAAGCTACAAATGATAATGTGCATGATGAAATTGATTCACTGGCTCGTCATTCAAGGTAGTGAGGATGAATTATCACCACATAACATTTATTGGGATTGCAAAAACTTGTTAAAATTTATGTGATTTTCATTTATGATAATATGTATTAAAATCTTTATTGTTGTGGTGGTACAAATCAAGATATATGTAGGTTTTATGTTTAATAGTGCACTTAAATTTATTTAAAATCTAAAAGTCATATGTACCAGTGTTTGCTTGATAAATAAGATGGGTTAAAATAGTTTAAAAATCATTTATAACATTGTTATAAACTTAAAATGTCAAAAAACAATTATCTGTGCCATGCCTCATAATTCACATTCGTTATGCCCGCGTCCCGTTACACGATGGCGGCCGCAACCGCTAGTTAAAGCCATGTTTTATACTGCTTTATATGATCAAAGAAGTATCGAAGTCCCAATGACTTGACAAGATATATTTATAATAAAAATAAAGTGACCAAAACATATACGCTAACTATTATGTCTAAATAGAAAGAAATATGGGGGAAACAATTGTTGGCAGTCGACTGCCATGGAAACAGTAGCTACTGTTTTTTGGTAGTCGATTGCCAACATCGAGGTAGTCGGTTGCTTGCAATAATTTCAGTGCTCGTTGAGTTTTTTTAGCATATCCTATTTATATGTTTTTGTGAGACATTTGGAGAGAAACATCCTGAGGGCTTTATTTATTGGAGAATAAGGGGGAAAATGGAGTTTTCCCTTGAGCAAACACAGAGAGAATGGAAGGGGACAGAGGATTCATGAAAGAGTGCGGTTATTTCCCACTAAAAGTACGATGCGTTCTTGATCTCTTCTACGGCCTGAACTTGTAGATAGTATGAGCTTATCAAGCGTTAAGGTTTATAATGTCGTGTGAAGACTCTTGTTGTATTTCGTTTCTCGGAGTTATTGGATTGGCAGAATGCCTCTGCACAGGAATGTAGTTTTAGTTGGGTGAACCTTGTTAACGATTTTCTATTTCATTTATGGCTTTCCTGTTTCTTTATTCTTATTGCTCGTCATTGTTCGCTTGTGTTATTCCGAGATTGGTGATCAAACCCTAAAGAAAAGATTGGAGGCATCTGAAATTTGATTTGCTTCTCTGGGAATGAATGCATGTGAGGCACATAAATTTAAGGTGAAGATGTGTTAGTCCCAATATAAGCACTAGGGGGGGGGGAATCAGTGCACTTTAATAATTCTTTTGTCTTTTCAAATTTACTTGTTACGACAAGTATAAAACAAATAAACAAGACAATCAATCGCAAACACAATATTTACGTGGTTCAGCTACACAATGCGTGCAACCTAGATCCATGGCTGGTTCGGGTTCACTACCCTCACCAACGAATTCACCATAATTGTATGAGCCCTTCACTAGAGTGATACAACGGTCTCACTGACCAATTATGATGTTGTCGTCCCTTCACTAGGGTTGACAAACTTACAATAACTTCAACAATAACAAATTTAGAATGATAATAAAAGCAACTCACGAAACCAAGCGCTTTGTCATTGCACGAAGAGCGCAAAGTACTCAAAGAAGTTTCGGAACACGTAGCAAGGCTGCCACCTTCTCCAGCCACGGAAACACTACCACGGGTCACTGGGAATGTATTTTGGGAGCTCTACACACAATTCTCACAAGTGTTTCCCAAGCTCACATTAACTCAACCCTTTGAAACCCTAAGAGTGCTCAAGAACAAACAAGGCACTCTTCAACTACCTTAGGAGAATTTATCTCAATTCTCTCACTCAAATGCTCTCTCATTGCTCAAGGAAGGTGTGTGTGTCGTCCAAGGGAGAGGCCCTCCTTTTATAGCCCTCCAAAGTCTCCAAGACATGGCCTAGTAGTAGAATTTATCACTCCTCCAAACATGGTCCATGAATTAGGGGTGGGAGACTCATTATAGTGTCTCCACTAGCCAAAATCATGCCATTGATTCCTCATCCAATCATGGTCTGTGAATTAGGGGGTGGGAGACTCATTATGGTGTCTCCACTAGCCAAAATCATGCCATTGATTTCTCCTCCAAACATGGTCCATGATTTAGGGGATTTTGTCAACAATGGCGGACCAAATAGTAGAATGGCATCTTCCCTCGAATTTTGACTTGGTCCAAGAGTATTTGGACTCCTCCAAGTGTCATTGGGCTTGTTTAGTTGCTGCCCTTGTGTGCCAAGCCCATTAGTTGGCCCAAATTGTTCACATTGCACAATTAGGCCCTAAATGATCTCCCCAAAGGCCCACCACGAATTTCATAAGCCCATTGCTGATTCTTGGGCTCATTGCAACCCATTTAGCCCAACTTTACCTCAATGTAGCCCAACAACTCAAAACAAGCTCCCTTTAAGCTCAACACGGTGCATATGCTCTAATTAGGCCAAACCGGGCTCAATCATGACGCTTCGAGCAAAACGGATTTCCTTTGCGTCGTTTGTGTCCATACCACTCTATTATGGTATATTATAGCTGCTGGTGTCTCCCCATGGTAATCGGATTACCCGGAGTGCCTCAAATCAATAGCCGCTCCAAACTAGGTCAAAACAAGCTTAGAATCACTTGTTTGAAACCTATATGGATATTTCACTCCGTCACCGCTTCTTCTTTATTTCCATGCTATTCTGACATCATGAAGTCGTCTATAGACAATAGGCATGATGTTCCAGTGATGCGGACACCCAATTAGGCTTGCCAACAATAACAACACCATAACATTCCAATGGGAACAACAAGATGATGACAAAGAGAGAAAAGTTAAGTCCCGTAAATTGAAAAAAAGAAAAAAGAGAAAAAAAAAAAAGATCAGTACTCACGGGTACCCATTGCAAACGGATAGAGGGATGCATACCTATAACGGGTAATTTTCATCCGTACCTGTATGGATCGACCTCCTTTTTATAAGTCTACATGAGTCCAAGGGAGCCACACAAACAGTAAGTGGGCTACTCTTCTAATGAGATTGTGATTATGCACCCACTAACCCTACTCTATATGTTTCTTTAGTAGTATGCAAGGTCCGTAGATTGAAATCCCAGATGTCTCTTTGTTCTCTTTCTAGCAACTCTTCCGAGGATTTGTGGGTTCATCTTCTCCATCATCAGGGTCCTACAACTAGAATCAGAGATACCTTTCCACAGGTTAGGAACCTTGAGTTCTTGTTCATGCAACAAAATTGTTATAAAGGAAAAAGGAGGCTAGTTAGTCTTACTAGCCTAGAGGGCTGCTTGGTTGGCCTCACTTTAGATAGCTTGTTAAAGATGCAACCAAATGGGTCGAACGGAAAACCCTGGATCATCTCAAATTTTCATACAAGCTAGGAATGTTGGTCCGATTCTATTTTTTATAAGTATTGAAAGTAAGTTTGAACTTAAAGACTCAAGTTTGCTATTTTTTAAGTTTGCATTTATTTGATCCCACGTGGCCAAATCTAATGAAAATTGAATGGTCCTCTTAATTTTTCAAGCCCTTTTCATCCATACTTTCAGTGGGATCGTTTAAAAAAAAAAAAAGGTTAAAACACTGACATAATTATTTCTACTGCAATTTATTCTTCTTCCATATTTTATTCTTTTTGTTGCTTCTTATTTTTCTTTGATCTTTCCTCTTCGATTCTTGAAGATGAATAAATATTTTGGTTCAATAATAATTTTCAGATCCGATTCAAAAGAAATCGAGCTGCACCCGATTAAAGCCATTGCATAACAGGATCTAATTTTATAAAAAAGAATTGTGGGGAATCTATCTAGGGAATAAGTTTATAAACAAGTCTATTTTAGAAAACAGTCTAAAAGTGGGCGCCCCAACTGTTTCGCGCCAAGCTTTAGAATTTCCACAAAGCGGTGGCTCTCCCCTAATCTCCCTCCCTCCCTCCAAGGAGGATCAACCGTCTTCATATATACCTTTCTCACTATAAAAGGAGTAGGCGCATCAAGGGACGGTCCCTCCTCACCCCTAAGAACCCTAATAAGTTTTGGATCCCCGCAAAAATCCAAAGTGAAGAAAACACAACTCGGGGAGCGGGGGTGAGGCAAAAATAATGGGAGGAGGAAGATTGAGCTTGATGGTTCTCCTGGTGGCTATTATGGTGTCGTCCCGCAGCGCAGCTGCGGAACAAACATTACACATTGTTGGGGACGACGAGGGTTGGGGACTCAAGGCCGATTATGCCAAATGGGCCAGCGCTAAATCCTTTGCCGTTGGCGATGCTCTCGGTAAACCCACCATCCATGTAGTACCTCTTCTAACTTTCTCTCAAATAATTCTCTAGACATTTCTAAACAAAATGATAAAAGACTTACACAGCACAAATTCATAGAAATGTATTTTAGTAAAGGATGTTAAGTGCTCTCATGAATCTGTGTCATATAGGCATTATATGATTATTTGTTTTCTCGGTGAAATTCATTGTCTACAAAATTATTCCTTTTCCCCACTCTAATCATAGTCCTTGCGTAATATATATTTTTCTTAAAACATGTACGAGAAAAATGAAGGATATCTCCCTAGTAAATATTATCATGATTAATCTCAATTATGGGCTTTAGTGTCCTCTGACGTGAGTGATCTCTCTGGTTTTTGTTGAGTCGACCGTCGAATAATATATTGAGAATATGGCTTAACTTGTGGTTCCCGTGGCCCAGTGTTCAGCTTTGTGACGGGTGCGCACGACGTGGCAGAAGTGACGAAGAGCGACTACGAAGGGTGCACCTATGAGAGACCCATCTCCCATTTCACGGAGGGCTCGTTCGTGAACATCACCCTCGAGTCCCCTGGCACCCACTATTTCATCTGCACCTTCCCCGGCCACTGTAGCCGAGGCCAGAAGGTCGCCGTCAACGCTGGCGGCGGTTCTCTTCCACCGTCGGCCTCCATCGGGACCGGTGCTGCTGCCGCCGCCGCCACTCCATCAACTTCCCCCACTCATTCCAACGATGCCGCCCCCACTCCAGCAACCTCCCCCACTCATTCCAACGATGCCGCTGCTCCTCCATCTCTCCCGCCTTCCCAGAGCTCTGCTTCCTCCCTTGTTGCCGCCGCATTCTCCGCCGGCTTGTTCTCCGCGGCCGTTGTATTTTCATTTTAGATTTCGAATGAGAGGATCCGTACCACACTGTATCTATGGTTCTATTTATGATGACTGTACGTTGCCGTAATGCCCCTTGAGTCATATGCATATACATATACATATACATATACATTTACATTTACATATGTATATACATAGACATATACATATATATATATATATACACACACACACATACACATATACATGTGTATATATATATATATATATATATAGGGAGAACTCTAGCCAAACACAAATATCAGATTAATCCTTGCAATTTCGAGATCTTTTCTAGTTTTCGCACTCTTTCAAACTTAAAATTCGGGATTAGAATGTGAATCACTGTGAGTCGGTTTTCGAATTAATTTAATTTAATTTATTAGAAAACCCAAAACCCTAGAACTGCTAATTATTTTTGCAAGTTTAGGCACAATTGATTCTATTTTGTCAAATACTGATGCTATTTAGTCATTTAACTTGTTTTGGGGGCTATTAGGCCGAAACAAGTAAATTTTTGGACAAGTAGTTTGTTTATTTGGTGGATGGGCTAACCCTACTTAATTTGGTCCTCAAACTTTTAAAATTGATAGAATAGTTGTTTATCGCTTGCAGTTGTATTTGCATAATTTGAATAGGGTCGGACGGACATCGTAGACAAGAGTGAATAGAGTTTTAATTGCTAATCCACTCTATTAATTACTGACCAATAGAGACTTGACTTGACGCATGACAGTTTTGTGTGATTGAGGGTATGGATACTCCACAAGCACTTACGCATTATGTAGAACATGATTAGGGAATTGATAGACGATGATCACCCCCTTCTGATGAACAGCGGAGGCCAATGCTTTGCTCAAGTTTTGAGAGATTCCTTCATCTTGCAGATGCAACATCATAAGAGGGTAACAACTCTGGGAGAAGTGAAAATTTATATCGAGTTGCTGGTCTCAATCACAGTGATGTAGCCAAGAAAGTTGGAACCAGGCCTAATGGTCACTCAACACCTATCAGAAGAGAGTCACTCTTCGACCAACAGGGTCACATGCGAGAGTTCTCCAGGGCTGTGATGCCGTGTCAGTTTGCCACATGTAACACCCCATTCCTTCAAACCTTTTACGGAATCCATGGGGATGCCACGTGGGCAACCCTAACTATAAACAGAACATATAGAAAGGGAAATTAACACTCATAAACTATAATTACATGAAACCCAACTTAAACCACACCTTTAGGATCGGGTCCGTCCCACTTCCGGGAATCAAGCCCAATGTAGTTCTTGCAGCACAACAACTTTACCGATAACTAGTAACAGAGAATTCAACAATCACACGTTGATATACCAATATTAGTTTAAGAAATGAAGATTTATGTAGGGATAATTGGATTCCAATATCTCATAGCAATAGTCAATAAATTAACGGATTCAACGAGTATTTCCATAAACGTTTGTTCAGCCCTTTTGTGGGAAGTACTTAAGGGTTGTAATTGTTAGACACCATTGCAGATGGTATTTAGGACATGTACCTCCTTGGCATACCCACTAATGGCATCCATAATGTATGAGAAAACACCTTTAAGTTGAGAGAAGAATCGAAACATGCTTAAGTGTAGAAATTGCCCGTATGTTCAAATATTGTGAGAGCTAAAACTCAATGTCAGAGGCTAAATTATATTTAGTACCAAAAAGAAAAGTTATAGAGTAGGTTGAGACCTATCAAGGTGAAGGCCATGAAGCTTCCGTGCAAGTTGTGAGAGTTGACCATTGGCTGGGGGATCCATTTCGGTAACATGGCACCTACGTTGACACTTGATGAGTATTCTAGGCGATGTGGCAATGCCACCTAAACCATGATGAGATAAGGTCGGCTTCCATGAGTCTTAGTTAAAATCAAAATTAGTCAGTGCTGGATGTGGAATCAATTTTAACTTTGGTCGACCAAAAAACATCCAATTGTATCATTAAATATACAAAATGAATAATTTGATGATGATTGCATATGCTTGGGAATGTTTTGATAATTATGACAACAAGGGGTACAAATGTGCCATAAATAAAATTTGAAGAGTATTTTATATACACAGTAATAAAATCTTAATCTTTCGCTTTCCGTGTAATCCTTCACTTTAAATATGAGATTTGCCTTCCTCGCAAATGGGTACCCGTGACCCGAATCACAATGGGTTGAACCATATGGACGCGGGTAAATATGACCTGTTTTTTAACGGCTGCGGAATACCTCACCCGTTCCCGCCGGACGCCCATGTATTTATAGAAGGAAAAAGGAAGAAGATTGGATCAATATGGAATGCGTCATGAATAGAGGGAGGAGATCGAATCAACTCTGTGGAGATTCGAAGAAATCTGAGGAGATTCGAACAAATCGGAGTGGTTTGGAGTAGATCGGCATAGGTCGCGAGCAAATTGGACTAGATTGGTAAGAACTAGTATGGCGGCGTAAGGCAGTAATGACGTCAGCGTGTTGTGGTGACGACGTTGGCGTGAAGCAGTGAGACTGTGGCGTGAGACGACACCAAGGGAGATGGGACGGAGATTCCTGGAGAGCGAGCGAGCGAGCGAGAGAGAGAGAGAGAGAGAGAGATGAGATAGATATGATTCAGGAGACAGATGAAACGAGAGAGTGAATGAGTGGGTGGGGATTGAGGGGGAGGGGGACGAGACGGAGAAACAACGTAGTTTTAAAACGAATTACCAAAAGTAAGTGTATAGATTAATTTTTCCTTAAAAAGGAATTCTAGTCAACTAATTGATAATTATGTGACTAATATTTTATTAAAAATTTTCAAAATATAATTTGTAATTACACGTCCAAAATTCAAGATAATTACAAGTCTCTAGATAAATGACTCCTCTAAATAATTATAAGGTCAAAATTTAAGATAAATATAAGTCCTCTATATAAATGACTCGTCTAAATAATTACAAGTCCAAAATTCAAGATTAAATACAAATCATTTAGATAAACGACTCCTACAAATAATTATGTTGGCGTCGCTTTCTACGGTTGTTCACATGTAAAAGGAAAACAAAGTTCAACCTTCGACGCCCCGTTGACCAAGCCAAACGGGTTGCGATTTCAAGAATACTTCCCAAGCCTCTAGCTCGTTATCACTTCCCGAACCCTGGTTCATTAATGTTCCCCGAGCCCGTGGCTCTCTTTAAAGGATAATCCACCTTGAGCCAATGACCTCACTTTTCACAAAAGTGAATCTGGACCCATGGCCCATGCATTGCCCTTTCCCCTAATAGAGGAAAGGACACGTTCCTTTGGAGCCATTGGCTCCACTCCGTTGCCCTAAAGGGACATGTGGTGCCCATCTAGGCCACCTCCCATAATTGGGAATATTTCTAGGCCCAAGGCCCAAGGATGCACGCATCCTTCCTCGGCCTTCTCTCCCCGCTATATAAACAAAACCCTAAGGGTTTTGGGAAGGAGAGGCACTTTTTTTGGAGATCTTAACAGAGAGGGAAAAAAGAGAAAGCATAGGATTCCCTTTCTCCTTCATCTTCATCACCGTTCACTACCAAGGGCAAGGTGAGGATCTCCAGCGACCCTTCATAGCTCTATGAGCTTTAAGAACTACAAGGGTCTGATTCTCCCATGGTGATTTATAGGAAACTCACTAGATGGGTCCAGTCCTTAACACCCTTAACAAACCTTAACAATCCTAATACCTTAAAATCTTAACAGCTTTAACCTTCTAATGGCCTTTATAGCTCCTCTTGAGCCCCCAATGGTCATTTTTTTTACCCTTTTTAGCCTCCTTTGTTTTCACTCCAAAATGGGTTTATGGCCTTGTTCTTCATATGTTCATCTATGTTCTTCATATCCGGACCCATGGTCCATTTTCATATCTGTATTTCACATATTCACCCCCTTAAAACTCATTCCTAATATCCACATATATCCTTTAAGGATCTTAATTGAAGGTATTCTTTGCGCATGGTAATGGATGTAAATAATCATCTCCCTTTAGGATGATGTGGACCTTGAAACCCCTAAATAAAAAATCAAAGAGTTTGCTAACTCAACCCCCGGGAAAATCAGCAAAAAATCTGTCACGCCTAGTGGGATGTTGTTCACCTTCCATCTTTGATTTTTAACCACTCTTTGGGAGAGTTGTTCCTCCCATCATCAAATTCCCTTCATGATTCAGGTCACCATCTCGAGTCACCAAAGTTTCCTTGTGATTTGAGTCACTTACTCGAGTCATGAAATTTCCTTCATGATTGGGGTCACCATCTTGAGTCACCGAAGTTTCCCCATGATTCAAGTCACTTACTTGAGTTTCAAAATTTCCTCATGATTTGAGTCACCAACTCAAGTCACAAAAAAAAAAAAAAAAAACCTTCGTTGCTTGAGTCACCAACTTGAGTCACAAAATTCCTTCGTTGCTCAAGTCACCAATTCGAGTCACGAAATTCCTTTGTTGCTCGAGTCACCAACTCTAGTTACAAAAATTTCCTTGCTGCTGGAGTCATCATCTCGAGTCACCGAAATTCTTTCATTGCTTGAATCACCAATTCAAGTCACAAAATTCCTTTGTTGCTCGAGTAACCTTCTCGAGTCACAAAAGTTTCTTCCTCGCTCGAGTCACCTACTCGAGTCACCATCTCGAGTCACAAATCCTTTTGTCACTCGAGTCACCATTTCCTTCTTTATTTGAGTCACTGTCTCGAGTCATAGAATTTCCTCCTTCCAAGTCAATTGTCTGTTGACTCAAGTCAACTCTCCGGGTCAAACCTTCGTTGACCAAAGCAAATTAAGCAAATATATGTGCGTCTGCCCATATAAAGAGTCAAGAAGAAATAAAATACTAATGATAAATGAAAATGATGGCTATATCTTGCTATAGGGAAAACCATTGGTTAAATTAGGTCGCATGGTTAACCTAGGCCAAAACCTATCTACACCATTCCTTGACCAATGTGTTTAAAGTCCAAGTCTGATTATTTTATGCGAACAATAGATTATCAGTAGTACCATCAACTAATTGAAGTCATTTTTTGACAGGACAAGGACCGCCCATTCGAGCCCGCTCCAGTCAATTAGGGTTGTGGCTCATGACATTGTGGGCCAACTGTTGAAGGATATGGCATAGGGAGGAAAGCCGACCTGTGCTGACGTGCAAATTATGCTAGCCATAAAGCTACCTGCAAAGACTCCCTTGTAGACCAAGGGAGCAGCTAGTGGGAACTCTACCCCACTATTGCTAAGTAACAAATTCATGGTCTTAGCAGGCCTAAAGGAGAAGAACCCGAGGGCAGCAGTGCATATTACCACAAACAGCTGCACTCATATGAGCGGCCCCAAAAAGGCCTCTGTAAAAAGAAGGTAGGGAGGAAAGAAGAGCGCATTGGGGTGCTCAACCTGCCCGATGACGACGACTACCAAAAAGAGTTCGCTTAAGGGTGAACTCTCCCTTACGGCCCAAAAGGAACTCTACAAGGAGCTGCAACTGCCTAAATGCAACTTCGTTTTTGGATCTTTCAGGGGGCTTCTCCCTGAACCCGAACCTGTTACGAGGACATGCTCTGCGGTGGCAACTGGGAGGCGAAAACCATCGGAGGTTGCTACTCCACGACAACGGCTGGGGGTAAGGCCCAACCAACCTGCTCATTCTGATCAACCAAAAAGGAAGAAGCCAGCGTCGATCGCTACCTAGGGCTAAGGTGTAATGACTAATGCCGGAAGCAGCGAGCTACTAGATCTGTCTTCAAGAAGATGAAGCGTAGACAAAAAGGCTTGTTTAAGTTCCTCAAGGACTTTCAAGTGTTCCCTAAGCTAAGGAAAAGGGATATCAAGACTTATAACCCTAAATGAGTCACCCCCAAAAAAAAGAGGTAAAGTGGTATGAGCGGCAATGCCCATCGTTACTTGTAACATGGCTTCACTAGTCACGACGCTGGAGAAAGATGACAGCAAAGCAACAACCGAAGGCGGTGCTCCCCTTACAAACACGAAGAAAAGGCGTTTGCAGTGTGAAAGGAAACAAAAAGAGCTGATTGAGGCTTTAAGGAGCCCTCCAGCTCCCTCAACCATAAGACAGTCGGTGTTTGAGCGTTTGGCACCCCCCGGGTACCAACGCACTTCCGCACTTATGAGGTTGGGACCAAGAGTGCTTGCACTAGAAGTACCAACCACCGATAAAAAAAAATAAAGAGAAGGTGTGTGCTATTAGGTACGAGGCTGGGGGCAACTTTAGCCCTCCTATAGAAGATAAGAAGGGAGGTTCCTCCATGGCGGGTTTCTTCAATACGGTCACATGGTAGTGTGATGTGATATGCTTGAACCCCTTAACCGTCCACCAAGTACGGGAAGAGGAGGAGGAGCCCCAACTACTATCTGTAATGATGGTGTGTCCTAGGGCTCTCGAGATGAAGGTTTCGCAACCTCAATGGAATCGACGGGGTCAACGAACCAAGAGAAAGTCGAAGCGGCAACTCATCGTTCCATCCCTGATGGTTAAAGCCGTTTTTTAAGATACATAAAAGGGGACAATGGATATCAGTATCCCTTAAGACCTGAAGCATCATGTGAACCTAATGCAGACGAGCGCATTCGAGGGCTCGAGGTTGGTGCAACCCAAAGGGATCAGAAAATGGATGAGCTCAGAAATAATATGTAGTGGCTCATACAGTTGGTAGAGGCGCAAATACAAATACAAAGGCAAAACCCGCTCCAAATCGAGCCTCCACCTCCGAGCTAGCCAATGGGAGAAGCCAGCTCTGTTGTTCCCATTAGAATGTTATGGTGTTGTCGTTGTTGGCAAGCCTAATTGGGTGTCTGCATCTCTAGAACATCAAGCTTATTGTCTATAGACGACTTCATGATGTTGGAATAGCATGGAAATGAAGAAGAAGTGGTGACAGAGTGAAATATCCATATAGGTCTCAAACAAGCGATTTTAAGCTTGTTTTGACCTAGTTTGGAGCGGTTATTGATTTGAGGCACTCCAGGTGATCCGATTACCATGGGGAGACACCAGCAGCTATGATATACCATAATAGAGTGGTATGGACACAAATGGGGCAAAGAAAATCGGTTTTGCTCGAAAAGTCATATTGGTGTTCGGTTTTACGCAATTAGACTATATACACCGTTTTGGGCTTACAACAGCTACTTTGAGGTTTGTGGGCTACAATGAAGTTAATATGGACCTAATGGACTATAGTGAGCCCAAGAATCAGCAATGGGTTTATGAAATTCGTGGTGGGCCTTTGGGAAGATCATTTGGTGCCTAATTGTGCAATGTGAAGGACTTGGGCCAACTAATGGGCTTGGCACACAAGGGCAGCAAACTAATCAAGCCCAATGACACTTGGATTAGTCCAAATACTCTTGGACCAAGTCAAAATTTGTGGGAAGATGCCATTCCACTATTTGATCCACCATTGGTGACAAAATCCCCTGATTCGTGGAATGTTGTTTGAGCATTCATGGACCATGTTTGGAGGAGGAATCAATGGCATGTTTTTGGCTAGTGGAGACACCATAAAGAGTCTCCCACCCCTAATTCATGGACTATGTTTCGAGGAGGAATCAATGGCATGTTTTTGGCTAGTGGAGACACCATAAAGAGTCTTCCACCCCAAATTCATGGACCATGTTTGGAGGAGGAATCAATGACATGTTTTTGGCCAGTGGAGACACCATAATGAGTCTCCCACGCCCAAAAACATGGACCATGTTTGGAGGAGGAATTAATGCCATGTTTTTTGGCTAGTGGAGACACCATAATGAGTGACCCTCTCCTAATTCATGGACCATGTTTGGAGGAGTAATAAATTCAACCACTATGCCATGTCTTGGAGACTTTGGAAGGCTATATAAGGAGGGCCTCTCCCTTGGACGAAATACACACCTTCCTTGAGCATTGAGAGAGCATTTGAGCAAGAAAATTGAGAGAAATTCTCCCAAGGTGGTTGAAGAGAGTCTTGTTTGTTCTTGAGCACTCTTAGGGTTTCAAAGGGTTGAGTTTTTGTGAGCTTGGGAAACACTTGTGAGAATTGTGTGTAGAGCTCCCCAAAATACATTTCTGGTGACCCGTGGTAGCGTTTCCATGGCTAGAGAAGGTGGTAGCCTTGGTACGTGTTATGGAGCTTCTTCGAGTACTTTGCGCTCTTCGCGCAACGACAAAGCGCTTGGTTCCGTGAGTTGCTTTTATTATCATTCTAAATTTGTTATTGTTGAAGTTATTGTAAGTTTGTCAACCCTAGTGAAGGGACGACAACATCGTAATTGGTCAATGAGACTGTTGTGTCGCTCTAGTGAAGGGTCCATACAATTATAGTGAATTCGTCGGTGAGGATAGTGAACTCGAACCAGCCAGCCGTGGACGTAGGTTGCACGCATTGTGTAGCTGAACCACGTAAATATTGTGTTTGCGATTGATTGTCTTGTTTACTTGTTTTATACTTGCCGTAACAAGTAAATTTGAAAAGACAAAAGAATTATTAAAGTGCACAGATTCACCCCCCCCTCCCCTCTTAAGGCTTATATTGGGACTAACAATTGGTATCAGAGCTAAGTTGACTTTGAAGGGTTTAACAACCTGTTAGATCGTTAGCTCACAATAGCAAGGCGTGATATGAACTACTCTAGTGTCGGCAAAATGGGTGTTCCTTTGTTTGATGGCTCCAACTACTCAAGTTGGAAAAGTCGAATGAGGAAGCACTTGGGCGCTCTAGGCATTGAAATCTACGACATTGTTCTTAATGAGGGCTACACTCCCCCGGCTAAAGGTGCGGCATGGACGGAGGCTGACAAGAGGGCGTTCGAAACTAATGCTAGAGCTTCAAATGCAATTCTATCCGCCCTTAATGAAGTTGAGTTCTCAAAGGTGAAAAATTGCATGACGGCGAAGGAGACGTGGAACAAACTTGAGAATATCTATGAAGGTGACAGCAAGGTCAAAGAAGCAAAGCTACAAATTTACCGAAGTAAGTTCGAGCAACTAAGGATGAATAACGAAGAATTTATTAAACCTTATTTCAATAGAGTTATAGAAATCGTTAATTGCATCCGTGGATATGGAGAAGATATGACTGATGCTACTATGGTAAAGAAGATCCTAAGATCTTTATCCGAGTTCATATGATCCAAAGGTTTCATCTTTGGAAGAAAGAGACTTAAACACACTCTCTCTGGACACGCTGCAAAGCTTATTAATTACGTATGAGATGAGACGTGTAGGGGCTAGAACGACGAGTAATTCTACATCAACTAAAGAGGTTGCATTCAAAGCCATGAGCAACGCAAATGAGCGGGGAGATTCTAGATCGTCTCAAATTCGAGCAACCAATGAAGAAGAAGACAATATAAAGGCATACATCTCGAGGAACTTCAAGAAAGGAACTGGAAAATACAAAGGTAAACTTCCTTTCAAATGCTTCAAGTGTGGTAAAATTGGCCACTTTGCTCTGGATTGTCTAGAAAATATTAAAGATGGAAGTGACGATGAGAAAGAAGACAACCACAAGAAAAAGTTCCAGAGGTATAAAAAGAAAGGCTATTCTTCGAAAAACGTCAAAGCATTGAAGAATCTCCTTAGCAAAATCCTAGATGGCTCCGATTCATCCAGCAAAGGAGAATCCGATGATAAATCCGAAGATGAAGAGCACATCGCATTCATGGCCTCCAAGACGCAAGAAGATTCTGCGGCAGAAGATGAGGATGCTGAGGTCGACATGCAAGGTGAGATTGAAAGATGTATTGTCGTTGTTTCTCAGCTCAAAATAGAAAAGAAAGCGTTGAAGCGAGATAAAGATGAGCTAGTCAACGAAGTGGGAAGGCTAAAAATCTAATGCGAAGAACATGTAAAGATTTGTGATGATCTTACCATCGAGCTAAACGGAAAGGCTGCCTACATCAACAAACTTGAAGGAGAGCTCTGCACCATCAAACAAAAGGTTAGTGAACAAATGAAAGCATTCAAAGTTAGCTCTTCTTTTGCTTTCAATGATGGTTCGAGCTCTAGTACTACCGTGTTGAATAATTAAGACGAGGCCACACGAAAGCTCAATGAGTGTCTTAGATTGCAAAGACCTCACTCACTTGGAAGACAAGGGATTGGCTTTGAGGAAGATAACTCTAAAACCTCAAAGACCACTACCTTTGTAAAGGAGAAGATTGCAAAGGAGGCGGAGGTTCAAGGAAAGATTCCTACGAGGCTTCCCAAATTCGATATTTGTGGCACTGAACCCGACGAGTTGCAGCAGCCAAAGCCTAAGCAGAAAACCATTCACGCGACAGCATTCAGAGGATATTGCAACTCCTACGGCATTTACGGACATATGGCGAGGAATTGTCGGAGAAGGAAAGTAGCAAGGCCTTATCAACGTGATGCACATTCTGTTCGGCCCTTGAAGAATGGCTATGGACAACGTATAACTCCTCCTCTGAAGTTGTACAACTGGTTCCAGGTACTTGAATAGAAGGAGTTATTTGCCATATATGCAACTAAGTGGGGCATTATGCTCGAAATTGCATGACATTCATTCCAAGTCCCTACAAAAATGGAATGAATAGTCAAGTGCAAGCAAAGTGCGCAAAAATATGCCAAAACCACTCATGAAGTTTGAAAAGAAGGCAATCGCGATGGAACAATGTGAATAAGCGAACGTGGTGGAAGTTGCACTCAAGGCAACTACAAAGAATTCACGTTGGATCCTTGATAGCAGTTGCAGCCGACATATGACGGGTGACGCAAAGCTACTCCTAAGTGCTACTGATGCGGCAAGTGGAAAGGTGAAATTTGGCAACGATGACTCTTTGAAAATTAAAGGAAAAGGGGTTACGAAAATCGATGGGGGCAAAGTTTACATCTAAGGAGGTAGTGCTTGTGGAAGGCCTCAAATATAATCTATCGAGTGTTAGCCAACTATGTGAATCAGGTTATGAAGTGATATTCACAAGTAAAGGCTGCATAGTGAAGAAGGCTGGAAGCACAATCGTGGTGGCGGGCTCAAGAACGGAAGGCAATTCGTACCAACTAGGAGACAAAGACAACACCTGTTTGATCGGCGTGGAAGATCAAAATCAGCTATGGCATCAACGACTTGGGCACATAAATCAAAAAAGCATGAGAGAATTGTCCATACAAAAGGCGATCAGTAATCTTCCAGAAATAAGATGGGACAGAGAAACCATTTGCGAAGCATGTCAAAAGGGAAGATGGCACAATTCCCTCATAGAGTGAAAGAGCATAATTCCTCCAGCTTGCTGAGCCTGGTACACACGGACTTGTGTGGACCTATGTGAAACAAAGGTACAAACGGCGAATTATATTTCATGTTGCTGATAGATGATTATAGCCGCATGACATGCATTATACATCTCCGTCATGAGAATGAAGTATTTAAAGGCTTCAAAAGCTACAGGAAACGGATAGAGAAACAGTTTGGCAAGAAGATCAAAGCATTAAGGTTCGATCATCGTAGCGAATTCACATCCAACGAATTCGAATCATATTTGGCAAACCATGGCATCATGCATCAGCAATCGAGTGTGAGAACACCTCAACAAAATGGTGTTGTCGAAAGGAAAAATAGAGCCGTTATTGAGATGGCGAGGACGATGCTAATCGAGAGCGGTGTTCAGGTGAAGTTTTGGAAGGAAGCCACCGAAGCAGCGGTATACTTGCAGAATTGAACGTTGTTGCGGCCTAAGTCTAGCAAGACTCCATATGAGATGTGGAATGGAAGAAAGCCTACTGTGAAATACTTTACAGAATTTGGGAGTCTTTCTTTCATCAAAAACAAGGATGAGTCGCTCGAAAAATTCAAGGAAAGAGCTGACGAGGGAATCTTTCTCGACTACTCACAAAGAAGCAAGGCATATCTATGCTACAATCAACGGCTTAAACGGACGGTAGAAAGCTGTGATGTCAAAGTTGTGGAAAATGACTCCAATTCGGCAAATGAGAGGTATGTTACTCCTTTAGATATTCCACCAAAAGGGGATGACATTATAAAGGAATCACGTGACAAAGAAAGCACGGAAGAATTGGAGATTGCTAATGATTCGGAGGATGAAAGTGACAACGTCACTCAAGTACCCAATATTAGAAATGCAAAGAAGTCCAAAGAGAATTGGACTAAAGAACAAGTCGAGAATTCGAGGAGATGCGAAATGGGACATTTCCACATTATTAGAGACGTTGATGCACTAATTCAGACACGGCGAAAGGCGAAGAATATAAGTGCAACATCCCTAATCTCATAGGTCAAGCCCAAAAACGTGATTGAAGCTCAGGAGGACGAGCATTGGGCAAAGGCTATGAATGAAGAATTGGATCAAATCGAGAAGAACTGTACATGGGAATTAGTGCCTAGACCAGCTGGGAAGAACATCATCGGAACTAAATGGGTCTTCCGGAACAAATTGAACGAGGATGGCAAAGTTGTTTGCAACAAGGCAAGGTTAGTATGCAAAGGCTATTCTCAAATTAATGGAATAGATGTTGATGAGACCTTTGCACCTGTGGCAAGACTTGAGGCAATTCGGCTATTCCTTGCTGTGGCTGCACAAAGAGGATACACCGTGTTCCAAATGGATGTCAAATCAGCATTCTTGAATGGAGACTTAAAAGAAGAGGTGTACATTGAACAACCCGACAGCTTTGTTCTAGGCGATGACGAGAACAAAGTATGCAAATTAAAGAAGGCATTGTATGGCCTTAAGCAAGCACCTCGAGCATGGTACTCAAGACTTGACACATATCTTCGCAAGCTAAAGTTCAAGAAGGGAAGCGTTGATAGCAACTTGTACGTGCGGAACAGTGACGAAGGGCAATTGGTCATTGTCGTCTACGTCGACGATATCATATTCGGAGGCGATAAGGAAAAGTTATGCCATGACTTTGCCTTGAAGATGAAGAATGAGTTCGAGATGTCTATAATTGGTGAACTCTCCTACTTTCTTGGTTTACAAGTCTCTCAACGTAATGATGGACTTGTCATCTCATAAGTCAAATACGTCAAAGAACTTCTGAAGAAGTTCGACATGGCGGAGTGTAAACCGGTGAGTACTCCTATGCCTACTGCATGTAGATTGAGCAAGGATGAAGATGGAAAAGGCGTTGATCAAAAGGTGTATAGAAGTATGATTGGGAGTCTTCTATATTTGACGGCTACTCAACCCGACATTTACATTCCGTGTGTCAAACAGCGAGATATCAAAGTAATCCCAAAGAATCGCACCTGGTAGCCGTGAAACGAATCCTTCAATACATTCGAGGTACGTCTGATTTAGGGCTATGGTATACTAAAAATGATGGTATCAGATCGATTGGGTATAGTGATGCTGATTGGGCTGGCTGCACTGATGATCGACGATCCACCTCGGGTGGTGCATTCTTTCTTGGAAAGAAGTGTGTTTCTTAGCCCAGCAAGAAACAAGATAGCGTATCATTGAGTACAACAGAAGCCAACTATGTGGCGGCAACATTAGCATGCACGCAAGTCATATGGATGCGCCAACAATTGCTTGACATGGTTGATGAGGTACGATTGCCTATGTCTATTATGTGTGATAACAAAAGTGCTATCAGCTTAGGCAAAAATCCTGTTCAACACTCAAGATTGAAGCACATCGATATTCGGTATCACTTTCTTAAAGAGAAGGTTGAAGAAGGAGTGATTCTAATGGAGTATGTGCCCACGGAAGAGCAAGTTGTTGATATCTTCACAAAACCATTGCCAACAGCGACATTCGAGAAGCATCAATTGAGCCTCAGAGTTCAACCCATTCCATCCAACTAGAAAGGGATGGGTTCGCATAATGATTCGTTGCTCTTACCTTCCTTTGAAATGGTTGTCAAAGGGGGAGAAAGTTGCTGATTTTGGGAGGAGATACTAGAAGAGCATAAAAGAGTGCATATATGCAGGGGGAGTAGCGGTATTATTAGCGCAGCGGCTAAAGGGGAGTTCATGGCTCGAAGAGGAGAGCATCTCTCAAGGGGGAGTCTAAATTGAAAGAGGACCCCAAAGATATCCCAAAATGCATGTAGGTTGCCAACAATTCCAAAGGGGGAGATTGTTGTTCCCATTGGAATGTTATGGTTTTGTCATTGTTGGCAAGCCTAATTGGGTGTTTGCATCACTGGAACATCATGCTTATTGTCTATAGATGACTTCATGATGTTGGAATAGCATGGAAATGAAGAAGAAGCGGTGACAAAGTGAAATATCCATATAGGTCTCAAACAAGCGATTTTAAACTGGTTTTGACCTAGTTTGGAGTGGTTATTGATTTGAGGCACTCCGGGTGATCTGATTACCATGGGGAGACACCAGCAGCTATGATATACCATAATAGAGTGGTATGGACACAAACGGCGCAAAGAAAATCGGTTTTGCTCGAAACGTCATATTGGTGTTCGGTTTTGCGCAATTAAACTATATACACCGTTTTGGGCTTACAACAGCTCCTTTGAGGTTTGTGGGCTACAATGAAGTTAATATGGACCTAGTGGGCTATAGTGAGCTCAAGAATCAACAATGGGTTTATGAAATTCATGGTGGGCCTTTGGGGAGATCATTTAGGGCCGAATTGTGCAATGTGAAGGACTTGGGCCAACTAATGGGCTTGGCACACAAGGGCAGCAAACTAATCAAGCCCAATGACACTTGGAGGAGTCCAAATACTCTTGGACCAAGTCAAAATTCATGGGACGATGCCATTCCACTATTTGATCCACCATTGGTGATAAAATCTCCTGATTCGTGGAATGTTGTTTGAGCATTCATGGACCATATTTGGAGGAGGAATCAATGGCATGTTTTTGGTTAATGGACACACCATAAAGAGTCTCCCAACCCTAATTCATGGACCATGTTTGGAGGAGGAATCAATGGCATGTTTTTGGCTAGTGGAGACACTATAATGAGTCTCCCACCCCCAAAAACATGGACTGTGTTTGGAGGAGGAATTAATGCCATGTTTTTTGGTTAGTGGAGACACCATAATGAGTCACCCTCCCCTAATTCATGGACCATGTTTGGATGAGTAATAAATTCAACTACTATGCCATGTCTTGGAGACTTTTGAGGGCTATATAAGGAGGGCCTCTCCCTTGAATGAAATACACACCTTCCTTGAGCATTGAGAGAGCATTTGAGTGAGAAAATTGAGAGAAATTCTCACAAGGTGGTTGAAAAGTATCTTGTTTGTTCTTGAGCACTCTTAGGGTTTCAAAGGGTTGAGTTTGTGTGAGCTTGGGAAACACTTGTGAGAATTGTGTGTAGAGCTCGCCAAAATACATTTCTGGTGACCCGTGGTAGCGTTTCCGTGGCTAGAGAAGGTGGCAGCCTTGGTAGGTGTTATGGAGCTTCTTCGAGTACTTTGCGCTCTTCGTGCAACGACAAAGCGCTTGGTTTCGTGAGTTGCTCTTATTATTCTAAATTTATTATTGTTGAAGTTATTGTAAGTTTGTCAACCCTAGTGAAGGGACGACAACATCGTAATTGGTCAATGAGACTGTTGTATCGCTCTAGTGAAGGACCCATACAATTATAGTGAATTCGTTGGTGAGGGTAGTGAACCCGAACCAAGCCGTGGACGTAGGTTACACGCATTGTGTAGCTGAACCACGTAAATATTATGTTTGCGATTAATTGTCTTGTTTACTTATTTTATACTTGCCGTAACAAGTAAATTTGAAAGGACAAAAGAATTATTAAAGTGCACTAATTCACCCCCCTCCCCTCTCAGGGCTTATATTGGGACTAACAAGCTCGCCCAGAACGTCAAGGCCATCATTAGCACCGAGGGTGGCAGCTCAAGGACAGGCATATGTCTTTTGGGCAGCCTAAGAAGCAAGGAATGTGGACAAAGGAAAAGAGAGGGTGCCATCTCCTCCACAACAACCGGTTTTCCAGTACCCTCCATCATAGTATGAACAAAGGCCGCCATTAGTAACACCTGTGCGGGTCCCACCAGAAATGCCAACTCCAATGTCAAAACAATAGGCCACGTCACCCCCATGGCAATTCGCTATCAACTTGGAAATGCAAGGGGGGTATACCGCATTCCAATTTGTGGAGTTGGCTAAAATAAAGCAATAACTAAATCCACTCACCAACATGCGCACTGCAGTCGAACCTGAACGGAAACCACATCCGTCTTGGGTTAACCAAACTCCACTTTCGCCAAAGTACAGTTATCCAACCATTACCATGTTTGACGGAACGGGTGACCAAGAACAACACCTGACTCATTTTACGTCAAGGTGTGGACCTGCTTTCGGCACACCTAAGCAGCAATAGGCTTTGAAATTGAGGACATTCGTTCAAACGCTGAAAGGCCCTGCGTTTGTATGGTACAATAACTTGAAACTAGGGTCCATTCAAAGCTAGGACGACCTTCGCAGATAATTCATGTACCAGACAGCGAGAAAATGAGTCTGCAACTGAATTTATAGCAAGGTGGAAAGGACTATCATATTCCTGCCAGTATCATCTACCACAAGAAGAGTTACAAAAGATGTGCATTCAAAATCTGCAGCCAGACATTGCCATTACACTCATTCCCCACTCTTTACTTGAACGGTTTAGGGACTTGAGCGAGAAGGCCCATAACCTCGAAGATTCATTCAGAAAAAATGGGCTTTGAGTCTCGACAAGCAACAAATATCAACAAAAAATCAAAGATTGAGGCAGTCGTGGTCAATTTTAGGCCCACACCGCCCCCAAAGAAATTTCCTAGAAGAAAGGAAAAAGTCTGTGTACTCGTTCAAGGATGACCAAGTACTCAAATTCTTCCTTGATCTGCTCAAGCAACGAGTTCTGGAGTTGCCCCCAAGTAGGCAGCCCGAGGGGGCTGATAAGGTGGATCATCCGAAATATTGCCCTTATCACTGAATTGTGAGCCACCCGCTTAGGGAATGTTTCGTCTTCAAAGATTTGGCTAAAAAGGCAGATTAATGATGGACACCTAGAACTACTAGACCCTCCCATGACGATCAATGTCATAACTATGGTCTCGCAGCCAACACACGAGGAGCCAGTCCCTGAGGCGTAAAACTAAAGGGAGTGGGAAGTGGTTAACCACTCAAGCAATTAAAAATGGAAAAAGTGGATGGCTCAGAAAACCCTAAATCGAGCTTAGTTCATCATGGACAAGCACATTAAAAACAAAAAGGTTAAGGAAGCAAAAGGGGTCGCTAGCGCCGCAACACTAGCCCCCTTTACCCAAAAGGAAAAGAAAAAAGATAGAAGGCAAGTTGAAGAAGTATCGTAACCGTCGCAACAACTTATCATGCTAGGGGACTTCATCTCAAAAGGAAACAAATCAAAAGGCCCTGTTAAAAAATCCAAGCCTAAAGAGTTTTGGGACCTGCCCGTGACATCAGTTAATGTCATTAAATTAACTGATGGACGTGGGTAGAACACTCTTTGATAAGCACTACAGTCATACCAAAAGCATGAAGAAACCAAGCGGTCAGGCCCTTTGCCTACCCAGTAGCCAAACACGGCTCAACCCTTGGTAGGAGCCTTGATCGGTGTACCAATTCAGTAAGCTAAGGAAAAGGGGCTCTCTCATGATGAAGTAGGGAAGGAGCCCGAAAAAATGGTCCTTAAACCCCAACAAGCTTAAACATCGACCAAACCGCATTTGGTCAAAGTAAAGGAGTCATTTTGAAAAAAGGAGGCTGGCTCTACTCAACCAATCAAACTCGACATTCTGGCTCAGTTTATAAGGTTGCCCGCTCATCTCAGCATATTTGAAGCTTTAAAACTGTCCAAGGAAGCATGAGAGTCTATCATAACCTCGTTGTCAGCACCGGATGACTACACCCCACAAATGGAGGCACACGACTGTAACTACCCCGTGATGTTCTTCGACGCTGAATAGGTCGTGCGTAACACGGATCGCAACCGACCTTTATACATCTCTGGCCTCGTGGACAATTCTAATATTAACCAAGTGCTGGTAGACAACGGCTCAGGGGTTTACATCATCCCTAAGAAGACTCTACTTCATTTGGGGTACATTACCGCCCAATTAAAGTCATCGCGCATGGTAATTCAAGGTATGATAAAAACGAGCAAGTCCATTAAGGAGCATCGAACTCCCAACGAAGTTCAAAGACCTTGTAGCAATAATGGAGTTCATGGTTATTTCACAGGATACATCATTTAATGTCTTTTTTTGGAGACCGTGGCTCCATCATCATGCTGTTATTCCTTCGTCATTCCATTAATGTTTCAAGTATGCTATAAACGGTGGGAAAGGAACCATTTAAGGGGATCGGACTCCATTCGAGCCATGGGAAGCCAAGTACGCTGACGCAAGCTTCTATATGCAAGACACATTGCTGCACACAAGCGTAAGCAAGTGTCCTGCCCCAACTAACTTCGTGGTATCAGAATCGACCCCATGGGCAGACCTCCGCGATAGTTTCGGTTGGCCAATAAACATCGTGGAGAGCTCGCCCTTCAAAGACACCCATCAGTCCATAGTCCCCGATAAGGGAAACGATGGACCCATCATCTTCCACTCCTATGGGAGCCTCCCCCAAAGGGCGGAGTTGGTTCCGCACTGCCGGTTTAGAGGACCTCGACATTATGATGGAAAATTTCTTCAACCACCTACAAAAGTATGTCCGGCAAAAGACTGGAGGCTTGGGATATAATGCCATAACGGTTAACGTAGTGCAGATCTTAACCCTTCAAGGGATCCCAGAGTCTGGAATAGAGGAGATAGGGCCGAATGAGGAAACTCTGCCAAACATGGAGCAAGCTCTGAAAGCAATGGAAGATGGGATCTCCACTACAGTGGATGCTTTAAAAAAACTTAACCTAGGGGACAAGTCTAACCCTAGGCCTACCTTTATCAGCTCCAACATGCCAGAAGATGAATAGACAAATTATGTAGAATTCCTAAAATGAAATAAAGACATATTCGTTTGGAATTATTCAGAAATGCCCGGTCTGGATGCTTCAGTGGTGATGCATAAATTGGACATATCACTTAACCATAACGAGTACAAGCAGCCCCCTCGATGGTCTCACCCTTCTCTTGCTGACAAAATAAGGGTAGAGGTGGACAAACTCATCAAAGCGAATTTCGTACGAGAAGTTCAATACCTTAAATGGTTGTCTAACATCGTCCCAGTTAAAAAGAAGAATGGACCAATCAGAGTCTGCATCGACTTTCGAGATGTTAATAGGTCATGTCCAAAGGATGACTTCCTGCTGCCTATACCTGAACTATTGGTTGATGTTGTGATAGGCTTTTGGGTGCTCTCCTTCATGGATGGGTACTCGGGCTATAACCAAATCAAAATGTCACCCGAAGATAAAGAATCTACTGCTTTTTAAGCACCATAAGGGAATTTCTATTACAAGGTGATGCCCTTTGGACTCAAGAACGCTAGAGCAACATATCAAAGAGCCATAACCAAGGTTTTCTTGGGAATGCTAGGGAAAACCGTCAAGTGCTATGTTGACGACCTCATGGTAAAGCCTAAGGACCGTGAAAACCATGTTAACGATTCAAATCAAGTATTCTGAAGGCTGTGGCAATATAACCTCAAGATGAATCCACTCAAGTGTGCTTTTAAGGTATCCTCCGAAAAATTCTCATGATTTTTCGTTCATTATCAAGGGATTGAAGTCGATCCAGCTAAAATTTAAGCCATTTTAAGGATGCTGCCACCTTCAAGTCAAAAGGAGCTGAAAAGCTTCCAAGGCCAGTTAGCATTCATACGACGGTTCATATCAAACCTCGCTGGAAGGTGCCAACCCTTCTCCAGGTTGATAAAGAAAGGGGCTCCCTTTGAGTGGACCCCCAAATCTCAAAAGGCGTTTGACAGCCTGAAAGACTACCTGACTAACCCACTAGGGCTATCAAGCCCAGTCCAAGAGTGACCATTGATTCTCTACATAACAGCGTTAGAACGATCACTTGGGTCACTCTTGGTTCAAAAGAATGAATAGGGCAATAAGGTAGCACTTTACTACCTCAGTCGCACTATGCTCCCCACTAAGGAGAAGTACACGCCGATTGAGAAATTATGTCTTGCACTAGTATTCTCCATCCAAAAACTGTAACACTACATGCCGTAACACGAGACGACCTTGATATCAAGAGCTGATCCTCATAAGTATATCCTGAGTAGTCTAATGCTAACGAGATGCCTAGCAAAATGGGCTGTCCTACTTCAACAATTCCCAATTACATATGTGCTGCAAAAGGTAGTAAAAGGACAAGCCCTTGCAAATTTCTTGGTAACTCACCCGATGCCCAAATTAAGCTATGAGGAGTTAGATTTGCCCGACGAAGATGTAATGTTCACTGAAGAATAAGGCCCTTGGGTTATGCTTTTTGACGACACAACATGAAGCCCTAGTGGGAAGAGACAGGATGACCCAAAGCTAAGCCAATCAAGTGTGGGGATCATGTTCGTTACCCCAAATAATATCATCATCCCTTTTTCTTCCCAGTTGGCGGAAGGATGCACTAATAATGAAACGGAATACCAAGCCCTAATCATTGGCCTTGAGTTAGCCCTTCAGCTTCCTATTATGGACTTAGTCATCAAAAGGGATTCCGAGTTAATTATAAAACAAATTCAGGGTGAGTATAGTATCCGCAAGCGCTCGCTCGCACCTTACCAAGCAAGGGTCAAAGAGTTGCTAGCACAGTTCTTCGGAAAGCTTCAGTTTGTGCATATTCGAAGACCTGCTAATTCGCCAGCCAATACACTTGCCGCCCTAGCCGCGTCTTTAAAATTCCCTCACGAAGGCAACATCCTAGTAAAAGTCACCAAAAGACGATTACTTTTGCCTCTTCCAAACATGAAAGAAGCAGGCGAGATCATCGTTTACAAGCCATGCTTACTAGTGGAGACTAAAGCGCCAGTTGTACCCCAGGAAGACTGGATATCGCCCCTACTTGAGTACTTGGTGCACGGTAGTCTCCCAATTGATAAGATCGAAAGAGATCATGTTCAATAGCGCGCCCTCAACTTCACTACCCAAAAGGGGCCTAGTTGGGAAAATGTGTTTTACAAACGCGGTATTGACGGAATTCTCCTAAGATGCCTTAATAGTCAAGAGGCTACCAAGGCGATGCAAGAAGTACATTCGGGGGTCTGCGGCGCTCACCAAACTGGAGTCAAACTCCAACAGCAGTTGAAGCAAATAGGATATTATTGACCCACCGCCACCCAAGACTGTGCGAATTACGCCAAGAAATGTGACGAGTGCCAAGAATTACATCAAACAACCCCCTGAATACTTGCACACGACGCGGTATTCATGGCCGTTCACCACTTAGGGTTTGGATGTCATGAGACCCTTCCCCATCACAACTGCCAAGCAGTATCGATTTATCATCGCTGGTACAGAGTTTTTCTCTAAGTGGGCAGAAGTGATACCCCTTAAAATACTAACCGCCCAAGCAATCATTGCATTCGTAAATGCGCACATCCTGCACCGCTATGGCACTCCGCACACCATCCTTTTAGACAATGGAACTAATTTCTGATCCGATGACGTTAGCAGGTCTTATGGCAAAAACAATATTGCTTCTAATCACTCTTCCAGATACTATGCTGCGACAAATTGCCAAGTAGAAGCATTTAACAAGACTCTGTCCAACATCCTTAACAAAATGGTGGACAGAAATAAGAAGGCTTGGCCAGACCGGTTGCTTAATGCCTTATGGGCTTACCGAACCACCTTTCGGACACCAACTCAGGCTCTGCCATATTCCTTGGTATTCGGAATTGAAGCCGTGCTTCGTATTAAAGTTCAATTTCCCTCTCTATGAGTGGAGGTGCACGACAAAATAACCGACAACGAGCACACTAAGGTGCGCCTCGCTGAATTGGAATCCATGGATGAAAAACGCCTAGTTGCGCTCTAACATCTGGAGAGATATCAAAAGTGAATGACAGCCGCATTCAACAAAAGTGTACAACTGCGGTTTATTTGACAAAGGAGAATTGGTGTTGGCCCTTGCCCTACCAATTAGTCAGTTAAAGAAGCCAGCTAAGCTAGAACCTAAATGGGAAGGACCTTACACCATTCATAATGTCTACTCAAAAAGGGTATTACCTTTTTATAACTCATGATGGTGAGCTCGTAGCTGGTCCAACCAATGCTCGCTTCCTAAAAGAATACTATACCTAAAGCATTACGGTGCTCTGGTACGAGCCTAAACTGCCACACGCTCTAGAAAGAGCCTAAACTATAACCCTCCAAGAAGAGCCTAAACTATAATGCTCCGAAAAAAGCTTAACCTATCACACTCCTAGGCATGAGTCTAAACTTCACAATGCTCTCGAACATGAGCTTAAGCCGCATAATACTCCTAAGCATGAGCTAAAATTGCCCATTGCTCCAAAATGAGCTTAAACTACCATTTCAAAACTACGTAGGCTTAATTCTTTATGGGATACGTAGGTAACCTATGGGCTCAGCTGTGCACTTCATCGTAGCGCAAGGCGTCCCAGTGGTGCACACCATACATCAGCCTCACCACTCCTAGGCATGAGTCTAGACTATGCAACACTCCCAGACATGAGCTTAAACTGTGCAATGCTCCTAAGCACGAGCTAAAACTGCCTATTGCTTCGAAAGGAGCTTAAACTACCTTTTCAGAACTACGTGGGCTTAATTCCCTTATTAGGATATGTAAGACGTTCTTCACCGAACCCAACCGCCAAAAAAAAAAACAAAAAAAACAACAACACTATTCACGGGTGACTCAAACACCATACATTGTGGGTGACTCGAACACCGTACATTCTTGGTGACTCGAACATCGTACATTTTTGGTGACTCGAACACCGTGCATTTTGGGCGACTTGAACACCGTACATTCTTGGTGACTTGAACACCATACATTCTTGGTGACTCGAACACCGTACATTCTTGGTGACTCGAACACCGTGCATTTTAGGTAACTCAAACATGTGCATTTCGTCTCCCCCTCCCTGACCCAAAGGGTCACTTCACGTTAAGTGCAAATCGGCCCTGCTAGTAGCCTTTTGGGACGTGCCCATTGGGCTGTTTCAAGGGGGATCTTTTCCCTAGCGTGCCAAGCACGTGCTCCCTCATCCCTTTGGGATAAATTGCGTTAGAATCATCACAGTAAATAAATAAAATCACCCGTAACAAGTAAATAAAATCGCGACGATCTTTGGAGGGGTTGTAGTTCGAAACCCTAAATGCATTAGTGCTCTAAGCTCCGAGCGGGCATTTGTTGGCGTCGCTTTCTGTGGTTGTTCACATGTAAAAGGAAAATAAAAAATTCAACCTACGACACCTCGTTGAACAAGCCAAACAAGGTGGGATTTCAAGAACATTTTCCGAGCCCCTACCTCGTTAACACTTCCCGAACCCTGGTTCGTTAACATTTCCCGAGCCCATGGCTCTCTTTAAAGGATAATCCACCTTGGGCCCACGACCCCACTTTTCACAAAAGTGAATTTGGGCCCATAGCCCATGCGTTGCCCTTTCCCCTAATAGAGGAAAGGACACGTCCTTTTGGAGCCACTGGCTCCACACGTGGTGCTCATCTAGGGCACCTCCCATGATTGGGAATATTTCTGGGCCCAAGGCCCAAAGATGCTCGCATCCTCCTTAGCGTTCTCTCCCCACTATATAAACAAAACCCTAAGGGTTTTGGGAAGGGGAGGCACTTTTTTTAGAGATCTTAACAGAGAAGGAAAAGAGAAAAAGCACAGGATTCCCTTTCTCCTTCATTTTCATCACCGTTCACTACCAATGGCGAGGTGAGAATCTCCAGTGACCCCCCATAGCTTTATGAGCTTTAAGACCTATATGGGTTTGATTCTCCCATAGCGATTTGTAGGAAACCCACTAGATGGGTCTGGCCCCTAACACCCTTAACAAACCTTAACAACCCTTAACAACCCTAATACCCTAAAACCCTAATAGTCTTAACCTTCTAATGGCCTTTATAGCTCTTATGGAGCCCCTAATGGCCACTGTTCGCCCTTTTTAGCCTCCTTTGTTTTCACTTCAAAATGGGTCTATGGCCCTATTCTTCATATGTTCATCTATGTTCTTCCTATCTGGACCCATGGTCCATTTTCATATCTGTATTTCATAGATTCATTTCCTTAAAACTCATCCCTAATACCCACGCATATCCTTTAAGGATTTTAATTGAAAGTATTCATTGCCCATGGCAATGGATGTAAATAATCATCTCCCTTTGGGATGACGTGGACCTTGAAACCCCTAAATAAAAAATCAACGAGTTTGCTAACTCAACCCCCCAAAAAATTGACAAACAAATTACAAGTCCAAAATTCAAGATAACTATAAGCCTTCTAGATAAATGACTCCTCTGAATAATTACAAGTCCAAAATTCAAGACAATTACAATTCTCTAAATAATTGCATGTCCAAAATTCAAGAAAAATCAATTATCCACCAAAATAAATGTTAAAATGTTTAGAAATATTTTGGGCTTTTTCCAAAGAAGTTTAACATTTATTTTGGTGGATGTTGGCAAGTTGACCTTTTAATCAATAACATATAACTTCATGGTCTCATTAACCAAGTCTCTATAACATATAACTTCATGGTCTCATTAACCAAGTCAATAGAGAATTGCCCCATTTTTAAGCCTATGGCTCAAATTCCTAAGGGGATATCCTCTTATTTGGGTCCTTGGTCCACTTTTTCTGAGCTTATGGATCAATCCCTTCATGGGATCCCTTTTTGGTCCACGGTCCATAGGTTCATCCTTTTTTAGGATTTTATCACTCACTCCTTTTTTGAAGGAAGGGAACTTGGGCCTAAGGCTCAGGTAGGATGTGACGCATCCTACCTGAGTCTTCATAAGTAAAACTCTAGGATTTCGCAAGAGAGATTTCTTCTAAAAAGAACAGAGGGAAGAGATAGGAAGAATAAGAGAGAAAATCAAGGTTACTCTATGCTTTCCTCCACCAAACCATCACCAGCAGTGCCATCAATGGCAGGGTGTGCTTTGCTCTATCATCCCCCAGAACTATATGTGTCTAATTCTCTTATGAAGATATGTAGGAAACCCTATGGGTCTAGCCCCTTATAAGCCAAAAGGCTCTTCATTCCTGCTTCTTTTTCTTTCTTTCGTCTCCTTTATCATTTTCTTTTTCTTTTTCAATTCTAGATTTATGATCTTTTTTGTTAATGGAGTCATCAATTCCATTGACCTTCATTATAAGATCTTAATTGAAGGTATTTCATGCCTAAGGCATTGGATGCAAACAGTCATCATCCTTTAGGCTGATATGTACCTGAACCCCCAAATCAAATAATAGACGAGTTTGCAACTCTTGTTTTTCCCGTAAACAAGTCAAGCACGTCCGATGGAACTAAGTTTACCTTCCATCTCTGATGTCGTGATTCCATTTTGGGGACATTTTCTAGATTTTCTCCTAGCTCAAACCATTGCTTCTATGGAGAAAGTCCACCAATTCAAAACTTCTGTTTAGGTTAGAGAAATTACATACTAATTTGAACCATGGGTTCACCCTTTGGATTTGAAGTCCTCTCGAAGGTTTTCTCGATTTGAACCGTTCGTTCTACAAGAAAAACTCACTTGATTAGAACTCCCTATTTAGATCAGAGAAAACTCACTTCATTTGAACCACTCGTTTGAATAGAAGAAAATCCACCTGATTCAAACCACATTTTTGAATCGGAGAAAACTCACCTAATTCGAACCACTTGTTTGAATAAGAGAAAGCCCACATAATTCGAACCTATCTGTTCGAATCAAAGAAAATTCACCTGATACAAACTAGCTGATCGAATCAAAGAAAAACCACCTGTTCAAATAAAAGAAAACTCACCTGATTCGAACTCCCCATTTGAGTCAAAGAAAATCCTCCTGATTTGAACCACCTATTCGAATAAAAGAAAACTCACTTGATTTAAACCACTTATTGGAATTAGAGAAAATTCACCTATTTCGAACCACCTGTTTGAATCAGAGAAAACTCACTTGATTCGGACCTCCTATTTGAATTAGGCAAAACCACTCTAATTCGAACCTTCTGTTCAAGATTCCAGAAAAATAAAAAATAAAAATAATAAAACCATTTAGATCATTCTAGAATACGTACTACATTCCAAAACAACCATTCATTCAAAACTCACGCTAATTCTAATCTCCTAATTTAATTGGAGAATGCATCCTAATTTGAACCCATGGTTCACCTTTTATCCCATTAGGGTCCCATTAATCTGAACCCATGGTTCACCTCACGCCCTTATGGAGTCTTTCTAAGTTGAACCCATAGTTGACCTCTTACCCTTATGAGATCCTCCTAATTCGAGCCGAGGGTTCATCTCTCACCTTTGTGGAGCTTTTCTAGTTCAAACCCATAAATCAACTCTATTTGAATTTCATGTTCATTCTAGGCCTATGATTCACTCTATTGGGATATTCCCAATTCGATCCCTATGTGCATGTTTAGTTCAGCATGTTTAGTATTTGGACTAATCAAATGATCATTTGAAATTGATACACACCCATTCCTTGTATTATCAGGATGACAATCAAGAAGGCTACTACGAGACATGCCAACCTGGCTGGTTTGAAGACCAAGGCTATGGCTCGAGGCCTGGTGAGCCAGCTAATGAAGAACATACAACAAGGTGAAAAGCCTACCATGGCCACTGCTCAGGTCACGTTGACAACAAGTAAGGAATTGCTTCTCCCTAAGAAGGGAAGGGCCACACATAGCGTGGGTCACTCTGTATCCACTCATAACCAGTTCCAGGTTTTTGTGAGCCGAAAAGACTAGAAAGTGGCTAGGCCATCCGCACCAACTGCCATGCAGACAACCACCTAGGACCAAAAAAGACCCACATGAGAAGGAATGAAAGGAAAAAATCCGAGTGCCTATCCATCCTTACTCCAGCTAATGAAGGAAGCCAACCCAATGGAAGGCTTACCGTCGAAGAGGAAAGGAGGGTATGCAACAACTTGAGATTGCTTGAATGCAGTTCCATATTTGGGGCATTTGGAGAACTCTCTAAACCTAGAGCTGCCGCAAAACCCTCATGGGGAATCACGATCAAGGTTGGGGCCAACCCCAAGGCAGTGGTTGCTAAGGTAACCCACTCTATTCTAAAGACTGGGAGTAGAAACCAACTGCAGGTCTCAAGACAAAAGCTATCTGAAAGTAATAAGCACGCAGAAGCAGATAATGGTGCTAAACCACGAAACAACTCCAGAGGCCAGCGCCGGGGGCATCCAGCTACGACTCTGACATTCGGACTGCAAGGAGACAAGGAAACCAAGCTGTAAGGCTTACTTAAGTCCCTACAGGACCTTAAAATTAATCCATACACCTAGTTTGTTGAATTTTTTAAAACTATATTATTTCAGGATTTTTTATTTTATTTTTTATGACGAGATAGAGAGTGGTGATTCAAATTTAATAGACAGGTGCCCGCGGGCATCCGCCAGTTGAAGAACCCGTTTTTCAACGGGTTTTGAAACATGAACCCATTACCCACACGTTTTGTGAGTGCCCCATGGGTCCAAGTCCGTTTTGCCAGGTCTACTCCCAAGCATCCTTAGAACAATAATCATAGAAATAATAATATGAATAATGATGCAAACTGGGAAAAAGCACAAGCAATAGAATCATCAAGGAGGATGCAAACATTCTGTGACAATCAACTTCTTTCCTTGTACCGGAGAGAACATTACTCAGAGGTGGCAGAGTGGTCTTGCAGCCATAAAACACTGAGATAATCATAAGAAGAAGAAATATTTCCAACAGCTTCAGGCATCAAAAGGTCACATCCGATCAGAAATGTAGTGAGCCAGAGAATCAATCGGCTTAGAAGAGTCGCTGTTTTCCATTCCTCGGCGCCTGATCTTGATACGAGCAAGGTAATCAGCCGCGATCCAGGCAAAGCTCAACAGCACCATTTGATCAGCACTATCTGACTCTTTCAACTCAAGAGTCTCCTTCACCCAACTTGGATGGTACGTTACCTGGTACCATGCCGAGGCCTTGTCTTCGTATCTTTTGTTCTTCTCATCATCGCAAAGCTGATCAAAATCTGAGTCCATTTTCTCAAAAATCTGCCTGAACTCTTTCCGCAAAGAAGTGTAAGAATGTTTCAGCCTCTCCTTTAGTTCCCCCTGTTTTCGGCTGTTATACTTTGGCATCGACCAAATGTGACCTGTTACGACCTCTTCTTCCCTATTTACTTTGTACTGTGCCAGAAGCCCATCCAGTTGCCCATTGTAGGAGCATTTATGTTCCCATGCATCAAGAATAAAATCAGAAGACCCTGGAATCTCAAGATCTTTGTCATAAGGAATGTCTTCAGGAACAAAAGTTAGCTGGGAAGATGCGGCCACGTCTTCATTATATATCTCCCTGATCTGCCTATAAAGTCTGCCCAAGATTTTATTTGACCTGTAAGATTGGTATTCTTCCTTTCCCATGAAGTCCGGATACAACTTAGGTTTCAGATTGAAGGGCATTGTGACGATCTTTCCAGTTTTGGGGAAATCAACAGCTGTGGCAGCAAGCTCTGCCAATTTGATACAATTCTCGTCCAATGCTCCGAGTTCACTGAGGTCAGCATGAACTACATGTGCATTGCAAATTGCACCGAGGTTTTCATTCACCATGTTCTTGGTGAAGAAATCTATTATGTCCTGTTGGATGACAAGTAACCATCAGAGTTCTGTGCACAACAAAATTAAGCAACTTCACAATAAGGAGACACTGCACATCTTTTACAATACTTTTCTATCGACACTCAAAAATAATTTGATTACTCAAATTACCTGTGAAGAGGAAAACTCATCAACACATGTCCAAACTACTTGTTTTAAAACCCATTCCAGTTCAACGAGATCTGGTTGTGAGGGTGTCTACGACTGTCTGTTTCACGGGAAATCTTCTCATTTTTTCAAGAAAGTTTGTTCGTTTTCCATTGTTTGTTGACATGTTGAAAATTTTCCATAAGAAGGGAGGCTACCAGGCAGAAGGGAGGCTACCAGAATGAAGTTCGGAAAACATTTTCCATAAAATAAAATAAAATAAAAATGAAAAAAAATTTCATTGACTTGAAACATTTTCCATTGACCCATTTTCTCAAACATTCCAAACAACAAAAAATACGTAATTTGCATTTTCCAGAAAACATTTTCCCCCAAACTAACGGAGTCTTCGTTGCAATATAAGGTCACCATAATTTACAAGATTTTCCTGAAGACAAAAATTTAATATTATTGTTAATACAATGATCAGCATTATTTTACATATGCAGCTCTATATAATGTTAGGCCAATTAACTTAAACTTGCAATGTCATTAGACAATTAAGCTACTGGGTGTAAATATATTCCACTACATAAGCATAAGTTCAATTACATATAAACACAGGATACAACTACAGTGTTCTTATTTATTTTTTTTTCAATGCCTCTTTTTCAATCAGTATGCATGAAAAAGAATTAATATTGTATTAGTCCACTTCCCAGATAGGATTGCATGGCTTAAAGCCAAATTGAGTCAAAAACTTTAATTTGCATATAATTGTTAGAAAATAATAAGTAACACAAACGTAACTTCTTTTACCTTTCCTTTGTCTCAATCAAGCCATGTGCATTGTATGGGTTTCAGCCTAAAATGTATTTGCCATTGGTGCAAGTGAAAAAATTGCTTAGTGGTACTACCATATATCTTCCGTAGTGCCGTAGACATGATTTATACTACAAAATCTGTCTCATTGAGAATGTAATATATATAACAATCAATTCAAGATAAAATTAATTTAGCATCAAACTCATGAGATCTGATAAAATTAAAAACTTTCTGCTGTTCAAGAAGGTATGACAACTAGCGCTTCACAACATGAAAGACTAAGTTGACTGAAGGGGAGCATCAGATAAGGCAAATAGAAGAATGTACACGAGATATTGCACAACCAAATCCAAGGACAATTGCAGAAGTTTTCATAATATTAATTATAATATAGATAATTTACCTTCTGATTGACTTGGCGAGACAACCCTTTGGCTTCTCCAGCAGCATAGTCCATCGGGATCTCGCTTTTCTTACTTGGGGGGATAAGATTTTCATCCCATGTGACAAAGTAGAGGTCCCCGTCAAGATCACTTCCTGATGCTTCATTGGTGTGGGGCCTATCTCCCTTTTGAGGGAAAACAAGACAATCATATAGATGATGCAAACTGGGTGAGTCTACAGCCTCCAAAACCCTTACATCTCCTGGATGAAGGCAAGGATTCTTTGCAATTACAACGAGGCCCTGAATAATTTTTCGTTTTTCCTTCATTTCAGAAAACCTAGAGCCATGTTTTAAGAAACAGTTCTCAAGGGCAGGGGTCGAAACCTGGATAAAGCACTGGCCTTGTTCAAGAAAACCTAATTCATCTAAGCAACCCATCAACCACCTTCCAGAAGGAACAAAGATCCTAGCTTTCTCCCTAAGGCCCCAAAACTGTGCCGCCCTTATAGAAGATAACATGCCCCTCAGATGCGGTTCTGATTGAGGCTTGAAGCCTGCACTTAACATGATTGCAGCAGTATGTCCTTGATCTGCACAGGATGCCATAAGGACATCAAAAGCCACATCAGAGTTAACGAGCATTTTGTCAAGTTTTGAGATCATAAGGTTCTGCATGTTCCAAAATGTTTCATCCCCAATATTCAAGGCCGAGAGCAATGTAACTATCTGTCTGTTTAAGAATCCAGGTTGAAACCGTGTCCAAGAACAAACTTCAAGTGTAGCGTGTTGTGATTGAAACTTCTTCATGCTAGGCCTTAAATACATTCGAAACTTACTATCTTTTCCAGGCCAGCATGCAACAACCCCCTTACAACCTGCATATCTTATCTGATATGCACAAGGTGGATTGTCAGTCAATTTTAGCTTCTCGGCAACTTCCGAGGCAAGATCAGGCGTTATCATTCCAATTCCATCAGAGAAAACATACCCATTCCTCTCTATGTCTGGATGATCTGAATCGACTTCGTCTGAGGCAACTTCCACTGTTGCATAAGTGGAAGAAAAGCATTGTCCCATCCTTGCAGCACACTTTGCGACATTCCTGTTTGTGAACTTTCCCATCCAACTCTTGATATGCATCACGCTTATCTTCTTGTCATCGGCAAAAAACCAGGCAGAACGATCCCTCAATTGGTTAGAGGAGAAGGCCAAAAATGAGTATTTTCGACCACATAAATAGAATCCATGAGTAAGGATGCTCTTCACCCTCTGAAACACCTTGGTTTTCTGGGGAAAGGAATTGGATGTTATTTCTCTCACAATAGGTGCAACATAATAGTTAAGGACATTTGAGTTTATTGTTTGTGCGCCCTCATCCATGAAGGTAACCCTTAAAAATCGATCAGAAACTTCTCTATAATTTCTAAGAACCCTATTGGAGAGCTCAACTTCTGGGGGCAGACAGTAAGCTTTAGTCGGGGTAATTACCAACCTCCTAACTTCGACTATATCACCCAACTGCATACGATTCTTAAAAAGCTTGGGATTCCTTAACAACCATTCTTGCACAACCTTCAGCCTCTTATATGCATCGAAGACTGGACGCTTGTACATACATATGTGCTTCAGTGCAGCTAAATTGACATCCTTCGGTCGGCACCTCAGTAAACTATAGAATCTTTCCGATAACTGGTGCTGGTTCATTATGCCTTTGTGCAAAACAGCATTCAACATATACAATATCTCAAAAGTTATACCTTCCTTGTATTGAATACAGAAGAAAGGATCTCGCATAGGAACCCCAAAGTCAAGTTCCCCAAAGTCAGGTTCATTCCTGACCCTAAGCTGCTGAATTGGGCGGCTATCCTGTACCCTTCGTTCTCGAAAATAATCCATAGCCTTCCTCAACTTACAACCATGACGGGGAGGGATTGATATTCTGTACGAGTTACATCGGCCAATCGCACCGCTCGGCGTAAAGTCTGTGGTCCTAATCCAAGGATCATCGTCATCCAACAAATCAAAAGGAACTGATTCTTCGACATCATCATCAGCAGTTCTATAGCAGATCGAAGGAGATGAAGCCAGCTGAAGTAACAGTATCAAAGATGAAGAGTCCTGGTACTGTCTAATTTCAGTGATGTCCCTGACCAAGAATTCCACTTTGAAATTGCACTTTATTACAGCACAGCTGGTCGTGTCCTTAAACGAGAAGGCAGTGTCCCTTGTGAAAAGAAATTTGCATGTCCCATCAAAAGGATCTACAAGAAAATTGACACCAGCAGGAGGGCCTCTCCAACCAACAAGGAACTCATCTCGGCTAGCCAACAACCCGATTTCAACGCGCACATCAGATAACTTGTAAGGATTAGTATTCCTCCTCCTCTGATTGATGCGGAATGGATTTTGAGGCCCTACTGTAACCTTCAAAGCCTTTCCCTTATAGAAAAGATTGCAGTGTCCTGAAGCATCAAGAGCCGAGCGAGTCGACTCTGCTGACACAAAATGCACGAATGCATGAGCTTCCACCTTTTCATAGTCATCTGTGGTCTGCACTTTTTTGGCGTCAATCATCTCAAAATTTGGATATGACTCTGGAGGCGTCCAAGATTTCTTCAATCTACACCTCCAAACAAGACCAATCTCATCTTCTAAGTACCGTGTGAAGTCTTTGGCAGTAACATAACTGTCAAAACCACCAAAGCTGACTTGTGGTATCACCGTATCTTTTTCTTTGCACCCCGATTCCATCCTCTTTTCCTAACAAAACTTTCAAGTTCAAATCACTAGGAAGCACCTTTTCCAATTCCACCTGATACAAGACACAAACAATGGAACATTAGAAAGTTATGTTCCTGTACATAACCACCACACGCCAACAGAAATACACAAAATTTCCATATTCTTGCCGTGGAAATGTAGATGATAGAAGAAAAGAGAAGGAATTATATCGAACCAAACATAGCAAAGGGTCACCCAAAATAAAGATTAATAATTTAAGATCTTTTCCTTACTAGGTTAATTAGATAGCATAGAGACTTCTGTTCACACAACCTATACGTGTTTTGAAGAGAAAATATGGGAGACAAAATTACATTCACTTGACGATTTCTACATCGTGAAACATTCATGATGACTTAGCCATGTTTACACGCTCACATTTATTCACATAGTTAAGCTAAACCCTAAATTCAGATCAGGCGCGTACCTATCCTTAGTCTTCCTCCATTCGGAGGGAACCAAAACTTCACAGAACGCAGTACCAAGAAAAAAAGAAATCTACAGAACTTCTCTTCCATCAGTTTTCCCCATAGCCACAGAGAACATGAATCAATACCAACTGATCGAAATTCTAAAAAAGCAATAGAAGGGATAAAAGAAAAATCGGTGCTTTGGAGCTTGAGTTGAGCCAATTCAGAAAACTGATGGAGAATTTGAGAAATTACTAACCGGACCGCCGTCGTACATCAAAGCCAGATGAACACGCTTCTGCGGGAAGGAGGAGGGGCGGCGAGAGTAAGGAAGCTAAGAAAAGGGGAAAAAGTGCGAGAAGTGGCGCTGAGACAGAGAGAGAGAGAGGAGTCTACGCACTCGCTCCCAATCCCAAACAATTCTTTAGTGACTCCGTTCATGACCTAGGATAGGATGGGCCCGTCGCTGTCGGGGGAAAAACAAAAATCGCACCAGAGATGCTGGGACCCATGATTTGTGGAACTTTTTTAAATTTTTTATTTTTAATGCGTTGGATACATAAGTCATACATTTCTAAAATCTCTTAAAAATTAATGATTATATAAACTTGTATTATATTTTTATCGATTTATACGATTAAAATTATTAAAAAATTTATTAGGTGTATAACTATTTCTTCAAATAATAATAATACTGATTTATTAACCATAACTTTTGGAATTAAAGGCACATCACGCTTTATTACACGCAAGCCCATGCCTTGAGCGTGTTTGTTTGTTCCTTCATGCGGAAGGATACAAAATTCTCAGCAGTGCAATTAGCGAAATATCTGCTCCCTCGTAAAGCTTTTAAAAAGAACCAATACCAATTTAATTGACCGCTATATGCCCCGAACTTGACGATGTAATTGGGAGTTTGGGAGGGGGAGGGGGGTTTCAGTCTCCCATTTCCCCCCTTATTCCCCCCTTTCTCTCCCCCGAATCCTTTCATCCAATCAAACTGTAACAATATTTTAGGTCATGAATTTTACCGTCATTCATTTTGAACTAGAAAATTATGAGCAAATTATACTTAAACCCTCATATGGTTTGACTTAGTTGTAGGAAATCTCTTTATAGTCTGGAAATCAATACATAACCCCTATACGATTTCAATAGACTCGTAAAAGTTAGAATTTCTATCAAATTTAACGATTTGTTCTTTTGGAAATTCATCAAAGTGTTTAGAAGGAAGAATATTAGAGTATAATTTTCCAAACTATCCGAAGACCAACTTCTTAACCTCTATCATAACAGTACTTAAAGAAATAGATATTTTTATATTTTTTTACCTTAGGAAAATATATTTCTTATAGAAGTTATATATTCCTAATTTCAAGTAATCATGATGAGCAAGAAATATGTGGATGTTATAAGTGCCTAAGTAAGCTTTTTTTCCTATTTTTGGTACAAAAAATATATTTTTTCACAGTACAAGGAATATAAAAACGACCATTTGTTCAAGAACTAGTGTGACAGAAATTTATGGGCATTTGGGGAAATTAAAGCCTTTATTTTTTAAAATAAAAGCATTTATTTCTATTGTGATCAATATTAAGAAGTTAGTGTAGGAATAGTTTGGGAAATTAAGAAGGAAGGATCTCCTCTAGTAAATTTTTTACCTTAAATTCGGAGGAGCTCGTAGTGTTCATAATTCAATAATTACAAATTTAGTTAAGTTTTCATCATAACTCATAGTGAAGAGTTACATATAATGTTTGTAAGAAATTATATGTATTAATTATATATGGAAAAATGACCTTTTTTTGTCCCTTGATGAGTTCTATAGTGGGGTAGTGATGGGAAAAAGCATTAATGCTACTTTCATCTCTTTTTATGTGTTCCCCAATAATTGAGCTTTTAAAGCACATATTCTTTAATGGGGTGATTTTGATGTGTTTCCCAATAATTAAGCTTCTAAAGCACATTTTTTTCAATATGTATTATTCTAGCATTAAAACAAGCCCAACTAAATATAGTTCATTTCCAAAAAGTTTCGGGAAATTAAGAAAAATCATGTGTACATCTTTTTTCTTTAAAATTTTAGTTGGAAAAAAAAAAAGAAGAAGAAGAAGAAGAACAAATGAACATAAAGACCGAAATTTGATCATTTTACCAAACTGAAATTCATTAGAAACCATCGCATTATAAATCTACCTATTTTTTTATCCAAATCTAATAATTTTATTAGTGAATGGACCAAAGTGCCTAATTCGACTAGCTTTATGAATTAAATTGGTTAGTTTCAAATATTAGGTTCTAAATTGACGTTAATCACAAATTTGGTGGACTAAGGAAGGGAAGGGCATTTAGAGTGGCTAAACAATTGAGGCATTTAGAGTGACACTGAGGAATGGAATAAAAGAGGCAAATGCAACGAAAAGAACAGGGAATAATGAATAATGAAGCAATTCATATAGTGACATTTCTTGCCCATTGTTATTCTTATCATACAAAGGTAAATTTTCTGAATATATAAGTGAAAATTGCAGCACAAATCCTAATCTTTACACCGATTAGCCAATTTAACCTTATATTAATTTTTTTTGAACAATTTAACATTTAGTTTACAAAATCTTGCTAGTGCATCAATGTTGGATAGATGAGCCGAGCCACTCTTGAGCTGCTCAGCTCTTGGATAGGTAAAAAGCTTGATAAAGGTTAACTCGTAAAGTTTGTAAGCTATAAGTACGAGCTTATTTTTATGCTTGAGCATCTATCTGAGCTGAGATTGAGTAGGGCTAGCTCCGCTTGTTGAGTTCGCAAGCCAGCTTAGATCATCAGGCTCATGAGCTTTTTTATAAGTTGAGTTGATCTGATAGTAATATTTTATATAAATTATGAATATAAGATTAACAAGTTCAAATAGTTGCGAAATTTGTTAAGTTTCAATACTAATAATCTACCTGTCTAGGATTCAAACTCTTCTTGAACTCATTTAATCTTTATTTTCATTCTTATTTTCCTTCGGTTCTCTTTATTTTCTCCGATTTACACTTGCGCTAAATGAAAAGTAGAAGTACCGCTCCCTTATTAATGGTGTAGCTTATCTATGGAACCGGTCCCACTACCGATATTTTTGGTACTTATTTTCTATTTGCCCTCACAAATAGTTTAACGTATGTTTATAATTTATAAATTTTAATCGTATAAATTAAAAAATCATGAAATAGTAAAAAAAATTTATCAAATTTTATTCAATTAAACAATGTATAGGACATCCATCTTAAGGATAAACCGGCTATTAGAAAGATTATAAATGATTTAGAATTTTTACAATTGTTCATCCTTAAGATGGCTTCACTACAAGTCTTCGAAACAACCTGTATGGTTAAAATTTATAAATTGTAAACATATAATCAAGTTAACAAGCACCAAAAAACCAATAGAGGAGCCATTCCCACTTATATCAATGGCTCACATTATCTCAAGATGAGCTCACAAGATTGAGCTCCACTCTTAGTTCAACCTCGATAAAATTTCCTCGCCTTTAAATGGGCTATTCATTTGAACCTTGGTCCATTAGCTTAGGCTAGTTTACGTAGCTCTCGCAAACTTGATTAAACAAGTTAAGCTCGAATGGAGCTCGAGCTCGAAAAAAATCTTAACTGAGCAAAGCTTGAACATTGAGCTCGCCAATTGATCCCAATTACAAGAACAGTCCCGCATATCTATATTTACTTTTGATTATCACCTACTAAGTCAGTTTACAAAACAAATAAAAAGTCAAAAATTGATAGTTTTCAGAAATTATACCTTCTTAAAGAGAAACATAGCCTAGTTTAAGCCAAAAATAAAAATAAAAAAAAAAGTAAAAATCATGCAGGTAACTATAACAGTGAAGGCACCATTCAACCTTCGTTCATACATTAGCAGATGTGAATTGTTCAAAAGCTACACATCCAAAAATGGCAGCGAGAAACCTCAGCGGCTCCTACTTATTAGACAAAAGTTCAGAAAACCACCAAATGGGTTTCGAGTATTATGCATTTGCTGGTACCAAAATTTATGAAATGCTGATGAAACTAGATAGCGCATATTTTACCTTTTATAGGTTAACCCTAGTTTCCAGCAACAAACTCAATGAGGGTCTGCTCATAGTCACTGGGAGCTTCAAATCCATGCAGATTCATCACAGTTGCAGCTACATTTGCAAGCCCACCACTCGGGACATCCTCCCTGAATCTCGCGCCACATGCCAACCCAGGACCTCCAATTGCAATAGGCACCTAATTCACAACACATTTTAATAAAATACCAATCAGCTAAATTGAAGTACCCAATAAACATGCAATATATCACAAGAATGCTTTCTCTGTGATCAAAACTTTCATCCTCATAGACACAGGAGCTGAACAGAAAATATAAATTTATACCGTCCTTACACAAAGGGAGGGAGAGGAAATAAAATGCCCATAGTTGGACACTTAAATCATTTTAAACCAAAGTTATCAAGGTGCCAAGGCAACCCTAGGCGTTCCTAGGGCCTGGACACCTTGCCCTTGTCTCGTAGGTGATAGGCAATAAGGAGACACTAAATGTCAAAGCAATCCAAGGGCGCCTTGTTGCCTAGGCAACGCCTTGACAAATATGTTTTAAGCAACAGAACAGATACTACGTTAGCCACCCGAGGTCTCCATTCCTATTCTATTACAATAGTTCGTGAGTCCTGAGGATTTGGCAGACCCTGCTTGATAGCAGTTTTCTACCTGCTAAAATGTTTGCTATGCCAGAAAAAACAAAGAAGTGTTTTGGCCAGATTTTACCCATATTGATTGGTCTAGCATTCTAGCTCACCCACATTATGTTTCATCCATCCAGCCCTTAACAAAAGGACCTATACTAGAATCATGCGTGTATATATATATGTCTGTGTGTGTGTATATTGGAAAAAATAAAAATAAAAACCTTCACTTGACTCACAGGTTGAAGAGTATGGGAAGTAAGAATCTGAAAATTTCCGTTTTTGTCAAGAAGAGGCTTTCCAGTCTTGTTTCTCTTCACCATGTCCTCAGCATTTCCATGATCTGCTGTAACAAGATAGATTCCACCAACTTGCTCAATCGCATCGAGAATCATCTGCAATTAGATAAAACCACTACATCAGTCTAATTGGTGGTTTCAGATTTAATATCATTTGGGAGGAATAAAGTAGTGAAAACTGAAACCAATTGATATTGCTGGTTCAGACCAATGAACTGACAGTATATCCACCACAGCAAACTGGATGCTGCTCAACATAGCAGCACAAGATTCAATGTCAAAAATGAAAATTAAAGCTCATCAAAGTGGGACAAGGATTCCCTCAGTTACTCCCTCAAGTTCATCCCCTAATCGATTTTAATGAACTTTTCAATAATTTTAACCATATGGATCAAAAAATATACATAAACACATAGCAAAATCAATTTTCATGAGATTTGAAAATGTAGAATCTATTCATTCTAAGCACTGAAAATTCAAAATATTTTTTTAATTTTCCCTTAAAATCTTTGATTTTCCTAATTTTCAAAGCTTAGGATGAATAGTTTCTGCATTTCCATCTCTTGAAAATTGACATTTCTGTATTTTTTTTCTCTAATCCGTACTGTTAACATTATTGAAAAGTTCATTAAAATTGAGTAGGGAAAAAACTTGAGGGAGAAATTGAGAGGATCCTGGAAACATTAATTGGGAATGGCACCCTGCGTGGTTCTTGTAACAACGTTCAAACCACAAAAATTTCAATTTTTTAAGACTTGTTCACCGTGGATGCACCTTAACCAACGAGAGTCTTTGTTACCTCGGGATAAGGAAATAACTGAGATCTTGTTAAAATTTGAAAGTACTACATATTTTCCTAAAATGGTGCTGAGAGAAGTCCCGTGGGTGGGGGGGGGGGGGGGGTATCTTTCAAGAATGTTCAATTCAATTCTTGAGTTACATGTCCCATCCCACATGAAGAATCACTAATTATTTGTATAAATCGAGCTTTTCCTTCAAAAATTCAACTAAAACTCGAAGCAATGACATCAAAATAATACCTCCCACTTAAAGTGTACAGTGCTGGACTATCACCACGCTTCTACATAACTTCAGACTGAATTCAATATTTTAGGGTTTCTTGACAATTTGAATGGACAAGATTAAGCTAAATAAATAATGGGGGAAGAGTAAAAAAAATTAGTTAGGCTTAAGTCCAATCAAACTACTGTGCTTTTAGCTTTTAGTTTATAATACCTTTTATTAAATGAGTTCATTAGAATGAAAACCCACCAAGGTCATCTGAAGTATTCAAAAAATGAGTTTGCGCTTCCAAGCTTATGGATTTTAAAAATGTCTGCTATATATCACTCCCTCCCCCGAAATATCTCCAAAAAAATCTTCAGAAATTTATAAGAAATTCCAAAAGAGATTGCCACTGTCCATCCAGGTAGCTCAAAAGAGTCGCACAGCCCAAAATTACTTACAAAGACTAAAAAAAAATATAATTCTTTGAATCCAACTTTCTTGCTAAAAGGAGTAAGGGGTTTAACTAGCAGGAAGGGAGAATAAATCCCATACTTGAACACCAAAACTTTTATGTTGACTTCGATTATGCAGACAGCATAAAATGTAGAGCCTGAATTCATAATTAACATAACACAAAAATAGCATAAAACTTTGAAACCATCATACCTTGACAGCCTCATCAGCAGCTTTGCAACCGACAACTGTTGCATCAATATCACCTGTATGACCCACCATGTCACTATTTGGCAAATTAACACGTACCTGATAACATTCCACAAAAATAATAAAAATGTTGTTGACTTGAAATAGTAATGCATCTTTCAGCAACATATGATGAGCCCATTACTCACCTGGTCGAATTTGCCGCTAAGGATAGCATCTCTTGCTCTTTCAGCAATTTCCAAGGCCTTCATCTTTGGCTTAACATTAAACGTGATTCCAGTATCGCTTGGAATTTCCACATATTCCTCCATTTCAGAGTTAAAATATCCAGAGCGATTCCCATTCCAGAAGAAAGTGACATGACCAAATTTGACAGTCTCACTACAAAATTGAAAAAGAAAAGAGACTATGACAAAAATGGTTTAGTGACCTATTAATTAACATAAATAAAAAACCAGAAGAAGATGCTGAAAAAGGACATGGGATAAGATTGATTATGTTATCAGAGAAATGAATAAAATGTCACAGATATACATGTGAAAAATCATTACAAGGTGCCAAGCAGGGTTCCCACCTGAATGCACCCCAAAATAACGTAGTTTCACGGCGTTTCACTTAAGTGTACTTAAAAATTTAGTAAAACAGCATCATTTTAGGGGTACAATCGCACGGGATCCACACAGTGTGTGTGTGTATGAAGACATACATATATACGTATATATTCATATACATAATAGAGATTGTGCATCCAGGTACAAGTTTAACTGAGGAAATAGTACCTAGAAAAATGAGGAAAATAGATTGTGCATTAATGTATCATGCAGAATATAGACAAAATGAGATCCTCAAAAGGGCACCTATAAATCCATTAAATAATTTCAGATTTAGCCATCCAACTTAGTATATCGGCCGGACTTAGTGAACTAGCTCTGTTATATATATATATATATATATTTGGTAATTTGGACTAGCGCAGTTATATTTATATAGCATACAACAATAAATGTTGCCACTTTACCTGCATGCAAAAGTTCGGACACCATTGTGCACCAAATATTCACCAGATGTCCTGTCTATCTCAGGAGGAGAAACAAGGTAATGCTTCGGAAGTTTCAGCTCGCCATCATATTGAAGCATACCAGCATAGTGAATTTTAGGGAATCGAACTCGATCAAAATTATCAAAATTCTCATATTCAAGTGCCTTAGCAATCATGACCATACGGTCTGCTCTGAAATTGATTGTAACTACAGCATCGCCGTCTACAATTGGGCCAACAGCCTTCCCATTCTCATCAACAATAACAAAAGGAGGTAAGTACTGATCATTAGCTTTAGGAGCCTCCCTCAATTTTTTCACAGCTTCCACTGCACTCTTAAATTTGTGTTCAGCTTCACCAAGAACTTGGGCATCCCAACCACGCTTGACAACACCCCAGTCATTCTAAAAGTTAACCATAAAAAGTTGTTCAGCTTCACATTTCAGGTACTTGACATGAAAAATTAAAAAAATTCATAAAACAGAAAGGAAATTTGGAGATGAACCACAAAAATTTAGGAAGAATACAGCAAATAAACAACACGCAGTAAAACTTGCTAACAAGTGACAGTGCCACATGCCTTAGGAAGAAAAATAGAAAACAAACTAGTGACAGAAAAAGAACCCAACAGAAGAAGAAAAGAAAAACACAATGAAATAAAATGTAGAAAATCGCTGTCAGGTAAAATGTAGAAACTCGCTGTGTCAGTTAAAAACCCAAATAGCTTAATAAATTTCATTAATTATTTTACTATTCAAAACCCATAAAGAAAAGAAGAGAAAATGGCACTACATTCAGGTTGTTTTAAGTTGTTATTTGATTTCATTCTTGGAAAGTTACATAGTGCTTTATTTTTATTTTATTATTATTATTTTTATTTTTTATTTTTGCAGTTTTCAGAAAACAATATGTTTGCAAGAACATTTCTAAGAAATAAGTTTTAGAAACAGCATATAAATGATTCTCCAGCAGCCTCTTTTAATTATCCAGATTGCATAAACAGAAGAGAAAACATAATGGGTAATCCATGCTTCTTCGTACTTTCAAGGCCCTTATAATCAATAGAATTTACAATATAATTCTGCCATCCGTGCACACTAAAGTTCTCACAGAGCAAAATCTTGTGAAGTTTGAGATCAATATCTTACCTCGTAACGGTCCATTGTTACATACATGCGACCTCCACCAGACGCAATCTGAGCATCCACACCTTTGTTGCGTAACATGGAGAGATCTTTTTCAAGAGTCTCTACGAAGCCAACACTTGTGCCATCTATAACATCCCGCCCATCAGTTAGAAAATGAACACGGATTCTTTTAGCCCCATTCTCACTAGCTCCTTTCAGTAACAACTGCAAATAAAAATGTTAAGGAAAATGAACCCCCGCAGGAGAAAATTGAAGAAAGGGAAAAAAATAATAAACCACAACCAGTGGACTCGGTAAAAGTACCTGCAACTGATCAAGCCGGGAATGGACACCACCATCACTTAATAACCCAATCAGGTGCAATGTGCCCGTTTCAAAACAATCTTTGATGTATTTGAAACCCTCTCCTTCAAAAATTTTCCCAGATGCAAGGGCCAGGTCAACAAGCTTTGCACTGCATTCAATGACTTATATATTTCACAACATGTCATAAAATAGCATATCTCAATGATAAAAGTTTAATGCAACATGAAAAATGATAAACCACTGCAGTTAACTGTGCTTCTTTCTTTTTTTTTCCCCTTAGAACTGTGTTTCTTTACACAGTATGTTCTTGGGCTGATTAGGCATAAATCCCATAATCACGGTTTTAGCAAAAAAAATTTCTGTAAATAATGACAAAAATTTGATTTACGACACACGGTCAATCAAATCGGAATCTCTAACAAATGAACAACTTCAAGATTACTTTTTTAATGAAAGTAAATAATTATCAAGAAATATAACAGCAATTGCAGGCAAGCAATAAATAAAATTTTTATAGCCATGCATGCATAAATTAAGGTTCAAGATGATGTGGGCTACAACATTAGTGTGATTTTTTAAAATGAAAAGGTGTTAAATAGTCATTTGGAATGGAAATAGGAAGCACAATTTTAGGGCGCTATTAACCACTAACTGGAGAGGCTAAAAAATCCCAGTAGTCAACTTTAAAACAAAGTCTGTGATAGTTGATTCCTCTAACTTGTAAAACCCCAGCTATTAGTTTTAAACATCCTCATCCGAAGCTTAAGGAATCAATAAAACAGAGAAGAGCAGCTCACCCTTGAGCAAAAATCCGTCCAGCACCCAGAGCATTGTGGCCTACTTCACTGTTGCCCATGTCATCCTCAGTCGGAAGACCTACAGCAGTACCATGAGCCCTAACCAGCCTCCATGTATTAGGAGCACCCTACAAAGAAGGATAAGTAGTCAGTAAAAATGACTCTCTCTATCACATTCCTGAAGACATCTATCGTGAATACATTCCCATGTATGGCCTAGCTGTAAGTGCAAAAGGAATTATAGTGAAAAACTAACTAGAATCTATATTATTATTATTATTATTATTATTATTATTATTATTATATCTATGCTACAGTAAGATCCATGAAATGGGAAAAACTCAGAAATAATTCTGACAAAAGCATTTCACGCTATCCTCTATGGAACCATTATGAAGAAAGCCCAACGGATCTGGAAACAAAATATGGGGCTAGCAAACATAGCTGGTGAGAAAATCTTCGGGGTCAACCTTAATACAGTAGGAAAGAAATTACGTCCGGGTGAATCAGATCAGACTCAGACCTGATAAGCACAAAGAAAACCTCAAGAGCAGGATGAATCATGGAAGCAACGAGATTGAGATCTGATATTACATAGAAAGGCACAAAAAGGGAGTGGACTAGGCTCATCGCATGGCACTGAAATATCGGATCCCACTAGAACCCCAAACCCACTGAAGCGATTGAAAAACTGAGGCTTTCGTCATTGGAGATCTACTCATGCATTATATACGAAATCAGAGGGATACGATGAAGAAACAAGAACATATCATGCGATTCAAGAGGTTACCTGTTTAAGGGAATCCATAGTGGGGGTGTCGGCGACATGGATGCAGTTGTACTTATCAGGATTAGCTTCGCCCCAGCCATCCAAAACCACGACGGCCACGGTCTTTCCCCTGGGGAACTGTGGGTGATCCGCAAGTTTGAAGGCGCTTCCCATCTCTCTCTCTCTCTCTCTCTCAGATCTGGTTTGAACAACAACAAACTTCCTAAACATATAAATATATACAAACATATACACACCCTCACGCGCACGCGGAGAATCTGCCTAAACCGCCCAAATAAAATAAACAAATAAAGAAATTATATATAAACTTGCGAAACAAGTCAGAGCCAGGACTAGGGCGCCTGATAGTATAATACCCCATTTACCCCTTCACATACTCTCCTCACCCAAATAATGACGCATCAAACTTTTTTTAAGGATATTTTAATAAAATAGTAATAAAAGATTACTTAAAGTTTAATACGCGACCACTTTTAACATGAAAAGTATGTGAAAGATGCACATATAATATTACTTTACTAGATAAAGACCTAAAAATATAGATAGATATGTATATTTCTAATGCATGAAAATCATAAGAGTTGATGCAACAATGCATTGGGGCGTACAAATTTATAGTTGTGAAATTCCTACAAAAAGAGGCTAATAGTATGTGAGAAAAGAAATAAGAAATCATTAAGTAAAAACTCAAATTTTTAACTTTTATCCTAAGGACACAGTACGACCAATTAAATTAATACTTGGCCGTCATTGGATATGTTTTTGTGGTTAAACAAGTATTGGAAAAGGGCAAAGCTATTGTACAATGTTTTATATCATTTTTGTTGTAAAATAATGAATAATTGGAGTGGTTGTAGAAATGTTGATTGGAGTAGTTTGAGTGGTTGTAGAAATGTTGAAAATGGGCTCCCATTCATTTGTCCTCACACCCTCCATATGCCTATAAAAGGGAGATGGGGAAGAAAGAAGATGTAGAGAAAAATTGAAAGGAAAGAGAAGAGGAGAGAAAATCTAAAGTGAGGATTTATTGTCTCCATTGTTCTTAGCTTATATTTTCATTGTTCTTGGTTCATATTTCTAACAATTCATAACAATTTTCATGCTCTTAATGATAATGGATGTTAGACCAACCTCCAACTTCGGTCTTTAAACTGCATCGAATTTTAGGCCCACATAATATCAGGCAATCATTTAATTACCATTCCATTAATTATGAGATCTTTACAACAATGGAAGTTGTAGCTATTCCATTGATGGCAGGATCTGTCTCGGTCGACCACCTTGGGCATCTATTCACTTTTGAACGAAATGCCACAATTTTTAAGTTGGCAAAAGGTCAATTTTCGGTGTTGACCTATGATCCAATGTTCAATTTAATCTCTAATCTTTTATTTAATTTAATTGAGTCTTTAAATTATCTCATCTGATGCAATTTAGTCCATTTCTCACGAAATACTCTAACTCTGTTCACTCATATCTAGTCAGTACTTTGGTATCACAAAATATATATATATATATATATTGTTTGCCGTCTTTTCTCTTTATTTATTTGTTATATGAAGATCAAAATGAATGCAAACAAGCTTTTTTGACCGATGACGTGGGTTTTTTTCATGCAAAAAAACCCAAATAAGTGACGAGGAAAGAGAGTTTTAAATAATTTGTTTAGCACATTGAAACACCAACTGGACATGAATAACCAGGATTAGTGTATTCAGTCAAAAAGGGACTAAATTTGACCGTATGAGCTAGTTTAAGAATTCACTTAAACAAAATAAGAGGTTCAGGACCGAACTGAACATTGTGCAATAAATTAGGAGCCAAAAGTAACTTTTGAATTTTACATATTGAATTTTCTTTTGATTCACAGATCAATTTTTGGAGGATAAACGATCCCAATTAAATCTGATTGGATCATCTCATATAAAGCAAGCCTATTAAAAATGAGTGGGTTTGGACAGATTTTTAGTGGGCGAACTTGGTTTGGTTCTAATGTGGCGTCGCAGGCGATGCTAGAATGAGGGTGATCCGACGCTAAGTACGCCCACATGTGCGGTCAAAGTTTGAGTCGATGTGCGGTCAAATATCATATGCACGAATCTGTTGACTTTTATGGCCAGCAAGCAGCCGCGTGGGGCACGTGACACCCACTTAGGTTCCCTGGCGCACCCCACCTCCTCTGGTCCAGTGGTTTCCCTTTGTTTGATTATTTCTTCACCTTGAGAATGCATTTTTTAAACTCCGTTTTAGCTTATTTTCGGTCTGATTTCTTGCAAATAATTATGAATCTGAATCAGTATGAGGTTAAGACAACTAATGATGTGTGAATTTTATATAAAGGTTTAGGGCTTTTCGGCAATTTACCGTTTTGTGCATATGAATTAATTATGTGATTTACTATTGGACTCATAGCACATGGGTCGAAAGTTTTGATACATAGCTTTGATAATTTTTAATTCATGTGTGGCTCTCTTATTTTTTTGTGTAATAATTATTGTTTGGAGCGGTGCAGAAAAAGGTAAGGGCAACATGGGGATGGAGTCGGGATTCGTTATTTGGGGAGCCTGAATAAGAAGTGAAATTTAATATGCTAATTAATAGTCCGTGTAGTGCGTGATTTTTTTTTCCTTTAAAATTTCTTCAACAACAAATTTAAAATTTCTATAAGGATCATAATTGAATGTGTGGAGGGAAAAATATTGAAAAAGAAAGTATTGCCAGAAAAATGTGAAATTTGTTAGGGTTGATATTTTAGGGCCTAATAAAACAAATGTAAGGGCTTTGGACAACTTAAAAAAAATAAAGATTATTACTTGTTATATGGGCGTGACAAATGCATGAACTTAAACTGAATATGTAGAACTTGGGCCTCTGTGCATGTGTGTGAAAGGGGGGGGAGGCGGGGGCCGGGGGGGGGGGCGCTGTAAAATTTCTTTTAACCAATACCAAATTTAGAATTTCTACAAGAATCATAATTGAATGTGAGGGAAAAATATTGAAAAAGAAAGCATTGCCAATAAAAGGTAGAGAGTTTAAAAGAAAAATGTGAAATGTTTATAATAAGAAAAATATGTTTTTTAAGAAAAATTAGACATTTACCTTCATATAAAAATTATGTAAAATTTCTTTTGGTTGGCGGGAGGGGGCAGGGATGTAGGGCCCATACCACCCCCTGGCTCCACCACTAGGGCACATAATGTAACGTTTAATAAGCTGTGACCATTAATTTGACCAACATTGATAATTGATCAAGGTTTGCTCAATAAAATTTTGTTCAATTTTAACTGATAAACTGTTTGACATCGTTTACCTATTTCTTCAATTTTTAGAGAAACAAGTGTCAAATCTAGGGTGTTGCCCTGATTGTTCTTTAGTGGTATAATTTATATTAGCATGATTAGACTTTTATAGTGATGATGACTTTTAGGTTCTAATAAGCTAATTTCTAACTTTGGGAAGAATAATATAAACGTTTTTGCAAATGAAAAAAGAAAAAGAAAAAGAAAAGACAAATACACATAACCTATAGCTCTCTTATGATCTGGATATAAATAGTGATTCAAGTAGTGTCAACTAATTCATGAACCCCATGCATTTATATAATGCAAATGTGGATAAGAATCAACAATTAAATAACAATATTGAGATTTCTACAAAGGAATAGTATATCAATAGTCAAAATAAGCTACTGCAATATTTTAAAGTTCTCCTAAAATGAAATCCTAACCTTTCTCAAAATAAAACTTGGTGATGGTTAAAGCTAAAAACACTGGATTTCGAGCATCATGACTAAGATAGAAATGAAGTAGCAGGAAGTCAATATGACGAAAGGCGTTCAGCAGGGAATATAAATTGAATCCATCCAAAAGGAGACTTGATATCTACAAAGGGAAGTGAAAAAAGAAGAAGATACGATTAAACCTAATATATGCAACTGAAAGTAAAAAATAAAAAATAAAAAAAGAAAGAAAAGAAAAGAAAGGAAAATAAGCTAAAAAAATTCATCTATCAGCGCATTTAAATGTAGTTGGGTTAGCTTGTAGTTAAAATTTGGAATTTTTTCTATTGGCAATATGTTTGTATAATTCAAAGATTTTGAATGGATTTCCATAATAAAGATGATTAGAAATAAGAGAACCATTCCCCCCCCCCCCCCTTCTTCCCCCCTTTTTCTTTTGTAGTTCCATAGCCTCTCATAACCAAAATGACTGAAACGGGTTTATTTTGGACTACCTACTATTATTTACCATATAAAAGAATGCTTTTAATTACTCATTTTGAGTTTGTTTCTATGAAAAATAATTCTAGCCCTCTACACACCTTTGGTCTTCTTTACATGTTTTGCCAACGAGGAATTTTATCAAGTAGTTGATGTGCTCTGCAATATAGTTAGGGTGTACACAAATAAAATAGAGATCAATGTCGAATGAATGAATTTATTCAACCAAAAATAAAAGAGCGAGATAGAAATTATCACGATCACTAAATATGAATTAATTTATTCAACCAAAAAAATCATAATGAAAAATGGAAATCTCAAATGACATCAAATGCCAAATAGTGCATAAAAATCAAAAAGAGGCAAAATAAAAATCCACGAAATCAAACTTTTTAAAGTGTGTAATTTCTAATAGTAACCTGCAAAATAATTTAGCAACACAAACAAAACAAAACACAAAAAACCAAAATAAGATTTCAACCCAAAGAAAGGAAGAGAAGTAAAAGATATTACAACTCACTCTAAAACTGAGAAGTCTCATAAAAAATCACAATTCAAAAGGGGTGAGGAATTACAGTTTAAAAGGTACGGGAGAGAGATGCAATGATTGTGTAGCCATAGGGGCAAGGATTTCTTTCCAACTGATTGTCTTTTGATTATAAAAGAAAAGAGATGGAGGGGTTGTTAGACCAACGTCTAATACTAATTAGTCTTTAGGCTATCTCGGATTTTAGACCCATGAAATATTAGCCAAATATTTATTTACGGTTACGGTAATTTTAATGAGACCGTTATAATATCATTTAAGGGCATTTTTGTCAAAATAACATAATATGGAAACTTAAGGGTTTTATTTTTGATGGGAAGACTAAACCCTTCATATTATTGCTGGGGGTTTGGTTCCGGTTGTTGTCTCTTAATCCTTAGGCTCTTTATATTCTCTTTTCCTCAAGGGGAAATAAAAAACTCAAAAATCCATCCTTATGTTAGGACAACAACTGAAGATCAAAACTCTATCTAAAGTTTCCGTATCAACATGTCTGCCTTAAACAACTGTAAGTTTATTGGATGATCTATTGTTCTTATATTATGTGAATATACGATCCGCATATTGTGTTCTTGATTTTTTACCGAACACCTAAATCTAACAATTGGTATCAAAGCATTTATATTCACATGTTATAGAATGTCTTTGTTTCTGATGCGTTGAATCCTTATGTATATCTCTTCCTATAATTATGCTATATTTGATGACGAAAGCCCTAAAATCTTTTTTGTGAAACAACTCATTGGTTTTCATTACTGATTAGTAGGTTTGTTCAATCGATTTTCAAATTTAAAATATTAGATCTGGACTTAATAAAAATCCAAATAGGGTCGTATGATATATCAATAGAAGTGTCTCGATGAGACGATCACATCCATCACTAGATGGCGGCGGTTTGATTTCGGATGCTCCCTCACGTGCCAGTCAAAGGTGGCAGACGTTTTGGTGTATATGGGCGTCAATTTTTGGTACATCATTGGTGGGCCCACAGATTCTTATAATGCTTTTGGAAATCTAATTGTCCTTAATGATTTAAAACATTGTTCAAATTAATTTAGATGTGTTAAAAAAAAAAAGAGAACAAACTGGGAAGAAGTTTGAATTCCTAGTTTTTAAAACTAAAATTAATTTAGATCTAAAATTAGTTTTTGAATTTCACCTAATGATACGTGGATTGATTAAATTAAATAAAGTATGGGCTTTTCAACACTTTAATATTCTTGTACATATGGACTGTCTATGAAATTGTCATTCAACCTAAAAACTTGTATTGGAATTTACAAGGCATAAATTTGATAATTTTGATTCATATGCATGACTCTCTTGTTGTTCTAGGTAATAATTAGACCAACGTAAGGTTATTATTTGGAGCAATGGAAAAAGGTAAGTGTCACATGATGTTACATTTAATAAATTATGATAATTAATTTGACCAATATTAATTACTGGCTAAATTTATTGAATGGAATTTTATTACGCTGAAGTGATGAAATTTTGACATGGTTAATTTTCATTTTTGCCCAATGGTGACTTGACTTGATTTGAGACTGCAAGTGTTTGGTATTAACAAGTTATTAGTCGGACCAATGTATACTTAATAATTTATGCATTAATGATTCTCTGGACATTTATGTGGGTGTTATATGTCAATTTCAGTGTGACTAATTGTTTGCCCTACGATTAGTTTATGATCTAATGTATTTGTGATGGTTCTTTTGTGGATTTAAAAAAGGGGGGGGGGGGTGTTGTGAGCATTGTGACTATACTGCAACTTTGAGTCCATCTATGATTTCTGGATATGTCTTTAGCATTGAACATTTTAATGGAACTAATTTGAATAACTGGAAGGACCAAATAAACATTGTTCTAGGCGTGATGGATTTAGATCACGCATTACGAGTAGACGCTCCTACTAAAATCACTGCTGAAAGCTTTTATGAGGAGAAAGCTACTTATGACAAATGGAAGCATTCTAATTGCGTATCTCTTCCGATTATGAAAAGCTCTATCATAGTAGCTATTTGGGGAGCCATCTGTGAATATGACAATGCTAAAAGTTTTTTGGTCTTGGTTGAGGATCAATTCAAGGTTTCTTCTAAGGCTCATGCAAGTACCCTTATTATGAAAATGCTCACTACCAAGTATGATGGAACTAGTGGCATATGTAAGCACATTATGAAGATGAATGAAATGACATCTAAACTGAAAGGGATGGAAATGACCATCTTTCAAGGTTTTCTTATCCATTTTATTATGACCTCTCTTCCTACACAGTTTGGTCCTTTCAAAATCAACTATAATGCACAAAAGGAAAAGAGGGCAATGAATGAGTTGATTGCCATGTGTGTTCAAGAAAAGGAAAGGCTGAAGTTTGAAAAGCCTGATTTTGCTCACCTTGCTACTACTAGTCCAATGAAGAAGAGGCTCAAAAATAATGGTAAAGGTAAAAGGAAAGTCGATTCGGCAATTCTTGTGGATAAATCAAATATATCTGATATAAAACCTGTGCAAGCTCTTACGTGTCATTTCTATAAGAAAAATGGACACCTAAGGAAAAATTGTGTGGGATTCAAGGCTTGGCTCACTAAAAAGGGTAATGAGTTTTCCTTTATGATTTATGAATTCTCCCTGGTTGATGTTCTTTCAAATACATAGTGGGTTGACTTGAGTGCTGCTATACACATAACTAATTCTTTGCATGGATTCCTTTCTGTGAGGAGGGTCCAATGGGGTAAACGGGTTCTTAAAGTGGCCAATAGGGTGGAGGTTGAAGTTGAGGCCGTACGAACTCTTCGTTTGATTCTAAAGAGTGGTTTCATTCACCATCTACGTGACACTGTTCATTTTCCCAATATGAGAAGGAATTTAATTTTTGTATCAAAACTCGACACTCATGAGTTTATGTTTGAGTTTGGAAATAAGGGATTTAAACTTTATCATAAATCTTAAGTTATTGGCTTTGGCAGTTTGGAGGATAACCTTTATAAATTATGTTTGGATGTATCATTTTTTGAATCTTTAACATCCATGACCTGAAAATTAAAGTGGTGAGATCAGCTAAAGGAGGAGAATATTATGGTAGATACTCCAAAATGGGTGCAACCCAGATCCATTTGCTTTATTTCTATAGGAAAATGGCATTGTCACTCAATATACAATGTCAGGTGATCCCCAACAAATTGGTGTAGATGAGAGGTGAAATCGCACCCTTATGGATATGGTGCAGAGTATGATATGCAATTCTAGTTTGCCTGAATCATTGTGGATTGAGGCATTAAAAACTGCCATACACATTTTAAATCGGGTTCCCAGCAAGTTTGTTCTCAAAACCCTTTATGAATTGTGGACAGGAAGGAAACCTAGTTTAGGATATTTTTGAGTGTGGGGTTGCCCGATTGAAGCTAAAATTTTCAATCCACAAGCTAAGAAACTAGATCCCAAAACCATTAACTATTTTTTCGTTGGCTATCCAGAGAGATCAAAAGGTTTCCGTTTTTATTGTCCCTCCCTCACATGCCACTAAATTTGTTGAGATAAGACATGTTGAATTTTTGGAGTATGGCAACTCCAGTGGGGGTAGTGAATATAAATGAGAGACTTAGAGGATAATTGGCTTTATGTTCCTGTTACGATAATCCAATAACTTGTAGTTCCCACAACTCATACCGTGAATATTGAAACAACTAATCCACTACCTAATGATGAACCCCACATTAATGAATCCCCTGCGATACTTGAAGAACTTTTACAAAGATCGCAAAGGGAAAAGAGAGCTGCTATACCTAATGATTGTGTTGTGTACTTGAATGAAGAAGGAACCGATGTGGGGAAGGGGGAAGGAGCCCAATTTCTTCAATGAAGCTATAATGAGTGACCACTCATCTCAGTGACTTGAAGCCATGAATGAAGAGATGGAGTCTATGGAACATAATGATGTTAGGGAAATAGTTGAACTACCTAATGGGGTTAAGTCTATTGGTTGTAAATGGGTTTATAAGACCAAATTTGACTCAAAGGGAAATATTGAAAGGTATAAAGTCAGACTAGTCGCAAAGGGGTTTAATCAGAAGTAGGGGATTGACTATAATGATACCTTATCTCCAGTTTCAAAGAAAGACCCAATGAGGATTGTTATGGCCTTGGTGGCTTACTATGATTTAGAGCTACACCAAATGGATGTAAAGACTGCATTTCTTAATGGTGACTTTCATGAAAATGTTTATATGACACAACCAGAGGGTTTTGTTTCTAAAGGCAAAGAACATATGGGATGTCGGCTAAAGAAATCCATATATGGTTTAAAGCAAGCCTCTAGACAGTGGTATCTTAAATTTGATGAGGTGATTGTAAAATATGGTTTTAAGGAAAATGTTAAGGACCAATGCATATACTTCAAGGTTTGTGAAAGTAAGGTTACCATTCTAGTTCTGTATGTGGATGACATACTGCTAGCCAGTAGTGACTTGGACATGTTGTCCTATCAAAGAATTTTAACATGAAGGATCTTAGGTGAAGCCTCTTATGTTATAGGTATTGAAATTTACTGAGACAAGTTTCATAGGTTATTAGGATTGTTCAAAAGAGCATATATTGACAAAGTGCTCAAACGATACAACATGCACGACTGCTTTCCCACATCTGCCCCTATCATCAAGGGTGACAAATTTGGTACGTTTCAATGTTCTAAAAACCATACGATCCGTGATCAGATGGAGCAGATTCCCTATACCTGGGTAGTTGGGAGCATTAAGTATACTCGAGTTTGTTCACGTCCTGATTTAGGTTTTGTGGTTGGCATTTGCTCGATTGATACCAAGCAAATCCTGGTATGCATCATTGGAAAGCAGCCAAGAAAGTTTTACATTATTTACAGGGTACTATGGACTATATGCTCACTTACAAGAAAACAGATAACCTTGAAGTTATTGGTTATTCTGATTCTGATTTTGCAGGGTGCATTAGCACTAGAAAATCCACATTAGGTTATATCTTTATGCTTGCAGGAGGAGCAATTTCGTTAAAGAGTGCTAAGTAGCAATTAACGGCCTCTTCCATTATGCAAGCAAAATTTGTTGCCTGGGATGAGGCTACCGGTCAAACAACTTGGCTAAAATGTTTTATCCTAGGAGTTAAAGTGGTGGATAACATTTCAAAGCCACTCACCTTATTTTGTGATAATGGGGCTACAGTTTTCTTCTCCAAGAACAACAAATCTAGTGGTGCATCAAAGCACACTAATATCAAGTATCTTGTTGTTAGGGAGAGAATTCAAGATCGAACTATTGTTGTTCAGCGCATTAACATGAAGGCTATGTTAGCTGATTTCTTTAGGGAACTTGTTGCCAGCATAGGTTTGGTTAATGGCTTTTAATTTTGGGTGATTATATTGAAAACAATAAATTTGAGATCTCAATTATGACATCGATTCTGGTTTATGTAATGGATAGTTTTCTTTTCTCTAATGGTGTGCGTACAGAAATTCATAAGTAAACAATTAAGGTTGGATCTTATGAACGAGTTTAATTATTACCTCTTATGTAAACTCAAATTTTTATAACTATTATGTTTGATGGAGATCCATGTTGGAAAGAGTGCTAATGCTATAATTGATGGGGATCAAATGATAACTGATAATCACTACGATTACATCAGTTTGGTTTAATCCTTCTAACTGAACCGGGTTTAGTTTAATGGATATTGTTATAGTCGTGAGCGTTATGTTAAAGTTTGGAATAGCCTTACGACCAAGTGGGAGAATGTTAGACCAACGTCTAATCCTAATTGGTCTTTAGGCTATCTCGAATTTTAGACCCATATAATATTGGCTAAATATTTATTTACGGTTATGGTAATTTTAACGAGACCGATACAATATCATTTAAGGGCATTTTTGTCAAAACAACATAATATGGAACCCTAAGGGTTTTATTTTTTGATGGGAAGACTAAACCCTTCATATTCTTGTTAGGGGTTTGGTCCCAGTTGTCGTCTCTTAACCTTTAGGCTCTTTATATTCTCTTTTTCTCAAGAGAAAAAAAAACACCCAAAAATAAATCCTTACGGTCTAGGACAGACAATTGAAGATCAAGACTTTGTCTAAAGTTTTCGCATCGACATATCTGCCCTAAACAACTGTAAGTTTATTGCGAGTTTAGGGAGGTAATTTGACGCATTTCTTTATGTAATGCCACGTGTTAGTGTTGAGTTCTGTTTTCATACACACACACACACACACACACATATATATATATATATAGAGAGAGAAAGATAAGGTTTCAGCCAATGCTTCGTGAGGGCTCCTTGGTTATGCTTGCGTGATGTCAACATTGTTAATGATGTCAAATATAAGCAATTTGAGTTCATTTTTTATAATTAATGGTTAGCTGCTTAGGTTTTGTTATTCTGCCCAACGGTGAAGAGAATTGAAGCATGTCCCTAGTATGTCATTAATTTGACCAAAACATGGTTAAAAGATACACATGGCTTATTAATGAAATATGGGTTTAAATGTGAAAATTTTGAGTATCACTGATGGATAGCAGCCTTGTAGTTGGTTTTATGATTATGAGATGATTGATGTTTGTTCCTTTTATGGAACTTTGTAGTGTGACAAATATGTTAATTATTATGATTGTCATGCAGCGTCGAGTTTATTTGTAATTTTTGGATCCCTCTCCCTCCCTCTCTCGAATATATATAAAACCTCTTAATGGTGTTAATTGTCTCATCTTTTAAGGAGAAATTCAAGGTTCCTTCTATGTATTGACAAAGTACCTTTATAATGAAAATACTCGATACATGGTATGGTGGGATTGAAGGCACGTGAGGGTACATTATGATGATGAATGATATGGCCTCTAAACTTGAAGGGACAATATCCATCTGAGGGCTTTCTTGTTTATTTCACTATAATTTTTTGTCCTTTCGAGATTGATTATAACATACTGAAAGAGAAATTGAAAATAAATGAACACTAATTGTCATGTGCGCATCCAAAGGAAGAAAGGCCGAAAGGTCTAAAGGCCTAATGTTGTTCATCTAGCCATTGATGTTACAATAAGATTGAAGTTTGAAAGGCAAAGACAAAGGTAAAAAGAAAATGGGCCAGGCATAGTCAGTAAATAAAGTAAGTGTATTAGGTACAATACCTGTGCAAGCCCATAAATGTCATTTTCTTAAAGGTTTTGGCACCTAAGGAAGGACTGCATCGAGTTAATCAAGGGGCGACAATATTTCTTATGATTTATAACTTCTTTTAATGTATGCCTCTTAAAATATATAGTGGGTAAACATGATGTCACCGTACACATTACTAATTTTTCATCATGATTCTTGATTGTGAGGAAATTCCCATGCGGAGCCTTAAAGTTGCTAATGGAGTTTTAAGTGGATATTGATGTTGTAGGAACTCCTCTTCATTTTGTTTTGAGGAGAGGTGTCATCCTCCACTTTTATGATGTTGTTCATGTTTCTAACATGGGAGTGAATTAACTTCAGTGTATAATTTTGATTAAACATAAGGGATTTAAACTTTTTCATTATTGCTATATGATTGGTTTTTGCACTATAGAGGATAACAATTAAAAATTAAATTGAATGCTTCCTTTTATGAACCCTTCAGATACAATTGTATATGATGTCATCACCTCCGAATGCCAAACCAAGAGAAATCTAAAGAACGAGAACTCATAAAAATCATGGCATCATTGTTTGGCCATATTTCAGGAGAGACAAAATGCAACACCTCATATAGGTCAGAATTCTCTAAAATTTATCTAATTTTGACCATTGTGTTAATGTGTTAAAGGAAAATATGTGAGCAGAAGTAAAAGAGGAGTCACTCGCAAGAAGAGACTTTTGAAAGTGATCCACACTAATTTTTGTGGAGCTTTCCTTAGTCCAAGCATGACTGGGTATGAATTGTTCAATGTGTTTATTGAAGATTATTCTTGTTAGGATTATATGTACCTCTCATGAGAATTCTAAGTTACTTGATAAATAAAGATTTTCCCCTAAAGTAAAAGAGGCCTTGACAGTTTTACATGCCCCCTGGTAAAACGGTTTCCAAACTTCCTTATCATTGCCTCCCAACCTATTTTTTTTGCTACATGCCCTTATTATACCCATCTTAAACTTCATAATCTCATGCATTCAATTAATCTTTTGGGATTCATTCAACATCAAGTACGAATGATCTATGTAACACCCCTAAAATAAATGATATTCCGTATTAACTTTGGAATTGAGGTACAAATAAGAACCGAACCCTAGCAAAATAAAACTTGAAATTAAGAAATGGTAAGGAAACAAATACCTATAATTCATACCCTTAGGTAAAATAACCGGTTAAGTTATAGTAAAAAGGGAATTGTCATATAAGCTTTGGGATAAAAATCTTAGGAGATATTTTTAAGAATTAAATAAGGGTCATCATGAGGGGATGGAGTGGGGAGCTCAATCACCTTCTACTTGGCACAATTAAATGGTGTGGGGTTGAGCCAATTGCCTATAAACAGGCAAGGGGAAAAGAAAAACAATCAACAAACAAAACATAAGAGCTACCCATAAAGAAAGAGAGGAAGAGGGGAAGAGAGGAAAGGAGGACTAAACCTTGGTGGAACGGAAAAGGTAAATTTTCTTAACCTAATGAACTATGTATAGTTTCCTTTTGATACTTTTTCAAGTAACTCACATCATGAACCATTAAGGAAAGTTTAACTTTAATTACAAACCCATAATCTATCCTAACTTCTTGGGACAATAGAGAGATTTCGGGAAAAAACTACTAAGGAAATTAAAATTTCTTTAAGTTCCATCTTATTTCAATGAATGACAATTTTCTGCATGATATATAGTACACTTTGGGCTTTGGACGTGAAACATGATGTTGTAGATAATTAAATTTCTTTCAAAATAAACACAATAATCAACTAGATCGGATCAGTATTGAGGGAGTTATGGCCTTTTAAAGTTTCTGCAAGAACTGGATCGTGGACCTAGCCACGGACAGTACTAAATGAACTCACTATCTGACTGATTCTATTCTAACAAGCACCTTAAACAAAACTCTAGACACACCTAACTAATGAACCACAAGTTATGACCACTTAAGAATGTTAACTTAAGGGAAAAATTGCATAAATAACAAAAGGATGCTTAATCTTAATTACGATAGGTGGAATCGTTTGAGATCGCTTGTAGGAACGAAGGTATTTGAGGTAATGGGTTTCCTATCCTTTTGTTGGGGTTCTTTTTTATTTCTTTTCCTCATGAGCAATTATTTGTATTCTCACCACCTCCCTTGAAATTCCTTGATAATGATACTTTTATATTGATTGTGTGGTGTGACATTTTCTTATTGGGAGATTGATCTTGAGAAGATTTGACTTGTTATTTTGTCCAATGTTACATAGATTTATCCTCATAATTTAGAGTATGCCATGATTCCCATTAACTTAGAGTATGTTAATGGAGATGTTATGACACCTTGACTTTTCGCATCCTCAGTAGGTCAACGGGGCGTCAATTAAAACCAATCACCACAGTATTACCAAGCAAAACTAACAAAATGAGTGGATTATGTTAAAGTAACAACCTATGATCTTCAAATCAAACTTGCAATCTTCAAAATCAATCAGTAATCTCCAACATCATCTCTTATCATTTCAGAGGACTATAAGAGAAATAGGGTCCACCTTATTACAACATTGTCCAATTGGTTTAATTATAATAATTTAATTAATGATAAACTTGAACAACTATGGAATGAAAATCGCATTGCTTCCCTTTTCCATATTCATCTCATCTCGTTTTGCTTAGACGAGCTCACTTGGTAAGCAATTTTAACAAAGAGTTGTGATAAAACACTCAGTAGGAAACTCATATAAAAAAGACTCCTATCTGATTATATCATGAACAAATGATATAACAGCTTGAAGAATTTGTCTCATTCTTTCAACACCTATGAATAACTACATATAAATGACAACAAACAACAGCTTCAAGGATTTGCGTTAAACTGTATGAACGCAGCATTATAACTCAAATAAACTAACTCGATCAAACTTCAATCAGATGATTCGTCATCCTTTAACTATAAAGTCCATCAACTTCACATAAACGGTTCGTAAACCTTCAATCACGCCTTTCATCTGCCTAACATTCGATCAAACCAATCTACAAGTTGCTTCTACAACTTAACAACTTAAACATTCGAACAAATTGTGATTTTACTGAGCGACTTGTAATGAGGTCATAAACGTCATCAGCTCATTCATTTGTGCCAACATAGGCAAAAACATTTTGTACATTATTCAACCCAAGCATGGGGTCCAACAACATGCATTATTTAACTCAAGCATGGGGTCCAACAGTGTGCATTATTTAATCCAAGCATGAGATCCAATGGTGTGCCAACATGGGTAAAACTTTTTTTGTTAATTCAATCCCCCATGTATGGGGCTGTTCAACTTAATTTGATCACAACCAACAATTGAAAAGTACCCCAACAATTGAGTACACAATCTGATTCAAACTTCAAAAGGTACTACCTAACTAATGACAGTCCAACTCAAATCAACCTAGGATATGGAACAAAAAATAGTGTTAAGTTCAATAGCAAGATTGTTCACTTAATAATCTTTATTCAACATGTTATAATCTAGTATGTCGAACAACAGCAACCCATCATCAAGTAGCAACAATCAGCTTAATCCGATCCACACTATTCTACTATTTGTTGATGAGACGATCCACTTAACTATTGCACTACTAGAACTTGATCAATCCCTTCATTCAACATCAATGACCAATTGCTTCCATTAGCAATTCGACTGCTACCATCTTCAACAACATCATATAACATCATTGTAAGACAATTAGATATCAAGATGACTTTCATAACCTTATGCTGAATTAACCATGCACAACCAACCGTATGTTCTACCTTAATCCATATAAAATAATATCCAAGTTTTAATTCAACTTATTCTCTATCCTATAGCCTTCTTTAGATTAAAGCTTCACACATTCAACTATTTCATTTCCATCAGCTCAACACAAACCAACATGAACCAATAAATATCCACAAGGTCATTCAAGTGACCATACACAAAGTAGTCATCAAAGACTCTCCAATAAATACCCACAAGGGTTCAACAAGATAAACAGCAAAATCAACGATTCATAGGAAGTAATTTGTTCATAATCATCTTATAAAACAACTTAAAGCCTTTCAATTTTATAAAACAACCACTTCAAGTTGAAATACTACAACTTCTTTTATAGTGTTCAAATAGGATTACTCCCAAAATATCAAAGTTATATAATCTCGTTATCTACAACTTTTATGTTGGATGTATTAAGTGTTTTAAGCTCCAGCTAGGGAAAACGAGCCAAAATTAGTGGGCACACAAAGTTAGTCCCTCAAAAACTCGGTTTGGACCACTTTTAGAAAAACTGAACTATCTTTTAGTACACACCCCTTTTTGAGTTGTAGCCAAAAGAAGAAATCTAGATAAGAAATAAAGCTACAACTTCTTTTTAAACTTCAAAGGGTTATTCATACTATAGTGTTATTAAAAAAGGTAAACAATGGCTGTCTGCGATTTTGAATCATCCAAAACTTCCAGTTAAAACAACTTGCATTAAAAATGGCACAACTCCAAATACAAGGCTTAAAAAGTTTTTCTACCAAAAGTGAACTTTTAAAACACTCAAATAAGAACAGTTCATATTTTTAACACTTTTGCAAACTCAATCATTTAAAGGGGTAAAAAGCCAAACGAAAAACACAAATCTGTGCTGGAAACACTGTCCAGCCAAATTCTTTGTAGAAACTTTAAAACTCCAAAAATTTTTCCCCACACCTCGGATTGAGTTGACTCCAAATCCAAAATTTTATCTCTTTGTCAGAACTAAAACTTATCAGAAGAACACATCCTCAAATTCGAAATCCTTTTATGTGAAAAACCCTAAAAACAGTACTGCCTTTTCAGTTGGTGTACGAAACCACTAATTTCAAAGATCAACATAAGTAAACATTAATCAACACAGCCCATTAAACCATCTTTGGGGTCACACAGACAACTAATTGAGATGATTAATCATATACTACTTCCATGGACAACTCTCATATCACTTAACATAAAAATTATCATTAAAGCTACAATTAACCATGATTATGGCTCCAAAACAACATATAAATTATTGCCAAGAGAAAGCAAGCAAAAACTTAGAATCAAGACCTCAAAATTGAGATTTGAGTGTAAAAATCCTACCTTTACAACTTTGCTTTGGAGAAAATTTGAACTCTTTGAAGAAAAATCATACTTCCTTCATGGACACTTCAAAGAAAACTCACACTTTCTCCCTCCTTTTCTCTCTTTTCTTCTCTCCTTTATTTTTTCTTCCCACACAAATGCACAATGAAGGGCGAATTAAGGGACGGCCACTTTATGGCATTTTTTTTCCATTCTTTCCATTTCTGCCCCCATTCTACAATCTCATCATTTGAAAACACTAAGGGCATTTCAGTCAATTCACTTCTAAAAGTATCTAAAAGTCATGTGTCACTTTAGTCATGTGTTACATATTTCTTGCCCAATAATTTCCGTAACTGAGCCGAAAACACTATTCCGAAACTCTATTTTATTCCCAATTTCTACGAAACCAATAATTTTCTCCCACTAGGGTTTGGAAATTATACACTATTACCGTTATTTATAGCTTAATGGTCAATGGCGTTTCGGTAATTGCACACAAAACCCAAATACATTACACTTCCACATAAATTTTTTTTCCGGTGAAAATATCTCGAAATTTTATACGGACTAAGCATGCAGGATATCTAACAGAAATACTGACATTAAGGCCTAGTAAACATCAACTTTAACTTTAAGGTCAGGGGTATTGTAGGTGTAATTGATGGCCTTTACGTCAAGAATGGATGGAAGTGGACAGGACAAGTCAAACTCAAATGAGATTGGTTATATTTCCAATCTCCTTGCTTTCTTTTCTAAAATGATTGATGATTGGTTGACCACCTTATCCTTGATCAATTTATTTTTGCTGCCACACCAATACCCTTAGTAAGCTATTTGAGCTCGCTCCTTTTGTTTTGTAAAAATCCCTAGGTAAGATATTTGATGAGGATGATGTCCAAAGAAATGATGGAAAATATGTTTTAAACAATAATGAAGTGAGAGAGTGATTGTAGTGAGGAAGTTGATGTAATAAATAATTGAGTCTATGTCTTTTGCATGGTAAACAGTATTATTAGACTCATTCCTTGTAATAATGATAAGATCAAGTAGGTATGAATGATTGGCAACCCGGTTCTGATACTTGATGCGAAATAAAATAAACTGAAAAAAACTAGGAGTGTCACAATCTATATATCTTTAAATTCATTTATTTGTTATCTTTTTTGATTTAAGATCTATATATGTATGAGATTTCGGTTAGGGTCTAGATTTTCAAAATCCCTTGAACATGGTTGCTTATAACATTTTAATATGGGAAGTAAACAATGAAAAATTTACAAAACGAAAAGATTTTCAAATTAACGCAATAAGTGGAATTTGAAAAATAATAATTTGGTAATGGTAAAATTTAAATGTAAAACGTAGAAACACAAAAGCAGATGTAGTAGATGCGAAACGTGGAACATAATAGAGGATGCATTCGATGACCCAACAACCCTTTTCTGCGTCTTTTGTCAAAAAATAACATAGTAACTTAGCCTTTAAACAACGTAAACAGGTAGTTAAAATTAAATTTTAAAATTTAAATGGATTGGGGAGTTGAAATTTCAACAGGAAAGCACGGGCGGATTTGGGTGAAGTGAAGATTTCAAAATTAACCATGGGAACTTACATCACTCAGAATATTATTGTAAATCGCCAACCCCGGCAGGTCGTCGTTTAAGGTTGGTTCGTCTCAACTCACCCGCTCTAAATTTAATGTACAAATCCGAACTGTAACTGTAAGGGTGGGTTGGATGGTGATGTGGGTGCAAACACCTCCCGAGTATATGCGTTGAAAGTATTTTTAGGGTTTTAAGTCATTATTTAAACGATTACATCTTAGGTGTTGAGTTTGAAATACTTAAACCATTGCTTGCGGCCAATATATATATATATATATAAAATCTATTTAGGGTTTTTAGGTTAATGGGCTTTAATCTGTAAGCCCCCCTATGACTCAGTTTATATCACTTATATAACATATATTTAGAACATGTATACTAGGATATAAAATATATGCTAAGCAGCGGAAAGCTCTCCATAATGTTCAAGTCGGCTAGAGGTGTGACGAGGCGTAGCTCGAGAACGACACGCCCAACTCCCGCCATTGCTCCCGCCATTGCTGTCAGCAGTGGTGCCTCGTACATATGAACCAGACTTCTACGTCATGGGGAGAGCCTCGCGCAAACGAGAAATGTGGGGATCATGAAGGGGACTCGGTCGGTGGAACGGACCTCGGGAATCCTGCGAAGTGATGGATCGTGGGTGAGATCATGGCTGGAACCATGGTGCCGCCCCCGCCCATTCCGGCACGTCCTAACTCGCTCGACGCAAGCTTAACCCCTGCGAGGTTAGAGTCATAGAACTCGTGCAGAGGAATTATAGGTCTAAGAGACCTTTGTATAGAGATCGTTTTAAGATTGATTTCTTTGATTCAATTTCATGTATTCATATTCGACTTGACGGATTAATCAACAACGCACAAGCAATTGCACAAAACAACGATGTACATGGTTCGTCACCAAATGATCCGCTCGCTGAGCCTAAATCCAAAGCCCGTTTAGTAATCGGAGCTCCAACATATCCTGTAAGATGCGGAAAAGGTACAACCCTGTTTGGAGTGTGTCCCTATGCATCTGGCGCTTGATCTTATGTAACATCATTAGGTAGTATATTTTGCATCACTTAGAAACCCCATTAAGCTTGCCCGACAACTACAACTTCATAGAACGTAAATGGCTCAACAAAGTGGAAATTGAGCATGTGAGCCGATTACGAGCAGCTCAAATGCAAGTTATGAATTGACATGATTCGATTAAGTGGATGAGAAACTATTTTTACAAATTAGGCCTAGTTGAGTAATATAACAAACAGAATTGGTGACGTTTCAAGGGCTCATTTTGAAAAAAATATAAAAAACTTAACAAAATATGACTAAGTAGCTTAAGAGCAAGTCAGGTGAGTTACAGACTAACACTAGGTGAGTCACGATTGTTTTATGAGCAGATTGAATTGGACTAGTTTATGAAAGTTCTAGCCAAAATGAAACCTAACCAAAGTTGAATGACCAATATGAAATCGATCACAAGGTTAAGAAGCCTAATGAATGATGCAACGCAAAGATAAAGAAAGCTTACATGGCCTAATTAATGAAGCAACGTAAAGATAAAAAAAGCTTTCTCGTAATTCCCACTTCTTAGCTCTAAAAGTTTAGAAAGACATTATTAGCTGCATGGCTAAGATCCACAGATTTTACAGCAAATGCCTGAAAAGCACTTGCTGAGGCTCTATAGTCGCTCATGACTTAGAACTCGCTACATGAATAAGTGAGTTTTACTTGGATAGGCACGGGCCTCATAACACGCGTGTTTCTCGTTCATGCTTCCCCATGGCTGTGTTCGTTTTCCTAATGCTTCAAAGCAAAACAAAAATAATCCGGATCATCTGAAGTTGTGAATTTATGAAATTGAACAAACTTAGATCTTTCATTACCAAAAAGATTTTTAAAAAAAATAGAGAGAAATTAAAGATAGAGAAAAGAAATGACTAAAATTATTTAATCCCACAAATTCATGAACTTTTCAAATTCAGCCATTCCATATCCAAACAAATGCTCCCCGAACATTTAGGCACATTTTCAATACGATGCATGAACTTCAATACATTACAATTTAGACAATGCAGCATTTTAAGATGCATGTGGCTCAGTTTCACAGAATGCCAGAAATGATGATCTGCAATAGCAGTAGTAGTAATAATAGTAAGAATAAGCAGCTAGGATAATTTAATACATGCCCAGTACCCAGATAACTTGCGAAACGCCTCTTTGTGACTCAATTCAGAATAACTACAAAAGCAAATAATACAGAATCGTGGATTCAATTCGGTCCATAATTTTCTCATGGCCGAACAAAAGCACAGAGGGCAATTAAATAGACAGACCAAAAACATGACGCATGTGAAAGAGGGTGGCATTAAACAATTCTCAGTTAAGGCGCCCCACCCCTCATCCACTTCATCTCACCTTTGCATTGACTGTCATTTTCAAAACACAATATCTCAAGCACTTCAAAACACAATAGCAACAATATAATCACCCCCTTCTGCTTTGCTGCAATTAGTATTATAATTCACTCTTGCATCTTTATTTACCAAAAAAAAAAAAAAGAAGACAAAAAATTGAAACAACTCGTCTCCCATATTCCTCGCATCATTACCCGACATCCCCCAACAGGGCTTTTGCTCAGATGTGCGCATTTGAAACCCGCAAAAATTGAATTGCCCAAGGACATCTTTTTTAACCCTAGACCTCTAAGAATTCCAGTCACTCATGAATTTACTTTGCACTGACTCAAAAACTGATCCTCTTCATTCAGGAATTTCTTCCAGTAAGGCCTATATTTTGGAATTCCCAGCTCAAGCCAAGGTTTCATGTTCCCATTATAATGCAGAACTGCAGCCCCCTTAATGGTTTGGCAGATCAAAACCATAGTCATGGCCCAGTCCTGACAGAACCCATGTACTGTTAAGAGCATAAACTTGGTCTTGAAAAGTGAGCAAGCTTGCACATAATGAAGCTGCTGCGCCATATAATCTCCCTCGAGCACTCAGCTGATGTTCATACATTGAAAATTAAAGGTAATAATCAGAACTTTGAAGGTTCAAGGTGCAACTGATTTCTACTATACTTTTTACAATCAAAATATCTGGTTAATGATTGTTCAACAGAATGAAAACTAGGAAATGCAGAAAAGTAAAAAATATATTAAGAGAGAGAGAGAGAGAGAGAGAGAGAGAGAGAGAGAGAGAGGAAATCATTGCTAATGGACGTCCAATGTACAAAGATCAGGTAGAGTCAGAGTCCCATCTGCCTATTCACTCCTTGGTTCCCTCGGATAGGGCTGCAACTGTGGACAGGGGGAGCTTTGGGGTTATTATGGATGGTTGATATTATCAGCATTTGCAGTTTATTTTCTTCAGGTCACTGAAATTTCTTAAAACAGAAAGTTCCAACCACAACTGAACGGAGCTATTATGGATGCTCAAGGCACGATATTAATTAGGAAGGTTGAGGGATAAATCTCAATGGACAAGTACGAGTACTTTTAGGGAAGACCCTCTCGTGGCTTAACCTAAAGCTAATCTTCTTCTTGGCCGAACCTAAAGCTGTCCTATAATGATTATAGATAGAGACCTCAAACATAGCTACTTTCCAGAACAAAAAACCCTCACCCTATAAGACTAACCCCAACCAATGACAAAATTGCATCAAAAGATGCGACAAGTTTAGTAAGAAGAATAAAACTGCTTACCTCTCGTACCAATCTCCAATAAGTATTAGTAAGCTCGTGCTCCCTCCAACTAACCAGATCAATTATATTCAATCCAGACATCCAGGCACAAGGATTTCCATTACCAGTCTGACCCAAAAAACTCTTCAGCTGATGCAACTTTACTGAGCAGAAGGGCACAGCACCATTTACCTTTCCGTGCATCTTGAGGTTCCACAGGGATGACAAGTCTCGTTGTACGACAACATCATCGCCCAAAACAACAATTTTCTTCAAATTCTGGAATATCTCAGGAAGAAGATAATGTGAATGAGAAAAAACAGATAAGTATTCTGTCCTGATTCTAATTTTAGGCAAGTCACTGGCACCATGAATGGAAACACGAAACTCCTCAGGCAATGACAGAGTTGGCTTATCATGGTAGTTCAGGATGAGGTCTTCAATGTTTAGCACCTGGACTGTCGCTTTCTTATAAGTGTTTCTTAGGAACCAAATTTTCATGGCAAAGTAATTCTGTGCATCGGTCAATACATGAAAAACCTGATTCCAACTTTCCTGAGACAAAGGAGGAAAACCAATTAGCTACAAATCAAAAATAGTTAAATAGATAAGGTGCTAACAGAATGATTTTATACGCACTTTTGTATGCATTACAGTCGAATTAATAACTACCGAAGAGGCAACCACATTGTTTGAGAAAATAACATAATGGTGCAATTCTGGATTCATATACTTCTCAGTTAGCAAGATCTCTGTATCAACTGAAGGAGACTTGAAGTATTCCACAGTTAATCTCATGGACAGGCAGTGGAGACTTTTTGGCATCGTCTGAACAGCAAGTTGGAAGAGGAAGGCACTCTGCCTCATGTGAAAATTTGATTCATCCTCTGTCATATCAACTATTTGTCTTAATTTCTTGTCAATATTATTACAATCTACAGGGAATGACTTAGCTCTGGCTATCGCAGCTTCCATCTTCTGTGATTTTTTCTGAATCCTAGTGGAACAGACAACATTGTACTTAGTGCATTTAGGCTGATAAATAGAATCTCTAGCAATATAAACCCTGAGCATGTGAAGGACTATGCAATGCACAATGACAGCTAACAGCTTTGACAGAAAAATGCAAAATCTATTGGGAACGTGCAACATGGGGCATAGAAACAAGAGGCTCAACCTCTATCATGTACTATTCACACTGGCTCACATCAAGGCACTAGGTATTTGACCTTAATGGAAATCTCAATGCCCCAAAGTATAGTCCTTCAATAAAATTTACTATAAAATTCCTATTCTGTAAAGATCAAAAACAAAAGCAAGCCACACGAAGGAAAAATCAAACTCTTAAGAACTGGAAGCGAAGGGCAATAGGCATGCTTTTCTATCCAATATAAACATGAAAAGATTTGCAGCCTAACACTCATTTGCTTCACAGAATGGAATAGAGAGGGAATGGAGTATTTATTTCATACAAATATAACATGAAGCTCTTTTCAAGGAACATGAGCTGAATAGGTACCCCTTCACTCTTGGTTCATGGGGATATTAATCTTTATATGTTATAGTTCTATCAAATAATTATTTCATCCCCACTCTACTCCATTCTTGTGAATCAAACGAATGGTAACATGCACTGTAGAGGGGGGTGTTATGTAGAGCAAAAAAAATTTGCAATCGCAAGCACACCAAAGACTTCGAATACCAGTATAATAACAAAATATTGAATCACAAACATTACGAATTCAGCCATGGTTATGTAAAACTTGTTACATGGAACTGAATTAACTTAATTTAGGAAAACTGTTACCAAAGTAGTTTTTTAATTTTATTTTAATAAGCATAAAATTATATACCAAGAGGGAAAAGAATACAACAGAGGATGAGATGCCCTCAAAAGGCCCTTTAGAAATACAAAACCAAAAGTACCAAAAAGAAAGCCACAAACAAAACCACATTATATAAGCCATGCCTTCTGATTTTCATGAATATCCCTGAGCTTAACACCATTAGCTAGACCTTAACAGATTTGTGTTAATAAATTATGATTCAGTAAGTGGCCAAAGGGGTGTCCTTCAAAGAGGCTACAGTTTCTATATGAAAATAAATTAATTCCTACACCTGGACTTTGGAACCGCTGGAAAATGGCTACATTTTCTATGAGGAAGATTGGAATTGGGATTAGTTCCTTACCTTTTTTGCTGATGTCAATAAAGAATGTATATCTACAAACAGTGTCAATGTAATACCACAAAGGAGATATGATAATCATTCGGCCATTTAAATGAAATGCATATGAAGTCAGGCACAAGCTAGAGTTTGAACCATGATCTCAAAATTGCAAAACGTTTCAAGGAGTTACCCACAACTTGAGAACAGAAAAATATAAAGTGGAAGCTAGTTTCCAGCGTCCTCTGCATATCCCTATTGCTATCAAGCATAATGGACCTCCAGTTTACCAATTAGATACATTAAAAATCAATCCACTTGGAATATAAAGTCTTACAACTCCTCATGCAGGACAATATGATGGCAAGTGAAAAGCATGCAGACAATTAATCTGAATTAAACCCTCATTATAAAAAAAATAACATAACTTTGATATTGAAAACGGGCCCAGGACCTCTCAACAACCATGTGTTTGATACCTAGAGTCCACTTTGCCTAGAAGCTTAAGCTATTGGGCCGTTGGCCAAAAGCCTTTACATGTTTACAAATATAACGCTATCTTAATGACTTTTTCGATCAATGACGCAATTCTATGTTATTAATAAACTTACAAGATACAAATATATTTAAAATACCAAATAATACTTAGGCATATTTTGAATTGAAGGGGTAGTAACAAATTAAAAGACTTTCTAAGACGCTAATCATTTGTTGTTTATGATTTAACGATACAGCCAAATTATTTGGATGGTAGAACTTATAGTGATGTCAAGTGCCTTTAAATGGAAACTGTAATCATTTTGTTATCAACTTAACTTACTGAACCACAAAGTTGCCATAGACTGATAACTATAAAAGCATTACCACCAATGCATTTTTCGCATCATATGTACCAAAGAAGTGGGTTTAGAGACTTAAAATTTCAACTAAAGCCAATTATTTTGACAAAACTAGCCCACATACACAGAGAGAGAGGTGATTCGCTAGGTGCTAATATCTGTTATGCAACTGTAAAAAAAACAAGACATGTTATGAAAGTCACTCTTAACCAACAAACAGATGAATGTAATAAAGCCCGAATATGTTCAAGGAGAAACACAAAGTATCATGGAACTCAAATATTTTAAACTTATAAAGCTTGTTCTGATCAAATGCAATGTGAACAATCCTTAGCAACTGTCAGCGCTACAACAGACAAAATGCGATGCCTCAAGTAAATAGGGAGTCAGCACAAACACCTGAGTCTCTGACTAAAGAAGGATCATATATAATTGAGAAATTAGCAAGTTTGTTTGAGTATAATTATGACTAATCTAGTATAGCAGGACTGTCATATTTTAGACCAAACAAACCAACACCATACAACTTACTTTGCTAAAGTGTATAAGAATCCTATGATACAGTTGGAATCGGGATACAGTGGAATGGTACAGCTACTTGTTAGAAATATCACATGTAAGGAATAATATTCCCATGGACCATGAGTGAAATGACTACTCCCTTCATGGCCCATGTCATAATTCTATTGAATAGTTATTAAATTCCGACTCTCTTCCATTCCGCAAACCAAACATAAGGGTAGAGACAGTAAAGAGATGTGCATAACTCATGCAGGGAAAAAAAATCATGCATCCTACACATGTAGAGGAAAATCACAAAAGCTAGCTAACAGGAGTCAGGGTACTTCTAATTGACCAAGGGGCCTATTTATCTATCGTACTTCCAGTCATCATAACAAACTCCTCTTTCTGATTTTTATTCAATTGATTGGAGGACTATTTCATGGAAGTTTCATTTTTCAGAAATCTTAATAATAGAGAAACCTCTAAGCTTCAATTGCTGCTTGATATTCTTAACGGTTCCTCCTTCTAGAATAGGGAGGACATTGGTTAGGAATCTTTTGATAAATCATTGATTTTCTCTGTCAGCTCCTCCTTCCAAAATCTTATGTTGTTCTTGTCATCTAAATCCAGCCTCCTTTCAAAATTTCGCAATCCACAATCCCTAATAAATTTAATGTTTTGGCTCGCATAATTGTTCTTCACAGGATAAACAGAAATTATCCTCTCGGGCGAGGAGGTCTCATAAACTCTTCTTTCCAAATGTATGCATTTTGGGCTTCCAAAGCTCTGAGACTGGGAGAATTTGTTGTCACACTGTTGTTTCTCCCAGAATCCTTGACCAGATTTCTTTGGGATTTTTGAAGAGTCGTGGGTTGTATCGGTATCTGTTCTGTTCCTAACTTCCTTTCCACTAATATTCAGGACTTTGACAAAAGGAAGCTGATTTTTACTATTATTTGGTGTATTTGGACGGAAAGAAACAACCGGACCTTCAAAGACAAGAATTTGTATCTCACTAGGGTTTGGGATAGAGAGTTCTTTCTCCCCCCCTCTTTGGATTGCAGTTTGGGGTCTAACTAACAAGGTTAAGCTCAGGGATATTCCTAGAGATTGGACGGCATTTCTTATGTAATGTAGTTTTCTTGTTTCATTTTAGGCTATTTTTGTTTTCCTCTACCTTTTGAGGATGGTGCATCCTCTTTCTTTATCCCTTTTTGATGACAAAATTATGTGCTTATACCCAAAAAAAAAAAAAAGAAAAAAATCAACTAATAGGAGTCATGTAAATTTCTACATAACAAGCACGTGTACGTTGTGCCAAAAAATAAACTCATAAACAAAATTTTGAACTTTTCCACCAACATGTGTACATAAATGCGACATTCAAACTCTGCAAAAAGATAAGAATCAGCACCTATTAGTAGCCATACTAAGCAGAAACAAAAAAGCATTATTCTATGGTATGGTGCATAGACTAAAGATTAGGGGAATGTTACAAAAGTTGTCATCACTAACTCAAGTGGGAGGTCAGGATCTGTTGTAGAATCACTGAGGACTCGCTCGAGGTCTTGAATATTCTGCTTCATTTCACGTGACAACTTATCTTGCGCTGGAAGTTTTGCAATACTAGGATAGTATGCACGGGCAACAAAAAGCTGATCCTTCAATTTCTTTACCATAGAGTCCTTCATTTCTTCCTTGTGCTCTTGACGCCAAAGGCAGTAGCTCCCATATTTTAACTCACAAGATTTTCTAATTTCATCATCAACAGCCTCTCTAGGCACACGAACAGCTCTTGTGTTCTGTCATGAACTTGAATATTAATCAAGAAAACCTATTCTGAATGTAACCTATATAAGCACAAAATTAATAAATATTATAAAAAACTAATGCATGACACATGCATACATTTGTAGTCTGGGGCAGCTTTGGCATAACAGGAGGCGACAAAGGAAAACCTGGAAAATTATTAAAGCTCTAATCAACATAATTTAACAGGCATTCAAATGAAACTTGGAAACTCTCAACAAATTTTTCTCAGGCAAAAATAAAAGGAGAAAGGAAAGGAGAAAAAGAAAAAAGAAAAAAAGGAAGCCAGACCCACCTTTCTGTTGGGGGACTTGAATGGCAGTTTTCCCACTTGTTTCATTGTCAGCTTCCTTGACCAAGTTTATTATACCATCCTGACAAAGACAACAATGAAAAGCTTACAAATAACAGTGAGGGAAAGATTTCACTTTCAACAACGCATATAAATAAATATAAAATCTAACTGCCCTATATAACAATATTTAATAGATAAAAAAGGTGACTCAAAAGTAGTCCAAAAATCATAAATATAAAATTTATAAACTTAAAACGTCAAAAAATAATAGTCGTGCGCCGTGCCTAAAAGTTCACGTCTGTTATGTCTGTGTCCCATTATGTAACCCTCGTTACACTAACTTTTCGTTGCACCCATGACCGTTACGCGATTGCAGCTGTGAACATGATTTAAAACCATGATCCCAACCCTTAGGATGGAAAACCATGAATACTCTTACCCTATGCCACAAGGCATGCGGATCTTGTTACGGGAAGCGTCACAAGCATTTTCCAACTAAACTGTCCTCATAGAGCCCACAGCAAGTTTCCCAGCTGGCAAAATGATGGTTCTTCAACTCTCCCGATCCAAACCAGAGTTACCCAATTCGTAGTACAGGTACTGGTATGCGGTACGTGGGATTGGGGATGAGTAATTCATCAGGGGTAGTCTCAGTCAGTACGTTACTTGGGTAAGCAGCACGCTAGGCAGAAGGCTGGGTCAGTTATCCAAGTCGCTTATGTACAATACACATAGATAAAGATCCATGTACGTGTGTATTTGTTAATTTTTACACTTTCTGTCTTTAACATGATTTTGTTAAATAAGATGTTATAAGATATGAAAGGATAAATATCTCTTATGAGTGGGTTTGAAATGATCTCCAGAAAATGGTATATTGGAGGAATTGGCATTAATAAGGAAATTGTGAGGCTAAAATTTTATGGGGAATTATTACATACTATTTGGTACACAGATCAACCACGCAAACGTCATTCAACTTGTTCTTTCAAACAAAACCAGGTTATGTGGCTTAAATTGATTTACCATACCATTCCTCTATATTATATTGAGAAGCACACTTATTTTTTCCACTTCCCTCCATGCTTCCTCCCTTCTTCTTTGTCCACTCTCAATCTTCTTATGCTGAACTTTAGTTTCTTACACCCAAGCACCCCATCTCAATCACACTACATATCTCTCATGTAAGCACTCACAATTTCGTTCTTCATGGGATGGACTGAATCTCCCTTTATGAATCTTTCTACATGTCTATCAACTCTCTCTCAATTGCTCTGAATCTTCAATCTCAGGCCGGAGAAGGAATATTGGATCATCAAACAACACAAGATTTTTTTCTCTTCTTATTTGCAAAATATATGAAAATGCACTAGGATTTTTTGTGTTTAAATTCTTGGCTTTCAGTTTAATTTTGGGTACGCCAGTTTTCACGTCTTGATATGCATATGTACCACGAACTGGGTCAGACAACTAAGTTCAGAGTTCGCTCATGCCTTGAGCGATTTAGGTAACTCTGATCCAGACCACAAAAGGCTATCACTAACCTCTCTAGCTGTTAACCGACAAACACAAGAATGCTAAAGGGGGACAGGTAGCTGTTAACCGACAAACACAAGAATCCTAAATGGGGACAGGTGAGAGAGAGATGCAAGGTAGATATGCCTAAATCAAAGTAGCTCTACTACCTAAAAGAGAAGACGACATCTTTCCAACAATTAAGATCCTCAGAGACCTCTTAGAGATAAAAAGGCCCCAGAAATAAAAGGACGATCTCACCTAAAGGAAAGCTACGAGATACCTGCACCCTACAGCCCATGCTGTCAGCACACAAAGCAGATTAGAATGATCTAAATAAACACCTGATGCAGGGCTACTCCTTTAAGGGTTAATTCACAAACTCGAGATCTCATTGAAAATATTTAACAAGGAAAGAGTGGAGCAAAGCCCAATAGCGTCATGTGCAAGGAATAAGCAGCAGATGAGAATATTTGGCACTTATCTATGGTATATGTGAACTGGATCTAGTTCCCCTCCAATACACTTTACCTCCAATATCACTCAATGCACCTAAATTTTTAAGTTTTGAGCTACTCTTTAAACGCTTTAACCGTACAAATAAGAACATGCAAAAATATATAAACAGTTTTTCATTTTCATAAGATTTAATGTTATGCTAATTGTACATTTTAGTACTTAAAAGCTGATACATCAATCCCTTGAAAAATTGTACCAAAATTTTATTGCTTAGATTAATATGTTTTAGACTTTCAAGTCTCGTGAACATTGTAGTAATGCCGCTATAGTTTTGTATGTTAAATCCATAAGGTTATAATAAAGGAAGAATATCTAACATGTTCTAAAATTAGGTGCACCAAGTGATACTAAAGGTAAAGTGTATTGGCTGGATCCATGTGAACTAGTCAAGAACTACTGCAAAATATTACTACTCTCTGTTAGCCGGTGAAAAGCTTGACCCTTGACCATTAGATCATTAAGTAATGAACCTTTGATAGAGTTGGCGCTAGTCTTTTCATAATCTCATTCACTTGTCTTGACTGATCACCCTGCACAATGGCACACTGAACATCATATACCAGCCCATAAGGGAGAATGATAGTGAGAGGAGAACCAAACATTTTTTAATTGAAAAGAAACCAACAAACACAAAGCAGTGGAAGGAAGGGAAAATCATTACCAACGAAGGTATTTAGGGGATCATTCATGTCTAATTATTTCAAACACTAAAATACATCATAGGAGATACATAAATACATACACGTGTGAGTGTGAGTGTGTTTATGCTAAATTTTTTATAACTGCCTTACTGGAACTGCATTGCGTCTTTCCCATGCATATCCTGCAGACGAGAAGAACAACGTCCAGGATAGTTAGAATCAAGGAAGCTATGACGGAATTTCATAATCAAACGAATAGTGGTGTGAAGTAGCATTGGTTATTGCAGTATATTGATTAAAAAATAAAGAAATAAAAGAGCAAAGTATTCTCTGTTCTCTCTCCGAGAACAGCAGTAAAAAGGCATACATGAACAGTAGAGTATGGGCTTCAAGGGGAATCTGAGACTCAATTTTAATGAAATCCCACCCAGATTTTTATTTTTTATTTTATGGTATCTGAGATCTGAGAAAATATTCTATACAACTCGGCACAAAATATAATGGAAATCGGATGGCGGATACCAAAGTAAGAACTGGGGAATTAAATGCTATAAGGAATAGATCTGAGCCAAAAAAGTGATAGATTTAGCAAGTCCGGACAACAGAGGGAGAGGGAGAGGGAGAGGGAGAGGGAGAGGGAGAGGAATTACCAGTGGAGTGAAAACCGTTGTGGAGGCCGAGCAAGAAAACGAGGGGAACGAGCATGGAAAGAAAGACGAGACCTATTACTGCAATTACAAGCCCTCTCCATCGCCGTTTAGCAGGAATACTGTAAGAACCCCCACCACCAACCCCGCTCTTCATCTCGTCCTCCACCTCCACTCTTTTCCTTTCTTCACCTTCCGATCTTCCCCCCTGCTTCCTTCTTCCTCCTAAGATCGATTACATCGACGCACTCTTCTGAACTCAATCCCCTCTCTCCACCATCTTCTGTTTAAGTTGCAACCTTGCCCGAAGATCCACCCCTTAACATAAATCACATTTATAATGTAGAATAATATTATATATATATATATACACACTTAAAAATGATGACCGGTTAAAATTTATATCATCTTTTATTATTATTTGCTCGAAATGCTTCCTTAAAAGGGTTCATGAATTTGTTTGTCATTTAACCCTTGTGAAAAAAAATATCTAAAACAATCCCTTATAGCTTTTTTTTATATATATTATGCTCAACAACTTTTTTATTAAAATACCAAAGATTAAATATAAAATTGTTAAAAAAAAGAATGAGTATGTGCTTAAAAAAAATAAAAGTGAAATGAGTAGGAAGAAAAGTTTAAGGGTAAGTGGTTAAGAAAATAACTTCTATAACTATAAAAAATTTAAAATTTAAATTTAAAATTATTAATTTTAAGTTAATTTTGGTTGATAGAACCAAAAGGTTCTTTGCCTTTATAATAGTATAGAGTATATATATATATATATATATATATTTGTTATCATACCAGTGTGTTTATGAAAATAACCAAAATAGGCCCTAGCCATCTAATTCCATCCAAATTAATTTTGAAAAATCATTAAAAGAGGAAGTAAAATGTGAAAATTAAGGGAAAGAAAGAGAAAATAAATAAATTATTGTATGTATATATATATATATATATATATATATATATTTTTAAAGATAAAAACTCTCCCAGGAGATCCAATATCAATCACTCCTCTTGTCTTTAATCTCATGATTCATATTTTAATTAGAAAATGATATATATTTTTTCCATTACAATAATTTACTTTTTGAGTAAAATTCACTTTAAACCCTAATGTTTATAGACAGTTGTATGTGAATTTTTGGTAAGTTGCAAACTCATTGATTTTTGTTTGGAGGTTCAAGTCCACATCATCTCGAAAGGGAGATGATTGTTTACATCTACTGCTATAGGTGAGGAATACCTTCGATTAGGATATTGTAAGAAAGCCAATGGAGTGGGTGACTCCATTGACAAAGGGTCATAAACCCAAATCTGGAAGAATAGGAGGAAGACGAAGAAAATGATAAACAGTAAAGAGAAAGGAGCCTTTTGGCTCGAAAATGGTCGAATCCATAGGGTTTCCTACATATTTCCTTGGAGAATCAAATACTGTAGGCGGATGGATGCCATAGGTCGAGGGATCATAGACATGTGACACCCCCACCTCTCGCACCTTTTGGCAAAACTGCAAGCATGTTAAGTTTAATTAAACCAGCAAAGGAAACAATAAAATAATACTAGGTTTAATAGATTATGCTATAGTAAACCTGTGGTTTCAACATCCACACTAGAGGGTACCATCCACCAATAACTAGATGGTTTGATAAACTTCAATTACAGAACATGTTTCACAAAAACATACTTTGTTTAAACTTATTACATAACACCCTTATGGTTTTAACAAAAGCAACAACTTAGACCAAACTTAACCGAAAGCAATACCCTTGCCCTTCCTCTTACTCGCTTCGGCTTGCTCAGCTAACACATTACCACTTGGTAGGTAAGAAAAACATACATGAATGACAAACACTCAATAGGAAACTTATAATGAAGAATGTCTACCAAGCTACTTGTGAGCAAAATGGTGCATGCGTCATTCCAACTAACATTGAGCAACACAACCATCCAACAACTCCAACGCAACACAACCATCCAACAACTCCAACGATTCGACTTGACCACACACACTGAGAGAGAGACTACAAAGTCATAAACGTTTTAGCTGAACATAGTTAGTTGCACTCTAACTTTAGGACTAAAGCACGCAATCCCCAATAGTTTTGTTTAATGAATCCATTGATTGCTAGCATAGGCATAAGGTGTACATTATTTAATCTAAGTACGGGGTCCAACAATTCTGTTCATCTTAGTTCAACGCAAATCAATACACAACATTAGGCATTCAAAACAAGAAAAGAAAAGAAATGAATACCCAGCAACACGAACAAGACTTGAAAACAAACACAAGCCTTGCGTATGATTCCAACAAGGACCATTGGAGTGGCAATTCACAAGGCAGCCACCCAAAAGCTCTTCAGAAAATACTAGCAAGGTTCAACAGCACACAAAACAACCAATCATTCATGGGAAGCAATTTATTCTTAATCATCTCACAAAACATTTAACTAGCCAACACTTTGGCAAAAATAGTGACATCAAATGAAAATGCGACAACTTCTCCTACATAATTCAGACAGGGTTATTCTCTAAAGAACAAAGCTAGACAACCTCATTATCTGTAACTTTTATGTTGAACACTTTAAAAGATTCGATCTCCTAGGGGTGAATTGGGCCAAAACAGTAGGTGCACATATCTGGTCACTAAAATTTTTAGTTTTGATCAATCTCAAAAATACAAAGACAACTTCCGATACACACGCATTGTTAAGTTGAAGAAAAAATTAAATACCTAGATATGAAATAGATCTAGAACTTCCTTTCTAACCTCAAGTAGTGATTCACACTCTAGATATATTAAACAGGGCAAAAAGTGACTAACTGCAGTTTTGATATATGCAGAATACAAGTTTAGACACTTAGCATTAGAAATGTAACAACTTCTGATACAGGGCTTAAAACATTTTGATTTTAAAAGAGAACTTTTAAATAACAGGAAGAAGAACAATTTGTACTTTGGTCTGAGCTATAAACACAGTCCATCAGATTCTCTAAAGCAACTTTAAAATTCCAAAACTCTTTCCACACATCTCGAATTGAGATGATTCTAAAACCAAACTTGTAGATATTAATCAGAACTACAACTTTTCAGAAGAAAACATTCTCAAATTCGAAACATTTCTAGGTGAAAAATAACAAAAACCTTACTGCCCTAAACTCGCACACAAGCACTACTACTACTTTTATTTGACTTAATGGCCAAGGGCATTTTGGTAATTGCACACAAAACCCAAAGATACTCCGTTCGTGCACAAAATTTTTTTTCCCATAAAAATTTCTTAGAATATTAAGTAAACTAAGCACACAACATATCTAAAGAAAATACTAACATTAAGGCCAGTAAAATTTGCTATGAACTAAGATTTTAGGGATATTACAAAGCAGGTGCCATTAAACGAGGTATTGATGCATATTAAGTGTGGGTGGCTGGGCCATAAAGTAGCCAGCATCTGATGCTATGGGTCAAGGACCATAGGAGGATGGATGTCATAACTCAAGGGACCGTAGACTGATGCCATGGGTCAAGAGGCTGTAGGCGGGTGCCATTTAAGGTGGGTGCGCATAGGGTGCGGATGCACATTAAGTGTGAGTGGCTGGGCCCGCAAGCTACCTATGTATCCCATGGGGAATCAAGCTTATGTAGTTCTAAGGGATAGTTTAGGCTCATGTTTAGGAGCAACGTGCAGTTTAGGCTCGAGTTGAGGAGCAATGCACAGTTTAGGCTCGAGTTGAGGAGCAATGCATGGTTTAGGCTCATGCTCAGGAGCAGCCCTTATGCAGGATGTTGTAGGCACCGAGTGCTATAAACAGGTGAAGGTATGTCCTTAAACATAGATGACATCCTTTATAATACCCCTGACCTTAAAGTTAAAGCTGACGTTTACCAGTCTTATCGTCAGTATTTTCCTTGAATGTTTTGCTTGCTTAGTCTATATAAAATTTTAAGATATTTTCACAAGAAAAAATGTTTTTGGGTGCAGATGTAGAATTTTCAGGTTTTGGGTGAAATTACAGAAATGTCCTTAGCTATTGAGCCATAAATAATGATAGTGATCGTGACATATAATTTTTGAATCCTAATAGGAGAAAACAATTGATCTCGTAAAATTGGGAATAAAGTCGGGTTCCGAAATAGAGTATTTGATTTGGTTAGAGAAATTATCAGGCGAAAAATAACTAACGCGTGATTGACGTGGCACGTAGGGCCCACATGAATTTTGTGGTGCAAAATGATTTGACTTTTAGATACTTTTAGAAGTGAATTGACTAAAATGTCCTTAGTCTTTTCAAATGGTGAGATTTTAGAGTAGGGACAAAATTGAAAAAGGGGAGAAAATTCCCCTTAGAGTGTGCATGAGTGAGATTCATCTCCTATTGGTTGGAAGAAAAGAAGGAAGAAGAAAAGGAAGGAAAGAGAGGAAGAGAGAGAGAGAGAGAGAGAGAGAGAGAGAGAGAGAGAGGAAAGTGTGAGATTTTGAAGGAGGCTATGAAGGAACGTTAGTCCCAGTACGAGCACTTAGAGGGGGGGTGAATCAGTGCTCTTTCAAATTCTTTCCTTTTTCCATTCATCAACCTAATGCACTGGTTATGGCAAGAATAGTACAAGCAAAGCAACCAAGCAATCGCAAACACAAGATATATGTGGTTCAGCTACACAATGCGTGCAACCTACGTCCACGGCTGATTCGGGTTCACTATCCTCACCAACGAAATCGCTATAATCACGGTACAACCCTTCACTAGGGCAATACAAGGCCTCACTGACCAAATACTAAGCTGTCTCCCCTTCACTAGGTTTGACGAACTTATTACAAGAGTCTCACTGACCCAAACAAAGTCAAAACAATGGAATACAACTCACGCAAGAGTGATGCTCTCTCTATCTCCTAAAATAAACAATATAGAAGGAGATAAAAATAGAAGAGCCTACCACTCAATGATGAACATAGCAAGCATCTTGTTGTCGCTTCAAGAACACGAACAACCCGAAGAAACTCAAGCACAAGCACCAAACGCAGCCACCGCACGAAACAACACCTCGAACACCGATCACGAATCACCACCACGGATCACCAGAATTCACCCTCGGATGTTCAACAACACCTTGTGGCTGCAGCACAAAACACTTACAAGTGTTTCCCCAATCTCACACACACTCAACCCTAGAAACCCCAAGAGTGCTCAAGAACACATATGGCACCCATAAACCCTCCAAGAGAATTTTTCTCAATTCTCTCTCTCAAAAACTCTCTCAATGCTTAGAGGAGTGGTGTGATTCGAGTTATGGGAGAGGGGTTCCTTAAATAGGCACAAAAGGACCAAAATATAGGAAAGTGGGTGAAAATAGGAAAGTCCTTGGAGTGCCCTTCAAGGATCCGCGAATTCCCACTTGGGCCACATGGATTTGGGCCTCCTTCAAGGGCCCATGATCTAGGTCCATGCACCCCTTGTGGTCCAAGCCCATTAACACACTCAATTGCTCCAAATTGCTCAATTAAGCCTAAAATGGCTTCCCCAAGGCCTAATCCGAACTACCGTTGACCCATTGCCATTCCTTGAGCTCATTACAACCCATTTAGCCCAATTTTACCTCAATGTAGCCCAACCACTTCAAACAAGCTCCCTTTAAGCATAACAATTGCAAATGCTCCAATTAGGTCAAACCGGGCTCGATTATGGCGCTTCGAGCAAAACCGATTTCCTTTGCAACTTGAGCATCAATATCACTCTAATATGGTGTAATATAGGTTTCGGTATCACCCCACGGTCATCCAATCACCCGAAGTAGCTCAACTCATCAATCGCTCCAAAACTAGCTCAAACAAGCTCAGAATCACTCGTTTATGGTGTTTTTGGATACTTCACTTCTTCGCTGTGTCTTCTTCATTTCCTCATCATTCCGATATCCCGGAGTCATGCAAAGTCGATATACGAGGAGCACCAATGATATGCGCACTCATTTAGGCTTGCCAAAAATGACAACACCTCATTATTCCAATGGGAACAACAAGGAAGTGTTATTTTTCTCCAAAGAGATCAAATTCCTCTCAAAACAAAGTTGTAAAGGTAGAAAATTCACTATTGAATATCCATTTTCAAGTATTGATTCCAACTATTGCCATGTTTTATTTTGGTAAGAATTTGTATGCTGATTTGGAGCCATAATCATGGTAATTTGTAGTTTCTATGATAATTTTTATGTTGAATGATGTGAGAGTTGTTCATGGAAGTATTATTTGATTAATCATCTCAATTAATTGTGTGTTAGAAAAAAAATTGGTTTAATTGGGTTGTGTTAACTAAGTTGTATTTATGTCAATCTTTGAAATTGGTTGTTTTGTGTGGAAAAGGTAGAGGCAGTAAGGTTTTTGGGCTTTTCTGCCTAAAAATATTTCGAATTTGACAATGAGTTCTTCTAGAGAGTTGTATTTCTATTGAATTCCTACAGCTTTGGTTTTGGAATCAACTTAATTCGAGGTGTGTAGAAAGAGTTTTGGAATTTTAAAAATTCTGCAGAGAAATCTGGTTGGGCTGTGTTTTCAACATAGATTGCTGTTCTTCTTGTGGATTTTTAGACCTTTAAATGACTGAGTTTGCAAACATATTAAAAATTTTAATTGTTCTTATTCAAACACTTTAGAATTTATCCTTTGGGGGGGGGGGGGGAACGTTTTAACCCCTGTATAAGAAGTTGTTGCATTTCCAATGCAAGATGGCCAAACTGAAATTTTTGAGTGACTCAAAAATGCAAAGAACCACTGCTTGCTATTTTTAACAACACTAGAGTGTGAATAACTATTTGTGGTTTAAAAAGAATTTGTAGCCCTATTTATTAGCTAGGTATCTTCTTTTGGTTGCAATTTAAAAATAAGCGTGTATCAAAAGTTAGCTCAATATTTTGAAAGTAGTCTAAATTGAAATTTCTGAGTGGATAGTTTTGCGTGTCCTCTGTTTTGGCCCGTTTGGCTTATCTGAAGGTTGAATCACTTAAAGTGTTCAACAGAACAGTTGTACATAACTAGGGTATCTAAATTGTTCTTTTGGGAGTAATCCCATTTGAGCATTGTAGAAGAAGTTGTACTATTTTAACTTGAGGTGCTTGTTTTGCAAAAGTGTAGGGATTTAAGTTGTTTTCTGAGATGATTATGAACAAATTACTTCCCATGAATGGTTGATTTCGTTGTCTATCCTGTTGAACACTTTTGGGTGTTTGTTGGAGTGTCTTTGATGGCTACTTTGTGTGTGGTCAATTGAATTACCGTTGATAAAATTTGACTCATAACTTGCTTTATTGTTAAGTCTTAATTTGTATAGTTGGGTGATCATTTGTTTTCAAACACCTACTAGTTTGTGTTGAGCTGAGGTAAGTGAAATCGTTAGACATGAGAGGCCCTAACCTAAAGAAGGCTATCAAGTGGAGAATAAGTCGAATTAAAACTTAGAGGTTATTTTACGTGGAATAAGGTAGGACGAATAGTTGTTTGTGCATGGCCTATCCAACATGAGGTTATAAGAGTCGCCTTGGCATCTAGTTGCCTCACAACGATATTATAGGACTTTGTTGGAGAAGGTAGTAGTCGAATCACTAGTGGAAGCCATTGATCTTTGTTGTTGAATCAAGCGATTGATCGAGATATGAAACTATGACAATTGATTAAGTGGATCGTCATTGATAAATAGTAGAACATCCCAGGATCGGATTAGTCGTCTACTGTTAGTTGATGGTGGGTTGTTATTGTTTGAAATAGTGGATTGCAAGAGGTTGTTGAGTGAACAATCTTGCTATTGAACTTGAGACTATTTATTGTTCCAAGTCTTAAGTTGATTTGAGTTGGACTACTGTTTGTTAGGTAGTACCTTTTGGAGTTTGAATCAAATTGTGTACTTAGTTTTTGGTGTGCATTTCAATTATTGGTTGTGATCGAAATGAGTTGAACAACCCCATACATGGGGGACTGAATTGACGGAAAATATTTTACCCATGTTGGCACACTATTAGACCCCGTGCTTGGGTTAAATAATGCGTGCTGTTGGACCCCGTGCTTATGTTAAATAATCCAAAAAATGTTTTGCCTATGCTGGTACAAATGGATGAGTTGATGACGTTCAAGACTTCATTATGGGTTGCTTAGTAAGATCACAAATTTGTTCAAATGATTGAGTTGCTAACCTGCAGAAGTGCGTTATAAAGTTGTTTGATTGAATATTAAGTGGATGAAAGACATGATTGAAGGTTGACGAACAATTTATACGAAGTTGGTGGAACATTTGGTTAAAGAATAATGAATCATTTGATTGAAGTTTGATTGAGTTAGATGGTGCGAGGTCGAACGTTGTATTCATGCAGTTTAAACCACAATTTTAAAACTACTATTTCTCGATGTTTATGTATAGTTATTCACACATGTTTAAAGAATGAGACATTCTTGAAGTTGTTATGTAATTTGTTTATGATATAACCTAGTAAGAATCTTATTGATATGAGTTTTCTACTAAGTATTTTATCAGGTCACTCTTCGTTGATATTGCTTACCAAGTGAGCGCATATGAGCAAAAAGAGATGAGATGAATATGCAACATAGAAACAATGGGATTTTCATCGTATAGGTGTTCGAGTTTAGCGTTAATTAAATTGCTGTAATTAAACCATATGGACAATGGTGTAATAAAATGGACTTTGTTTCTCTTACTGCCATATGAAATTGTAAGAGAGAAAGTTGGAAAATTATTAGTTTGGTTTGAAGATCGCAGGTTATTATTTTTGCATAATCCTATCAAAGGTGCGGGAATCGAGGTGTCACATCCTTGGATGGAATGTCGTAGGCAACGGGGTAGTAGATAGGTGAAGGTATATCTTTGGATATAATACCCCTAACCTTAAAGTTGAAGTTGAATTTTACTAGCCTTAACATCAGTATTTCTGCTAGATATTCTGTGTACTTAACCAGTTTAAAATTATGAGAAATTTTCATGAAAAAAAATATTTTCACACGCGCACGTCAAAACCTTCCGGTTTTTTGTGCAATTACCAAAATGACCTTGGCCGTTGAGCCATAAATAATGGTAGTAATAGTTGCGTATAATTTTCAAACCCTGATGGGAGAAAATTATCGGTTTCATAGAAGTCAGGAATAAAACCGAGTTTTGGAATAGTGTTTTTGACCCGGTTACGGATTATTAGGCGAGAAATATCTAGTGAGTAATTGATGCAACACGTGGGACCCACAAAAAATTTGTAGTTGAGAATGAGTTGAATTTAAGATATTTTGAATGGTGAAATGACCAAAATGCCCTTGGTGGTTGCAAATGATGGAATTTTGAAGTAGGGGCAAAATTGGAAAAAAGTGAAAAATTTGGAATTCTTCTCCCATAAGGAACCGTGAATGTGGCTGGGGTTCTCTATTGTCTCACAAATTTGGGAGAAAAAAAATAGAGAGAAATGGGAGAGAGAAAAGGGAGGAGAAATAGTGAAAGTTTGATGGAGGCTTTGAAGGAAGTAGGATTTTCCAACAAAGAGTTCAAATTCTTCCCAAAGTAAAGTTGTAAAGGTAGGAAACTTACCCTTGAATCTCCATTTTCAATTCTTGATTCCAACTGTTGTCATGTTTTCATTTGGGTAAGAAGTTATATGTTGATTTGGAGCCATAATCATGGTTATTTGTAGTTTCCATGGTGATTTTTGTGTTGAATGATATGAGAGTTGTTCATGGAAGTATTATATGATTAATCACCTCAATTAGTTGTGTGGTGGTCCCAAAAATGGTTTAATTGGGTTGTGTTGGCTAAGTTGTTTTTATTTTGGGTTTTCTGATGTTAGTTGTTTTGTGTGGAAATTGTAGAGGCAGTAAGGTTTTTGAACTTTTCCGCCTAAAAATATTTCAATTTTGACAATGTTTTTTTTTCTAGAAAGTTGTACTTCTATTGAATACCTACAACTTTGTCTTTGAAATCATCTCAATCCTAGGTGTGTGGAAAGAGTTTTGGAATTTTAAAGATTCTGCAAAGAAATCTGGTAGGACTGTGTTCCAGCATAGATTTCTATTCTTTGTGTGGATTTTTAGACCTATAAATGACTGAGTTTGCAAAAGTGTTCAAATATAAATTGTTATTCTTTGAGTGTTTCAAAAGTTCTCTTTTTGGAGAAAAATGTTTTGAGCTTTTTATTAGAATTTGTTGCATTTCAAATGAAAGTTGTCCAAATTGAAATTTCTGTATGATTTAAAGCTACAGACAGCCACTGTTTGCTATTTTTAATATCACTAGAGCGTGAATCACTCTTTAGGGTCAAAAAGGAAATTGTAGCCCCGTTTCTTGTCTAGGTATCTTATTTTGGCTGCAACTCAGAAAGGAGTGTGTATCAAAGGATAGCTCAATTATTCTGAAAATGGTCCAAACTGAGCTTTCGAGGGACCAGTTTTCTGTGTCTACTATTTTTTGCCTGCTTAGCCTATTTGGAGGTTGAATCACTTAAGGTGTTGAACCTGAAAGCTGTAGATAATTGGATAGTATAACTATTGTTCCCATTGGAATAATGAGGTGTTGTCATTGTTGGCAAGCCTAAATGAGTGCGCATTTCATTGGTGCACCTCATATATTGACTTTGCATAACTCCGGGATATCGGAATGATGAGGAAATGAAGAAGACACAGCAAAGAAGTGAAGTATCCAAAAATACCATAAACAAGTGATTCTGAGCTTGTTTGAGCTAGTTTTGGAGCGATTGATGAGTTGAGTTACTCCGGGTGATCGGATGACCGCGGAGTGATACCGGAAGCTATATTACACCATATTAGAGTAATATTGATGCTCAAGTTGCAAAGGAAATCGGTTTTGCTCGAAGCGTCATAATTGAGCCCGGTTTTGCCTAATTGGAACATTTGCACCATGTTGAGCTTAAAGAGAGGTTGTTTGAAGTGGTTGGGCTACATTGAGGTAAAGTTGGGCTAAATGGGTTGCAATGAGCTCATGGAATGGCAATAGGTCAAGGGTAATTCGGATTAGGCCTTGGGGGAGCCATTTTGGGCTTAATTGAGCATTTTGGAGCAATTGGGTGTGCTAATGGGCTTAGGCCACAAGGGGTGCACGGACCTAGCTCATGGACCCTTAGAGGAGGTCCAAATCCATGTGGCCCAAGTGGGAATTCGCGGATCCTTGAAGGACACTCCAAGGACTTTCCTACTTTCACCCACTTTCCTATATTTTGGTCTTTTCGTGCCTATTTAAGGAGGCCCCCTCCCATATCTCGAATAACACCACTCCTTTGAGCATTGAGAGAGTTTTTGAGAGAGAGAATTGAGAGAAATTCTCTTTGAGGGTTTATGGGTGCCATATGTGTTCTTGAGCATTCTTAGGGTTTTTAGGGTTGAGTGGGTGTGAGATTGGGGAAACACTTGTGAGTGTTTTGTGCTGTGGCCACGAGGCATTGTTGGGCATCCGAGCGTGATTTGTGGTGATTCGTGGTGGTGTTTCGTGATCTGTGTTCGTGGTGCTGTTGCATTCGGTGGCTATGTTTGGTACTTGTGCTTGAGTTTCTTCAAGTTCTTCATGTTCTTGGAGCTGACAACAAGGTGCTGACTTGCATAACTGGTATTTATTATTCTTACTTTGTTTTAGTCGGTGAGACTATTGTCATAAGTTCGTCAAACCTAGTGAAGGTGAGATAACTTCGTGATTGGTCAGTGAGGCCTTGTATTGCCCTAGTGAAGGGTTGTACTGTGATTATAGTGATTTCGTTGGTGAGGGTAGTGAACCCGAATCAGCCGTGAACGTAGGTTGCACGCATTGTGTAGCTGAACCATGTAGATCTGGTGTTTGCGATTGCTTGGGTAATTTGCTTGCATTATTCTTGCCATAACAAGTGAATTAGGTTGACGAACGCAAAAAGGAAAGAATTTTTAAAGGAGCACTGATTCACCCCCCCTCTCAGTGCTCGTATTGGGACCAACAATAACTTTGTTATTTTGGAGGTAATCCCAAATGAGCACTTTATAAGAAGTTGTAGTGTTTCAACTTGAAGTGATTGTTTTATGAAAATGAAAGGTTTTAAGTTGTTTTCTGAGAGGATTATGAATAGGTTACTTCCCGTGAATGACTGATTTCATTGTCTATCTTGTTGAACCCTTATGGGTGTTTGTCAAAGAGTCTTTGATTGTTATTTTGTGTGTGATCATTTGAATGACCGTTGTTGAAATCTAATTTATGACTTGCATTTATCGTTAAGTCTTGATTTATAGAGTTGGGTGTTCATTTGTTTTCGAATACCTACTGGTTTTTGTTGAGCCGAGGTGAGTGAGATCGTTGGACGGGTGAGGCCCTAACCTAAGGAAGGCTATAGGGTAGAGAATAAGTTGAATTGAAACTTAGATATAGTTTACGTGGGTGAAGGTAGAACGGGCGGTTGTTTTTGTTTGTACAGTTCGAGATGAGATTACGAGAGTCATCTTAGTACCTACTTGTCTCACAATGATATTATGGGATGTTGGAAAAGGTAGCAAGTCGAATTGCCGATGGAAGCAATTGGTCGTTGATATTGAATAAAGAGATTGATCGAGCTTTAGAAGCACAACAGTTGATTAAGTGGATCATATCGTCGACAAATAGTTGAACAACGTGGATCGGATTAACTTGTTGTTGTTAGTTGTTGATGGGCTGCTGTAGTTCAATATAGTGGATTATAACACGTTGAATAGAGATCATTGAATGAACTATTTTGCTATTGGCCTTAAGACTATTTCTTGTTCCATGTCTTAGGTTGGTTTGAGTTGGACTACCATTTGTTAGGTAGTACTTTTTGAATTTTAAATCAGACTGTGTACCTAGTTATTGGGATACATTTTAATTGTTGATTGTGATCGAACTGAGTTGAACAATCCCATACATGGGGGATTGAATTGATGGAAAATGTTTTGCCCATGTTGGCACTGTTGGACCCCGTGCTTGGGTTAAATAATGCACAAAATGTTTTTGCCTATGTTGGCAGTCAATGGATCCATTTAGCAAAATCGTTGGGGATTGCGTAGCTCTAGTCCTAAAGTTAGAGCACAATTGGCTAAGTGTGGCTATAATGTTCATGACTTCATTAAAGGTCGCTCTGTAAAATCACAATTTGTTCGAATGATTGAGTTATTAAGTTGTAGATGAGAGGAGTTGTAGATTGGTTTGATCGAACATTGGGCAGATGAAAGGCGTGGTTGAAGGTTTAAGAATCGTTTATGTGAAGTTGATGGACCTTTTAGTTAAAGGATGACGAATTGTTAGATTGAAGTTTGGTTGAGTTGGTTGAGTTTAGATTTGTGTTCGTGCAGTTTGAAGCACAATTTTGAAACTGTTGCTTGTCGTTGTTTATGTGCACTTATTAACACATGATGAAAGAATATGATAAATTTTTGAAGCTATTATATCATTTGTTCATGATATAACCTGGCAGGGGTCTTTTTATGTGAGTTTCATACTTAGTGTTTTATCACTCACTTTTTGTTGATATTGACTACCAGGTGAGCGCATATGAGCAAAAAGTGATGAGACAGATGTGCAAAATGGAAGCAATGTGATTTTCATCACATAGTTGTTCAAGTTTAGCATTAATTAATTTGTTGTAATTAAATCAGTTGGAAAATGTTGTAATAAGATGAACCCTGTTTCTTATATAGTCCTCTGAAATGACAAGAGGTAATATTGGAAATTGCTGATTGGTTTTGAAGATCGCAAGTTTAGTTTACAGATCACAGGTTATTACTTTAGCATAATCCATCCATGCTATTAGTTATGCTTGGTAATACTGCGGAGGTTGGTCTTAGTTGATGCCCTGTTGACTTGCTGGAGGTGTGGGAAATTAGGGTGTCACATTGGACATAGATGATGTCTTTAGATAGAATATCATAGGCAACGGGGCCATAGACAAGTGAAGGTGTGTCTTTGGACATAGATGAAAAGGGCCGTGGATAGGTGATTGTGTGTCCCTGGACATAGATAACGTCTTTAGACGGAATGTCGTCGAAAACGAGTTCGTAGACAAGTGAAGGTATGTCTTTGGACATAGATGATGTCCTTAGACGAAATGTCGTTGGCAACGGGGTTGTAAACAGGTGAAGGTATGTCATTGGACATAGATGACATCCTTAGCCAGAATGTTATAGGTAATAGGGCCATAGACAGGCGAAGGTATGTTTTTGGACATAGATAACGTCCTTAGATGGAATGTCATAGGTAATGGGGCCAGTAGACAAGTGAAGGTTTGTCTTTGGATATAGATGATGTCTTTAGACAGAGGTTAGGCTATAAGCTATAATGGGATTAGTCGTGGGCTATGTTGGATGAGTCCTTAGACATTAGTGATATCATTTGGACAAGGTTAGGCCATAAGTTGAACTTTGAGTAGGCCATGGGCCAGAGTGAATACATCATTACATGAATATTAAGTAAGCCATAAGTCAAAAATAGAGTATGACATAGGCTAGAGTGAATGCGTCTTTAAACATGAGAAATGTTACATGGGTCACAATGAGTAATGCCCTTAAGTGAAGTTTGAGGGAGTCTTTGGACATAGGAGATATCCTTAGATGAAGTTAGGCCATAGGCAGGATTTGGATGGGCCATGGGCCAAAACTGTAATATCCCTGAAATATTAGTTCATAGTAAATTTTGGCATGATTTTTCTTGGCAAGAAGTTATATGTTGATTTGGGGCCATAATCATGGTTATTATAGTTTCCATGATAAATTTTATGTTGCATGACATGATGATTGTTCATGGAAGTAGTATATGATTAATCATCTCAATTAGGTATGTGTTTGACCTCAAAAAAATGGTATAATGAGGTGTTGGTTAAACTTTTCTTTAAGTGAAATTTTTGTGAATAATGGCTTGTGTGCAATTTTAGGGCAGTAAGGTTTTGGTTATTTTTCACCTATAAATGTTTCAAATTTGAGAATGTTTTCTTCAGAAGAGTTGTAGTTCTGATTAATATCTATAAGTTTAGTTTTAGAATCATCTCAATCCGAGATGTGTGGAAAGAGTTTTGGAATTTTAAAATTGCCACAAAGAATTTGGTGGACTGTGATTCCATCCCAGATTTTTCCTATTCGTGTGGCTTTTTACTCATTTAAATGAATGATTTTGTGAAGTGTTCAACATAAATGTTTTAGATAATAAGGTTATCTAACTTTTTTCTTTAAAGAGTAATACCATTTGAATATTTTGGAAGGAATTGTAGTATTTCCACTCGAGGTTACTGCTTTTGCCAAAGTGTTGGCTATTTGGATGTTTTGTGGGATGATTAAAAATAAATTGCTTCCCATGAATGATTGATTTTTTTTTTTTGTGTATTTTCTTAAACCTTTCTAGTGTTTGGTTGAGGGCTTTTGGTGGCTGCCATATGAGTTGTCAATCTAACTCTCTTTGTTGGAATTGTATGTAAAGCTTTTCCGCTTAGGCTTCGGCTGCTGCAACTCGTCGGGTTCGGTGCCGCAGATATCGACTTTGGGAAGCCTCGTAGGAATCTTTCTTCGAACCTCCGCCTCCTTTGCAATCTTCTCCTTTACAAAGGTAGTGGTCTTTGAGGTTTTGGAGTTATCTTCCTCAAAGCCAATTCCTTGTCTCCCAAGCGAGTGAGGTCTTTGCAATCCAAGACACTCATTGAGCTTTCGTGTGGCCTTCGTTTTGATTATTCGACACGGCAGTACTAGAGCTCGAACCATTATTGAAAGCAAAAGAAGAGCTAACTTGGAATGCTTTCATTTGTTCGCTAACCTTTTGTTTGACGGTGTAGAGCTCTCCTTCAAGTTTGTCGATGTAGGCAGTTTTTTCGTTTAGCTCGATGGTAAGATCATCACAAATCGTTGCATATTCTTCGCATTGGATTTTTAGCCTTCCCACTTCGTTAGCTAGCTTATCTTTATCTTGCTTCAATGCTTTCTTTTCTTTTTCGAGCTGAGAAACAACGACAATACATCTTTCAATCTCACCTTGCATGTTGACCTCAGCATCCTCATCTTCTGCCGCAGAATCTTCTTGCGTCTCGGAGGCCATGAATGCGATGTGCTCTTCATCTTCGGATTCATCGTCGGATTCTCCTTCGCTGGATGAATTGGAGCCTTCTAGGATTTTGCTAAGGAGATTCTTCAACGCTTTGACAGTTTTTCGAAGAATATCCTTTCTTTTTATACCTCTGGAACTTCTTTTTCTTGTGGTTGTCTTCTTTCTCATTGTCACGTCCATCTTTAATATTTTCTGGACAATCCAGAGCATAGTTGCCAATTTTACCACATTTAAAGCATTTGAAAGGAAGTTTACCTTTGTATTTTCCAGTTCCCTTCTCGAAGTTCCTCGAGATGTACACCTTTATATTGTCTTCTTCTTCATTGGGTGCACAAATTTGAGACGAGCTAGAATCTTCTCGCTCATTTGCGTTGCTCATGGCTTTGAATGCAACCTCTTTAATCGTTGTAGCTTTGCTCGAAGTTCTAGCCGCTGCACGCCTCATCTCGTACGCAATTAATATGCTTTGTAGTGTGTCCAAAGAGAGCGTGTCCAAGTCTCTTTCTTCCAAAGATGAAACTTTTGGATCATATGACTCGGGTAAAGATCTTAGAATCTTCTTTACCACAGTAGCATCAGTCATGTCTTCTCCATAGCCACGGATGCAATTGACAATCTCTATTACCCTATTGAAATATGGTTCAATAGTTTCTTCCTCATTCATCCTTAGTTGCTCAAACTTACTTCGGTAAATTTGCAACTTTGCTTCTTTGACCTTGCTGTCACCTTCGAAGATGTTCTCAAGCTTGTCCCACGTCTCTTTCGCTGTCTTGCAATTTTTTACCTTTGAGAATTCAGCTTCATTTAGGGCAGATAGAATTACATTCGAAGCTCTTTCATCAGTTTCAAACGCCCTCTTGTCAGCTTCCGGCCAAACCGCATCTTTAGCAAGGGGAGTGTAGCCAACATTAAGAACACAGTTGTAGATTTCCATGCTTAAAGCACCCAAGTGCTTCTTTATACGACTCTTCCAACTTGAGTAGTTGGAACCATCAAAAAAGGGAACACCCATCTTGCCGACACTGGTGTAATTCATCTCACACCTCTTCTTGTTGCGAGCAAACGATCTAACAGGTTGTTAAACCGTTCAATGTTAACGTAGCTCTGATACCAATTGTTAGTCCCAATACGAGCACTTAAGAGGGGGGGTGAATCAGTGCTCCTTTAAAAATTCTTTTCTTTTTGCGTTCGTCAACCTAATTCACTTGTTATGGCAAGAATGATGCAAGCAAATTACCCAAGCAATCGCAAACACCAGATATACGTGGTTCGGCTACACAATGTCTGGAACCTACGTCCACGGCTGATTCGGGTTCACTACCCTCACCAATGAAATCACTATAATCACAGTACAACCCTTCACTAGGGCAATACAAGGCCTCACTGACCAATCACGAAGTTGTCTCACCTTCACTAGGTTTGACAAACTTATTACAATAGTCTCACCGACTAAAACAAAGTAAGAATAATAAATATCAGTTACGTAAGTCAGCACCTTGTTGTCACTCCAAGAACACGAAGAACTTGAAGAAACTCAAGCACGAGTACCAAACATAGCCACCGAATGCAACAAGCACCACGAACACAGATCACGAAACACCACTATGAATCACCACAAATCACGCTTGGATGCCCAACAATGCCTCATGGCTGCAGCACAAAACACTCACAAGTGTTTCCCCAATCTCACACCCACTCAACCCTAAAAACCCCAAGAGTGCTCAAGAACACATATGGCACCCATAAACCCTCAAAGAGAATTTCTCTCAATTCTCTCTCTCAAAAAGTCTCTCAATGCTCAAAGGAGTGGTGTGATTCGAGTTATGGGAGAGGGGTTCCTTAAATAGGTATAAAAGTGCCAAAATATAGGAAAATGGGTGAAAATAGGAAAGTCCTTGGAGTGCCCTTCAAGGATCCACGAATTCCCACTTGGGCCACATGAATTTGGGCCTCCTCTAAGGGCCCATGAGCTAGGTCCGTGCAACCCTTGTGGGCCAAGCCCATTAACACACCAAATTGCTCCAGATTGTTCAATTAAGCCCAAAGTGGCTCCCCCAAGGCCTAATTCGAATTTCCCTTGACCCATTGTTATTCCTTGAGCTCATTGCAACAAATTTAACCCAACTTTAGCTCAATGTCACCCAACAACTTCAAACAAGCTCCCTTTAAGCTCAACACATTGCCAATGCTCCAATTAGGTCAAATCCGGGCTCAATTATGGCGATTCGAGCAAAACCGATTTCCTTTGCAACTTGAGCATCAATATTACTCTAATATGGTGTAATATAGCTTCCGGTATCACCCCGCGGACATCCGATCACCCGGAGTAACTCAACTCATCAATCGCTCCAAAACTAGCTCAAACAAGCTCAGAATCACTTGTTTATGGTGTTTTTGGATACTTCACTTCTTTGCTGTGTCTTCTTCATTTCCTCATCATTCCGATATCCCGGAGTCATACAAAGTCGATATACGAGGTGCACCAATGAAATGCGCACTCATTTAGGCTTGCCAACAATGACAACACCTCATTATTCCAATGGGAACAACACCTTGGACGAAAATCACACCTTCCTTGAGTATTGAGAGAGCATTTGAGTGAGGGAATTGAGAGAAATTCTCTTAAGGTGGTTGAAGAGTGCCTTGTTTGTTCTTGACCACTCTTAGGGTTACAAAGGGTTGAGTTGTGTGAGCTTGGGAAACACTTGTGAGAATTGTGTGTAGAGCTCCCAAAATACATTTTCGGCAACCCATGTAGTGTTTCCGTGGCTGGAGATGGTGGCAGCCTTGGTGCGTGTTCCGGAGCTTCTTCGAGTACTTTGCGCTCTTCATGCAACGACAAAGCACTTGGTTTCGTGAGTTGCTCTCATTATTCTAAATTTATTATTATTGAAACATTGTAAGTTTGTCAACCCTAGTGAAGGGACGACAACATTTTTTATTGGTCAGTGAGACCGTTGTATCGCTCTAGTGAAGGGCCAATACAATTCTAGTGAATTCGTTGGTGAGGGTAGTGAACCCGAATCAGCCGTGGACGTAGGTTGCACGTATTGTGTAGCTGAACCACGTAAATTTTGTGTTTGCGATTGCTTGTCTTGTTTACTTGTTTAATACTTGCCGTAACAAGTAAATTTGGAAAAGACATACGAATTGTTAAAGTGCACTGATTCACCCCCCCTCTCAGTGCTTATATTGGGACTAACAATTGGTATCAGAGCTAAGTTGACATTGAAGGGTTTAACAACCTGTTAGATCGTTAGCTCACAACAGCAAGGCGAGCAATGAACTTCTCCGGCATCGGCGAGATGGGCGTTCCTTTGTTTGATGGCTCCAACTACTCAAGTTGGAAAAGTCAAATGACGAAGCACTTGGGCGCTCTAAGCATTGAAATCTACGACATTGTTCTTAATGCTGGCTATACTCCCCCGGCTAGTGGTGCGGCTTGGACGGATGCTGACAAGAGGGCGTTTGAAACCGATGCTAGAGCATTCAAATGCAATTCTATCCGCCTTTAATGAAGTTGAGTTCTCAAAGGTGAAAAATTGCAGGACCGTGAAGGAGATGTGGAACAAACTTGAGAACCTCTACAAAGAAGTAAAGCTGCAAATTTACCGAAGTCAGTTCGAGCAACTAAGGATGAATAACGAAGAATTTATTGAACCTTATTTCAATAGGGTTATAGAGATCGTTAATTGCATCCCTGGATATGGGGAAGATATGACTGATGCCACTGTGGTAAAGAAGATCCTAATATCTTTACCCGAGTCATATGATGCGAAGGTTTCATCTTTGGAAGAAAGAGACTTAAACACATTCTCTCTTGACACGCTGCAAGGCGTATTAATTGCGTATGAGATGAGACGTGCAGCGGCTAGAACGACGAGCAATTCTGCATTGGCTAAGGAGGTTGCGTTCAAAGCCATGAGCAACGCAAGTGAACGAGGATATTCTAGCTCGTCTCAAATTCGCACACCCGATGAAGAAGAAGGCAATATAAAGGCATACATCTCAAGAAACTTCAAGAAGGGAACTGGAAAATACAAAGGTAAACTTCCTTTCAAATGCTTCAAGTGTGGTAAAATTGGCCACTATGCTCTGGATTGTCCAGAAAATATTAAAGATGGAAGCGACGATGAGAAATAAGACAACCACAAGAAGAAGAAGTTCCAGAGGTATAAAAAGAAAGGCTATTCTTCGAAAAATGTCAAAGCATTGAAGAATCTCCTTAGCAAAATCCTTGAAGGCTCCAATTCATCCAGCGAAGGCGAATCTGACGATGAATCCGAAGATGAAGAGCACATCGCATTCATGGCCTCTGAGACGCAAGAAGATTCTGCGGCAGAAGATGAGGATGCTGAGGTCGACATGCAAGGTGAGATTGAAAGATGTATTGTCGTTGTTTCTCAGCTTGAAAAAGAAAAGAAAGCGTTGAAGCGTGACAAATATGAGCTTGTCAACGAAGTGGGAAGGCTAAAAATCCAATGCGAAGAACATGTAAAGATGTGTGATGATCTTACCATCGAGCTAAATGGAAAGGCTGCCTACATCGACAAACTTGAAGGAGAGCTTTGCACTGTCAAACAAAAGGTTAGCGAACAAATGAAAGCATTCAAAGTGAGCTCTTCTTTTGCTTTCAATGATGGTTCGAGCTCTAGTACTGCCGTGCTGAATGATCAAAACGAGGCCACACGAAAGCTCAATGAGTGTCTAGCATTGCAAAAACCTCACTCGCTTGGAAGACAAGGGGTTGGCTTTGAGGAAATTAACTCCAAAACCTCAAAGACCACTACCTTTGTAAAGGAAAAGATTGCAAAGGAGCCGGAGGTTCGAAGAAAGATTCCTACGACGCTTCCCAAATTCGATATCTGCGGCACCGAACCCAACGAGTTGCAACAACCGAAGCTTAAGCGGAAAATCATTCATGCGGCGGCATTCAGAGGATCTGGCTACTCCTGTGGCATTTACGGGCACATGGCAAGGAATTGCCGAAGAAGGATGATAGCAAGGCCTCATCAACGTGATGTACATTCTGTTCGGCCCTTGAAGAATGGCTATGGACAACGCATAACTCCTCCTCTGAAGCTGTACAACCGATTCCAGGTACTTGAACAAAAAGAGAGAGTTGTTTGCCATAGATGCAACTACATGGGGCATTACGTTCGAAATTGCATGACATTCATTCCAAGTCCCTACAAAAATGGAATGAATGGTCAAGTGCAGCAAACTACGCAAAAGATGCCAAAACTAGCCAAGAAGTTCAAAAAGAAGGCCATCGCGGTGGAACGATGTGAAGAAGCGAACGTGGTGGAAGTTGCACTCAAGGCAACTACAAAGAGTTCATGTTGGATCCTCGATAGCAGATGCAGCCGACATATGATGGGTGATGCGAAGTTACTCCAAAGTGCTTCTGATGCGGCAAGTGGAAAGGTAAAATTTGGCAACGATGACTCTTTAAAAATTAAAGGAAAAGGGGTTGCCAAAATCGATGGGGCAAAGTTTACATCTAAGGAGGTGCTACTTGTCGAAGGCCTCAAATACAATCTATTGAGTGTTAGCCAACTATGTGAATCGGGGCATGAAGTGATATTCACAAGTAAAGGTTGCATGGTGAAGAAGGCTGGAAGCACAATTGTGGTGACAAAGGGCTCAAGAACAGAGGGCAATTTATACCAACTGGGAGACAAAGACGATGCCTGTTTGATTGGCGTGGAAGATCAAAATCAACTATGGCATCGACGACTGGGACACATAAATCAAAAGAGCATGAGAGAATTGTCCACACAAAAGGCGGTCAGTGATCTTCCAAAAATGAGACGGGACAGAGAAACCGTTTGCGAAGCATGTCAAAAGGGGAAGATGGCACAATTCCCTCATAGAGTGAAAGAGAATAATTCGTCCAGCTTTCTGAGCCTGGTACACACGGACTTGTGTGGACCTATGCGAAACAAAGGTACAAACGGCGAATTATATTTCATGTTGCTGATAGATGATTGTAGCCGTATAACATGCATTATACATCTTCGTCATAAGAATGAAGCGTTTAAAGGTTTCAAAAGCTACAAGAAACGAGTGGAGAAACAATTCGGTAAGAAGATCAAAGCATTAAGGTCCGATCATGGTAGCGAATTCACATCCAACGAATTCGAATCATATCTGGCAAACCACGGCATCATGCATCAACGATCGAGTGTGAGAACACCTCAACAAAATGGTGTTGTCGAAAGGGAAAATAGAGCCGCTATCGATATGGCAAGGACGATGCTTATTGAGGGCGGTGTTCCGGTGAAGTTTTGGAAGGAAGCTACTGAAGCAGCAGTGTACTTGCAAAATCGAACGTTGTTGCGGCCTAAGTCTAGCAATACTCCATATGAGATGTGGAATGGAAGAAAGCCTACAGTGAAATACTTTAGAGTATTTGGGAGTCCTTGTTTCATCAAAAACAAGGATGAGTCACTCGAAAAATTCGAGGAAAGAGCTGACGAGGGCATCTTTCTCGGCTACTCACAAAGAAGCAAGGCATATCTATGCTACAATCAACGGCTTAAACGGACGGTAGAAAGCTGTGATGTCAAAGTTGTGGAGAATGACTCTAATTCGGCAAATGAGAGGTACTTTGCTCCTTTAGATTTTCCATCGAAAGGGGATGATGTTATCCATGAATCACGTGACAAAGAAAGCACCGAAGAATTAGAGATTGCTAATGATTCGGGGGATGAAAGTGACAACGTCACTCAAGTACCCGTTGTTAGAAATGCAAAGAAGTCCAAAGAAAATTGGACTAAAGAACAAGTCGAGAACTCAAGGAGATGCCAAATGGGAGATTTCCACATCATTGGAGACGTTGATGCACTAATTCAGACACGACGAAAGGCGAAGAATATAAGTGCAACATCCCTAATCTCACAAGTCGAGCCCAAAAACGTGATTGAAGCTCAAGAGGACGAGCATTGGGCAAAGGCTATGAATGAAGAGGTGGATCAAATCGAGAAGAACTGTACGTGGGAATTAGTGCCTAGACCAGCCGGGAAGAACATCATCGGAACTAAATGGGTCTTCCGGAACAAGTTGAACGAGGACGGCAAAGTTGTTCGCAACAAGGCAAGGTTAGTATGCAAAGACTATTCTCAAATTAATGGAGTAGATGTTGATGAGACCTTTGCACTTGTGGCAAGACTTGAGGCAATTCGGTTATTCCTTGCTGTGGCTGCACAAAGAGGATACACCGTGTTCTAAATGGATGTCAAATCGGCATTCTTGAATGGAGACTTGAAGGAAGAGGTGTACATTGAACAACCCGACGGCTTTGTTCTAGGTGATGACGAGAACAAAGTATGCAAATTAAAGAAGGTGCTGTATGGCCTTAAGCAAGCACCTCGAGCATGGTACTCAAGACTTGACACATATCTTCGCAAGCTAAAGTTCAAGAAGGGAAGCGTCGATAGCAACTTGTAGGTGCTGAACACTGACGAAAGGCAATTGGTCATTGTCGTCTACGTCGACGATATCATATTCGGAGGTGATAAGGTAAAGTTATGCCATGACTTTGCCTTGAAGATGAAGAATGAGTTCGAGGTGTCTATGATTGGTGAACTCTCCTACTTTTCTCGGTCTACAAGTCTCTCAACGGAATGATGGACTTGTCATCTCACAAGTCAAATACGTCAAAGAACTTCTGAAGAAGTTCGACATGGCGGAGTGTAAACCGATGAGTACTCCTATGCCTACTGCATGTAAATTGAGCAAGGATGAAGATGGAAAAGGCGTTGATCAAAAGGAGTATAGAAGCATGATTGGGAGTCTTCTATATTTGACGGCTACTCGACCCGACATTGTACATTCCGTGTGTCAAGCAGCGAGATATCAAAGTAATCCCAAAGAATCGCACCTAGTAGCCGTGAAACGAATCCTTCGATACATTCGAGGTACGTCGAATTTAGGGCTATGGTATACTAAAAATGATGGTATCAGATTGATTGGGTATAGTGATGTTGATTGGGCCGGCTGCACTGATGATCGACGATCCACCTCGGGCGGTGCAATCTTTCTTGGAAAGAAGTGTGTTTCTTGGCTCAGCAAGAAACAAGACAGCGTATCATTGAGCACAGCAAAAGCCGAATATGTGGCGGCAACATCAGCATGCACGCAAGTCATATGGATGCGACGACAATTGCTTGACATGGTTGATGAGGTACGGTTGCCTATCTCCATTATGTGTGATAACCAAAGTGCTATCGGCTTGGGCAAAAATCCTGTTCAACACTCAAGATCGAAGCACATCGATATTCATTATCACTTTCTTAAAGAGAAGGTTGAAGAAGGAGTGATTCTAATGGAGTATGTGCCCACGGAAGAGCAAGTTGCTGACATCTTCACAAAACCATTGCAAACAGCAACATTCGAGAAGCACCGATTGAGCCTTGGAGTTCAACCCATTCCATCCAACTAGAAGGGGATGGGTTCGCACAATGATTCATTGCTCTTACCTTCCTTTGAAATGGTTGTCAAAGGGGGAGAAAGTTGCTGATTTTGGGAGGTGATACAAGAAGAGCATAGAAGAGTGCATACATGCAGGGGGAGTAGCGGTATTAATTGCGCAGCGGCTAAAAGGGGAGTTCATGGCCTGAAGAGGTGAGCATCACTCAAGGGGGAGTCTTAATTGAAAGAGGACCCCAAAGATATCCCAAAATGTATGTAGGTTGCCAACAATTCCAAAGGGGGAGATTGTTGTTCCCATTGGAATGTTATGGTGTTGTCATTGTTGGCAAGCCTAAATGGGTGTCCGCATCACTGGAACATCATGCCTATTGTCTATATATGACTTCATAATGTCGGAATAGCATGGCAATGAAGAAGGAGCGGTGACGGAGTGAAATATCCATATACGGCATAAACAAGTGATTCTAAGCTTGTTTGAGTGCATTTTGGAGCTATTGATGAGTTGAGCATCTTCGGGCCATCAGATGACCATGGGAAGACACCAGCAACCATATTATATCATGGTAGAGTGTTATGGATGCTTACGGCACAACAAAAATCGTTTTGGCTATATAGGACTCAAACAAGCGATTCTCAGCTTATTTTAACCTAGTTTGGAACGGTTATTGATTTGAGGCACTCCGGGTGATCCGATTATCATGGGGAGACACCAGCAGCCATAATATACCATAATAGAGAGGTATGGACACAAACGGCGCAACGAAAATTCGTTTTGCTCAGGACGTCATATTAGTGTTCGGTTTTGCGCAATTGGACCATATACACCGTTTTGGGCTTACAACAGCTACTTTGAGGTTTGTGGGCTTCAATGAAGTTAATATGGACCTAATGGGCTATATTGAGTCCAAGAATCAGCAATGGGCTTATGAAATTCGTGGTGGGCATTTGGAGACATCACTTTGGGCCTAATTGTGCAATGTGAAGGATTTGGGCTTACTAATGGGCTTGGCACACAAGGGCAGTGACCAATCAAGCCCAATGACACTTGGAGGAGCCCAAACACTCTTGGACCAAGTCAAATTCGTGGGAAGATGCCATTCCACTATTTGGTCCACCATTAGTGTCAAAATCCCTTAATTTGTGGAATGTTGTTTGAGCATCCAAGGACATCTATGTTAGATGCCTTCTTTTGGCATGTGGAGACACCATAATGAGTCTCCCACCCCCAATACACGGACCATGTTTGGTTGAGGAATCAATTCAACCACAATGCCATGTCTTGGAGACTTTGGAGGGCTATATAAGGAGGGCCTCTCCCTTGGACGAAAATCACACCTTCCTTGAGTATTGAGAGAGCATTTGAGTGAGAGAATTGAGAGAAATTCTCTTAAGGTGGTTGAAGAGTGCCTTGTTTGTTCTTGACCACTCTTAGGGTTACAAAGGGTTGAGTTGTGTGAGCTTGGGAACAAAGCAAAGTCATGGCATAACTTTACCTTATCTCCTCCGAATATGATATCGTCGACGTAGACGACAATGACCAATTGCCCTTCGTCACTGTTCAGCACGTACAAGTTGCTATCAACGCTTCCCTTCTTGAACTTTAGCTTGCGAAGATATGTGTCGAGTCTTGAGTACCATGCTCGAGGTGCTTGCTTGAGGCCATACAACGCCTTCTTTAATTTGCATACTTTGTTCTCGTCATCGCCTAGAACAAAGCCATCGGGTTGTTCAATGTACACCTCTTCCTTCAAGTCTCCATTCAAGAATGTCGATTTGACATCCATTTGGAACACGGTGTATCCTCTTTGTGCAGCCACAGCAAGGAATAACAGAATTGCCTCAAGTCTTGCCACAAGTGCAAAGGTCTCATCAACATCTATTCCATTAATTTGAGAATAGCCTTTGCATACTAACCTTGCCTTGTTGCGAACAACTTTGCCGTCCTCGTTCAACTTGTTCCGGAAGACCCATTTGGTTCCAATGATGTTCTTCCCGGCTGGTCTAGGCACTAGTTCCCACTTGCAGTTCTTCTCGATTTGATCCAACTCTTCATTCATAGCCTTTGCCCAATGCTCGTCCTCTTGAGCTTCAATCACGTTTTTGGGCTCGACTTGTGAGATTAGGGATGTTGCTCTTATATTCTTCGCCTTTCGTTGTGTCTGAATTGGTGCATCAACATCTCCAATAATGTGGAAGTCTCCCATTTCGCATCTCCTCTAGTTCTTGACTTGTTCTTTAGTCCAATTCTCTTTAGACTTCTTGGCATTTCTAACATCGGGTACTTGAGTGATGTTGTCACTCTCATCCCCCGAATCATCAGCAATCTCCAATTCTTCTGTGCTTTCTTCGTCACGTGATTTATTTATAACGTCATCCCCTTTTGATGGAATATCTAAAGGAGTAACGTACCTCTCATTTGCCGAATTGGGGTCATTCTCCACAACTTTGACATCACAGCTTTCTACCGTCCGTTTAAGCCGTTGATTGTAGCATAGATATGCCTTGCTTCTTTGTGAGTAGCCGAGAAAGATTCCCTCGTCAGCTCTTTCCTCGAACTTTCCGAGCGACTCATCCTTGTTTTTGATGAAGCAAGGACTCCCGAATACTCTAAAGTATTTCACAGTAGGCTTTCTTCCATTCCACATCTCATACAGAGTCTTGCTAGACTTAGGCCGCAACAAAGTTCGATTTTGCAAGTACACTGCTGCTTCGGTAGCTTCCTTCCAAAACTTCACCGGAACACCACTCTCGATCAGCATCGTCCTCGCCATTTCAATAACGGCTCTATTTTTCCTTTCGACAACACCATTTTGTTGAGGTGTTCTCACACTCGACCGCTGATGCATGATGCCGTGGTTTGCCAGATATGATTCGAATTCATTGGATGTGAATTCGCTACCATGATCGGACCTTAATGCTTTGATCTTCTTGCCAAATTGTTTCTCCACCCGTTTCTTGTAGCTTTTGAAGCCTTTAAACGCTTCATTCTTATGACGGAAATGTATAATGCATGTCATGCGGCTATAATCATCTATCAGCAACATGAAATATAATTCGCCGTTTGTACCTTTGTTTCGCATAGGTCCACACAAGTCCGTGTGTACCAGACTCAGCAAGCTGGACGAATTATGCTCTTTCACTCTATGAGGGAATTGTGCCATCTTCCCCTTTTGACATGCTTCGCAAACGGTTTCTCTGTCCCGTCTCATTTCTGGAAGATCACTGACCGCCTTTTGTGTGGACAATTCTCTCATGCTCTTTTGATTTATGTGCCCCAGTCGTCGATGCCATAGTTGATTTTGATCTTCCACGCCGATCAAACAGGCATCGTCTTTGTCTCCCAGTTGGTACAAATTGCCCTCCGTTCTTGAGCCCTTTGCCACCACGATTGTGCTTCCAGCCTTCTTCACCGTGCAACCCTTACTTGTGAATATCACTTCATAACCCGATTCACATAGTTGGCTAACACTCAATAGATTGTATTTGAGGCCTTCGACAAGTAGCACCTCCTTAGATGTAAACTTTGCCCCATCGATTTTGGCAACCCTTTTTCCTTTAATTTTCAAAGAGTCATCGTTGCCAAATTTTACCTTTCCACTTGCCGCATCCGAAGCACTTTGGAGTAGCTTCGCATCACCCGTCATATGTCGGCTACATCCGCTATCGAGGATCCAACGTGAACTCTTTGTAGTTGCCTTGAGCGCAACTTCCACCACGTTCGCTTCTTCACATCGTTCCACCGTGATGGCCTTCTTTTTGAACTTCTTGGATGGTTTTGGCATCTTTTGCGAACTTTGCTCCACTTGGCCATTCATTCCATTTTTGTAGGGACTTGGAATGAATGTCATGCAATTTCGAGCATAATGCCCCATGAAGTTGCATCTATGGCAAACAACTCTCTCCTTTTGTTCAAGTACCTGGAATCGGTTATACAGCTTCAGAGGAGGAGTTATGCGCTGTCTATAGCCATTCTTCAAGGGCCGAACAGAATGTACATCACGTTGATGAGGCCTTGCTATCATCCTTCTTCGGCAATTCCTCGCCATGTGCCCGTAAACGCCGCAGGAGTAACAAGATCCTTTGAATGCCGCCGCATGAATGGTTTTCCGCTTGAGCTTCGGCTGCTGCAACTCGTCAGGTTCGGTGCCACAAATATCAAATTTGGGAAGCGTTGTAGGAATCTTTCTTCGAACCTCCGGCTCCTTTGCATTCTTCTCCTTTACAAAGGTAGTTGCCTTTGAGGTTTTGGAGTTATTTTCCTCAAAGCCAACCCCTTGTCTTCCAAGCGAGTGAGGTCTTTGCAATGCAAGACACTCATTGAGCTTTCGTGTGGCCTCGTTTTGATCATTTCGCACGGCAGTACTAGAGCTCGAACCATCATTGAAAGCAAAAAAAGAGTTAACTTTGAATGCCTTCATTTGTTCGCTAACCTTTTGCTTGACGGTGCAGAGCTCTCCTTCAAGTTTGTCGATGTAGGCAGCCTTTCCGTTTAGCTCGATTGTAAGATCATTGCAAATACATCACGGCAGTACTTGCCTTGTTTACTACTTGCCGTAAGTAAATTTGAAAAGACATACGAATTGTTAAAGTGCACTGATTCACCCCCCTCTCAGTGCTTATATTGGGACTAACAATTGGTATCAGAGCTAAGTTGACATTGAAGGGCTTAACAACCTGTCAGATCATTAGCTCACAACAGCAAGGCGAGACATGAACTACTCCGGCGTCGGCAAGATGGGTGTTCCTTTGTTTGATGGCTCAAACTACTCAAGTTGGAAAAGTCGAATGACAAAGCACTTGGGCACTCTAAGCATTGAAATCTACGACATTGTTCTCAATGCTGGCTACACTCCCCCGGCTAGTGGTGCGGCTTGGACGAATGCTGACAAGAGGGCGTTTGAAACCGATGCAAGAGCTTCAAATGCAATTCTGTCCGCCCTTAATGAAGTTGAGTTCTCAAAAGTAAAAAATTGCAAGACGGCGAAGGAGATGTGGAACAAACTCGAGAACATCTACGAAGGTGACAGCAAGGTCAAAGAAGCGAAGCTGCAAATTTACCGAAGTAAGTTCGAGCAACTAAGGATGAATAACGAAGAACTTATTGAACCTTATTTCAATAGGGTTATAGAGATCGTTAATTGCATCCGTGGATATGGGGAAGATATGACCGATGCTACTGTGGTAAAGAAGATCCTAAGATCTTTACCCGAGTCATATGATGCAAAGGTTTCATCTTTGGAAGAAAGAGACTTAAACACACTCTCTCTCGACACGCTGCAAAGCGTACTAATTGCGTATGAGATGAGACGTGCAGCGGCTAGAACAACGAGCAATTCTACATCGACTAAGGAGGTTGCATTCAAAGCCTTGAGCAACGCAAATGAACGAGGAGATTCTAGCTCATCCCAAATTCGCACACCCGATGAAGAAGGCGATATAAAGGCGTACATCTCAAGAAATTTCAAGAAGGGGACTGGAAAATACAAAGGTAAACTTCCTTTCAAATGCTTCAAGTGTGGTAAAATTGGCCACTATGCTCTGGATTGTCCAGAAAATATTAAAGATGGAAGCGACGATGAGAAAGAAGACAACCACAAGAAGAAGAAGTTCCAGAGGTATGAAAAGAAAGGCTATTCTTCGAAAAATGTCAAAGCATTGAAGAATCTTCTCAGCAAAATCCTAGAAGGCTCCAATTCATCCAGCGAAGGCGAATCTGACGATGAATCCGAAGATGAAGAGCACATCGCATTCATGGCCTCCGAGACGCAAGAAGATTCTGCGGCGGAAGATGAGGATGCTGAGGTCGACATGCAAGGTGAGATTGAAAGATGTATTGTTGTTGTTTCTCAGCTCGAAAAAGAAAAGAAAGCATTGAAGCGTGATAAAGAAGAGCTAGTCAACGAAGTGGGAAGGCTAAAAATCCAATGTGAAGAACACGCAAAGATTTGCAATGATCTTACAATCGAGCTAAACGGAAAGGCAACCTACATCGACAAACTTGAAGGAGAGCTCTGCACCGTCAAGCAAAAGGTTAGCGAACAAATGAAGGCATTCAAAGTTAACTCTTCTTTTGCTCTCAATGATGGTTCGAGCTCTAGTACTGCCGTGCGGAATGATCAGAACGAGGCCACACGAAAGCTCAATGAGTGTCTTGCATTGCAAAGACCTCACTCGCTTGGAAGACAAGGGGTTGGCTTTGAGGAAAATAACTCCAAAACCTCAAAGACTACTACCTTTGTAAAGGAGAAGATTGCAAAGGAGCCGGAGGTTCGAAGAAAGATTCCTACGACGCTTCCCAAATTCGATATCTGCGGCACCGAACCTGACGAGTTGCAGCAGCCGAAGCTCAAGCGGAAAACCATTCATGCGGCGGCATTTAGAGGATCTTGCTACTCTTGCGGCATCTATGGGCATATGGCGAGGAATTGCCGGAGAATGATGATAGCAAGGCCTCATCAACATGATGCACATTCTGTTCGGCCCTTGAAGAATGGTTATGGACAACGCATAACTCCTCCTCTGAAGCTGTACAACCGGTTTCAGGTATTTGAACAAAAGGAGAGAGTTGTTTGCCATAGATGCAACTACATGGGACATTACGCTCGAAATTGCATGACATTCATTCCAAGTCCCTACAAAAATGGAATGAATAGTCAAGTACAACAAAGTACGCAAAAGATGCCAAAACCAGCCAAGAAGTTCAAAAAGAAGGCCATCGCGATGGAACGATGTGAAGAAGCGAACGTGGTGGAAGTTGCACTCAAGGCAACTACAAAGAGTTCACGTTGGATCCTCGATAGCGGATGCAGCCGACATATGACGGGTGATGCGAAGCTACTCCAAAGTGCCACTGATGCGGCAAGTGGAAAGGTAAAATTTGGCAACGATGACTCTTTGAAAATTAAAGGAAAAGGGGTTGCCAAAATCGATGGGGCAAAGTTTACATCTAAGGAGGTGCTACTTGTCGAAGGCCTCAAATACAATCTATTGAGTGTTAGCCAACTATGTGAATCGGGTCATGAAGTGACATTCACAAGTAAAGGTTGCACGGTGAAGAAGGCCGGAAGCGCAATCGTGGTGGCAAAGGGCTCAAGAACGGAGGGAAATTTATACCAACTGGGAGACAAAGACGATGCTTGTTTGATCGGCGTGGAAGATCAAAATCAACTTTGGCATCGACGACTGGGGCACATAAATCAAAAGAGCATGAGAGAATTGTCCACACAAAAGGCGGTCAATGATCTTCCAGAAATGAGACGGGACAGAGAAACCGTGTGCGAAGCATGTCAAAAGGGGAAGATGGCACAATTCCCTCATCGAGCGAAAGAGCATAATTCGTCCAGCTTGCTGAGCCTGATACACACGGACTTGTGTGGACCTATGCGAAACAAGGGTACAAATGGCGAATTATATTTCATGTTGCTGATAGATGATTATAGCCGCATGACGTGCATTATACATCTCCGTCATAAGAATGAAGCGTTTAAAGGCTTCAAAAGCTACAAGAAACGGGTGGAGAAACAGTTCGGCAAGAAGATCAAAGCATTAAGGTCCGATCATGGTAGCGAATTCACATCCAACGAATTCAAATCATATCTGGCAAACCATGGCATCATGCATCAACGATCGAGTGTGAGAACACCTCAACAAAATGGTGTTGTCGAAAGGAAAAATAGAGCCGTTATTGAGATGGCGAGGACGATGCTAATCGAGAGCGGTGTTCCGGTGAAGTTCTGGAAAGAAGCTACCGAAGCAGCAGTGTATTTGCAAAATCGAACGTTGTTGCGGCCTAAGTCTAGCAAGACTCCATATGAGATGTGGAATGGAAGAAAGCCTACCGTCAAATACTTTAGAGTATTCGGGAGTCCTTGTTTCATCAAAAACAAGGATGAGTCGCTCGGGAAGTTCGAGGAAAGAGCTGACGAGGGAATCTTTCTCGGCTACTCACAAAAAAGTAAGGCATATCTATGCTACAATCAACGGCTTAAACGGACGGTAGAAAGTTGTGATGTCAAAGTTGTGGAGAATGACCCCAATTCGGCAAATGAGAGGTACGTTACTCCTTTAGATATTCCATCAAAAGGGGATGACGTTATAAATAAATCATGTGACGAAGAAATCACGGAAGAATTGGAGATTGCCGATGATTCGGGGGATGAGAGTGACAACATCACTCAAGCACCCAATGTTAGAAATGCCAAGAAGTCCAAAGAGAATTGGACTAAAGAACAAGTCGAGAACTCGAGGAGATGTGAAATGGGAGACTTCCACATTATTGGAGATGTTGATGCACCAATTCAGACACGACGAAAGGCAAAGAATATAAGAGCAACATCCCTTATCTCACAAGTCGAGCCCAAAAACGTGATTGAAGCTCAAGAGGACGAGCATTGGGCAAAGGCTATGAATGAAGAGTTGAATCAAATCGAGAAGAACTGCACGTGGGAACTAGTGCCTAGACCAGCCGGGAAGAACATCATCGGAACTAAATGGGTCTTCCGGAACAAGTTGAACGAGGACGGCAAAGTTGTTCGCAACAAGGCAAGGTTAGTATGCAAAGGCTATTCTCAAATTAATGGAATAGATGTTGACGAGACCTTTGCACCTGTGGCAAGACTTGAGGCAATTCGATTATTCCTTGCTGTGGCCGCACAAAGAGGATACACCGTGTTCCAAATGGATGTCAAATCGGCATTCTTGAATGGAGACTTGAAGGAAGAGGTGTACATTGAACAACCCGACGGCTTTGTTCTAGGCGATGACGAGAACAAAGTATGCAAATTAAAGAAGGCGTTGTATGGCCTCAAGCAAGCACCTCGAGTGTGGTACTCAAGACTAGACACATATCTTCGCAAACTAAAGTTCAAGAAGGGAAGTGTCGATAGCAACCTGTACGTACTGAACAGTGACGAAGGGCAATTGGTCATTGTTGTCTACGTCGACGATATCATATTCGGAGGAGATAAGGTAAAGTTATGCCATGACTTTGCCTTGAAGATGAAGAATGAGTTCGAGATGTCTATGATTGGTGAACTCTCCTACTTTCTCGGTTTACAAATCTCTCAACGGAATGATGGACTTGTAATCTCACAAGTCAAATACGTCAAAGAACTACTGAAGAAGTTCAGCATGGCGGAATGTAAACCGGTGAGTACTCCTATGCCTACTGCATGTAAATTGAGCAAGGATGAAGATGGAAAAGGCGTTGATCAAAAGGAGTATAGAAGCATGATTGGGAGTCTTCTATATTTGACGGCTACTCGACCCGACATTCTACATTCCGTGTGTCAAGCAGCGAGATATCAAAGTAATCCCAAAGAATCGCACCTAGTAGCCGTGAAACGAATCCTTCGATACATTCGAGGTACGTCGGATTTAGGGCTATGGTATACTAAAAATGATGGTATCAAATTGATTGGGTATAGTGATGCTGATTGGGCCGGCTGCACCGATGATCGACGATCCACCTCGGGCGGTGCATTCTTTCCTGGAAAGAAGTGTGTTTCTTGGCTCAGCAAGAAACAAGACAGCGTATCATTGAGCACAGCAGAAGCCGAATATGTGGCGGCAACATCAGCATGCACACAAGTCATATGGATGCGCCGACAATTGCTTGACATGGTTGATGAGGTACGGTTGCCTATCTCTATTATGTGTGATAACCAGAGTGCTATCGGCTTGGGCAAAAATCCTATTCAACACTCAAGATCAAAGCACATCGATATTCGTTATCACTTTCTTAAAGAGAAGGTTAAAAAGGAGTGATTCTGATGGAGTATGTGCCCACGGAAGAGCAAGTTGTTGACATCTTCACAAAACCATTGCCAACAACGACATTTGAGAAGCACCGAATGAGCCTCGGAGTTCAACCCATTCCATCCAACTAGAAGGGGATGGGTTCGCACAATGATTCATTGCTCTTACCTTCCTTTGAAATGGTTGTCAAAGGGGGAGAAAGTTGCTGATTTTGGGAGATGATACAAGAAGAGCATAGAAGAGTGCATACATGCAGGGGGAGTAGCGATATTAATTGCGCAGCGGCTAAAGGGGGAGTTCATGACCTGAAGAGGTAAGCATCACTCAAGGGGGGGAGTCTTAATTGAAAGAGGACCCCAAAGATATCCCAAAATACGTGTAGGTTGCCAACAATTCCAAAGGGGGAGATTGTTGTTCCCATTGGAATGTTATGGTGTTGTCATTGTTGGCAAACCTAAATGGGTGTCCGCATCATCAGAACATCATGCATATTGTCTATATATGACCTCATAATGTCAGAAAAGCATGGAAATGAAGAAGAAGCGGTGACGGAGTGAAATATCCATATACGGCATAAACAAGTGATTCTAAGCTTGTTTGAGCACGTTTTGGAGCTATTGATGAGATGAGCATCTTCGGGCGATCAGATGACCATGGGAAGACACCAGCAACCATATTATATCATGGTAGAGTGTTACGGATGCTTACGGCACAGCAAAAATCGTTTTGGCTATATAGGTCTCAAACAAGCGATTCTAAGCTTGTTTTAACCTAGTTTGGAACGGTTATTGATTTGTGGCACTCCGGGTGATCCGATTATCATGGGGAGACACCAGCAGCCATAATATACCATAATAGAGTGGTATGGACACAAACGGCGCAACGAAAATTCGTTTTGCTTAGGACGTCATATTGGTGCTCGGTTTTGCGCAATTGGACCATATACACCGTTTTGGGCTTACAACAGCTACTTTGAGGTTTGTGGGCTTCAATGAAGTTAATATGGAACTAATGGGCTACAATGAGCCCCAAAATAAGCAATGGGCTTATGAAATTCGTGGTGGGCATTTGGGGACATCACTTTGGGCCTAATTGTGCAATGTGAAGGATTTGGGCCAACTAATGGGCTTGGCACACAAGTGCAACAAGTAATCAAGCCCAATGACACTTGGAGGAGCCCAACCACACTTGGACCAAGTCAAATTCGTGGGAAGATGCCATTCCACTATTTGGTCCACCATTGGTGACAAAATGCCTTAATTTGTGGTATGTTGTTGGAGCATCCAAGGACATCTATGTTAGATGCCTTCTTTTGGCTAGTGGAGACATCATAATGAGCCTCCCACCCCCAATACATGGAGCATGTTTGGTGGAGGAATCAATTCAACCACTATGCCATGTCTTGGAGACTTTGGAGGGCTATATAAGGAGGGCCTCTCCCTTGGACGAAAATTACACCTTCCTTGAGCATTGAGAGAGCATTTGAGTGAGAGAATTGAGAGAAATTCTCTTAAGTTGGTTGAAGAGTGCCTTGTTTGTTCTTGAGCACTCTTAGGGTTACAAAGGGTTGAGTTGTGTGAGATTGGGAAACACTTGTGAGAATTGTGTGTAGAGCTCCCAAAATACATTTCCGGCAACCCGTGGTAGCATTTCCGTGGCTGGAGAAGGTGGCAGCCTTGGTGCGTATTCCGGAGCTTCTTCGAGTACTTTGCGCTCTTCGTGCGACGACAAAGCGTTTGGTTTCGTGAGTTGCTCTCTTTATTCTAAATTTGTTATTGTTGAAGCATTGTAAGCTTGTCAACCCTAGTGAAGGGACGACAACATTTTTATTGGTTAGTGAGACCGTTGTATCGCTCTAGTGAAGGGCCCATACAATTCTAGTGAATTCGTTGGTGAGGGTAGTGAACCCGAATCAGCCGTGGACGTAGGTTGCACGCATTGTGTAGCTGAACCACGTAAATATTGTGTTTGCGATTGCTTGCCTTGTTTACTACTTGCCGTAAGTAAATTTGAAAAGACATACGAATTGTTAAAGTGCACTGATTCACCCCCCCTCTCAGTGCTTATATTGGGACTAACAGGTTCAGCTACACAATGTGTGCAACCTACGTCCACGGCTGGTTCGGGTTCACTACCATCACCAACGAATTCACTAAAATTGTACGAGCCCTTCACTAGAGCGATACAACGGTCTCACTGACCAATAAAAATGTTGTCGTCCCTTCACTAGGGTTGACAAACTTACAATGCTTCAACAATAATAAATTTAGGATAACAAGAGCAACTCACGAAACCAAACGCTTTGTCGTCGCACGAAGTGCGCAAAGTACTCGAAGAAGCTCCGGAATATGCACCAAGGCTGCCACCTTCTTCAGCCACGGAAACACAACACGAGTCACCGGAAATGTATCTTGGGATCTCTACAGACAATTCTCACAAGTGTTTCCCAAGCTCACACAAACTCAACCCTTTGAAACCCTTGTTGTTCCCATTGGAATGTTATGGTGTTGTCATTGTTGGCAAACCTAAATGAGTGTCCACATCATCGGAACATCATGCATATTGTCTATATATGACCTCATAATGTCAGAAAAGCATGGAAATGAAGAAGAAGCGATGACGGAGTGAAATATCCATATACGGCATAAACAAGTGATTCTAAGCTTGTTTGAGCGCGTTTTGGAGCTATTGATGAGATGAGCATCTTCGGGCGATCAGATGACCATGGGAAGACACCAGCAACCATATTATATCATGGTAGAGTGTTACGGATGCTTACGGCACAGCAAAAATCGTTTTGGCTATATAGGTCTCAAACAAGCGATTCTAAGCTTGTTTTAACCTAGTTTGGAACGGTTATTGATTTGTGGCACTCCGGGTGATCCGATTATCATGGGGAGACACCAGCAGCCATAATATACCATAATAGAGTGGTATGGACACAAACGGCGCAACGAAAATTCGTTTTGCTTAGGACGTCATATTGGTGCTCGGTTTTGCGCAATTGGACCATATACACCGTTTTGGGCTTACAACAGCTACTTTGAGGTTTGTGGGCTTCAATGAAGTTAATATGGAACTAATGGGCTACAATGAGCCCCAAAATAAGCAATGGGCTTATGAAATTCGTGGTGGGCATTTGGGGACATCACTTTGGGCCTAATTGTGCAATGTGAAGGATTTGGGCCAACTAATGGGCTTGGCACACAAGTGCAACAAGTAATCAAGCCCAATGACACTTGGAGGAGCCCAACCACACTTGGACCAAGTCAAATTCGTGGGAAGATGCCATTCCACTATTTGGTCCACCATTGGTGACAAAATGACTTAATTTGTGGTATGTTGTTGGAGCATCCAAGGACATCTATGCTAGATGCCTTCTTTTGGCTATGTGGAGACATCAATAATGAGTCCTCCCACCCCTAATACATGGATCATGTTTGGAGGAGGAATAATTTCCACCACTATGCCATGTCTTGGAGACTTTGGAGGGCTATATAAGGAGGGCCTCTCCCTTGGACGAAAATCACACCTTCCTTGAGCATTGAGAGAGCATTTGAGTGAGAGAATTGAGAGAAATTCTCTTAAGTTGGTTGAAGAGTGCCTTGTTTGTTCTTGAGCACTCTTAGGGTTACAAAGGGTTGAGTTGTGTGAGATTGGGAAACACTTGTGAGAATTGTGTGTAGAGCTCCCAAAATACATTTCCGGCAACCCGTGGTAGCATTTCCGTGGCTGGAGAAGGTGGCAGCCTTGGTGCGTATTCCGGAGCTTCTTCGAGTACTTTGCGCTCTTCGTGCGACGACAAAGCGTTTGGTTTCGTGAGTTGCTCTCGTTATTCCTAAATTTGTTATTGTTGAAGCATTGTAAGTTTGTCAACCCTAGTGAAGGGACGACAACATTTTTATTGGTCGGTGAGACCGTTGTATCGCTCTAGTGAAGGGCTCGTACAATTTTAGTGAATTTGTTGGTGACGGTAGTGAACCCGAACCAGCCGTGGACGTAGGTTGCACACATTGTGTAGCTGAACCACGTAAATATTGTGTTTGCGATTGGTTGCCTTGTTTACTTGTTTTATACTTGCCGTAACAAGTAAATTCTGAAAAGACATACGAATTGTTAAAGTGCACTGATTCACCCCCCCCTCTCAGTGCTTGTATTGGGACTAACAATTGGTATCAGAGCTAAGTTGACATTGAAGGGCTTAACAACCTGTTAGATCATTAGCTCACAACAACAAGGCGAGACATGAACTACTCCGGCGTCGGCAAGATGGGTGTCCCTTTGTTTGATGGCTCCAACTACTCAAGTTGGAAAAGTCGAATGACAAAGCACTTGGGCGCTCTAAGCATTGACATCTACGACATTGTTCTCAATGCTGGCTACACTCCCCCGGCTAGTGGTGCGGTTTGGACGGATGCTGACAAGAGGGCATTTGAAACCGATGCTAGAGCTTCAAATGCAATTCTGTCCGCCCTTAATGAAGTTGAGTTCTCGAAGGTGAAAAATTGCAAGACGGCGAAGGAGATGTGGAACAAACTCGAGAACATCTACGAAGGTGACAGCAAGGTCAAAGAAGCGAAGCTGCAAATTTACCGAAGTAAGTTCGAGCAATTGAGGATGAATAACGAAGAATCTATTGAACCTTATTTCAATAGGGTTATAGAGATCGTTAATTGCATCCGTGGATATGGTGAAGATATGACTGATGCTACTGTGGTAAAGAAAATCCTAAGATCTTTACCCGAGTCATATGATGCGAAGGTTTCATCTTTAGAAGAAAGAGACTTGAACACACTCTCTCTCGACACGCTGCAAAGCATATTAATTGCGTATGAGATGAGACGTGCAGCGGCGAGAACGACGAGTGATTCTGCATCGGCTAAAGAGGTTGCATTCAAAGCCGTGAGCAATGCAAGTGAACGAGGAGATTCTAGCTCGTCTCAAATTCGTGCACCCAATGAAGAAGAAGATAATATAAAGGCGTACATCTCAAGGAACTTCAAGAAGGGAACCGGAAAATATAAAGGTAAACTTCCTTTCAAATGCTTCAAGTGTGGTAAAATTGGCCACTATGCTCTGGATTGTCCAGAAAATATTAAAGATGGAAGTGACGATGAGAAGGAAGACAACCACAAAAAGAAGAAGTTCCAAAGGTATAAAAAGAGAGGCTATTCTTCGAAAAACGTCAAAGCATTGAAGAATCTCCTTAGCAAAATCCTAGAAGGCTCCAATTCATCCAGCGAAGGCGAATCCGACGATGAATCTGAAGATGAAGAGCATATCGCATTCATGGCCTCCCAGGCGCAAGAAGATTCTGCGGCAGAAGATGATGATGCTGAGGTCGACATGCAAGGTGAGATTGAAAGATGCATTGTCGTTGTTTCTCAGCTTGAAAAAGAAAAGAAAGCGTTGAAGCGTGACAAAGATGAGCTAGTCAACGAAGTGGGAAGGCTAAAAATCCAATGCGAAGAACATTCAAAGATGTGTGATGATCTTACCATCGAGCTAAATGGAAAGGCTGCCTACATCGACAAACTTGAAGGAGAGCTTTGCACCGTCAAACAAAAGGTTAGCGAACAAATGAAAGCATTCAAAGTGAGCTCTTCTTTTGCTTTCAATGATGGTTCGAGCTCTAGTAATGCCATGCTGAATGATCAAAACGAGGCCACACGAAAGCTCAATGAGTGTCTAGCATTGCAAAGACCTCACTCGCTTGGAAGACAAGGGGTTGGCTTTGAGGAAAGTAACTCCAAAACCTCAAAGACCACTACCTTTGTGAAGGAGAAGATTGCAAAGGAGCCGGAGGTTCGAAGAAAGATTCCTACGACGCTTCCCAAATTCGATATCTGCGGCACCGAACCCGACGAGTTGCAACAACCGAAGCTTAAGCCGAAAATCATTCATGCGGCGGCATTCAGAGGATCTTGCTACTCTTGCGGCATTTACGGGCACATGGCGAGAAATTGCCGGAGAAGGATGACAGCAAGGCCTCATCAACGTGATGTACATTCTGTTCGGCCCTTGAAGAATGGACAACGCATAACTCCTCCTCTGAAGCTGTACAACCGATTCCAGGTACTTGAACAAAAGGAGAGAGTTGTTTGCCATAGATGCAACTACATGGGGCATTACGCTCGAAATTGCATGACATTCATTCCAAGTCCCTACAAAATTGGAATGAATGGTCAAGTGCAGCAAAGTACGCAAAAGATGCCAAGACCAGCCAAGAAGTTCAAAAAGAAGGCCATCGCGGTGGAACTATGTGAAGAAGCGAACGTGGTGGAAGTTGCACTCAAGGCAACTACAAAGAGTTCACGTTGGATCCTCGATAGCGGATGCAGCCGACATATGACGGGTGATGCAAAGCTACTCCAAAGTGCTTCTGATGCGGCAAGTGGAAAGGTAAAATTTGGCAACGATGACTCTTTGAAAATTAAAGGAAAAGGGGTTGCCAAAATCGATGGGGCAAAGTTTACATCTAAGGAGGTGCTACTTGTCGAAGGCCTCAAATACAATCTATTGAGTGTTAGCCAACTATGTGAATCGGGTCATGAAGTGACATTCACAAGTAAAGGTTGCACGGTGAAGAAGGCCGGAAGCGCAATCGTGGTGGCAAAGGGCTCAAGAACGGAGGGAAATTTATACCAACTGGGAGACAAAGACGATGCCTGTTTGATCGGCGTGGAAGATCAAAATCAACTTTGGCATCGACGACTGGGGCACATAAATCAAAAGAGCATGAGAGAATTGTCCACACAAAAGGCGGTCAGTGATCTTCCAGAAATGAGACGGGACAGAGAAACCGTGTGCGAAGCATGTCAAAAGGGGAAGATGGCACAATTCCCTCATCGAGTGAAAGAGCATAATTCGTCCAGCTTGCTGAGCCTGGTACACACGGACTTGTGTGGACCTATGCGAAACAAAGGTACAAATGGCGAATTATATTTCATGTTGCTGATAGATGATTATAGCCGCATGACATGCATTGTACATCTCCGTCATAAGAATGAAGCGTTTAAAGGCTTCAAAAGCTACAAGAAACGGGTGGAGAAACAATTTGGCAAGAAGATCAAAGCATTAAGGTCCGATCATGGTAGCGAATTCACATCCAATGAATTCGAATCATATCTGGCAAACCACGGCATCATGCATCAGCGATCGAGTGTGAGAACACCTCAACAAAATGGTGTTGTCGAAAGGAAAAATAGAGCCGTTATTGAAATGGCGAGGACGATGCTGATCGAGAGCGGTGTTCCGGTGAAGTTTTGGAAGGAAGCTACCGAAGCAGCGGTGTACTTGCAAAATCGAACTTTGTTGCGGCCTAAGTCTAGCAAGACTCCGTATGAGATGTGGAATGGAAGAAAGCCTACCGTGAAATACTTTAGAGTATTCGGGAGTCCTTGCTTCATCAAAAACAAGGATGAGTCGCTCGGAAAGTTCGAGGAAAGAGCTGACGAGGGAATCTTTCTCGGCTACTCACAAAGAAGCAAGGCATATCTATGCTACAATCAACGGCTTAAACGGACGGTAGAAAGCTGTGATGTCAAAGTTGTGGAGAATGACCCCAATTCGGCAAATGAGAGGTACGTTACTCCTTTAGATATTCCATCAAAAGGGGATGACGTTATAAATAAATCACGTGACGAAGAAATCACGGAAGAATTGAAGATTGCTGATGATTCGGGGGATGAGAGTGACAACATCACTCAAGTACCCAATGTTAGAAATGCCAAGAAGTCCAAAGAGAATTGGACTAAAGAACAAGTCGAGAACTCGAGGAGATGCGAAATGGGAGACTTCCACATTATTGGAGATGTTGATGCACCAATTCAGACACGACGAAAGGCAAAGAATATAAGAGCAACATCCCTAATCTCACAAGTCGAGCCCAAAAACGTGATTGAAGCTCAAGAGGACGAGCATTGGGTAAAGGCTATGAATGAAGAGTTGGATCAAATCGAGAAGAACTGCACGTGGGAACTAGTGCCTAGACCAGCCGAGAAGAACATCATCGGAACTAAATGGGTCTTCCGGAACAAGTTGAACGAAGACGGCAAAGTTGTTCGCAACAAGGCAAGGTTAGTATGCAAAGGCTATTCTCAAATTAATGGAATAGATGTTGATGAGACCTTTGCACCTGTGGCAAGACTTGAGGCAATTCGGTTATTCCTTGCTGTGGCTGCACAAAGAGGATACACCGTGTTCCAAATGGATGTCAAATCGGCATTCTTGAATGGAGACTTGAAGGAAGAGGTGTACATTGAACAACCCGATGGCTTTGTTCTAGGCGATGACGAGAACAAAGTATGTAAATTAAAGAAGGCGTTGTATGGCCTCAAGCAAGCACCTCGAGCATGGTACTCAAGACTTGACACATATCTTCGCAAGCTAAAGTTCAAGAAGGGAAGCGTTGATAGCAACTTGTACGTGCTGAACAGTGACGAAGGGCAATTGGTCATTGTCGTCTACGTCGACGATATCATATTCGGAGGAGATAAGGTAAAGTTATGCCATGACTTTGCCTTGAAGATGAAGAATGAGTTCGAGATGTCTATGATTGGTGAACTCTCCTACTTTCTCGGTTTACAAGTCTCTCAACGGAATGATGGACTTGTAATCTCACAAGTCAAATACATCAAAGAACTACTGAAGAAGTTCGGCATGGCGGAGTGTAAACCGGTGAGTACTCCTATGCCTACTGCATGTAAATTGAGCAAGGATGAAGATGGAAAAGGCGTTGATCAAAAGGAGTATAGAAGCATGATTGGGAGTCTTCTATATTTGACGGCTACTCGACCCGACATTCTACATTCCGTGTGTCAAGCAGCAAGATATCAAAGTAATCCCAAAGAATCGCACCTAGTAGCCGTGAAACGAATCCTTCGATACATTCGAGGTACGTCGGATTTAGGGCTATGGTATACTAAAAATGATGGTATCAAATTGATTGGGTATAGTGATGCTGATTGGGCCGGCTGCACCGATGATCGACGATCCACCTCGGGCGGTGCATTCTTTCTTGGAAAGAAGTGTGTTTCTTGGCTCAGCAAGAAACAAGACAGCGTATCATTGAGCACAGCAGAAGCCGAATATGTGGCGGCAACATCAGCATGCACACAAGTCATATGGATGCGCCGACAATTGCTTGACATGGTTGATGAGGTACGGTTGCCTATCTCCATTATGTGTGATAACCAAAGTGCTATCGGCTTGGGCAAAAATCCTATTCAACACTCAAGATCGAAGCACATCGATATTCGTTATCACTTTCTTAAAGAGAAGGTTGAAGAAGGAGTGATTCTGATGGAGTATGTGCCCACGGAAGAGCAAGTTGCTGACATCTTCACAAAACCATTGCCAACAGCGACATTTGAGAAGCACCGATTGAGCCTCGGAGTTCAACCCATTCCATCCAACTAGAAGGGGATGGGTTCGCACAATGATTCATTGCTCTTACCTTCCTTTGAAATGGTTGTCAAAGGGGGAGAAAGTTGCTGATTTTGGGAGATGATACAAGAAGAGCATAGAAGAGTGCATACATGAAGGGGGAGTAGCGATATTAATTGCGCAGCGGCTAAAGGGGGAGTTCATGACCTGAAGAGGTAAGCATCACTCAAGGGGGAGTCTTAATTGAAAGAGGACCCCAAAGATATCCCAAAATACATGTAGGTTGCCAACAATTCCAAAGGGGGAGATTGTTGTTCCCATTGGAATGTTATGGTGTTGTCATTGTTGGCAAACCTAAATGAGTGTCCGCATCATCGGAACATCATGCATATTGTCTATATATGACCTCATAATGTCAGAAAAGCATGGAAATGAAGAAGAAGCGGTGACGGAGTGAAATATCCATATACGGCATAAACAAGTGATTCTAAGCGCGTTTTGGAGCTATTGATGAGATGAGCATCTTCGGGCGATCCGATAACCATGGGAAGACACCAGCAACCATATTATATCATGGTAGAGTGTTACGGATGCTTACGGCACAGCAAAAATCGTTTTGGCTATATAGGTCTCAAACAAGCGATTCTAAGCTTGTTTTAACCTAGTTTGGAACGGTTATTGATTTGAGGCACTCCGGGTGATCCGATTATCATGGGGAGACACCAGCAGCCATAATATACCATAATAGAGTGGTATGGACACAAACGGCGCAACGAAAATTCGTTTTGCTCAGGACGTCATATTGGTGCTCGGTTTTGCGCAATTGGACCATATACACCGTTTTGGGCTTACAACAGCTACTTTGAGGTTTGTGGGCTTCAATGAAGTTAATATGGAACTAATGGGCTACAATGAGCCCCAAAATAAGCAATGGGCTTATGAAATTCGTGGTGGGAATTTGGGGACATCACTTTGGGCCTAATTGTGCAATGTGAAGGATTTGGGCCAACTAATGGGCTTGGCACACAAGTGCAACAACTAATCAAGCCCAATGACACTTGGAGGAGCCCAACCACACTTGGACCAAGTCAAATTCGTGGGAAGATGCCATTCCACTATTTGGTCCACCATTGGTGACAAAATGCCTTAATTTGTGGTATGTTGTTGGAGCATCCAAGGACATCTATGCTAGATGCCTTCTTTTGGCATGTGGAGACACAATAATGAGTCTCCCACCCCTAAAACATGGATCATGTTTGGAGGAGGAATAATTTCCACCACTATGCCATGTCTTGGAGACTTTGGAGGGCTATATAAGGAGGGCTTCTCCCTTGGACGAAAACACACCTTCCTTGAGCATTGAGAGAGCATTTGAGTGAGAGAATTGAGAGAAATTCTCTTAAGTTGGTTGAAGAGTGCCTTGTTTGTTCTTGAGCACTCTTAGGGTTACAAAGGGTTGAGTTGTGTGAGATTGGGAAACACTTGTGAGAATTGTGTGTAGAGCTCCCAAAATACATTTTCGGCAACCCGTGGTAGCATTTCCGTGGCTGGAGAAGGTGGCAGCCTTGGTGCATATTCCGGAGCTTCTTCGAGTACTTTGCGCTCTTCGTGCGACGACAAAGCGTTTGGTTTCGTGAGTTGCTCTCGTTATCCTAAATTTTTTATTGTTGAAGCATTGTAAGTTTGTCAACCCTAGTGAAGGGACGACAACATTTTTATTGGTCGGTGAGACCATTGTATCGCTCTAGTGAAGAGCTTATACAATTTTAGTGAATTCGTTGGTGACGGTAGTGAACCCGAACCAGCCGTGGACGTAGGTTGCACACATTGTGTAGCTGAACCACGTAAATATTGTGTTTGCGATTGGTTGCCTTGTTTACTTGTTTTATACTTGCCGTAACAAGTAAATTCTGAAAAGACATACGAATTGTTAAAGTGCACTGATTCACCCCCCCCTCTCAGTGCTTGTATTGGGACTAACAGAGTGCCTTGTTTGTTCTTGAGCACTCTTAGGGTTACAAAGGGTTGAGTTGTGTGAGATTGGGAAACACTTGTGAGAATTGTGTGTAGAGCTCCCAAAATACATTTCCGGCAACCCGTGGTAGCATTTCCGTGGCTGGAGAAGGTGGCAGCCTTGGTGCGTATTCCGGAGCTTCTTCGAGTACTTTGCGCTCTTCGTGTGACGACAAAGCGTTTGGTTTCGTGAGTTGCTCTCGTTATCCTAAATTTATTATTGTTGAAGCATTGTAAGTTTGTCAACCCTAGTGAAGGGACGACAACATTTTTATTGGTCAGTGAGACCGTTGTATCGCTCTAGTGAAGGGCTCGTACAATTTTAGTGAATTTGTTGGTGACGGTAGTGAACCCGAACCAGCCGTGGACGTAGGTTGCACACATTGTGTAGCTGAACCACGTAAATATTGTGTTTGCGATTGGTTGCCTTGTTTACTTGTTTTATACTTGCCGTAACAAGTAAATTCTGAAAAGACATACGAATTGTTAAAGTGCACTGATTCACCCCCCCCTCTCAGTGCTTGTATTGGGACTAACAGAGTGCCTTGTTTGTTCTTGAGCACTCTTAGGGTTACAAAGGGTTGAGTTGTGTGAGATTGGGAAACACTTGTGAGAATTGTGTGTAGAGCTCCCAAAATACATTTCCGGCAACCCGTGGTAGCATTTCCGTGGCTGGAGAAGGTGGCAGCCTTGGTGCGTATTCCGGAGCTTCTTCGAGTACTTTGCGCTCTTCGTGCGACGACAAAGCGTTTGGTTTCGTGAGTTGCTCTCTTTATTCTAAATTTGTTATTGTTGAAGCATTGTAAGCTTGTCAACCCTAGTGAAGGGACGACAACATTTTTATTGGTTAGTGAGACCGTTGTATCGCTCTAGTGAAGGGCCCATACAATTCTAGTGAATTCGTTGGTGAGGGTAGTGAACCCGAATCAGCCGTGGACGTAGGTTGCACGCATTGTGTAGCTAAACCACGTAAATATTGTGTTTGCGATTGCTTGCCTTGTTTACTACTTGCCGTAAGTAAATTTGAAAAGACATACGAATTGTTAAAGTGCACTGATTCACCCCCCCCTCTCAGTGCTTGTATTGGGACTAACATATTCGTTATCACTTTCTTAAAGAGAAGGTTGAAGAAGGAGTGATTCTTATGGAGTACGTGCCCACGGAAGAGCAAGTTGCTGACATCTTCACAAAACCATTGCCAACAGCAACATTCGAGAAGCACCGATTGAGCCTCGGAGTTCAACCCATTCCATCCAACTAGAAGGGGATGGTTTCGCACAATGATTCATTGCTCTTACCTTCCTTTGAAATGGTTGTCAAAGGGGGAGAAGTTGCTGATTTTGGGAGTTGATACAAGAAGAGCATTGAAGAGTGCATACATGCAGGGGGAGGAGCGGTATTTATTGCGCAACGGCTAAAAAGGGAGTTCATTTCCTGAAGAGGTGAGCATCACTCAAGGGGGAGTTTTAAATCAAAGAGGACCCCAAAGATATCCCAAAATGCATGTAGGTTGCCAACAATTCCAAAGGGGGAGATTGTTGTTCCCATTGGAATGTTATGGTGTTGTCATTGTTGGCAAACCTAAATGGGTGTCCGCATCACTGGAACATCATGCCTATTGTCTATATATGACTTCATAATGTCGGAAAAGCATGCAAATGAAGAAGAAGCGGTGATGGAGTGAAATATCCATATACGGCATAAACAAGTGATTCTAAGCTTGTTTGAGCGCATTTTGGAGCTATTGATGAGTTGAGCATCTTCGGGCGATCCGATGACCACGGGAAGACACCAGAAACCATATTATATCATGGTAGAGTGTTACGGATGCTTACGGCACAGCAAAAATCGTTTTGGCTATATAGGTCTCAAACAAGCGATTCTAAGCTTGTTTTAACCTAGTTTGGAACGGTTATTGATTTGAGGCACTCCGGGTGATCCGATTATCATGGGGAGACACCAGCAGCCATAATATACCATAATAGAGTGGTATGGACACAAACGGCTCAACGAAAATTCGTTTTGCTCAGGACGTCATATTGGTGCTCGGTTTTGCGCAATTGGACCATATACACCGTTTTGGGCTTACAACAGCTACTTTGAGGTTTGTGGGCTTCAATGAAGTTAATATGGACCTAATGGGCTACAATGAGCCCCAAAATAAGCAATGGGCTTATGAAATTCGTGGTGGGAATTTGGGGACATCACTTTGGGCCTAATTGTGCAATGTGAAGGATTTGGGCCAACTAATGGGCTTGGCACACAAGTGCAACAACTAATCAAGCCCAATGACACTTGGAGGAGCCCAAGCACACTTGGACCAAGTCAAATTCGTGGGAAGATGCCATTCCACTATTTGGTCCACCATTGGTGACAAAATGCCTTAATTTGTGGTATGTTGTTGGAGCATCCAAGGACATCTATGTTAGATGCCTTCTTTTGGCTAGTGGAGACATCATAATGAGCCTCCCACCCCCAATACATGGAGCATGTGTTAGTCCCAATACAAGCACTGAGAGGGGGGGGTGAATCAGTGCACTTTAACAATTCGTATGTCTTTTCAGAATTTACTTGTTACGGCAAGTATAAAACAAGTAAACAAGGCAACCAATCGCAAACACAATATTTACGTGGTTCAGCTACACAATGTGTGCAACCTACGTCCACGGCTGGTTCGGGTTCACTACCGTCACCAACAAATTCACTAAAATTGTACGAGCCCTTCACTAGAGCGATACAACGGTCTCACCGACCAATAAAAATGTTGTCGTCCCTTCACTAGGGTTGACAAACTAACAATGCTTCAACAATAAAAAATTTAGGATAACGAGAGCAACTCACGAAACCAAACGCTTTGTCGTCGCACGAAGAGCGCAAAGTACTCGAAGAAGCTCCGGAATATGCACCAAGGCTGCCACCTTCTCCAGCCACGGAAATGCTACCACGAGTTGCCGGAAATGTATTTTGGGAGCTCTACACACAATTCTCACAAGTGTTTCCCAATCTCACACAACTCAACCCTTTGTAACCCTAAGAGTGCTCAAGAACAAACAAGGCACTCTTCAACCAACTTAAGAGAATTTCTCTCAATTCTCTCACTCAAATGCTCTCTCAATGCTCAAGGAAGGTGTGATTTCGTCCCAGGGAGAGGCCCTCCTTATATAGCCCTCCAAAGTCTCCAAGACATGGCATAGTGGTGGAAATTATTCCTCCTCCAAACATGATCCATGTTTTAGGGGTGGGAGACTCATTATTGTGTCTCCACATGCCAAAAGAAGGCATCTAGCATAGATGTCCTTGGATGCTCCAACAACATACCACAAATTAAGGCATTTTGTCACCAATGGTGGACCAAATAGTGGAATGGCATCTTCCCACGAATTTGACTTGGTCCAAGTGTGGTTGGGCTCCTCCAAGTGTCATTGGGCTTGATTAGTTGTTGCACTTGTGTGCCAAGCCCATTAGTTGGCCCAAATCCTTCACATTGCACAATTAGGCCCAAAGTGATGTCCCCAAATGCCCACCACGAATTTCATAAGCCCATTGCTTATTTTGGGGCTCATTGTAGCCCATTAGTTCCATATTAACTTCATTGAAGCCCACAAACCTCAAAGTAGCTGTTGTAAGCCCAAAACGGTGTATATGGTCCAATTGCGCAAAACCGAGCACCAATATGACGTCCTGAGCAAAACGAATTTTCGTTGCGCCGTTTGTGTCCATACCACTCTATTATGGTATATTATGGCTGCTGGTGTCTCCCCATGATAATCGGATCACCCGGAGTGCCTCAAATCAATAACCGTTCCAAACTAGGTTAAAACAAGCTTAGAATCGCTTGTTTGAGACCTATATAGCCAAAACGATTTTTGCTGTGCCGTAAGCATCTGTAACACTCTACCATGATATAATATGGTTGCTGGTGTCTTCCCATGGTTATCGGATCGCCCGAAGATGCTCATCTCATCAATAGCTCCAAAACGCGCTCAAACAGGCTTAGAATCACTTGTTTATGCCGTATATGGATATTTCACTCCGTCACCGCTTCTTCTTCATTTCCATGCTTTTCTGACATTATGAGGTCATATATAGACAATATGCATGATGTTCCGATGATGCGGACACTCATTTAGGTTTGCCAACAATGACAACACCATAACATTCCAATGGGAACAACAGCATGTTTGGTGGAGGAATCAATTCAACCACTATGCCATGTCTTGGAGACTTTGGAGGGCTATATAAGGAGGGCCTCTCCCTTGGACGAAAAACACACCTTCCTTGAGCATTGAGAGAGCATTTGAGTGAGAGAATTGAGAGAAATTCTCCTAAGGTGGTTGAAGAGTGCCTCGTTTGTTCTTGAGCACTCTTAGGGTTTCAAAGGGTTGAGGTTGTGTGAGCTTGGGAAACACTTGTGAGAATTGTGTGTAGAGTTCCCAAGATACATTTCCGGTGACCCGTGTTGTGTTTCCATGGCTGAAGAAGGTGGCAGCCTTGGTGCGTATTCCGGAGCTTCTTCGAGTACTTTGCGCTCTTCGTGCGACGACAAAGCGTTTGGTTTCGTGAGTTGCTCTCGTTATCCTAAATTTATTATTGTTGAAGCATTGTAAGTTTGTCAACCCTAGTGAAGGGACGACAACATTTTTATTGGTCAGTGAGACCGTTGTATCGCTCTAGTGAAGGGCTCGTACAATTTTAGTGAATTCGTTGGTGACGGTTGTGAACCCGAACCAGCCGTGGACGTAGGTTGCACACATTGTGTAGCTGAACCACGTAAATATTGTGTTTGCGATTGGTTGCCTTGTTTACTTGTTTTATACTCGCCGTAACAAGTAAATTCTGAAAAGACATACGAATTGTTAAAGTGCACTGATTCACCCCCCCCTCTCAGTGCTTATATTGGGACTAACACCATCACCGCTTCTTCTTCATTTGCATGCTTTTCCGACATTATGAAGTCATATATAGACAATAGGCATGATGTTCCAGTGATGCGGACACCCATTTAGGTTTGCCAACAATGACAACACCATAACATTCCAATGGGAACAACAATTCTTTCTCGGAAAGAAGTGTGTTTCTTGGTTCAGCAAGAAACAAGACAGCGTATCATTGAGCACAGCAGAAGCGGAATATGTGGCAGCAACATCAGCATGCACGCAAGTCATATGGATGCGCCGACAATTGCTTGACATGGTTGATGAGGTACGGTTGCCTATCTCTATTCTGTGTGATAACCAAAGTGCTATCAGCTTGGGCAAAAATCCTGTTCAACACTCAAGATCGAAGCACATCGATATTCGTTATCACTTTCTTAAAGAGAAGGTTGAAGAAGGAGTGATTCTTATGGAGTACGTGCCCACGGAAGAGCAAGTTGCTGACATCTTCACAAAACCATTGCCAACAGCAACATTCGAGAAGCACCGATTGAGCCTCGGAGTTCAACCCATTCCATCCAACTAGAAGGGGATGGTTTCGCACAATGATTCATTGCTCTTACCTTCCTTTGAAATGGTTGTCAAAGGGGGAGAAGTTGCTGATTTTGGGAGTTGATACAAGAAGAGCATTGAAGAGTGCATACATGCAGGGGGAGGAGCGGTATTTATTGCGCAACGGCTAAAAAGGGAGTTCATTTCCTGAAGAGGTGAGCATCACTCAAGGGGGAGTTTTAAATCAAAGAGGACCCCAAAGATATCCCAAAATGCATGTAGGTTGCCAACAATTCCAAAGGGGGAGATTGTTGTTCCCATTGGAATGTTATGGTGTTGTCATTGTTGGCAAACCTAAATGGGTGTCCGCATCACTGGAACATCATGCTTATTGTCTATATATGACTTCATAATGTCGGAAAAGCATGCAAATGAAGAAGAAGCGGTGATGGAGTGAAATATCCATATACGGCATAAACAAGTGATTCTAAGCTTGTTTGAGCGCATTTTGGAGCTATTGATGAGTTGAGCATCTTCGGGCGATCCGATGACCACGGGAAGACACCAGAAACCATATTATATCATGGTAGAGTGTTACGGATGCTTACGGCACAGCAAAAATCGTTTTGGCTATATAGGTCTCAAACAAGCGATTCTAAGCTTGTTTTAACCTAGTTTGGAACGGTTATTGATTTGAGGCACTCCGGGTGATCCGATTATCATGGGGAGACACCAGCAGCCATAATAGAGTGGTATGGACACAAACGGCGCAACGAAAATTCGTTTTGCTCAGGACGTCATATTGGTGCTTGGTTTTGCGCAATTGGACCATATACACCGTTTTGGGCTTACAACAGCTACTTTGAGGTTTGTGGGCTTCAATGAAGTTAATATGGACCTAATGGGCTACAATGAGCCCCAAAATAAGCAATGGGCTTATGAAATTCGTGGTGGGAATTTGGGGACATCACTTTGGGCCTAATTGTGCAATGTGAATGATTTGGGCCAACTAATGGGCTTGGCACACAAGTGCAACAACTAATCAAGCCCAATGACACTTGGAGGAGCCCAAGCACACTTGGACCAAGTCAAATTCGTGGGAAGATGCCATTCCACTATTTGGTCCACCATTGGTGACAAAATGCCTTAATTTGTGGTATGTTGTTGGAGCATCCAAGGACATCTATGTTAGATGCCTTCTTTTGGCTAGTGGAGACATCATAATGAGCCTCCCACCCCCAATACATGGAGCATGTTTGGTGGAGGAATCAATTCAACCACTATGCCATGTCTTGGAGACTTTGGAGTGCTATATAAGGAGGGCCTCTCCCTTGGACGAAAAACACACCTTCCTTGAGCATTGAGAGAGCATTTGAGTGAGAGAATTGAGAGAAATTCTCCTAAGGTGGTTGAAGAGTGCCTCGTTTGTTCTTGAGCACTCTTAGGGTTTCAAAGGGTTGAGGTTGTGTGAGCTTGGGAAACACTTGTGAGAATTGTGTGTAGAGTTCCCAAGATACATTTCCGGCAACCCGTGGTAGCATTTCCGTGGCTGAAGAAGGTGGCAGCCTTGGTGCGTATTCCGGAGCTTCTTCGAGTACTTTGTGTTCTTCCCATTGGAATGTTATGGTGTTGTCATTGTTGGCAAACCTAAATGAGTGTCCGCATCATCGGAACATCATGCATATTGTCTATATATGAGCTCATAATGTCAGAAAAGCATGGAAATGAAGAAGAAGCGGTGACGGAGTGAAATATCCATATACGGCATAAACAAGCTTGTTTGAGCGCGTTTTGGAGCTATTGATGAGATGAGCATCTTCGGGCGATCCGATGACCATGGGAAGACACCAGCAACCATATTATATCATGGTAGAGTGTTACGGATGCTTACGGCACAGCAAAAATCGTTTTGGCTATATAGGTCTCAAACAAGCGATTCTAAGCTTGTTTTAACCTAGTTTGGAACGGTTATTGATTTGAGGCACTCCGGGTAATCCGATTATCATGGGGAGACACCAGCAGCCAAAATATACCATAATAGAGTGGTATGGACACAAACGGCGCAACGAAAATTCGTTTTGCTCAGGACGTCATATTGGTGCTCGGTTTTGCGCAATTGGACCATATACATCGTTTTGGGCTTACAACAGCTACTTTGAGGTTTGTGGGCTTCAATGAAGTTAATATGGAACTAATGGGCTACAATGAGCCCTAAAATAAGCAATGGGCTTATGAAATTCGTGGTGGGCATTTGGGGACATCACTTTGGGCCTAATTGTGCAATGTGAAGGATTTGAGCCAACTAATGGGCTTGGCACACAAGTGCAACAACTAATCAAGCCCAATGACACTTGGAGGAACCCAAGCACACTTGGACCAAGTCAAATTCGTGGGAAGATGCCATTCCACTATTTGGTCCACCATTGGTGACAAAATGCCTTAATTTGTGGTATGTTGTTGGAGCATCCAAGGACATCTATGCTAGATGCCTTCTTTTGGCATGTGGAGACACAATAATGAGTCTCCCACCCCTAAAACATGGATCATGTTTG